>OY998164.1:33920553-34520553 GCA_963921995.1 Oxystoma pomonae
CAAACAAGCCTGGCTACAACCGAAAAAATTTATTATTTCATGTCATTTAACATTTGTGCCAGTCCAAATTGATGACAGATGAGGAAGACTTTGTGGAGATTATTCTGGTGATTCAGGGAGATATTAGAAGGTGAGGCCGGATTATTATCTTTGGAAGATAGTGATAGTGACGCTTTACGAAAGAGGGGGTGAGGTTTCTCGTTGACCAAATTGGAGTAAAGAATCCAACACCAAATTTAGCATTAATAACTTCAATAGACAGTAAATAAAGTTACGCCGTTTTTTGAAATAGGGCGTAAGCTTCATATCCAGTAAGCCTAGTTAATATATCGATGAGTAAGCCCCTATGTCAATTTTGTGTAACTTTTTCTGACACTTGTATGAATGAATTTATGTTTAGTTTTTTGTTTAATGACCGTTAAAGGTTTTTTCGATACATCAGTGGAAATTTACAGGGTCGATCTTTCACAATTTTTTGTTGCTTCTTCATTTTAAACAACAATAAAATTCTCACTTTGTACTTATTAAATGGGATGCAACAACTTGCATGCAATTCATAATTTATTGCACCATACCAAGCGGGCTTTGACATGTGAAAAGTTAATACTACAAAAGCCTGTGCCTTTTTCAGTATTTTCTTTTTCTTTCTAAAATCGTGCTTTTGACACCAACAGAGATGGTGATTTTAAAACTTAAATTTTTTAATCACAATTGGTAATTTTATAGGCGTATACCCTAGTAAATCCAGAACAGAAAAGTGTGGAGAGTCTTTCCAACAATCTGCTTACTATATCCAAGTTTCATCCATCTAGCTAGAACCGAAGAAGAGAGACTGCAAACTTAAAAAAATCAACCGCTCTTTTAAAACAATACAAAATAAAACAAAATATTGAGGATTGTGGTTGAATTCTTCCCAAAATATTACAGTTGACCAGTTCATTATTGCTTTCAATAAAGTAGGTCGACAGTTAAACTTTAGTCAACTGAGCTCGACTCAAATTTTGATTGAACAACTGAAGATTAAAGCTGAACCAGGTTCATCCTTGAACCAAGTTCACTTGAACCCGTAGTTGAACCTTGATTGAACAACCGGGCCATAGTGTTTATTTGATTTTTGTAGCTTTGACAGAAGTTAACTTGTAGGGTAGCCCTTAGCTTAGTGAAAAATGTAATTTTGCACCGAAATGAAAAATTTTCCCTGTTTTCAACATTCGATTTTGGCTAACCACTAAACCGAATTTGACTTTTTGGATGACAGTCGACTCAGAATTTAATCTTCTACACTTTATTCCACCTACAACTAAAAAAGTGCAACAATTTGGTGGTTTTTTGGCTACCAAAAGTTAAGGTTACCACCTGGGATGGTGCAAACTTGGATTACAAACATTTAGGATCAAATAGGGGCATTCAAACGATTTCCAGCTCACTGAAAATTAATTCGTTTAAACGGTTTTTTCGACGTAATTTGACTGGCCTAAGGATAATGTAAATCTCTTTACCTACGACCAACGAATAATACTAATATTACGACCCTCTCAACACGATTTTAATGGCTTACTTACTATCCTAAGAGACTCAATCAAGCTACCCCTTTCAATGAAACTCAATTTGGATATTGTAAAAATTATGTACTAATTATATACTAATTTTGTCCCCTTATAAAAATTTTTGTACTTAATGAATAATGGAGTTATACGCACTTAAAAGAGGGGGATGTGGCTTGGTGCTCAGCTGTACCCCCCCATGCTTAGGAGACAGATTTAATGAAAGTTGATATGTCATAATTTTGTACTAATAAAAACCATCGGTTTCTTAGATTTTTGTGTGTTTGTTATGGGGTGTGATATCAAGGTACACCCCCCACTGCTTAGGAAAGAGATTCGACCAAAAGTGACTATGCCAGAATTTGGTACTAATTATGTACTAATTTCGTCCCTTTCTAAAAAGTTGCCTACTTTCAAGATAACTTAATTTTTTTTGTGTATGTGGGGTGTGTAGCTTGATATCAAGGCACACGTCCCTCTGCCTAGGAAAGAGATTTCAAAAAAGTGATTGTACCATAATTTGGTACCAATTATGTACTAATTTCGTTCCATTCTAGAAAATTTCCTACTCTCAAAATAACTTTTTTTTTGTTTTTATGGGGTGGAGCTTGATATCAAGGCACAGAAAAAAAAATGAAGTTATCTTGAGAGTAGGAAGTTTTTCAGAAGGGGACGAAATTAGTAAATAATTAGCTGCAAATTATGACATAATTTCCTTGCTCAAAATGGCTTTCCTAGGCAGAGGGGGTGGTGCCATGATATCAAGCTACACGTCCCATAAAAACAAAAAAAAATAACTTATCTTAAGAGTAGGCAATTTTCTAGAAGGGGATAAAATTAGTTCATAATTAGTACAAAACTTTGGCATAGTCACTTTTGATCGAATCTCTTTTCAGAGGGGGTTGTACCTTGATATCAAGCTACACACCCCATAACAAACAAACAAAAATCTTAGGAACCGATGGTTTTTGTAAAGTAAAAGTACCCTTCTTTAAGAGTACATAATTAGTACAAAATTATGACATATCAAATTTCATTAAATCTGTCTCCTAAGCATGGGGGGATGCAGCTTAGCGCCAAGCCACACCCCTCCATTTTAAATGCGAATAACTCCGTTATTCATTAAGTACAAAATTTTTTAAAAAAGGACAAAAATAGTACATAATTAATACATATTCTTTACAATATCCAAATTGAGTTTCGTTGAGGGTGGGGGTGTAGCTTGATTCAGCCGTCTTAGGATAATAATAAAGCTTATACGTAAACCAAAAGGTGGCGTGACAAGCGATGAAACTTTATTCTATAAGAGCACTAATTGACGCAAAAATATGAATTATTTTAGTACCTAACCAAAAATATGTATGCATTTTAAAAAAAAAACCTTGTAACCTTAGTAATTTTTACTTCAGGTTATGTTGTTGACTTAAAAGTGTTCGCGTTTGATATTTTTAATAATAGACACTTAAAGTTAAATTTCGGGTCTATCGGCATTCGTATCCTTATTCTATCGAGTCGACCCATCGAGCAGGTGTACTTTTAAACTAATGGCGAATGCGGGACAGCTCCAGCTGATCAAATGCGTCAAAACATCATTTCGTATGCAGGGACGGTCGTAATGTTACGACTCCCTTATCGTACCTAACGAGGTTTTCGTGCATTTAATCGGCTGGAGCTTTCACGCATTCGCCATGATTTTAAAAGTGCACCTGATTGATTGGTCGACTCGATAGAGAAAAGGATACGATACTGATAAAGCTGAAAATTAACTTTAAGTGTCTATTATCTGATATTTATGATGACAGTTTCATTGGTCGTAGGTAAAGTATAGTGCACTAACTCGCATGTTACGCGCTCAGATAAATTAAGACACTCAAACATGCTTGATGTAAACTATTATTTCGGCACAGTTAAAACTTTTAAAATCGGTTTATTATTTTTCAGGCTATAATGTAAATGTTTAAACTGTCAATATTTAAAACTCTGTTTGGTTAAAATTAATATTTTAACTGGTAGCTAGTTACTTTTGAATGTTGGTTATAATTATATCTTAAGAAATAACTTCCACACCAACTTTCATTATTTAACAACGCACTACACACATTGGCTGAAGAAAAGAGGGTGACACTGATGTGGGTCCCAGGCCACGAGGGAATGTGTGTAAGTTAGTTAAAATTCGTTATCTCCATCCCCAAGTGCCCCAACACACCAAATTTCAACGTAATCGGACGTACTTCAACCATACCCCCTCCAACCCCTTCGAGTAGGGAGGAGCTGTCAATTTCATTGCACTATATTCTTGTGTTGTCACTGTTTTTATATAAGCATGCCAAATTTGAAGCCGATCGGATATCGGGAAGTTGGTCAAAATTAAGTTGCAAGATTCCACCCGAGCAAACATATTTACATAGATCGATACATTGCAAGTTAAATAAAAACTTGTCAAAAAATTAACTTCATTTTCTTTTAGGCGTCAAAGTTGAGTTCACTGTATCCCAACTATGCCTTGCTGCCAGAGATATTGTGCTACCGCCTATTAAATTAACTTAGAAATGGGTGGGTGCGTGTGCTTAAAAAGCTTTCCTACCCCCTTTAAATTTCCCTGCTACCCTTCAGGAAGTAGACTCTCTCACTTTCGACTACGCATTTCGTTTTTATTCCCGCCGCTTTTAAACCACCAGCGATCGGCTTGAAAGGACCCACAGGAAAAAAGGCATAAAACTTCAAAACACTACCAAATATTAAGCTAGGTATTTGTTATGCAGATATGTGAAACTTAGTAGTGGATTAATTCTCTGCTACTTTTGTTTGTATATAGGTTTGTTTCAGAATTTAAAGATGACCACCTGGCACCTTCGGTCCGATCTTTTTCTTAATATTACTATATTATTTGTGCATACCCTGGTAGGGCTGTTCACCCACCATACCAAGTCCTTTTTGCTATACCTTTACGTAACAAACTTTTAGTTATTGGACTTAGTGTAGAGTCGTTTTAAATAAAAATATTATATGTGTGCTCTACGATTGGACTTTTCATTTTCCAGATTTCAAAAATCACAGGCGTGCACAGCATTTTGAATTAGAGGGGGCCAAAGCAATGAGAATCATAATAAGATTTTTTTTTATTATTCCTTTAAACAGAAACAGTTAGACCTATATTTTTTACAATAAAACTGACCTAATTAATTTTTTTATTGGGATTCGGAACTGAATTATTATTAGTTTTTAATTTTTCGAAGCTCCGCCTTCATTCAGGAGGTCTCAGCGGTCGGCTAAAAAGGTCGCGTTCAGCCTGCGTACCCGGAAGAAAGCTTCCATCCTCCAAAGAGAAGCGACTAACCCCTAAATGCACCGTAGGCACCTAATCGTGATTGGCTATCTAATCCATCCTGTTTCTCTCTTGATCCCACATAAATGAACAAAGAGGGAAGCATGGATTAGCTTAACTAATCCGAATGTTTTTACGGTGCATTTGGGGGTAAACTCCACTTTGTCTTCCACGATTTCAATGGCCGACTCAAGGTTACATGTTTGTGAGGTTAGGACTTTTGTGTTTAAATCTTTCTCACCATCACCTTTCATTTTAAAAATCACCCCAGCAGGATTTATTTGGTTAGATTGCAAAAAGGATTAGGCTCTGGGTTGGGCCGGGTTGGCTCGTTGGGTAGGGTTGGTTTTGGTTGGGTTGGTTATAATTTAGTTTTTTTTTTAATTTGTAGGGGGGAGAAAGTTAATAAAATCAAAATATATCTATAACCTCATATTATTGTAACCTTTAGGCGCCCAATGAAAAGTGGAATGCAAAGTGGGTTTTAGTCTCTCGTCTCCACAGGCACCAATATCAATAATATCGATCGTGTGAGCGTTTATCGAACGTCACGCGCCCAATATTGCGCCATCCAGGGTGTCGACTCTTGAAACGAGAGAGCGCTCACGCTCTCCTTGCCTGACATAGAAGAAAGAGAGCATAAGCGCTCTTTGGCTCCCTCGTTTCAAGAATTTACTTTTACATACCAATTCTAATGTAGAAAGTTCAACTTCCCTCACACCGTGCATAAAAAAATAAGCACGGCATGCGTAAAAAACTGTCATAGCGTGCGTGAAAAAAAATTTAACTCACGCAATTTTTTTTTAAATGGTACTTTATGGACCAAATTTTTAAATTTTGAGTTTGAAATGTGTGTTCACTAAAAACTCATTTTTGATCAAGAAAGTCATTTTTAACACTCGGAGAAAAAAAATTGTACCTAACTATTGCGGAAGTACCTGTCCCGCACGAAAACATTTAAAAAATTAATATTTAAAAAAAATTTATGTTATTTCTTTGTATTAATATTTTCATAATGACAAATATAATACGTTTCCATACCTCGGTATAAATTATTAAGTATAAAAAAATTAAACATTTTATTTCCAAAAATATTTGACAAGTTTGAAAATAAAGACCAAACTTTTTACATTTATAAATAACGAACCGCTTCAACGGGAAACCACCTCGTTACCGTCCCCAGGAAATATCATCATCATGACTGGAAAACCAAAAGCCCAGGCCCTCAGTCTTCGGTAGGTCTTAAGTGACCAGAGGGTGTTAAGAATCTCCAGACCAGTCATGAAGAAGATTGCTACATTGAACGTACAAAGTATGTTTCAGGCTGGAAAAGTCCACAATGTCACCAGAGAAACGAACGATTAGACATAGAGATCTTAGGATTTAGCGAGGTGGGATGGCCTAACTCAGGTAAATGCCAGATAGACGACTACCATGTCTACTACCCAGGCAATCACGGCCAAAACCACCATAACGGCGTAGCAGTCATTTTGAAAAAAGAAATTCAAAAATCCGTTATCTCCTTTTTTCCTGTGCCGGATCGAGTCATATTTCTTCAGCTAAACTGTAAGCCTTTCAATGCCATTATAGCATTTTACGACTAAGTGCAAACTGACCTTAGTTTTACAAAAAAGACAAAGTCACTATTGTTATGGGGGACTTCAACGAAAACTTGGAAGTGCCCCAAGAGAAGACATTGTTGGAAGGTACAGTCTTTGTACAACAAATGAACGTGGCGATCACTTTTTCCAGTTCTGTCAGGAAAGAGATTTTGTCATGTCAAATACTTTCTTTAAACTTTCATCTAGACGCCTTTATACTTGGACATCCAAATCCGACAGCCCTGAGAGTATCATTAGAAACCAAATAGACTTTATACTAATCAATAAACGAAAATGTATTAAATCTGTAAAGACATACCTTGGCGCAGACGTAGGCTCGGATCACAATCCAGTTGTGGCGAAAATTAAATTTACCCTCAAGAAAAATCGTCCGCCAAATAACAAACCCCGACCCAGGTTGGACGAACTTTTATCTACTAACTAACTAACTAATTTAATAAAAAGCTTAAAGATATTAATGAGTCTACCAAGCAAGATGCAGAAATGGTTTGGACAAAGATTTAAATTGCCATATTCGAAAGCACAACACTCTTAGGCAAGGATGAAACAAGACATAAAAAGAAAGTTTGGATTACCGATGAAATCCTTGAAGTGATGGATAAAAGTCGCAGTAAAAAAGGCAGCGATCAATACCATGAAATCAATAGAGAGATCACAAACAAGATAAGATCAGCAAAAAAAGACTGGATAACACAGCAATATCAAGAAATGGAAGATCTAGATGCTAAACATGATACTTTCAATTTACACAAACGCATAAAGAAAGCAGCCGGATTATTTAATAAAAGACAAGATGGAATCCTTGTGGACAATCAGGGTAAAATCATACTGCATAACGAAGAAAAACTAAAAGAATGGTGTAGCTACATAGAACATCGCTTTACCGATAGCCGATCCGAACAGCCAGAAGGATTCTGAAACCAAGGCATAGATATAAGACTAGAGGATGTACAACTTCAGCTAAAAACAGAAAAGCGTCTATGGCAAGACGAAGAGTTTTTAAAGCTAATAAAAAACGAAGATTTGGTAAAAACGCTGGTCAAACTTCTTAACTTGATTTATCGCAGTGCTAAAATCTCTGACAACCTTTGTTACACTTCCAAAAAAACATTCAGCAAAGAATTGTAGTGATTACCGCCTAATCAGCCTAATGAGCCATATGTTAAAAATATTTCTAAAGATTATCCATAAAAGAATCTATGGAAAATGCGAATTTTTTATGACACGCAATTTGGATTTCGTGGTGGGTTCGGGGCAAGAGAGGCCCTGTTTGGCATTCAAGTCTTAGTTTAGTGGTCTAGGGATGTGTCGGTGCCAGTATATGCCTGTTTCATAGATTATGAGAAAGTGTTTGATCGAGTCCAACACCAAAAGCTCATAGAATCGCTACAAGAAGTTGGTCTAGATGACCGAGATCTTAAGATAATCGCTAATCTATACTGGAATCAGACTGCTCAAATAAAGGTTGATGGCCAACTGTCCGAAGAGGTCCAAAGAAGAAGAGGTGTGCGCCAAGGTTGTATATTATCTCCGCTTGTTGCTTTGATTGCTGTTGTTTAATATCTATAGTAACAAAATGCAATTCATAACTGCGAAGAAACCATAAACGGCATAAAAATAAACAACCTACGATATGCCGACGATACTATTATAATAGCAGACACGCTGGAAGGCCTGCAAGAGTTATTGAATCAAATTGCTGCCAAAAGTTCGAAATTCGGGCTTAATTTAAATGTTGGTAAAACAAAATGGATGGTCATATCCAAGGAAAATAACATCATAGGTATGTTAGAAGTAAATGCGCAGCAAGTCGAATGCGTGGATTCATACAAATGTGTGGTGTTACCGTAGAATACTAAGGATATCTTGGATGGACAGAGTAACTAATGTGGATGTTTTGCTTCGAATAAATAAAGACCTTGAGGTTTTATTTACCATCAAAAAACGAAAACGTGAATATTTTGGCTATATTTTGAGAAATGACAAATATAAACTTTTAAAATTGATAATAGAAGGCAAAATTGAAGGCAGAAGAGGTCCGGGTCGTAGACGGATATCATGGCTTAAAAATATTAGGCAAATGGTGTTAGTGCTACGACACTTCCGAAAAGCAGTGGACAGGGTACAGATCGCGCTGATGATAGCCAACGTTCGAAGAGAGTATGGCACTTGAAGAAGAAGAAGGGCCGCTTCTGGCCGCAGGTAAACATAACGTGGTATTGCCTGGGTCAGCGTTGCCAGTGGAAGAGAGTCTAACGACTGATCGCGTTTCAAAGTGATTTATGAATGACTTGATGGGTCTATTTTAGTTGAATGGCTTTGTTAGTGTCGTTGTAAGACAAACTACGTAATTTTTTTAATAATATTTTATAAATCTAATATTTTAAAGATATTCTGCAGTACTAGTTTTACGGCGGAGCTAAATTACTACTACGTGTACCAACAAAAGTCAAAAAGTGTCGAATATCCTTACCATGTAAAAGGAAAGACAGAGTCTTCTGTGACTTCTGAACAGTGACAGCGAAATATTCCATGGCTATCTATGGTTTTGTATGTTAAAAGTTTTAAAGGTTTGTTTACATACAAAAATAGACTTAATAACATCCAATTTTGCATAAAAAAAACTAAATTTTAAGGAATATTAGCCAATAAGTCCTGACAAAAAAAACAGTTAGTGTAAACCTATGTTAAAATATCCTTAGATTTTTTATAATGGTGAGATTTTCTGACGGTTTTTGAAGAATCGGGACCTAGGTACGAAAAAAGGGTCACGAGTGGTACCTCCTCATGAAAAAAATATTGGTAGGCTCTTGGAGTTCAGTGAGGGCCCGAAAATGGGCCGCCAATAATGTCCTTGTGTTAAAGAATCCACCCTGTATATGTATTAGTGGCTAGGTCATAGTTTCATTTAGGTTAAGTTTAGGATAAGTGTGGTTTAAATTTAGTTTGTGATTGCAAATGACTACGAGTACTGCCGCTATGATAATTGTGTGCACACATTTGTTATTTTTCGTACTTCCCGGAGATGGACTTTGCGACGTCGGCAGTTCATCTGCGGCCGCACGTCGACCTGTGGCCAAAAATGCTGATGGTACGAAGTCGGTTACTGACATCGTGCCGATGTCGAGGGCGGCGGCGGCTGACGTACGTCCGACATCAGCCCGCGTCCACTGAGTTTGCTGGGTTATTAGAGGTAGCCAAAGCCCCCCCCCTTCCGCTCTCCCCTGCGCACCCCTGTGCCAAAAATGACGTTTATAAGGCGCTTTTATTCATTCATTGTAAATTTATAAGTATTTCAAATCTAGATTTTAATTCCGAGTAGGTGAACTATCTATTAATTTAATATTAAAACGGAAGGGTCTACTTTTTACTAATTAGACGCCGCGTCTGGTGTTATTTAATTATATTGGTTTTGATCGTTTTAGCAGTAATTGGCATTAAACCGGTTTTTGTATGGTTTCATTTTAAAACCGTTATTACGTACATCAGTACCCCCAAAAACGGCGATATATATACACGGAAAGGAGGGATGCATAGAAGCAAGAAAGCAAGCGGCGCGGCGCCGCGTACATCTCCATGGAGACGCCGCGCAGAACTTGGACATCCGCACGCGTCCACCTTGCCACAGTTACGTTCCCGCCATCATAACGCGCGCAACCCCCGTTACATTCGGACCCAATTTAGGAGCTACAACGCACACGTCACGAGCTCTATTCTTGTAGTCTGATTAAAATCTTAACCCTCTATAAAATCCGTGTAGAGTCGGCCTAAAAAAAGTTTGGAAACTTACCTTCTGAACTCGCGGTTTCGTGAAGTGTTAGAAAACGCGCGAATAATTTTGAAAAGTTTCGAAAAAGTTTGTGGTTTTTGTCCTAAAAAAGGGAAGGGGACTTTGTTCAGCTTCCAAAACGGAGCTTTTCATTTTTCCTGAAAGTTTTTTAAAAACCGGCATCACGGCGGCCAAGGTTCAAGAAACTAACGTCAGTCTTCAGGTGCTTGCCAAGCCCGTAAAGGTAGGATTTGGTTACGTTTTTTCGTTTACTTTTTATTCCATAGAAATAGAATATAAACAATTGAGTGCAGTAAATCAAATCTTTGTTGTTACTGGTTCTCACCAGGCCACCGAGAAGAAGTTTTTTAAAATAAGAAGCTTTGACCACTCTCTATTTCTACACATTAAATTCCTACACTTGAAAAAAAATGTTTTTAGTATTTATCGGCAAGGAGACTTACTAGAAGTAGCTATTAAAAAAAAATTAATTACCTAATGCTTAAAAAACTTCTGTGATCAATAATTATTCCCAAAATGTAAATTAAATAACTTCGTTCAGTAAAATATATCCTTATTCCAAAATCAGGCGTGTATGCGAAAGGTTTTGGTTTTTACAGTATTACCCATTACATTTTTGAGGCTATAAGCACTTATTATTTCTACACATGAAATAAACCAAAAAAATTGTTTGAAAAGTTTAAATTTTCGAAAACTGATGGTCGGTTTTTAGTTTTTATCAGCAGGGAGACTTCGTTGTAAATGGAGCTTTTTAAAAAATTATTAAGACAGAGCTTTTGCCTTTTTTTCTTTAAGCCCATACTAATATTACACCTAATGCTTATAAAGCTTCTGTGTATCTATCGGCGTGTACGGGGGGGGGGGGGGGGGTAATTAGAGATTTTTTGCAAAAAGTTTTGCCTGTGGCGTAACTTTTGCTACACTTTAAAATATTTTGTTGAAACCAAAGGTAAATGTCCATTACTTTAAAAAAAACGAGGTGCAACTTCATTGTCCACTTGATATTACTTTTGTTTTTATACAATTTTCAATTGCGGTGTAATTTTTTGCATTATTTTACATTATTTGTCGAAATTTTTGTTATTTATTAAATAATTTTACATTATTTTACAAGAATTTGGCTATTTTTTTATTTTTTTCCCTTCTAGCTAGCTTCACACCAATCTAAAGCCCCCTCCAAAAACAATACACTTTTTTATAAGACGATTGCATTCCAGTTTCACTTTGACTTTTACGGAAAACGACATGCCAACAATCGCAGCAAAAGTGTTTGTTGTTTTTTAGTTGGATCGGCCAACAAAATGTGAAATTATACCTCGGACAATAAAATACCCCCCCCCACCCACACGTCTGGGTTGGATACGCCGCTGTGTGTATCACTTATTATTCCTTGTTTAAATTATAATCATATCCTCGTAAAATTTTGGAAAATTGTGCAGACTTGGTATATAAAATCTGATTAATAAAACTTCTTAAAAACAGAACCTTTACTTTTTACTGACGTCAGTTATAATATTAGTGCCTACTACGTTTTGATTACTATTTATTTCTAAAACATAAAATAATAGACCAGAGCAGCAAAAAGTAGTCTTAAACAATCCGGTGTCCAAAAAAAGTTTTCAAAATTTACTACTCAAAACTTTTTGGAATGTTTGACAAAACGTTGTAAAACAAAACTGGTTCTGAAGTTGGAAATAAATTACGTTCTTAAATCTTCCGTAAACAAAAAATTAATAACTACGAATAATAACTCCTTATAGTTGCTTTAGAATCCTAATAAGTACAAGAGAAGCTAAAAATAATATATATATATATATATATATATATATATATTATATATAAAATATGTTATTACAAAAAAATAAAAACGGTAATGCTACAGTAAAAGTAGGTAAATATCAACACGATAAGATTTGGTTTAAACGATTCTTAAATATACTTAAAATTTCTAAGTTTTTTATTTCAACTAGTAAGTTATTTCTTGAAGACCTCCAATAAATAATGAGTTGGCACATTTTGCAGTTTTTACTTTACGTATATAAAGGTTTTGTCTATCTCTTGTTGTATAGTTATGAATATCAGGCCCGAATTGTATAAAGTGATTGAAATATGGGGGATTAAAATGTTGAAATATTTTTTATATAAAAATACGCAAAAAATATGTATGACGGTCATTATTTAGGATCATATTTATTGGAGTTATTCTAGTACATCTTAGAGTAATTCTCATGCCTACATTCTGTAACTTTTGTAGTGCTCCTGTACAAATATTATCCAAAAAATATAAAGCGCTGGCACAATACTCAAAATAAGGTTGAACTACAGTCCAATTTTTTTATGAGCGGACTGACGTCATTTTTGCTTCTGAAAACGTATATTCAAGGACATGCCTTTTTTTACATATTTCTTGTCGCTGCCTAAAATATTGTATCAAATAGAGATCCAAAAAAATGACGTCAGTTCGCTCATCAAAAAATTGGACTATACACCTCATTCCAAATTCTCCGCACCGATTTCAATATGGCGGCTCACAAATAAACACAGAACCTAAACAGTTAATGTTGATTGAATGGACTAGGTGCCGAACAAAATGCTTTTGAATAATCAGGTGTGTACAAATTAAGCAAAATTATTATTACTACTTAATTTGTTTCTACTGATGATTAGTGAGAGAAATCAAAGATGGCAACTTCTATTAAAATATTATCATTAGTGTCGTCGTGTCGTGTTGTGAATTCTTTTCTTTTCCGGGGAGGCTGAGTTGTTCGTATGTTCTTTCGTGGGGTCTTATTTAAGACAATTTTACTGTACTATATTTTCAACAAATTTTAGAACATTCGTAGTTGTACCAGCGAGGAAACTTGGTTAGTAGAAGTTGCGAATTAAGATGGTTAAAAAAATGTATTTATTTATTTATGAATTTAACAATTACCTATTACGTCTTTCAGTACCTTTGATCACAGCGAAGAAACTTAGTTGGTAGAAGAAGAAGTTGAGAATTAGATGTTTAAAAAAATAATTTTTATTTCTTCCTGAATTCAATGTTATTGCGTGTTACGCTTTTCAGTATCTTTGATCACTGATCAGTATGTGATTACAAAAGATACAACAAGAATCGATCCTGTAATTTCTTCCAGCGTATTTTATGGGGTACATAGCTTTTTTTTGAGAAAATTAGATCTTTAGGAATATCTAGTAATATTATGGTATTCTCGCGCTAAATGTACACGCGAAATATACACGTCAGAGTGTAAAAAAATTATATGTTTTTTTTTCATCCCAGGATTTTAAACATCCATTATAGGATCAACCTCCTATTATTGTCAAGCTATGTCTAGTTTAAATTTCAATTCTTTATTTACGGCTTTGCCATTTTTACAGTTAGATACAGTTATACAGTTTAAGTTACAGATACAATGTACTATTAAATATAAGGCACTTGGACAGGTA
The DNA here is from genome assembly GCA_963921995.1 of Oxystoma pomonae. Taxonomy (NCBI): domain Eukaryota; kingdom Metazoa; phylum Arthropoda; class Insecta; order Coleoptera; family Brentidae; genus Oxystoma; species Oxystoma pomonae. Next base: position 33,934,285 of record OY998164.1, read on the forward strand.
TAAAAATATAAAATATATCAAGCATGATATGTAACAAAATCCATATTTACAGTTAGTAAGAAGAAAGGTTACAAAACATGATATCATTTCAACATCACAGTTATAATATCATAATCATAATTCATAAAAGACGATAAGCAATAAAACCAAATATACCCAGGATTTAAAATATTACAACGTACATTATTAATAACATTTAAATAAATATTATTATCGTTTGTTTGCCTGTTCTAACAAATTTATTAAAATTATTAAACTTTAAAATAACATCATTTAAAGAAAAGAAGCTTCTTAATAAAGGTGAGTGAAATACATAGTTATTTCTACGGTAATCAAGATTAAATAATGTGTTTTCTCTTAAATTTCCAGAGGGCACACGTAATCCAACTCTTGCGAGCAGGTCAGGCGAGTTAAGTATATTATTGACAATCTTGAATAATGTAAATATATTAAAAAACTGGCGTCTCTCTTTTAAACTTCAAGATTTAAAAGAGTCAGTAAATCATTGTAATTTAGAAATTCTTTTGGGATGTCTAACCGATACGCAATGACCCTTAAAAACTTTTTTCTTCTTCTTCTTTCAAGCTGAGAATTATGAACTTCATAACAAGGAGACCAGATGGGGCAAGCATATTCAAGTACAGATCTAACAACTGCACAATGAAGATTTGTAAATTGTTTTAGCAGCCTAAACATAAATTCTAGTAATTTCATTGCTTTGTTAGCAATTATTTCAATGTGTTCAGCAAGATAAACACCAGAATCAAAATAAATTCGCAAATCTTTTATAGTTTCAACCCTGGCAATCTCCTCATTATTGAGAAAGTAATTATCTATATATAGTGTTTTTTTTTCCTAGAAAAAGTAATACCTTACATTTTTTAAGATTTAAATAAAGCCTGTTATTTTGACATCACGTTTGAAACTTGTCCAGATCCATTCGTAACAGTTGCGCATACTCAGGATCTTTAATTACTTTTATTTCATACTGTATTGTAATGTTCCCTCTTACGGAATTAATCTGAGTCCGGGAAATGACCTATTACATCAGGGGTCCGGTAAAATAACATTACCGAACTCAAACAAAATTTCTGAATTTTTATAAGCAAAATGGTATATTTTTGAACAAATCTTTATTATTAATGAAAAACAAATATTTTATACAATAAACTATTAAAAATTACTTATAAATATTATTTGAAATTACATGAGCAGCAGAATTCTTTTTCGGGGTTACCTTTTCTCGAGGATGAGTAACTTTGGGTTTGGTGTTATTGGTGTAGAACCTGAACAAAGTTTTCTCCTCCCTGGATCATTTTAGGTACTTTTGTTTTTGTCTCTAAAGACTCCTCGATATATTCTTCGGCCACAGAGGTGCTCTTCCAGCCGTCGTGACGTTTTAGCACATTAACATCTTCTCCCGCGTTTGGTAATAGCGTGGCAGACGTTCTGCGGGAGCAGTGTCCAGTGTACCTTTCGGGATTGGACAAATTTAAATATTCCGCAATTTTTGGCTAATACATTGTTCTTTTCTGTATCCGAAAAAAAACGCTTTTACGGGAATGTTGGTAGGTCGCAGATGGCGATAACTACGGAATACGCTTAAAAATGATTCTTCAATGACTGTAAACACTGTTTTGATGTAAGTTTTTGTTTGGTTTATGCTTACAATCAACTGTGTCCCTGTATCTTGAATATCATCGTCATGTAGGTTGTAGAGCTCCTCCCTTCGACACCCTCCGGAAATACCTAGTAGCGCCACAACCTGAAACAATACAAAAAATAATAATTTAAAAAAGGCAGAAAAGTATAAATACTAAATCCCCCTGTGTAAATTGCCTATTGCGTAAATTCATTTAAAAAAAAAATATTTTTATTTAAAAAAAAGCTTACCTTAATTAACAAAACTTTCTCGGTTGGAGCTGTTTTCATGAATGACTCCACTTCCTCTCTGGTCAAAATTTTTGATTGGGTCGGTTGGTGATCTACAGATTCTTTCTTTAAAAATGCTATCAGTTTGGGAAATCTGGATGTATCCACGTTCTCATTTACTACCAACATAGATTTCACCATCGAATATTTTTCACATAGCATTGAACTGCTGGATTTTTATGACTAAAAAAGTAAGAAAATGAAAAATTACAAAAATACGACGTATTTTTACAAAGTAGGTATTTAACATATTTTTTTTAATAAAACTTATTTAACACTTACTACATCTAAGAAGTAGGCCAACATAACATTTTCGTTGACGGTATTTTCCACATTAAAAGTCTTTCTCCATTCGCAGAACGTTTCATATTGTTTTTTATATCTTACTGAAGATTTCGCTGGAATCAGTTTTTCTGTTGCGTCTGAACTTTTTTTCAAAATTTCGTCGATTTTCACTGCTCTACGTGACAGAAACAAATAAACTTTATTTTGTTTCTGTTAGTAACCAATTCAAAGATGACTGGACTTCAAAATTTTGACAACAATTTGATGGAAAATTGTATAGTATATTTATTGTCGCTGTCTTCTCAAAAAAAATTATTTTTATTTTAAATTAAATAAAACATTATGAAATAAAACGTTCTACGATACACGGCCGTGAAATGTCATTAAAGTACTCGTCTAGATATTCCGGACTCGGATGCGCCTCGTCTGTAAACATCTACACTTGTACTTTAATAGACCATTTTCCGGCCTTGTAACGTAAATTACTATTTAGGTCATCAGCTAGCAATAGAGACGCCTGACAGGTTATATTTAAAATGACTGAAAAGTAAATTCACACTCATGCACAAACAACCAGCAGATTTGGTTTTCTATTTGCACAAACCCGTATACCAGTCGTAGATGTATTTCCACTGCGCTATAGAGATTATTAATCATATTTATTAAGTTAAGAAATGCTCTAACTATCTAACCAATAGATTTGTAGGTACCTTCGTTCTATCTGGACGTATATTCTTGAAAATGGAGCGGCATAGATCTATGGCCATGATTCATATGCTCCCGATCGTATGGTCCGAAATCAGAGAACAGCGTCGAATCTAGTGACGCTTGCGCAATAATGAGGTTTTTGTCTTAAAATTTATTGACTGCCTTTTCACCGTGGGAGATGATAGATCCCATGCGATAGATCTCATCGCACGAGAGAAAGACCGGATCGTTGACTTTCTAGTCTTGGACGTGTGTTGTTCAACAGGAAGCGACATACATTTATGGCGAATGATCTCGTGAAAATCATACGTTCTCGGTTGCGTGGTCCAAAATCGGGAAACAGTGCCGAATCGAGTGACTCTTGCGCAATAAAGAGGTTTTTTTCTTGAAATGTATTATTTCCTATACTCCTTTTAAACCATGGGATAGATTACATCGCATGAGAGAAAGACCTATGACTTTCAAGAGTTGTTTTCTGATGAACAGCTACGGAGCTAGATAATGTCCAAAAATGACAAATATCATCATATATTTACAAATATATCATTTACACGGTATTGTTTCTACAACCCTCTATTCGAAAGTAAAAATTCTAGTGGTATATTGTAGAGAATCTATATACCTACAAAATTATTGTAAAGAAGTGGGAGTAACTTTAAAGAGAACCAAAAATGATCATTTGTTTAATGTCAGCGTCTTAAAAACAAATTATTTTAGAATTTTTATTATTTTGTGGAAATCGGTTGGGTAGTTCAAACTTCCAAGTTTTTGCAACATTTTTGGTGCTCGGTCCATGGCCTTGGAAAATTCTCCGTAATATGGAACTTTTTTTCGGTTTGGCACCACTGGCAGTGTCTTTTTTATCATTGATAGCAAAGAAGTTATGGAATCCCCAAATAAGGCTAAATTCTTGCATTTCAAAAAATTTGCGGTTGTTTTGTTTTCTATGAACAGGGGTCTGATTTTCGAATCCATACGAAAATATCCGCATACGAGTACCTAATAATAGCCAATTTTTTTTTCATTCTCTTTCTATATCGTGTGAAATGAGAGGCGAAAGATAAGCCGGAATGTGTGGACCGCGTTCGAATTCGACTTGTTTAAATCAAAATTGCACGAGTGGGTGGAGGGTATTCGTGTTGTTTCGCATGAAAAAACATTCATTCTTTCACGTACTACCCAAAAATTAGATATAGGTAGAGACGGGAAGAAAATGGGACCCCAGGACAATACAATATTTACAATTTTACTAAATAAAAGATCTAAAACTCGAGGGACCGGCGAAAAGTTGACCATCAAATAGGTATATTACACTAAAAAACAATTTTTAATTACATTACATTAATTCTGAGCAGAAAGTGGACAAGCAACCGCACTCTCCCATACATCCTCTGTTTCCTTTTTTCTGACCCCATTCAGGTAGATCTTTATATTTTCCCATCCGAAAAACTGAAAACAGTTCCATATTTCGGACTTTTTCCAAGACGTCGGAGCGATCACCAGAAATGTGTCACAAACTCGGGAATTACATACAATGATCATAAAACAGTTCACATACTGGATTTTGTAAGTAAGTAAGTACATTTTCTAAAAAGCCTATCCATACAACGTTTAGGTAATAAAATAAAAAAAAAAATGATTTTGCCAAATACGTGGTTTTAGTCACTTTTGCGCATTATCTAGCATTGCTATTGATCGTAGAACAACAATAAAACCAGTATCCTCTACAAAATTCTGTATACATTTTTTTGCGATTTAATTTTTTCAAGATGGTGGAGGGAGCACAGGAGGATGACAAAAACTCTGATATTTAACTACCCCACCGACTGGAACAAGTCCTTACTGACAAAAGAACTGGGACAACGGTTTCAGGAGGAGATTCGAGAAAATAATAAAGAGTAAGATTATCAGCCGATTCTGGACAAAATCACACGAACATGCGACCATCTACGACAGACTTGGTAATCAAAGCACCAAAAAAAAACTCGCCTTTTAACAACCACCAAGCCAATCGACCACCGACACTGTAAGATCCATCATTAATGCGAAGACATTGACACCCATAGAAGAAATCCTTTTTGCCAAAGAACTTAACTTTTCCATCGCTCCTAAGAAGATACACACTATCGATATCATCACCGCCATAGAAAGTCATCCTCTTCCACGACAAGATGCCAAGTTCAGACATCAAGTAAGGCCCATTATTGACTAACCTATTAAGCATACCTCTAACATAAGCAAGACAGAGGAAATCGCGTTGAAGAATCTTCAAAAGGACAAATCAGTTAAAATCTTACCGGCAGACAAGGGCAATGCAACAGTGACTTTGGACACGGAAACCTACAACCATAAACTTGAAGAGGTACTTGCCAAAGGAAACTATAAACTTTTCCCAAACGACTCAACGCAATCAATTGAAAGTAAGTTTTATAGAACTCTAAGAAAGTATTCCAGATATATTCCGGAAAACACAAGGTCTCAACACCACATTACAGCAAGCCTCCTCATCTATACGGACTTCCCAAAATTCACAAAGATGCAATGCCCTTACGCCCAATCACAAGTTCCAGAAATTTTCCAAGAAGCAATCTGTCTACATTCCTTTTGAAAATTGTTCAACCTGTTGCAGGCAAGACTGCTTCATTTGTAGAAAATTCCAACCCTTTTGTTAATATTCTTAAATCTTTCGTTTTAGTACCAAAGGAAAGATTTGCCAATTTTGATGTCGAAAGTCTATACACCATTGACCCAATAAGGGAACCGCTAGATATTATTAGACAGAGACTGGTTGATCACGAATCCCTTTATAAACGTACTAGCCTGCTGTCTATATAGCTCTTACTTTTAGGTGAAAGATAGGTTTTATGTTCAGGATGGCGGTCTGCCAAAGGGTTCATCGCTTCCGCCAGTGGTGGCCAATATTTACATGCATTGATTCGAATCACACGCGGCTGATACCGCGACGTATAAACCTAAGCTCTGGCTGAGATGGAGAAATTCACAAACGAGTAGAAGGCGATTCAGAACAATAGTCTATCGTAAATCTACTCACACACGACAATATTTAAATCAAGGTTCAAATCATTCTGCTACAACCAAGTAAGGGATAATAAGAACTTTGTATATCAGATCCTTTCAAATTTATAACAATTCTCATGACTTGGAAATAGAAATAAGACACATTAAGAAAAATCGTTACAGCCTTAAACCCATAACATATACTGTTCCTAAATTTCAGCAAACATTACAAGATCAAAACCAGGCAAATGCATTCCTTACAAATCCATACATTAAAGGAATATCGGAAAAAATTCGAAGAGTAGCGAACAAATTTAGTATTAAAACAGCTAAAATCTAGTGATACAATTCGGAGCCTTCATAGTAAAACAAAACCGGAGAACAAACAAAATAAGGAATGCATTTACCAAGTTCCTTGTGAGTGTGGTGAATCATATATAGGCGAAAAAAAAAGACCACTATCTGTTAGGCTTAAGGAATATCAGACGAATACCCAAACAACGAAATCAGGGATCGCCGAACATGCATGGTCAAAACAACTCCGAATGGAATGGACAGAAGCAAAGGTTTTGCACAAATAGTTATACTGGAAGAAAGCCAACTTCCTAAACTTCACAGTTGAGTGATTTGCCATAGTATATAAGTACCACAGCCTTAAGAATAGATTGTAGTTTGCACCTAAAGGCGATCAGAGATTGTACTGATCGAAACGTCGCGTCGTGTATAAATAAAATATAGACAATGGAAGTCCGAAACATAGAGCTCTCTCAAACTTTGAAATATACCCAACCGACCAAAAAAATATAATACACAAATAAGCCTTCTAATTTAAAAAAAAAAAATAATATGTAGAAATCCACGATCATGCACCTGTACATCTGGTTCGAAAAAAAATGAAAACGAGTGCTGAAACAAATTTTTAGAAAAATGGACAGGATATTTCGTAAATAATTTAATGGTTATGGTACAAAGTGCAACATTAATTATTAAGGTGGCTTCTATGCAATTTTTCATTTTAAATGGATAGTTTATATCAACTAGAGTTTTGAAATAATAAAATTTTTAATATTCTAATAAATGTAAACACACCTAAGCTTACTTTACAAAAGAGAAAAACTTATGTTAAACAAAGTACATATTATATAAAATGATTAGCAACTTCTGCTAGCGACCAACCTTTTTCCTTGTTGCCAATTAATGTTGACAAAAAAGTAACATGCGACAATGTCATAGCAAAACATAAGTCAGTAAAGACCGAGTAGGGTATAAACTGCTCAACGTTTTCAAAAATAAGTATATGCCGTATTCATTTTTTTTTCCAACCAGCTGTACATTTCAAAAACAACAAACAAATGTTATATAATATTGCATAATATTCAATTTATTCAAAAGTAATTATTGAACTAAATTGTCAATTCGTTTGTTTATTTCTAAAAAACCATCGCATTTTGTTAAACAAAATTTAAACAATAAACCAATACAAAAAATTATTAAAGCTCTATAGTTGATAAAAATGTTCGGGTCGGTGTTAATAATTAAAATAAAGTTTGTATAAAAACTAAGGACTTATTTAAAAAATAAAATAGAGTTGCATGGCATTTTATTATATTTTTTAATCATCTCCATATATGTGGTTAATGCAAAAATTAGTGGCTTGCATAGTCCTTTGTTTATGTCGGGATTTAGTAAAGATGAAGTACAAGAAAGCAATAAAACATACAAAAAATGAAAAACAAAGTCCTCTGACAAGACAGCCAGCACTTTTTACGATTTTAAAATATTTATTTTTGCGCCGACTAAAGTCAGCAGCAAGAACTAAACTCTAAAATAGAAGGCATAAAGGCTAGCAAAAAATTAATTAGTGATTTTTTTAAACCTCCTTAACAAATTTTGTTTAAAGTTAGTAAGTTCCTACATCGTTTTATTGGGATTTACAAAATTTTACAAACTGGAATGTTTTCTTGTAAAAACCCATTACGGAATATATAACACCTGATTTGTAAAACTTTTTTATTATATTTTATATTTTTTTTTGCGAGGACTGTTTTATTCTTTACGACCAATTTAATAATGTTGTTGTAATATTTGAAAGCTACATTTTTTTCGCAATTTATGGTCCAAACGTGGGTTTGTAGCACAAAAACGTACAATGTCCGCAACGAATACTATCAACTGCTTTGTCATCGTATCCACCATAAAAGAGAAAGTCACTCCAAGCATGGCACAAACAAGTCAAAAATGTTGTATCTTATGGCCTTGTTTAAACTTGCTACACAGGAAAATATTCTTAGTAAATTGTAAGTTAAAATCGAGGTAGAAGTTTGTCCACGCTAAAATTATTTTAATAATTTATGACTCAGTGACCCTGGCTCCGAAAATGTTGGAGTAACGTTCAAAATGGGTCATCTGATATCCATACTTTTTAGAGTTAAATAAACATCAGAATTGACTGAACTTTGAATGGACGGGCCTTAGAAATAAATATTAGCTTATTCGGCAAAAAAATCAAAAAAGTGCTCCGAGCCGTATCATAGTTTTTACAAAATGTATGTTCCATTAAAATTTCAGCCATTTATAATATTTATTTGACTCCAGAAAGTATGGATATTACATCACCCGTTTTGAATTACAGTTTGACATTTCTTGAGCTAAGATCACTGACAGAAAAAAAATAATCTCTACTCTTAACACAAAATTGATTGATTTGAAAAGTGGTGGATAATAACAAAGCAATACTGTTTCCAAATTGAGATTTACTAAAAGGGTTTAGTCTATTTTAGATTGGTCCTAAGTTTAAGTAAAATTTTTGGTTTAAAGCATTTTAAACCAATCCTCCTTAAGTTTTGGACACATTTGGAATTTTAATAAAAAAATTTTATTGCGTAATCATCTTAAAACAATCATTTGTTGGATATAATGTTTCAATCTAGAATAAAACAAAATTAAAAAATTTAAGTCCACGCAACACCGTTCTCAAGTAAAAATCCAGGTGACTCCTACCGCCTTAGTGCCCTTTAGCCTACTGTGCCTGCTATAACCAAATTGACAAGTAAAACATGGATTTTCTGTCAGTTTGGTGTCAATATGTCACCGATCATAGGCCAAACGATACAGAAACGAAAATTAGTTAACTGGCTTTTTAGTTGAGAATGGTGTTGGCCCACTAGAGGTATAAATAGTAAAAACTCTGTAGAACAATTTAAAATTGTGGTTATATGTTACTCTAATTAAAAGTTACCCTTAATTACTTACTTTAATAATTTTTCCGATTAATATTTGATTTCACGCAATGAATGAGATGGGTAATAATAAAATAAAGAGTAGATTAATTTTGCATTTATTGAAAAGGCGTTTTTATTTATTACTATGAAATGTATTAAAAAACTTAAATGCAAGTTTTGTTTACATTTATGTCACTGTCGAAATGTCAGTTTCAAAATATTAGCTGCGTTCAAATCACAAACAGCGTCGGATCTCTTACCTCTGCTTGTAATGCTTAATGTCTTGCACCAACCTCTTCTAATGAAAGCTACAGCTTTGAAATGAGTGGGCTTTGATTAAGGAAGGTTTTCTTGACTGAGCTTTTAGATAACTTCAATGTTTTAATTTTAGTTTTTAAATAAAGTAATATAGTTGTTTTGGGTTTTTTGTTTGTATATTTTTCGTGTGTGATCAGTGACCTTCACTTATGTTTGTTTTGCCTCGGAGGTGTTTATTGGGATATTAAATAAGGTATTGTAAAAATGGTTACTTAGGGAAGTTATAAACGAACTTATTACCAATTACAATCCTTTCTGGGGGCTATGAATTTAAACCACCCCCCCCAGAGTTGCTCTAAACAATCACCAACTTTATAACCTCAAACACATATAATGAAGCTATTATGTGCCAAATTTTTGACGTATTTGCCATTTGCCATTTTGAAACCTGTGAAAATTTGTTTTAAAATTTACTATTTCAGATCTTAGTAAATCCCACTCTTAAAGTTTGCAAGCTATTTTTAATTCCTTTTTGTTAGGGTACCTGTGATGCGTTTGTGAAATCGTCCTTAAAAAAAGAGTTAAAGTTGTGATTACAACGTATGACCTAACCAGACCAATTCTTGTTCAGTGCTTGATGCAGAGTTTTAAGGCGCATTTACACAGACAAACTTTCCTTTGATGTTGAAATGCCGACAAACATTTACACGAGCCTCTTGAGCAAAATGTTCAAAAAAAAGTTCGAGCAAAATCTCGTACAAAAAGACTCACGAAAATTTTGGAGAGAATGTTAAGCAAAATTAGTTTGAAGAAATGTTGGTATAGAAATTTCTTACAAATTTAAATTTTATAGTTTTATGGGAATTCATTGAACTTAACTGAAAATAGAAAGACTAAGTTTTAAAACAAGGTATTTTTAATTAAGTGCTTTCCGACGGAAAAACGATTTGATGTCGAAATTCACATTTTACCTCATAAGCAACTTCGATTGACCTGATTTTTATAGAGGATATGCCAGTATACTTGTAACGTTTTTGGGGTTGTAAAAAAATGAGAATAAAAAATAATAATTGGCACTTATTTATTGCTGTTGCCTGTAAAATGTAATGATAAAAATTTACTTTTCGGTCTAAATAATACCCGTTTATTACCCACTTTTACAACACTACGATCCCGACCCTTGTCCAAAAAAATATAATTTAGCAGTAATAGACTAGACTTCTGAATCGGAATTTTGCTCCTTTGCATATTGTTTGTTCAATGTCAGTAATCGACCTTGATTATTAAATTAAATTGACAGTAAATATAACTAGGTAAATCTGGTGTGAAGAATTAAAAAAAAAACAATCAAAGTTAAGAGTAAAGTAAAGTTACAAAAATATGTTTAAAAAAAAATACCCTCCCTACCACTCCTCATAAACGTGTGGCGCGGATTACCGCTTAAAAGTGCAATTTTTGAGTTTTTTGCCGATATTTGAAAAACTCAAAATTTTTTTGGAAAAGAAAAATTTTCCTGGGTTGTTTTTTGAATTTAGGAAAAAACCCTTGGAAATAAAAAAAAACTCGCAAGAAAATCCCAAAAAAATCCACGGGCAAAAAAATCCGGGAAAAACCCTAAGAAAAAAAAATATTATAAGTAACCCTGACCATGACCAAGAATAATGTTTCGCTTGTCGTCGGCTTTTTTTCACAAAAATTTAAAATAAAAGTTGGTGTTCCATTTTTTTAAAGAATTGAGATCACTGATGTAAAATTTTATTTATTCTCATCTTTAAAAATATGTTTCCAAAACAGATAGCAATAATTTGCTCAAAAATTTAACCGAACAAAATGTTCAAAGAAAAGCTCACAAAAATGTTCACGCAAAAAATTTTAGATCTTTTGCACGAGCTTTTGTTTGAGCATGTTCATCTGTGTAATTGCGCCTTTACTTCATTCATTCATTCTATTTCCTTTCTTGTCGAAAAAAGTGAGAGGGCACAGATAACAAAATGGTTAGGATACGCAAGTTGCTGTTGTACGACGTATCCGTTCTGAGTGAACTTCGTTCAAGGATAAAGAGGGTTTAGCTTTACTCTCCGGTTGTTCAATCAAAATTTGATTGAGTTCAATTGACTGAAGTTTAACTGTCGACCTACTTTATTGGAAGCAACAATGAACTAGTCAACTGTAATATTTTGTGTAGAATACAACATAATCCTAAATATTACGTTTTATTTGGTATTGTTTCAAAGAGCGGTTGATTTTTTAAGTTTGCAGTCTTTCTTCTTCGGTTCTAGCTGGAAAGACTCTCCACACTACTCTACTGGCTATAATTTGTTGTACGCCAATAAAATTACCAATGGTGTCAAAAGAACGATTTCAGAAAGAAAAGAAAAGTATTGAATAAGGTAACTTTAATTGCTGTCTATTGAAATACTTACTGCTGGGTTTGGTGTTGAATTCTTTCTCCAATTTGACCAACGAGAAACCTCACCTCCTCTTTCGTAACGCGTCACTATCACTATCTTGCATAAAAAATAATCTGGCTTCGCCTTCTAATATCTCCCTGAATCACCATAATAATCTCCATAAAGTCTTCATAATCTGTTAGTAGGTCCATTTCATAAAAGTTAAAAGCTCACTTCAACCAGCAGTTTGAACTGGCACAAATGTCAAACACATTTTTTTGGAACGCTAAAATTTTGGCTAAATTATACTTTTTTATTTTCAAAACGGTCTTCTCAACTATAATTTTTTTTTTATTTATATATCTTCCTTTTAGACAAAAAGAAACTGTTTTTTTTATACTGAACTTCCACTTGAACCCTCAAAAATGATCGTTAAAGTGAACCAGGTTCAAAGGCACGGAAAAATTCCGTTTAAGTTCTGAACCAACATTGAACAACTCACCATTTTCCTTAAACCAGGTTAAAAAACTGAACTGGCTTTGGACGGCCATTGAACAAGCCGGCCTAGGTGGTCACCTTTATCCATTATTTTTTATTTTATCGTTTGGAAAGTGGGTTCTGCTCGATGACAAAATGGATGGTGCGCACCGATCCTAATACAAGTGTATTATACAAGTGCTTAATGCTTTGATTTATGAATATTACATGCAAAAGTTGGCATTGCCCAAGAAACAAAATCAGTCGCGATGTGGTGGCCGTGTCCACGCCCTATCCCTAATAGAGTTGTGGCGTCATATCACGGCGACGGTTTTACTACTACTATACCTCGAGGTATTCACCGTTTTTGGGAAAGCATTGATACGGTTATACAACTACATCGCGACGGTACTGATTACTCTTAATATAGAAGTTATGTTGTCGCGGGTTGTAAACGGGAACGTTCTCCCGACGTTGTGTTTACCACATAAAGTAGTATTTCTGACTTTATAGGGTTCTTATAGATTTTATCTTTCCCACATTATTAATTGAAAATATGGTGATCTTTTTCTAAACTATATCAGGACACACACCATAAAATATGTGGAGATATGACAGAAAACAAAAATATTATCTATATAATAACCTATACCTAATAATGACCATTTTTTAAACTGCTTTTCTTAAGTCACAACATCTTAAATTTATAAACGCATATCACTTAACTAATTAAAAATGCTGATTTTTTTTATAAAAAAAACGCGCGTCCCCCAGTTTTGACCTAGTTTTGTCTAAAATGTTGATAAAAAGGTTGAGGTTAGGATTTCTAAATTAAATGTCTTTCCAGTTCTAATACGTTTCATTAACTAAATATTAATATTTTTACCTTTATTGGTACATGCAACTTCTAATCAGTGATTTAATGAGACATTTTTAAATTTGGATTTGAATTCCATGTTTATTAAAAAATATTATTTTTTTATACTGGGACTTTCCATCCATTACAGGATCAATGCCAGGTGGCATTGATCCTGTAATCGATGGATGCCTTAGGAGCATAATCCTACTGGAAATATTAACACGCCAGGACGAATTCGTATCAGGTAACTTGGATAAGTACCAGTGCGGAACGATGCCTATTTGTGAGTGGTTCAAGGTTGGAAATCAAAGTGTATGATGTTGTTTAATGATGTATAGTGGAGGGTGACCAGTGAAACTAGTGATGAGCCCACGCTGGTTACCCAGGGCGAAACATCGTTTAATCATTTCTCTTTTCGCTTTGATCTGTTGTGTGTTCCTTTTGGGATGCTCATCCAAGTTTGAATTTTCGTTATTTCCAGTTATTGATCTTTTGTTTTTTAAGCTTGTTCTAATTGCAGGAACCGTCAAAATAAAAAAAAAAGAAAAGTAAGCAAAAAATAGTACTTACCTGGTATATAAAACGTCATTTTAGAGATTAACATTTAAAGAACATTACACATGTATAAAAAATAAAAATAAAAAACATTTAAACAAGCGAGACTCATTCTGCATTTCACAAACAAAAACAAATGAACATTTTTAAGGTTAGGTAAAGTATATAACCACAAAATAATTATAAAAGTTTTAAATATTTCTTTATGCCGGAGTAAGAATTAAACATGTATATTCGTTGATGATAGGATAGATGATATAGGCGAAACACGTGTAACCTACCAAATTTTGAATAAATTTTGTATTTTGAGACTTTATGACTTTCAGTTTCCCAAGTTGAATCAATCGTAAAAGTAATATTAACTAAATTAGATGTGACAACCACGAAGTAAGCCTCGGACTGTAAAGTTTTTTCGTGTTTTTAGTGATGGTATATAGTTACCTATATAGTGGAATATATTAGTTTCGCGTATAACTTTATATTTTTTCGACACTGTGGTAATTTTTTAAACATAATAGTTTTTGTAGGAAATATTACCAAGCTTTAACCCATTTTTGGTGGCAATGACAATGGCACCAGTGAAATAGACTATAATTGTTGCTTGGGTATTCCATATTTGGATTTGTGGATTGTACAGAGAAAAAAGTGGAATATAGTTGTATACTATTTGCTCCAGCACAACAAATTGTATATATAATATATAATTTTTGTATAGTTAATAAAGAAAATTGTATATTCTATATACAATTTGTTGTGCTGGAGCAAATAGTAAGGAACTGCTGTATAAAGGCCAATTAATTTTTTTTTCTCAGTGTCGACGTGTGGATCGTCCGTTGGGTTTCTAGGTAGACCAACATACCTATTTTAAGATTGTTTTTTGTTACACAAATTCTGTTTATTGTTAGGTTTGTCGCAGTATTTGACAATGGTTTTTAACTGAAACTGGTAGGACACAGGTTGATTTTTCTTGTTCAAGTAATATTTACAATGCCACTCCCTGAAAACCTTACTTACCTTCTTCATCTGTCTCTATTTCCTGTATAAATCTCCAAAATGTGGACATTTTTTGCGAACCTTCGGTAAGAGAATGTTAATTAATTCTGTGAGTTTATATTTGCGTTATAGTTCCGACCATAGCCATGTAGCCTATATAGCATACGTCTGAATGCGATGAATGTAATATAATCCAAAAAGTTAAGCGTTTGTCAATCAAATTTTATATTTGCGTTTTAGTTCCGGCAATAGCCATGCAATCAGTATTTAAAGTCAAAGTTGTGTTTTAACAGGCACAGATTTCCAGAGTATCAAACAGAAACTATCATCAGTGTGTTTCGCACTTGCATTGTTTATATTATTTATACACGACATTTCGATCAGTACAATCTCTGATCGTCTTCAGGTGCAAACTACTTTTTGAACGGCTCTGTTATACAAAGTTCTTATTATGCCTCGATTTAAAATATTGTCCTGTGTGAGTGGGTTTACGATAAACTGTTGTTATGATGTCGCTTTCTACTCGTTTGACAAGTACATTAAGAAAAGGAATTTGACAATTTTGCTCCAACTTCGTTGTGAGTTTAATGGTGGGTCTTATTTTAGGTGGTAAAGAAATTCTGTTGGTCATTCCCAGTCCAGACAATAAAAGTATCATCAACATATCTAAGCCAGAGCTTAGGTTTATATGTTGCGGTATCAACCGCGTGTGATTCGAATCACTCCATGTAAATATTGGCGACCACTGGCGAAAGCGATGAACCCATTGGCAGACTATCCTATCCTTCACTTGAAAATAAGAGTCATGTAGACAGCACTCCAACAATTTCATCACTCCCTCCAGTGGTAGATTGGTACGTTCGTAAAGAGATTCGTCATCAACCAGTCTCTTTCTAATAATATCTAGCGATTCCTTTATCGGGACATTGGTGTATAGACTTTCCACATCAAAACTGACAAATATATCATTGGGTTCTAAAACGAAAGATTTAAGAATATTAACGAAATGGTTGCCTACAAGAGGTTGAATAATTTTCAAAAGGAATTTATACAGATTCCTTGTCGGAGAATTTCTGGAACTTGTAATTGTGCGTAAGGGCGTTGCATCTTTGTGAATTTTGGGAAATCCGTATAGATAAGGAGGCTTGCTGTAATGTAGTGTAAGTTGAGATTTTGTGTTTTCCGGAATGAATCTGGAATACTTTTTTTTAAATTCTATAAACATTACTTTCGATTGATTGCGTCGGGTCTTTTGGAAGAAGTTTATAATTTCCTTTGGCAAGTACCTCTTCAACTTTCTGGTCATAGGTTTTGGTGACCAAAATCACTGTTGCATTGCCCTTGTCTGCCGGTAAGATTTTAACTGATTACCCCTGTCTTGCTTATATTAGAGGTATGCTTAATAGGTTTGTCAATAATGGTCCTTACTTGATGTCTGAGCCCGCCGCCGTCTTGTCATGGAAGTGGATGAATTTCTATGGCGGCGATGATATCGATGGTTGGTATCTTCTTAGGAGCAATGGAAAAGTTAAGTCCTTTGGAAAGTAAGTTTTCTTCTATGGGCGTCAATGTCTTCTTTGACCCATTAATGATGGTTCTTACTGTGTCGGTGGTCGATTGGCTTTATGTCTGTTGATGGGCGAATTTCCTGTGGTGGTTCGCTTGCCGAGTCTGTCGTAGATGGTCGCAGGTTTGTGTGATTTTGTGCAGAATCGGCTGATAATCTTCCTTTATAGTATTTTCTCGAATCTCCTGAAACCGTTGTCCCAGTTTTTCAGAATAATGCTGCTGTCTCTTTCTTGGCATAGGAATTCGATGTGCGTATCTTCTCTGGTATGCCTAATTAATTTTTTTTCGTAGCCTCCAAAAAGATCGCTGATACCGGGTCCGTACCGGGATTCCAACGTTGGTTTGAAAGTTTGAGATAATGATGTGTTTGAAATTAACTCTGTATTTCGTCTTCAGGTGCAAATTGAAGTTTTGCACCTGAAGATGATCAGAGATTGTACTGATCGAAACGTCGTGTATAAATAAAATATAGACAATGGAAGTCCGAAACACAGAGTTAATATCAAACACATCATTATCTCAAACTTTCAAATACACTATTATATTTCGTTACACAGTAAGGAATCGCAAAATCCCTGGACCTATATGTATCCACACACGTGGCTGTGTATACACCCGTATCGGTCCATATATACACCCGTGCGAGTCTATATAAGCTCGTGCGAGTTTATAGACACCCTTGTGAGTCTATATACATCCGTACGAGTCTATATAGTTCCAGGGATTTTGAGATTTTTGACTGTGTATAAAAATATTAGGGTTTAATTAACTTTTAGTACGACCCTAACTTTCTGATGGTATTTGATTGTCACGTCATGATTGGTATATTCTTACGACAATTAGTTAGTTGACTTAGGTACGCAGTGTATTGTAAAAAAAAATCTGTATACAAAAAATATTGGATGATCAGATTTTTGCCTAAAATATTGAATGGATAAATCTAACTATTTACCTACAGGTGAAGGCCACTTTTGGTTTAATTTTAACCCTAGTGAGTATTTTTGGACACCAGTAAAAACTTAAAGCATGCTTATTGCTTGAAATTATCAATTAAAAAAATATTCAAAGTTCAATAATCAGCTGCCTGATTTTGTTTTGAGGTTTTCGATAACTTGTGTTATTTTTTTTATGGCAAATCAACGCTTCTGAAGTAGTTAAAAAACCTATATACATTTTATCGATTGACATTAAAGCCGATATAATAGGTGGTGACCGACCGCATAAGCCAATAATAACTCGAGTCACAAAACTATATGAGGGCCTCGATGTACACATGAATTGGTTTTCCAAATATACATGTTTGTTAGTCAAACAAAATGTCAAATATCGACTCGTAATTACAAATGTGCTTAAAAATATGTTTGGTGTAGACTCTTAAATGCAGTTTTAGACTGCATTTTCGCAAATTTAATAAATATATGTACCAGTGGCGTGCAGTGAAATTTGAAGTAAGGGAAGCAATTTTGAAAAACGCACCCAATTTGTAATTTAATTCAATCTATTCGAGGCAGAACCACGAGAGGTAACCTACAGGCTAACGCGGGGTCAAGCACCCTTTATCAGTTCACATGGAACTAATCATAAATTACTTGAAAACGAGCTCAAAAAAGATCCTAAACTGGGATTGCTAAGCGGCGTAATGGTCTGCATTTACAATTTCGAAAAGAAATATAAAGTCAAACTTCCAGATAGAGCCGACTGGGAGAAGGGTCCTCCTTTCGGAGCGGAATCCATCTGGTACACAGACGGCTCCAAGACCGATTTGATCAGATTTTAAAAATTCAATATGGCGGATTCAAGATGGACAATTTTCGGTCATGTTTTGCTAACCAATTTTAACTGATTTATCTATCTATCTTTAGTATGCGGTTATAGTTCCAGTGAAATACAATAATATGGTATTCTTAGGTACCCACCTCCCTCTAACGAGGGAAATGGAGAGGGAAAAAGATTTAGTTTGTTCGATTTCAATCAAAATTGGCATACAGGGGTTTAAGAATTTTTGATCAGATTTGAAAATATCAATATGGCGAATTCAAAATGGACGATTAAGGATACAAATATAAAACCTTATAAGGGTGTGTGTTCAAATTTGGTAAGGAGGGGGTTAAGAATTTTTGATCAGATTTGAAAATATCAATATGGCGAATTCAAAATGGACGATTAAAGATACAAATATAAATCTTAAGGGTGTGTGTTCAAATTTGGTATGCGATTATAGTTCCAGCGACAATACAATATGGTATTATTAGGTACACCCTTCCTTCTAACGAGGGAAGTGGAGAGGGGAAAAGATTTAGTTGGTTCGATTTAAATTAAAATTGGCATACAGGGGTTTTTCGGGAAGAGGATATGAATTTTTGATCAGATTTTCAAATTTTAATATGGCGGATTCAAATCCGACGACGACTGGACGATTTAGGGTACAAATCTAAAAATTAAAAAATAAATTTTTATTATAAAAATCTTTTAAAGAACAATCTTTTATTAAATGCTCTCAAAATTGGAAAATAATATTTTATCTTTCTTATACTATAATAACAGCGATGGGCGCAAATTAAAAATTTTAACTTTACAGTAACAAAGAGAGAACTACAAAAGAAGATCTAAATTCTTCATTTATTCGAATGATAAACGAAATGTTTCATCTAAAGAAGCTGAGAATGGTTCAGATTGCGGTGCTTCGAAAATGTTCTTGGGTTATAGAGTAATACAACTGTTTCTTAGGCGAATCGTCGATATGACCGATATACGGTACCTAAAGTTAAAATTTTTAAATTGCGCCCATCGCTTTTATTATGGTATAAGAAAGATACAAAATTATTTTCTACTTTTGAGAGCATTTAATAAAAGCTTGTTCTTTAAAAGATTTTCTTTTATAAAAAATTATTTCCTATGTGTGTGTCTTTATTTTCCCATAGTTTTTTGCCGGCCGGTTTCCGAATAATTAATTCTCCACCTTCAGGCCGCTATGACTTAATAATGACTTAAATTAATAATGTTCAATGGTTGGACAAATTTCCTGAACATTATTAATTAAGTTGGCCATAGGCAAGGCCCAAGGCGAAATATTTACTGCGCATGCCTGACGCAATCTGCTCGCGCCCAGGTTCTACGTTTTTTCCAACTTGATTGGGAGAGTTAATAGCGCTGAGGCTTTCTTTTGGAAAATGCAAGAGCAGGACTGTTATAGTATCTTATAATTATATCGCTAAAATTCACAAATTACGAAATGGAAACAGCGTGAGTATAGGGTTTATATAAATTCCGTATTTAATTTGCTGCCTTTCCATTTTACAGTTTGTTTTTTTTTTGTTTACATTTGCGTTTAAGCTAAAATTTAACTTTCCGGTAATTATCCATCCTAAATACGTTTCTTGTAAACTGGGCATGTCGTTTCCTAACCTCATTCTAACTTCTTTTAATAAATCAAAAAATATTCCTGCGCCGATCAATAAATCTATTTCTTTCGGTACGTTAAATTGTTCATCCGCTAAATTCAAGTTTTTTGGGTATTTTATTTGCATTTTTTCAAATCCTATCAACGGTAATTTTTCTGTAACTTTTGGTAATATTAAAAAGTGTAATTTTGCTTGGAATTCGTTAAATCTCGATTTTATGCACGTATTTGTCCTACCAATTATTTTTGTCTCAATTTGTCCAACTCCTGATAACGGTATATCAATTTTTTCGTACGTTAAATTAATTTTTTTGCATAAATTTTTGCTTATTAAATTTGATTGCGATGCGTTATCCAAAAGTGCGTTGCATTTTATCCATGTATTTTTTTTATTTAAAATTAAAACTATTGCTGTTGAAAGTAAGCATTGATTTGTGTAAATGGTTGCATGTGTGAATGTTCTTTGATTGTGAATGTCTGCGTTTATTTCCATTTCTATCTAATTTTGATTATTTGTGCTTGATTCCGAATTATTCTGGCCGATTACGCACATCGTAGGATGTATTCCCTGTCGATTTGTTTAAGTTCTCCCGCTCGCGCCTGTTTCGTTCAACCGCATCGCGCTTTCGCCAGGTTGTGTTGCGTGCGCTCATCGGATGGGTTTGGGATTGTAAGTGCTGCGACACTCCGGTGTTGCCGGTTGTATTTTGTTGAAATCCTAGATTTGTTTGATTTTGGGGAAAATTGCGTGACATATTATTTTGGTCTTGAAAATGATTATTTTGCATTGAATTTTTAGGATTTTGACGGTAATTATCTACGTGTAATGCTGAATTATGCTTTAAATTACATTTTTTACATTCTTTTGCAAAGCAATTTAATTTTGAATGTCCCGGTCTCAGACAGTTGCTGCAGAGCTTATTTTTATTTATTTCGTTATATTTTTCGTTAAGGGGCAAATTTAAAAATGTGGGGCATTGATACAAACAGTGATTTTGCTGGCATACATAACATGTTAGGTTTGGATTTGGATTTTGCTGGGTATTATTGACATATTGCGTTTGTTGTGTGATTGGACAAGAAACTCTTTTTTGGTATTGATTTTGATAGTTTTGTCTTTGGGCGTTAAAATTGGGGGGATTCCCCACAAACAATGCCGGCATGGCAAAGTGCCTTACAACGCACGGCAATCTGTGCGTTATAAATACCTTAAACACTCCTTTGTGAGCCACCGGCCGAGCGACGGCAACGAATACGTTTAAAGTGATGGCAAATACACACTTAGCATGGTTTAAATGTAGAGGAGCACTGCCTACTAAATACCGGCATTGCAGGCAATATTGGCAAAAAATGTATGGGGTGATTCACCATATTTTTCCCACTACATAGCTCATTTATTATTAGAGATAGAAAAATAGTTTAAATACAAAAGTTTATTAGTTCTTCACAAATTTTAAGAAAATTCAATAAAAATTTTCAAAATGTCAAATTTAGACTTAGACATCAACTTTCTTATTTTAAGCAGTTCTCGATTGAAATAAAAAATAATTTGCCATAAAGGCGATGTGTTAGCCAAGGAAAAAGAGTCTAGGTGGTTCTTTGTTCAACAGATTGCTCTTAAGTCAACGTTTTTCTTGAAAAATATACAGGGTGTTTCATTTGAAATAAGAAAGTTGATGTCAAAATTTGACATTTTGAAAATTTTGGTTAAATTTTCTTAAAATTTGTGAAAAACTAAGCAACTTTTGTATTACTTTTTTTTCTATCTTTAAGAATAAATGAGTTATGTAGTTGGGAAAATATGGTGAATCACCCTTACCACTAAGTGCCAGACCCACGCAAAAATTAAAAGCTTAAAAGTGCACCTCCTTGATTGATCGGCTCAATAGGGATACAGATGCAAATTCCGATACCACTGATAATTGGCTTTTTCTCCCTATTTAAAGTATTTATGCATAAAATAAAAATTGTAACGATTGTGGATTAAAAATAAAATAATGCACATAATTCACGAATGCACGTTTATTTTATGTTATCCTTAAACGAACAAAAATTCCTAGAAAAACCAATATGTAATAAATAAATAAATGTTACTATAAACAAACACTTATAAGCTTATATTTATATCCTAACATGAAGACAGGAATGGAAACCATATGAATAATATTTGTCGTCTTGGTCATGCCAAAGATAGAGGAAAATTCTGTCATAAATTGACTTAAATATTTATTAAGAGGAGGTTTTCCATACAACAGTAAATTGCAACAGAGAAAATTTTATTTAGAATCTCTTTGATTGTGAATCAAAAAAATAAGGTTTGCTTCAGTTGCTTTATATAAAAATTCCTTGGCAAAAAAATTAAAAATTTAGTACTTCCTTCTTCTTGTTATAAGATAAGATGAAGATTTATTCAGCATCTTTTTTCCTGGATGTTCTGCCCCTTTTCCAGTCACAGGCACCCAAACCAAACCTTAGTAGCATCTTCAACGACAGAATGAGGAAAAGTTGGTGGACTTCTTAAAGGATTTTTTACAGAATCTAAAAAAGTTTGAATTGTGTTAAGTATAGCTGTAAATTATTTTTTTTGGATAAACCAGTATTTTGTTTTAGAAAAAAAATAGCCCTTTTGGCTTAAAAAGTGACAAAATATCGCTTTCTCAAAAAAAAAAAAAAAAATTAAAAACAATAATCTAGTTGTTTTATTGGCAAATTTACGTTAAAATAAAAAAATAGTACCACAGACGAGTTTTTTCAAATTAATTTTAAAAAAGATTTTAAGATATTAACTAAAGATAGCTCGGTTTCACAAGAAATTTAAGGGTCATCATTCTCTGGGTCAGTAAGAGAAATTTCAGTGTTAGAAAATGACTTGGACGTAGACTGAATTGATGAATCTTTAGATGCTCGATCCAACACTTCAACTAAAAAGCCAGTTAACTCTTTTTTGATATAGTATCCTTTAGCCTACTATGGCGGCAACAGTAGGCTAAATAGCACTGAAGGCTGAACACAGGTAGGCGTTAACTGGCTTTTTAGTCTAGAACGGTTTTGCTTAATTACAAAAGAAATTTGTAAATTATTAGTGTCAGTATCGCTTAAGCATTGTAGATCATGATGTGACCTTTGATTTTCTTGTAAAGTGGCGTCTAGACCACGATTTAGTGCTGGGTTCATACAGGCAAATCAAAATAAAAAGTAAAAAAAATGAATGAATGAATGAATGAATGAATTAAATGAGCTTATGGGGAACAGTTTAGGCATTTATACAGCATAAATAAAAAGATGAGTAACTTTTATTTTTATGGATTGAGGATGCCTCTTTGACGCACATAACCTCACTTTCATTTGTTTTTGTAATTTAAATGGGGGTTTTTTGCAGTTTTTGGTTTGTTTTTAACAGATATTATTAAGGAAAACAGCATGATGGAGTTTAGTTTAATTATTTCAACTATTGGTGTCATTCACTTTTGTATACATGTGCAGAAGCTGTGTGCTGTTCGGTTCAAAGTTATTATTTTTTATTTTAATTTTTATATGCCTGTATAAACCCAGCAAAAATGACGACTCTTGGTCGCTTTACTGGTAGTTCTGAACATTTTTAAGTCCACTCTAGGCCGACCTTATTTAAGAACAAAAGAATATGAGTACTTACGCAGTATCGGCTTCCACATCCATGGTGACTTGAAACTCAAACTAAATTTAAGCCAATTTTAAAAGAAAACTTGCAAAACACAAAAAACAAACCACGAAAAGGAACCCACATAGGAAGAATCCGCAGAATATTATTAAAATGGCATCGGCAAGTACGTCAAGTTGTCAACCGCACGACAGATGTCAATCGCGCGGGAAATTTAAAAACTGCGGCATTCAAAAGGCACGATATCCGGCAATGCGTTTGATCGGACCGGAAAAGTGGTTTAGAAATGCATGCAATTTTTAAAGGAACGATTTCGTTTCACTTGGTATGTAAAACACGTTTTTCAGTTATTGGCAAAATAATATAAATTTGCCAATACATCAGCACTAGTAAATAATCATTGGCAAAATAGCGCAATTTTGCCAATAATACTACTGTAGTAAATAACCAATGGCATTCACTTGCCAATATTGCCAATAAAGCAAATACACCTTACCACCTTTCATTGTTTGTGGGGTTATTTTGTTGATTATACGATTTTTTGTTTTGCTCGATACTTGTTACCGCTTCCATTGTAAAACATCTTTTAGTCAAAAAATCTTTAAATTCGTTTAATGTGGGCATATTGTTTCGATCGTTTTGTTTATTTTCCCATTGTCGTTTTGTACGTTCATCGATTTTTTGTAAAATTAACGGTACCTATGAGAAGGGTATCCCAGTGCTCTACGGGCATCTTTAGTTTTTCAAGGGCCGATAAATATTGGTGCAAAGTGTCTAATAATTTTCTCATTTGAACTGGGGATTCTCGTGTAACAGGGGGAAGGTTGAATAAAATAGCGTTTACGTGTGTGTTTATGATTGCTCTCTTATGGTCGTCTCTTTGATTTAAAATGTCCCAAGCTATGGTGTTTTACTCTCAATTGACTCTAAGGATTCAATTAAAACAGCTGCATCATCTTTTAAACAGGATTTTCATATCAAAAGGTTATTTATTTCACTTACATCTAGTCTACTATCTACTACTGATCTAAATACATCCTTAAAACTATACCAATTTTCATACTTACCGTGAAATGTCGGGAGATTTACGTCTGGTAGTTTAGAGCTGGCAACCACGTGCAGTGCGCCTTGCGGCTGGCTTACATTGCCTGCCAACCAATTCTGCTGTCCGCCGACAACGAATCCGCCGACCGCGTTGCCGTTTTGTCATTGATTTATATCATGAACCTGTTCGATTAATTTTTGCCTGCGATATATTGTCGTAAAATAATGATTCCGTTTCTAAACTGTCATTTTTCGTGTCTTTATCTAAATATTTTAAACGTGTTTGTATCTTGTCAAATTCTGAAAAATCCTCTTCTACGCTTTTTAACCTACATTCGATCTGAAACTTGTCTATATTTTCTGTGCTTTTTCCCGATTGATTTTGTAAAAATGTTAAAAACCTATTTAATCTTTCTTCGATAACTTCTGTTGCGTGTCATAGTTCGTTAAATTCGATATTATTGTTGTCAGTAAACTCTTTTGTCGATTTTTTCTCGACTTTTTTGAGTCGTTTTTCGTGTAGACATTTTTATGCTTAAAATTACGTTTACGTTACGTTACGATTAAAAATAAAATTTCATGTAAAATACGATTTTTGGATTTTTTGGCTAATGTGTTTTCAATTTTAAAAAAAAATACTATTTTATACGATTTACGATAAATCAGCCTAGTACCTATATGCGTTTTTAAAAATACCTATACGATTCAATTTTTTCGATACCTTATTCACGTTGTCTACTATTTTTTTGTCTAACATATGTGGGATTGATTTAACAAGGATACATCAGGATTAAAATGTAAACGATCTCACCGGTCTGGTCTGTTTCCATCTACCCCGCCGCCATCATATCCTGATCGAAGTGGCCATCATGTCGAGCACTGGATTGTTTCACCTGGTTTTCGACTATTTTCGAAGGACCACCTGTCCTGTCACACTTTCTACGTAATTGACAATACTTGTTTTTAACTTTAGAAACTTTTATTTTAACGTTTACATTAATTTATTGTGATTAAAATGTTACAAAAATACGATTCAAAAAGCTTGCTGTTGTCGAACTCATTTCTCGGAGCCGTCTCTTCCTGCACGCCAAAGTGAAGCTGTCGAGGGGTACAGTGTTGTCACGTTGTGTCGTAATATTAAAGTTTTAACTTCAACCTTGGGGGGTTGAACAGAAATGTTTTTACAGAACTCAATTATCTCTTAAATTAAGGTAGACGTCATCAATTGGTAATTCCGATCATCATACAAGGGACGGAATAAATTTGATAATACCATTTTCTAAAGATCATAAAAGTAATTAAACATAGCAGAAATTTACCAAATTTATGTCAGCTGGAGTTAATATGGAAAACAGATGTATTTCATGTAACTTCCCAGTAAAAGTTAGGTCGTAAATTTTTTCGCAAAACTCTAGAAGCCAAAAATTTTAAAACGCGTGTTTCCACGGCATCACGCAACGGCGCGGCGCTCGCTAAATATTCCGGGGAAAGAATGCCTCGTAAACTCCCAAATGGGGATATAAAAAGTTGCAAAGCAATTTTAGTTAAGGTGACCCCTATATTCAAGCAATTAGGAACATTTTTTCTGGTGTCATCTTAATATAAAGTTAATATAGGGCGCTGTGACTAGATTTTTATAGAGTTTTGATCTCTGGCTAAGTTACCCAAGAACCCTGTGCCTAAAAGAAAAAGTTTCGATTAAATGCACTACAAGTTTGCGTTGATTAATTGGTATCTCAATGAGAGTAACCATCTATTTCTATACGTTCGCACTCTTCCCTGCTTATTCGAACACCGCGCCTTTCGAGTCAACGGCAGTTGCGTGCGGAACGATTATTTTTCCGTACTAGTTAAGATATAATTACCTAACAAATGCGGAAAACGATACTTTTCCGCACGCGACGGCAGTTGCGCGTAGCAGAGTTCGGGCAAGCCGTCAAGGGCGGAAAAGACACTTTTCGCACGTGTCAGGTACAAAATTTTTCCTAGTTGCTTAAAATTTTATTTTAAATAATTAAAACACGCAAGCGAGATTTTACCATAGTTTTTATGGTTTGATTCCATTCGTGGTTTAAAATTTTTCCTGGTCTGCGTACGTATCGAGGCTTGTAAACTGATTTTGAGTGTATCTGTGGACTCTTTTTATTGCTTGGTTGTCTAAGAAAATCGTGAGATCTTTGTCATATTTTCTCGCAGACATGTCTCTATCGCATTTCTTCATCACAAACAAAAAGGGTTTTTCGAATATGGCTGAATGAAGATTTCTTTGTCACAAAAGAATACTTTTTTTACCGTACAGTATCAATTTGGAAAAAAAGGCAAATCCTTGCTTAGGATAATAAAATATTTCTTTCCGACAGAGAAATATTCGTTCAGTTGTAAAAAAGAAATCTTTCTATCAGAGCAGTTAAATTGGGTTTCAGTTTAGCACAAATTTAATTCATTGGCCCTTCAAAAAAGAAAAATGTGCTAAATTGATGTAATTTCCGGCAAAAGAATATTCCTTTAGCTCAAAGAAATATTTGTTTAGCCATATCCAAAATTACATTTGTTTGTGACAGTCAAATCTAATCAGAGTAAAGGTTGTATACTTATAATCGGCAACCATATGGAATTCGTAAAGCATTTAGTAGAAGTAGGCGGGCAAACAGCAAGGCCGAGTAAAGCAAAATATTTTACCTACTCGCATGCGGTAAAGTCCACTTTACCGTACTTATTTGCGTGCGGAAAGTAACACTTTACTGCACTCAGCGCACTCGCTTTGCTTCGTTGTAATTGTAGAAACCAACATCGATAATAAGGGTTGTTTTTCGACTTCTATTTATCTGCACGCCGGCTACACCACTTCTTTTTTACAACGCATCAACGTGATTTAACTGGCAAGCCGAACCGTCATACTAAACGCAAAAATCTTTATGTCTTTTGAGAGCTTTTCATAAAGCTTACAAAAAATCGTTTTGTCAAGAGCTCCATACACTTACTTTATTTTATAGAGGGGCTCAAACCCGAGAAAATCTATATAGTATAAGCTTCTTTTGTCTAGGAAAAATAGCGCGAAAAGGCTACAAAAATTGCAGCTTTCTCGATGACGATGACGTTGCAAAGGATTTCCACACCACTCTTTTCTACACTCTTTTTTTCTTTATTAGCTTCGTTAAGAAAATGTTCGGATTTGAAGACAACCTAAGCCGCTTATTGTTTTTATAGTTTTACAGTTTTTCTCGGAATATCATACAGAGTACATTCTCACTTTTTAGCAAATATATCTAGGTACAAAGAATGCTTACCAATGAGGTACAGTGGCGCGCTAGATAAATGCGTCGCTCTTCTTTTGTCATTTAAAACAAGTGAGACAAATATATTTTTATAAAAATAATTACAATACTTTATTTTACAGGCGACTGTGCTCTTTTAAAAAATAAGTACATTTATGTTAATATGTGGACTAAAAACCAGCTTTGCCAACTTTTTCCATGCGTAGATCCGTAAAAGGGAAGAGAAAAATTCGTAGATTTTTGATTTTCTAGAAAATCAATGAATACAAATATTTTTTTACATTTTAGGGACTGAAACCGCCGTTAAGTCCCTCATTTGCGGGACAAAAACGGCCATTTTTGTCTTTAAAGACTAAAAATGCCACTTTTAATCCCGTTTGGACTAAAAATAAAATTTTAAGGAGTAAAATCAAACTCAATCAAAATATGCAAATTTTATTGAATCGAAGGAAAAAAGTATTTGTGTGCGGATTGCTAGGCTCAAATATAGATTTGTTATCAAAAATGATTTGTAATGCGCCGCAGAAGAAAATTTTAGGAAAATAATTGTAAAAATGTTTCTCAAGCATTTCTACACGTTTTGAATGCTGTTGACAAAAATCCGTATGAGTGGGACCCATATCCGTATATCGGGAATAGGGTAAAAAACTCAATATTGAATGCGGTCGATATAGTCGTCCGGCTTAGGTCCCCAATTGTTCAATTTGTGCAGAAAGCATGAAATTTGGCACACTTATTCTTTAGACAATTCTTTAAAATTTTTATCGAGGAAATCGATGATCGGATGTATAGGAGTCAAGATGGCGGCGATGTTTTCAAAATGGACGTCTATTTTTAAAAAAAATTGTAGGTTCTCCATCAAAACAAGATTATAATGGAATTCATATAATTCGATAGAGAGGAATTGAAAAAAAATGGTTACATTGACGTATAACCTTTATAGTCCCTGAAAAGTGACATTTTATTGTAAATAAATGCATTTTGAGATTTTTTTTTTTTGATAATTTTTCATAATTCAGTAAGCCGCGACAGGTCTCTTGTTTTAATTTACTAATTTAGCAAGAACATCAAAATAACTTTTCTAATAGACTTTTTGCTTACAGGATGATTGCTTTAGTTATACCAAGCCAGTCAAAGTAAGATTTTTAAAAATAGCTACATTATCATCCGTATCTTTTTTAGTTTTTGGAGAAAAAATGTCAAATTTAGCAGGATTATTAAGATTGTCAAGGTCAACTGATAATCTAAAAAACTTTTCGAAAGGTGGCGCTATGGACGACGTGGCACCCAAATTTCCGATTTTAAATTTGATAAT
Organism: Oxystoma pomonae; assembly: GCA_963921995.1. Lineage (NCBI taxonomy): Eukaryota > Metazoa > Arthropoda > Insecta > Coleoptera > Brentidae > Oxystoma > Oxystoma pomonae. The sequence goes on from OY998164.1 coordinate 33,963,221, forward strand.
AGTTCATATTTTCTTAATAGCTTAGATAAGACATGCATATTTAATAAAATAATCGATTATGTATAGCCGAAATTTTTATAAAAATAAATTTAATTTGATATGGTCCTTGATCGCCTAATTTTTTTTTGAGTATGTAAAAAAACGGGGTTTTCAACGTTTTCTTTAATTCTTCCTAGCGACTAAAAATTTGGCTGGATATGCACCTTGATGAATTCTGATAAATTAGAAGGCCCCAACAAATTGATTCAGATATAAAATTCCAAATTCTATCGGGCCGTTTTTACGCTATAGGCCAGTAAAGTTGACCTAACATGCGTTTAGTCGCCCCGAATAGTACTCTAATATACCCTATTTTTCATTTTTTGCGGAAAGCACCAAATTTGGCGCGCTTACTTTTTTAACTATTTTTTAGGATTGGAATTCTTCAAAATTGCGGTCTTATCAAAAAGAAATTATGCTTGAATCTATAGAACTTAATGAAGAGAAATTTGTCATGTCAAAAATGTCATTTCACGTTAAAAAAATACTTTTCCAGAGCCTTTTTTTAAAATGTTTTATAATTCTGAAAACGGAAACAGGTCTTGTTATTTGATTTGCGCTAAGTTTTATAATTTTAACATGACATCAACACATCTCTCCTAAGTGACTTTTTGCTTACAGGGTGATTGGTTTAGTAAGATTTTTAAAAAAGCCACATTATCATCTGTTTTTTTTTTACTTTTTAAAGTAGAATTTTCAAATTTGTTACGATTACTAGATAGTTTTTATATCTATACAGACCGCTTCAAGCTACTGCGAACATAGGGCGGAAGAAGTCTAATTTGCCAGTGTACGTACATGCAGAGACACCGCACGCCTATCAGTGAAGCAACCAATACTCAGGCTTGCGATCACCACTTGCATGACTTTCCTTTGGTATTTAGTACGCCTCTAACCACGGTGCTGTGTGGAGCGTAGTCAATGAAACCGGAATTTGGTCAATAAATACGCAAATTTTTATAACGTAATTTTCTTATTTTTTGTCACTGATAAATAAGAGCGTTTTATTGTCAACTGCTCAGATTTATCAGTGACGACGTGTTACAATAAAAATAATCAGGAGAAACAAAATAAAAGCAAGTTCTCAAAATAAAATAATACATTCTAAAAACCAAAAAGATTCTCCCAGTCAAAAAAAAAAAATAAAGCAAATGTTCGAAAAGTCCTCCTTGCTCGGCTAGACAATATCCGAGCCTACTATAAAAACCCCTTCTAACGTTTCCAAGCATGTTAGGGGTGATAATTTGAAAAGCTTCTTCAAAAACAGATAGAAGTCATTAGGAGCAAGATCGGGAGATCGAGCTGGCCATAAAATAGTTCCCCGTTTACTTATAACCCGATTAGGAAATACATTATCAAGATATTTCCTAACAAGGCCAACATTGTGAGCGGAACAACCATCTTGTTGAAACCATGTTTCACCAAATCTTACATCTAACAACTGCCTAGCAGTTGAAATAATGTGCTGCTGCAGTAGATCCAAGTATCTAGGACCATTCAAATTGCAATTGCCGTTAATAAAAAATGGCCCAATTACTTGTTCTCCTATAATACCCCCCCCCCCCCAAACATTTAGTTTTTGGGGATACTGTGTTCTTACGTCAAAATACAAATGCAAATTTTCCCTCGACCAATATCGAACGTGTGTTGCGTTATGACGATTTGACCATTTGACCATCTGCACTTTTTCGGCAACTTCGTAGACATCCATTTTTAGTTTTAAAAATGTATTATTTCAATTAAGAACTTACCCATCTGTTTCTCGAGCAAGGCAGAAATAAAACAAAATAATAAAAACAAAATGAATTTCCAAAAGATAACACTGCAGCGTGCTTCGAATCCACCTCGGTCGTACGGCACGGAGAGTAAATTGGACTTGATTCCCCCTATGTTCGCAGTAGCTTGAAGCGGTCTGTATAGTACATGTATTAGAGTCTCTATATTTTTATAAAGGCACTATAACTTTTTTTATTATTTATGGAAACGTAACAAAACATCCAGTGGGTGCCTAACATAATCTTACTAAATTTAATTAAAAAGTATTTTTTTTATTATCAGATTTAATATCGGATGTTTCTATAGCATGTCGTCCGCAGCGCGACCTATCCAAAAAAAATTTAGTTGATAAGGTAGCATTAAAAATTCATAACAAATTTGAAAATTCTTTAAAAGATAAAAAAAAACAGATGATAATGTGGCTTTTTTAAAAAATCTTACTAAACCAATCACCCTGTAAGCAAAAAGTCACTTAGGAGAGATGTGTTTGATGTCATTTTAAAATTATAAAAGAAGACCTGTCGCCGTTTTCAGAATTATAACAAATTTAAAAAAAAGGCTCTGGAACTTGATCTTGAAAAGTATTTTTTTAAGGTAAAATGACATTTTTCAAGGTCATTAAAGATGCACGTCAATTTAACTAGTATTGTAAAATTTCTCTTCAATAAGGTGTATAGTCCAAGTACATTTTTTTTTTATAAGTAACTTTCGATTTAAGAGCGCCATTTTTAACAATTCGCTGCCAACTTGGTTTCTGTACATCCGATCATAAATTTTCTTGACCACTTTCTTAAAAAATTGTGACAAAATTAAGCGTACCAAATTTGGTGCTTTCCGCAAGAAATGAACAATAGGTTACATAAGAGTACCTATTCGAGGCGACTAAACACATGTTAGGTCAACTTTACTGGCCTTTAGCGTAAAAACGGACCGATAGAATTTGAATTTCGTATCTGAATCGATTTGATTAGGCCTTCTAATTCATCAGAAGTCATCAACGTGTATATCCAGCCAAATTTTTGGTCGCTGGGAAGAATTGAAGAAAACGTTGAAAACTCGATTTTTTGTACTTCAACTGTACATAATCGATTATATTATTAAATATGCATGTTTTTTGTAAGCTATTAAAAAAATATGAACTTTTATCATCATCCGCTGCGCCACCTATCCAAAAATTTTTTATAATATCAGTTGATCTTTAAAATTGTAATAATCGTACCAAATTTCACATTTTTTCTTTAAAAACTAAAAAAGATACGGATGAAAATGTAGCTTTTTAAAAAAATCTTACTTTGACTGGCCTGATATAACTAAACCAATAACCCTGTAAGCAACAAGCCAATTGTAAAAGTTAGTTTGATGTTCTTTCTAAATCAGAAAATTACAACACAAGACCTGTCGCGGCTTGTTAAATTATAAAAAATTATAAAAAAAATTCTCAAAATGCATTTTTTTAATATAAAATGTCACTTTTTAAGGACGATAAACGTCATACGTCAATGTAACCATTTTTTTTCAATTCCTCCCTATCGAATTATATGGATTCGAGTTTGATCTTGTTTTGATGGCAAACCTACAATTTTTTTTAAAAATAGACGTCCATTTTGAAAAAATCGCCGCCATCTCTAAGCCATTGTCTAAAGAATAAGTGTGCCGAATTTCATGCTTTCTGCACAAAATGAACAATTGATTGCTATTTGCGACGTAAGCCGGACTACTAGTAAGCAAAATTAAATTTTTTAATTAACCAGGTATCCCACCACATTTGAATAAATTATTAGTGTTATTAAGTTTCTGACAACTTGTCATCTTGTCTTATTTTCGAAACAATTTTTTTGTGAATACTTGGAGACAACTTCAGAAAATGGGATCATTTTTGGCTAAGAATAATTAGATTTGTTTTTATATTACCATTTTGCGCTATTTGTCTTGAAATTTGAGTAACGGGAAATTGTTTTTGCTCCTGTTTAAATTAGTATTAGTATTAAAATAGGTATTTGGGTCACTAGAGCGGAAAATTGGTCTTTACAGTTCGACGCAGGAAATTTACGGGGCGAGCCGAGGGCGAGTCCTTTCCTGCGGAGACCTGTAAAGACACTTTCCGGTCTTCTATCGATTGTTTTCAACCAACTATTATTCGCCTATTTTTACACCTAGAGGTCATTAATAAACTGGTTAGTTTCAAAATAAAAAAATAGAAATTAAAATAAAAAAAAAATTAAAAAAAGTTTTAAACTGACAACATAAGTCATAGCCACCTTGACTAAAAATAGAATCGGAAAATAAAATATAAACAGTAAAATGATTATTTTCCAGTCTTTTCTTCCTTTTCACGTCTATGTTTTATTTTCCGGTCCGATCTTTGTAATACATACACTTTTCGTACCAAAAATTGTACGGAAATCGTTTTCTTTCCAGTCTGTTAAAAAAAAATTATTTTACACCTTCAAGCACAGTCAATTAGTCATTTTTTGCTTTAAAATTTTTGAGGAGAAAAGGTATTTATTAAGTATATTTTTTTTTGACTTTTATCAAAAAAAAAACAATATTTACACACAAACTGTTAAAAGCACATTTTTCATACATCGTACAAAAACCTTTATTGGGTAAACAAATATTCCAAAACCACTTAAATATCTTGCATGGATGAGCATAAACAAAAATACAAAAGCGACTTCTCTTTAAAACACAGAAGATAAACAGAGGGCCGAACCCGCATGCCTAAAAAACACTTTCCATTTAAGGATTTGTCTTGTTTTTTGCATACACTTACTCACCCTTTCGACCTACCAAAACAAAGTTTGACCCAAAAAACGGGAAAATTTATTTTAACCGGGGACGATTTGCATGACTTGTGTTTGAAAAATAGCAAATTGGTTTTATTTGGATAATAAAAAAACCCAAAAAATAACCGAACAATAATAAAAATAATAAAACATTTAGATGATCTCTTTGTGAAGTTCATAAATTGGAATCATAAAAAACTATAAAATCCACACACACAAAAAAAAATAGAATATTTCAGTAAAAATCGTATATAACTAAAGTCCGGTCATCATATTTTTCGTCAAAGTGGCATTTTTTGGCGTTTAAAATGTGAGAATCTATACATATAATACATTGATTTTTTTTTAGTTTTCGGAGTCGGTGTTTAACCCAATTTTTTCAATTCAATTTACTTTAATGTTTATAAAGAATATAAACCATATAGATACCGAAAACACAAATTCTAGAATCTATGGCTGTTTGCTCCAGCATAACACAAAAACTACTAAACTGATTTTAATGGGACTTTCACTCCTTAGTTTCACTCCTTAGCAGGACACGGGCTTTATTTCATCAAAATCGGATCACGGGAACAAAAGTTATCACTATTTAAAGCAAGAAAAACGGGAAGAAAACTGGTGAAACGGCAGGCGAAGCTGCAGTGTTTTCAGCTAGTCTAGAATATTCTGTTTGGTAACCAAACTGTGTTTACACAGACAGGATCTAATTGGTTGTCATGCACCTCTTTCCAGGGCCGCTATTCTTCAAATGATAGAATTTTCTATCGATTCAAGAATAGACGCACTGTTCGAGAATAGGGAGATTTTGGTCGGGCAGTTTCACGGCTAATGTCGTTACTCTTATGGTTACCGTTAAAGATAACTTCAAGAGGTTAAAAATAGAGCTTTTGAACCTAGTCAATCGTTTGGCGGTAAATATAACCTTACTTTTTTATTGACTTTGGTTGTTTTATTCTCATTTTTTTTTACTTGCGTTTCTAACCATGTTATGGAAGAAAATATTAATTTAGTGATAGTACTGGGAGACTGACACCCCAACATAAATTTAGTCAGGCAAATGATTTTGCAAGATATCTGTGGTGGAGTAATAAAAGAAATCGTGCCTCTGCAAACTTATTTGTAATTACTCACCAAAAAAAAAACGGTAAAAAAGGCACGCCACTACTCCTATAAACATGGTTAACAAAAAATAAAATCCAAATACACCAAAATTTTTGTAAAACAAAACAAACTTTTATAACCTAAAAATTTTCCGCCACAGAATCACACCAAGTTTGGTTGGTTGTCTTTTTAACGGTAACGGTTTAATAAAGGTAAAAGCCTGACAGAGCGCTACTGCGCCTGCCCAGAATAAAGGTAAGGGTAACTGACTGACAAACACCTGACCAAAATCTCCCTAATAAGGGTACAAAAGTAACATTTACCCTTATATTTTGAATAGGAATAGTGGGTCAAGTGGTACCTTGTTTTCAAAATCTTTTAAATTAATTCTCAAAAAAATTTAAGAACTCTGACGATTACTTTCCGGGATATTTACTTTTATAGTTGCAAAAAATGTGTTTTTTTTTTAAGTAATTAAAATGTGATTTTTGAGAAATCTCGTAACCCGTCGTTTATAGTAAATTTTATCATTTATTTTTTTTTTCTAGGATATGTAACCAGTACAATTTGAGCTTACTTTGAAAGTGAATATCTCAAAACGATCGAATTTCTACACGGGTGTCAGGATATTCAAAACAAGGTATCACTCGATCCAATTTTCCTATTCAAAATATAGGGATCCCCCACGATCAGACTCTATACACGTGAAAACACCTTTGTTTTGTTGTCATTGGAACATACTGTATATCGAAAATATACCTACGCTCGGCTCTAAAAAATCCGCAAATCAATTTTTTATTTTCTGACTAAGACTCACATTTCGTGGTCAACCCCTCCTCCTCATCCGCCAGTGTATTTCACATGTGTCACTTCCCGTTTGTGATGTCACACGCGAGAAATTTCTCAGTCGTTACGTGCACCTGCCAGCGCGAGCATTTCATTATCCCCACTTCCCATTTCTGACTCCAAAATCGCGCTTTTCAGCTCACAAGATAAGCTTAGCTACTATTTTTTGCGTTATCCAGCGGGTATCCCAAGGTGAGTAACCTATTAGAATATTTTGGAAACTATACAATGGAAACTTTTTAAACTTTCTATTCTAACATATGTCCATGTAAACTATCATTATGAAATACTCTCATATTTGCAGTGTTGCCATTTGCACGAAAACTTGGCAACAACTTTTTTATTTTAAATTGAACGCCCTGCACTTTTAGATTCTAAAAAATATTTTAGGTACTTTTTATGTATAATATCCTACACCTATGTTTAACTGTTTTTAAAATATTGACAGGTGAAAATTGACATTTTTTATGTTAAGGATAGAGCAAAACGGTTTTTACATTGGTTTTTCACAAGTTATCGTTTTATATCTAAACCCAGGGTTAAAATATCCCAAGGTTGGTTTAACCCTGGGTTAAAAATAGTATAAAACGATAGCTTGTGAAAAACCAATATAGGAGTGGTTTTTCCGGGCGTCCAAAAAACTTGTAAATTCGTCAAATAAAATGCGTTGTTTGTCTTTTAATTTAAACTTGATAGGGATCCAAAACTCGTTACATTTGTAATTTGCTGAAAATCTCCAATACCACAAATTTTCCACGTGGGTAAAATTTCCGCTGCTTTTTACTCTGTGATTAAATAATTTTTATTGCACTAATTTAATATATAGGGAAAGTTTTTAATCTAATCTGAAATCCATCTACCGATTTGCACCGATTCCAACAATAGTTGAACATATGATTTTGACAGGCATCAGTGATGAGACCTATCGAAGAACCCGATTGTGACTCGCGCTAAAACATTTCTCCATAACCTGAACTAGATGAATCGTCATCCTTCAACAAATTTAGCACTATTTGGAAAACCACGCCGTTTATTAATTGGTTTGGAAACAAAAATAAGTAAAAATTAAGGTTATGTTTTACCGACAGTCGTAGCGCAGTGAGCGGCATATCCGACCGCCGCACGGAAGGTCTCGGGTTCGATTACCGGGGCCGTCGGTAGTCTACTTGAACTTTTTCTCGCAAAATTACATAATTTTGTGAGATTAAGGAAAAACGCCGTATGGAGCGGAGTAGGCCCTGTTAGCTAGAAGACGATAAGAGGACAGTACCGTGTGATCAATATATCGATAATGGAGCACGTTAAAGATCCCTAGCCCCGACAAAGGGGTTTAGGTCTAAATCCCTCTAGAAAAACACTGCCTTCGTAGAAGGTGCTCATCAGACTGGTGCGGAGAGCGGATAGGGAAGGAATGTGCCACAATAGATCTCTCAGGTCGCAGTCGAGGGAGCTGTAAATTGCACCACTCATAACAAACCTAACCTACGTTTTAATCCAGCCATCAACACTCATCGGCTCCGGGGGTCGACGGCCATTGTTGGCATCAGTCGGTTGCATCAAGAACTTGCTTGATGCAACCGATTAGCAAATCGTTAAGATTCCAAACTCCCCCGTATTAATAAAGAATACACTGAACATTTTGGCCTCCGTAGCGCAGTAGGCTAGTGTATCGGCCTGCCGCACGGAAGGTCTCGGGTTCGAACCCCAGCGAGGTGCATGGATATTTTGTGTTTGTCTTGAAGTTTGCAATACCTTGGCCAAAACTGGGCATTGGTTCTATAATGGATAAAAAGTCTCAATATAAAAAGAAACTCTGTACACAAAAACAAGGAAAATTAAACCTTTGTGCGATTTTTGTCGTATTTTCTTTAAAATATAAAACCACTGCGAGCGTTACAAGCAACTTTTTATATGCAGATTTATTTAATCATTTACCGGCGTTCTCGCCTTCCTTTGCCTCTGTAGTTTTAATGCTGTAAGCTCGTTTTTTTAATCTCAGAAAATATATTGTTTGGTGGTCGCTTTTGTCCACGAGCTCTATTGTACAGGCGCTCATTTGTACCTGGGTCCCTATTCTTCAAATGGTATAAATTCTGCTCCCAGGGAGTCAAATTCTCTCGCTACTATGCTTCTCATCGGTCCAAATCTTCAGTTTAAATCGGTTTCTCTCACTTTTGCCCGATATTGATCTTAGTCAAGATCAATAGAATTACTTACTATCAATATCGGGCAAATGTGAAAAAAACCGATTTAAGCCGAAGATTTGGACCAATGAGAAGCACAGTAGCTAGATAATTTGACTCCCCGAGAGCAGAAGTTCTATCAGTTCGAGAATCAGGGCACTGTTGCTTTTGGCCACGCGCAATTATTGTTCCCGTATTATTGACCTGCACTCTTTCGTGCCAGTAGCACCGTTGAACCTAAACTAATTTTTTTTTGCAATTATATTTGTTTTGTGGACATCTTTTAGACCATGAAACCATCATCAGACAATAATCTAATAGGAAAAATAATTAACTATTAGTTCTTTACTAAAAAATTTAAATAAAAAAATAATTGAAATAAATAAAGAATTTACTAAAAAACACGTCAACTGATATTTTTAATTTTCTTTAATCGTGTTATCTTGTATTTTTTTCTGTCGTTTTGTTTACGAGGTTTGGCAAAAAAATATTTATTTTTTTACATAGCACACCCTGTATAGGTTAACATTTTTGAATTCTAAAAAAAAATTATCTTTTTGACAATACCACACACCAATACTCTATCTCTTATGGTTTCCAAGATAGAGGCATTTAAACTTGCATGGAATTGTTGTCTATGCCCTGTTTTACGGGGGATATTTGAATGAATATCGAAGCTCTCCATACAGATTTAGATAAAAATATCTTGATTGTCGTAAAAGATAAGTCCTACTGTGTGGTATTGTTGAAGAGAGAATTGTTTGAAGATTTTAAAAATTGCAAAATATACAGGGTGTCATATTTAAAAAATATATTTTTTTGCCATACCTCGTAAACGAAATGACAAACAAAATCCAAGATGGCACGATTAAAGGAAATTAAAAATCTCAGTTGATGTGTTTTTTATTCAACCAAATTCTGACCCGCTAGAAGCACCGTTCCGTTTAAAGAATCCACCCTGTATAATTCTTGATGATTCTCTTTAAGAAAACATTTTATCATAAGTCAAAAATGTTTCCTTAAAAAGAAACATCAAGAATTATAAATAGCAATTAATTAAAAGAAAAACTCAATGGTATCTTTTCATGGAAATAGCTTGTAAAATAGATCCAGCATATTGGTAACCTACACTGACTTTCGAAGCTTAAAAAAAATGTAATTCAACGTCGAAACGTTGAAAATGAATTTAAAGGTGTATGTAACGATCCAAGTGTCCTTGTTCCCACAAATCGTTTTTTCAGTGATTATTATGTAAATTCACCGATGAGCTCACCGATGAAAACAACAATCGAGTTTGTAAATTCATCTATGATTCTTGGTGATATTCATCGAGTTCTTAAATTACCCGATTGATTCCACCAATTCACCAATTGATGGCATCGATGCACACCGACTCTGGGAGCCGGTGAGCCTTCCCGATGAATGTCATTAACGTCATTTGATCAGCTGTTTTTTGTTGTTATTATTTTGTTTTCAAATTTCTTGATGTTTTTTTTAATAAAAATTGCCGACTTGATAAAAAGTCGCATGAAAACTATTTGAAAGAAAGTTTTCCAGTACTAATGCTGGGTTTACACTGAAAAAAATGATATCTTAGTGTTACGAAATACGAGGTTAATTTAAGAGAATTATGACTTTCGATATGCCAGTTTCTCCATCCCCTTAAACCAATTTGAGATGCAAAGTCCTATGCAAAGAACATAAAATCTTATGCCAAGGGCATATTTTTTTAACTATTTGTATCGTAGTATAATAAATAGTTTGCTTTTAAAAGCATATCTTCTTGAAAATTGGCCTTGAAAGAAGCACACGATACTCTTACGAAAACTTTAAAAAGAATGACGTCATTACACTGTATGGCAACACGTAAAGGATTGCACAACTCAAATAAAAATATATTTTTATTTTGGCTTCCTGCACTCCTGATATAGAAAAAAAAGAAAGAATCTTATGCGAATTATGCATTTATCCTTTTATGTGTTGCACTGTGGAGAAACGTCGCTCCTGTAAGCAAAAAAAAACTGTAGGTACTGGAAATTAAGAAAAATGTGAAAAAAATAACAAAAACTGTTTATTAATAAAATATTAAAACTTTACATAAACGTGAATATAAATTTGCTACATCTAATATTGTCAAAAATAGTAAACAGCGTATTTTGCACATGAACGTGAACGTTTTTCACATAGAACTTTTGTTTTTAATTATATCAAAGGGTTTACATCACAACATCAAAAGCGCAGTAAGTTAATTTTAGCTAATTGTAACAAAAAATCTAGATTCACTAAACAGTATAAAAACTCTGCTATTACAGAACTTGCTTAAAAATTAAAAGTGGGAATAATTTTTGTTTTTCAAAAACACATCTAAATTAAGAAAAATGAGGTAGCTTTTTTATCTGACAATAATTTTCATTCTAATAATCTTTCCTTTTTGGCTTTGTTCAACAAAAAGTACACAGCATAATTCTTAAACTAAAATATCAAAAACAGTTAACAGTAAAAGTGGGACTTAAGTTTTATCTCCCTACATTAAAGTCGGAGAGCTCGTGAACAAAAACTGCAAAAAAGGCTGATTTCTTAGTTTATAGGGGTGGGTTATACATCATTAAGCTCACCTCCAGTCAGCGAGTTCTCCTAACAGCAGGCGGTTAAAAGAGGGAGGGGTTCAAACCTGTAAAAAAATCATAAAAAACTAAAAATAAAAAAAGATGTTTTTAATTGAGTAAGATCAAAATGTTTTTGAAAAATACTTCACGATAATTCACTTGACACAGACCTATTTTTTTAAGGTAAGGTGAGCGTTTAAAAAAAATGCATGTTCGCTGTTTTACTGTCCTCTAGTTTACGCAAGTTTTAATTGCTAGATCAAAATGGATAATGCATAATTTTTATATGCCTGTCTCTTTTATTTTGAAAGAATAAAAAGAGACCGACGTATAAAAATTAGGCATTATCCATTAGTTATCACGCATTAAAAGTTCGGTAAACGGGGCATAAATTTATATTCCTTACACTAGAAAGTTATACACATAAAGAACTTTTCATCAAAAACTTAAAAGAACACCAAAAAATAATATAGTTCATATAGGTAGGTACCCTGTTGTAAATTTAACGAATAATGCTCTTAAACTCTTAAAGAAGACAACAGGAGCTCTAGTCTCAAGTCCACAGAGCATGTTGTACAAGAACCGGCGGGGCAAACCGTCCATTTTGGATTGCCTTTATTAAAGCTAATGGTCAAACAGGATTTTAAAAATAAATTAATTAGCTACACAATCAAAAATGTGTGAAATTTACTACACACAAGAGTTCAGGTATGATTGTTGTACCTTGCAAAGGACCGGAAATATATTTTAAACTCTAAATAGAAGAAATCAGGAAGGCGTACCCTGCATGTTTTCTAGCAATATCGTTTTTAAATTACTCAAAAAATACTATATGCTTACCTCTAAATTTCGATTCCAAGTGCCCTATGCCCATACACATGTAGCAGTTCTTCCATTCCACATTACCTATTTTTACAACCAACTGCACAGACCACACGTTTGATCTTATCATGGCCGGCATCTGACTAGTGACTATCGATTGACGACTGGCAGGGTAGTCGCCGATCGGGTGTGCTCGGTAACTAGCCGAGCGGATTCAAATACTTGTCTCTTGACTGAAATAAGTTCTAGTTCTATATTGGAGGAAAAAGATATAATGCTAAAAAATATAAAACAAGATAATTTGGGATCTTGAGTTTTTTTTCAGTGTATAAAGCAAAATAAAATAATATAAAAATAGGAACACCCAATAAAAAAACCATTTTTCACGGAATATTTTTTTACGTTATACTCTTAAACTTGAACTGTTGGCTGGTTGATAAACTTTTTTGAAAGCTTAACCCAGTTTTTGTCGGCGAACCACTTCAATCTCTATTTGGTAACAATTTTTTTTTTAATACTGGGACTTTCCATTCATTATATAGGATCAATGCCCAGTTTTACCAATGTTTTTTGCAAAGTTAAAAACAAAGACAAAATATCCATGCACCTAGCCGGGAGTCGAACCCAACACCTTCCCTACGGCAGGCCGATACGCTATCTACTACGCTACAGAGACCGGCAGAGTTCAGAGTTATTAGACACTTACGGTGGGATTTACTAAGGCGGTTTAGTCTATTTTAGAACGGTCGTAAGTTTAAGTGAAATTTTAGGTTTTAAGCAGTTTAAACCAACCCTCCTTGAGTTTTGGACATAGTTTGATTTATAAGAAGAATTTTAATAAATTTGTTTATTGAATAATCATCTTAACACAATCTTTTGTTGGATTTAAGAAGAAAGTTTCAATTTAGAAGAAAAGAAAATTAAAAAATTTAAACCCAGGCGGGGTTTAAGTAGCAAACACTCTGTAGAACAAATTAAAATTGGGGTTATATGTCACTCTAATTAAAACTTACTCTTGTTAATTAATTTTTACAATTAATACTTGATATCACACAACGATTGATATGGGTAATAATAAAATAAGGAGTAGATTAATTTTATATTTATTTAAAAGGTGTTTTTATTTATGAAATGTATTAGGAAACGTAAATGCAAGTTTTTTTTTACATTTCTGTCACTGTCCAAATGTCGGTTTCAAAATATTAACTGCGTTCAAATCACAAACAGCGAGTTCCGATCTCTTAACTCTGCTTGTACCTTGGCTTGCACCAACCTCCACTGATGAAAGCTACAGCTTTGAAATGAGTCCTGGGGTTTGAGTAAGGAAAGTTTTCTTGGTTGAGCTTTTAGATAAATTCAACGATTTAATTTCACTTTGTAAATAAAGTTTTTATGGGATTTTTTTTGTTTGGTATATTTTTCGTGCATAATCAGTGACCTTCACTTATGTTTGTTTTGCCTCGTAGTGCCCTCATAAATATATTTTTTGTGCTGAAAACGGGTTCAAAATATGGCGTTTTTCTCTACAAAGTTAAAGCTGTTTTATTGGTTGATGAACAACTCGGGATATTAAATAAGGTAAATTAGTCCTTGTAAAAACAATTACTTAAAGAAATTATAAACGAACTTCAAACAACAATCCTTTCTGGGGGCTATAAATTTAAACCACCCCCCAAAGGTGGTCTAAAAAAACTTTATAACCTCAAACACAAATAATAAAGTTATTATGTGCCAAATTTTTGGCGTATTCACCATTTGCCATTTTGAAACCTGTCAAAAAAAAATAGTTTTAGGGCATTTTCTCCTAAAATATGGTATGTTTTGCGAAAAAAAGCAGTTTTTCGGTGGTATTTTGCAATAACAATACAAAATAATGAATAACTTTGTGTCTTTTACTGTATGGGTAAGTGTTTTTTGAAAATTGGTTTTAAAAATTAGTACCTTTACAGGTGTAAATATTTAGACCTGTGGGCGGTACTATTTTAGATCTTAGTAAATCTTACTGTTAAAGTAAATATTTCAACGCATACGTAACGCGTTCGAAACAAAGTCAAAATACGCTACATTTTTGACTTGCTCATGCCATGTTTCGAACGATGCCTGCTTCTTTGATGGGTGTGATGACAGAATCTCGTTGCGTACGAAAGGATGTACGTATCGTTAGGCACCCACGAACGTACGCAACGATTTTAATCAGCAGTCCTGTCATCGTACCCTTCAAAAAAGCGGGCATCGTTCGAGTTATCGCATAAAAAGTAAAAAATGTAACGTATTTTGACTTTGTTTCGAACGCGTTACGTATACCGATACGGATGCGTTGAAATATTTACTTTAAGTGTCTAATTGAGAAAATGTAAACCTATTGAAGTAACGTGAAGCTTTCTTGATTTTAACAAATATTTAAAATGTGACCGTCTAAAATAATTTTAAAACCAAATGTTTATGTTGTCTCAACAAGGAAACTAGAGTTATTTCAATAACATATTAACATGAAATTTTTTGGTAACTCAAGTTTAGCTTAGACATCTATATAGGACAAGAACTAATGGTCAATCTTTCTCCCTTTTTGATTGTTGTCTGATGATGGCTCAAAGGCGGAAAACATATTCACAAAACAAATATAAGAATAACTATTTCAATAAATTTTTAGTAAATACCAAGTTATTGTTTAAATTTTATTTTTAAATGCACGCAACTATCACAACTTAAAACTAAATCAATAATCATATAAGCGAAGACATCATTTTTGCCGACGACTGTACATCATTGTTTTGTTCGGACACAAATTATTGTCAAGTACGTATTATTTCTACACAAAATTATTTTTTTTTGGTTAATTTAATTAATATATGTAGTGAACGCCAACCAATAATTTTTTTTGGCGTTGCACTCACAAGAAGCAACGCACGATCAAATGCGAACATGGTTGACGCGTGGTCAAAAAAAAACATATAGTGTTCTATAAATTCCTTTGTCCCTGAGCTTTCTTGTCTGCGCCTTTTTGACTTTGAACTCAAGGAGCGCGAACACCTGATTTCTGATAGAAGCGACGTGAGATAATTGAATTTGACAATTTAAAAATTGACGTCGAAATGGAGTGAAATAAAACCATATTATTAGTTATTGAAGCTCGCATTTCATATCTTTGAAACTATACCAATAAAACCCGATATATCGGCTCTAATAAACGGTTTTATTGCAAATCTGAGACATTTACGAAACCAAAACATAAAATTTCGTTTTATTATGAACATAAAAAAAGAAAATAATGCGTGCGCTTTCCACTAACTAGATTAACTTGATTTTATGATTACTTTTATTCTTTTATTGTGTACTAAATCGCCATGTTGATGTCGTGCACAAGCCCTAAAGTGGATTTTAATAAGATTCGCGTTTACTTCAAAAATTACAACTTTTAGCGCAAATTGTTCCGGGTAAGAGGCGGGTAAGTGAATAGCAACCTTTTGCACCCCTATTTTGATGCGATTTTCCTTTATCTTTTATTTTGGGCACGCGCAATTACTAATAACGGAGTCAATTACTAATTGATAAAGTTTGAAGTTACTTTCGGTTAAATAAAGTCTTCGTTAAAATTGATATTTTAAGTTAAAAAAATTAATTTTTGGATGCAGCTTAACTAGATTGTAAATATATTGTTTTTTTTTAAACTTCTGAAGAACAAGCTTTTAGTAAATGATATCAAAAGTAGAAAATAATTTTTTATATTTCTTATACCATAATAAAAGTGATGGGTGCAAATTAAAAATTTTAACTTTAGGTATCGTATATCGGTCACATCGACGATTCACCTAAGAAAGAGTATTACTCTATAACCTAATGACATTTTTAAAGGCTTGGCAAGCACGGCAATCTCACCCGTTCTCAGTCTCTTTAGATAACAAAAAATAATTTAGTTCTTCTTTTGTAGTTCTCCCTTTGTCACCGTCAAGTTCAAATTTTTAATTTGCGTCCATCGCTTTTATTATGGTATAAGAAAATCATCCATTTTGAATCCGCCATATTGAAATTTTCAAATCTGATCAAAAATTCATATCCCCTTCCGAAAAATCCCTATATGCCAATTTTGATTTAAATCAAACAAACTAAATCTTTTCCCCCCTCCTCTTCCCTCGTTAGAGGGAAGTGTGTACCTAATAATACCATATTATTGTATTGTCGC
Organism: Oxystoma pomonae; assembly: GCA_963921995.1. Taxonomy (NCBI): domain Eukaryota; kingdom Metazoa; phylum Arthropoda; class Insecta; order Coleoptera; family Brentidae; genus Oxystoma; species Oxystoma pomonae. The sequence continues at coordinate 33,979,560 of OY998164.1, forward strand.
CGTAACTATAAACGCATTCCAAATATGAACACACCCTTATTTTTTAGATTTGTCCTCTTAATCGTCCATTTTGAATCCGTCATATTGAAATTTTGAAATCTGACCAAAAATTCATAATCCCTTTCTTTAAAAATCCCTGTATGCCAATTTTGATTATAATCGAACAAACTAAATCTTTCTCCTGCATATTATTGTATTTTAATTGGAACTATAATCACAATCGGATGTGGATAAGTCAGTTAAAATTGGTATTTCTTATCCCCAAAAGCTCCCGTATACAAATTTTGGTTGAAATCGGACAAACTTAGGTGTTTTCCCCCCTCCACTACCCTCATAGGGGGGAAAGATGCCTAATAATGACATATTATTGTATTGTCGCCGGAACTATAAATGCATGCCAAATTTAAAGGCAATCGGATGTGTATAAGTAAGTTAAAATTAGTTAGCAAAAGTTGACCAAAAATCGTCCATCTTGAATCCGCCATATTGAATTTGTAAAATCCGGAAAAGCTAGAATTTTTGGGCCTCCGAAGCGGCTACTGAAACATGTAATCGAACTGTACGCGGGCAGCTCGAGTCTAGCGAAATACGCCCAGCTGATGGCACCGCGGCTTGGGCCGGGTACTGAAACATACAAAAGCTCGCGCCGTGACGTCAGAGGTTGAATTATTCTGCACCGGGTCAGGTAGCGAAGTTCGCTATCAGATTTATTTATCATAACCTCTCTTTTTTTATTTTTTTTGGCATTTTTAAAGACTATTATACAGGGTGGGCCATTTAAAAGGGTTTACCCTGATTTTTTCAAAATCTAAAAGGAATTAGAAAAAACGCTGAAACCCTTCAGAAGAACTATCCTATCAGCGTGGTAGATTCAACCCCTTAATTTTAAAAAGAGACGATAAAGCTTGCGGTACACCATTAGAAAGTTAATTTTTTTCTCTATACATAGATGTATTTTTTTCAAATTTGGACCTTTTATTTTTGAGATCAATAAAAATCTGTATTTTTTTTAGTTAAACCTTACATTTTATTCTAGGTTTAAAATAAGTAGTTCGTCAGCTTTATAACAATCACTTCCATCAACCTGTACAAGGTACCCTACCTTCAACCCTTAAACTTAAATTAACAAAAACAGGTCATGTGACACATTGTTGGATATGTAATTTTATTATTTTGCCATCGTATACACAAAAAATTTCTTTTAGCAAAATTCAAATGTTGCCATACTAAAGCACCAGCAATAATATTTAAACAAAACTATCTGGTCAGACGTGTTCGTCAACCTTATGTCTCAAGAAGCTGAATCAGTCTGCAATAAGGTAGCAAACCCATCCCAACCAAACCAAAATTTTAAATCCTAGGACACAAATGTAAAGCTTTTGTCATACCTTTAAAAATAGGGTTTTACTAAAAAAATACAGATTTTTATTTATCTCAAATATACTTAAAGTCCGAAAGTGAAAAAAAAATACAAAATACATCAGTGTATTGAAAAAAAAAATGACCTTTCAAATGGTGGATCGTATTTAAAATTAAAGGGTTGGAGCTACCACCCTTCAGTTTTTGAAAAAATCAGAGTGAACACTTTTAAATGGCCAACCCTGCATATAAAAGAACAATTATGAGATATTTTGACACAAAAAAGGATTGAAGAAAATCTTGCTAATAATGAATAGCGTGTAAAGTGCAAGGACTAAAAATGCTGCCTTAACGGAGATTTTTCGTAAAGAGGTGCAAAAAGGTAATGACAGGATACACAAAGTGGTATTTAGGTTACGAGTTGCAAAAAAATATCCATCGATTTTTTAGCCAAATAGAAAGAAAAATGGACTAAATTTTAGTATTAAGAAAATTAAGCAATTTTCTTAAATTTTCTTTAAGTATTTACAAAATCATTCCGAAAATTTCAGCGATTTTTTACCCAAATAGAAAGAAAATAGCCCTAAATGTTAATAATAAGAAAATCAAGCAATTTTCTTAAATTTTCTTTAAGTATTCACAAAATCATTCAGAAAATGCGGTAAAATAAAAAAGTGTCAGACATAAAAATGGCCAACAAAGTAAGGTAACCATAGAAGCCATGGATATGTCATCAATCGGTGGCTCTTGATTTATGTTATAAAACTAGTGAGTTATTAGCCGCTACTTGTAAATACTATAAATTTTGTTCTTTTAGGATTTTGTTTAGAGTAAAGTAAGGCTCAATTAGGAAAAATTAACAAAGGCAACGCCCATGCATTCTAAAATCCAGAGCTACACGATGAAAATTGAGAAAAAATTTTATTTTTATATTAATATTAAATATTTTTTTTGCGTCGATTTCACTTTCTCAGTATTTTTCACCCAATTCCCATCAGTGTGGACTCGTTTTAAGTCAAATTTTATAACGCGTATTTCAGAATGATATCGGAAAAGCCTTTAAGCCTTATAGTACAGTAAAATTATCATAAATAAGAAGGATACCTCTAAAGAAATCCGGGAAGAAATTTTTATATATTGTTGGGGGGGGTCTAAAAGTATGATTCCCAAGTTTGTGTTTCCCCCACTCCTTGGGAACCATCCGCTACTTTAAAAAAACTTTGTAACCGACTTTTCGCCATTTCTATTAGTCGGAGGCGAAAAAGTCTGGGAACAAAAATATTCGGCATAAAAATTTCAACATTTTTGTCCAAATGCTCAACTTTCTGTAGTTAGTTTCCAAAAAGTAAGAATGGCGCCGAAGTTACAAAAACTCAGTTTTATGCACTTTTAATCCCTCATTTTAGGGATAAAAGGGGCACTTTTAATCCCTCAGGGATTAAAAATAATTTTAATACCTGGGGGATTTAAAGTCAATTTTTCAAAATTAAACAACAATTTTATTGAAATTTTATTTATTTGTTAAAATGTATGAACGAAAAAAATCTAGTTCTTATTATGATATATAGGAGCACCATTTCATCCGTAAAATTCTCTGCATGCTGTTCAGCGCACCATTTTCGGTAATCACGAAACTGTTTCTTGTAAACCTCGCGAGATTTTTGTGGAAGAAGGCTAGCGATAGCCTCTTCCGCGGCCAATGTTCATAATCCAAAAAAATGCTGTACGATTTTTCTGGACTCGTTTGGTGACGCCGTTTGATAACAACAACTGACTGACATTTGTTTTGTGCTATACACTTCCATGGCACAATAAATTTTGAGTGAATCCACCATTCCAACGACAGTCAATGACAACTATCAGTAATACGAGCTGTCAATCTTGAAACTAGAGTACCGTTAAGTGGTCTACTGTTAGTTTTGTGATTTTTTGTTTTTAGTTTCTCGCATTCTAAAGTGCATAAAATAGTATATAAACCTCGTGACTAAAGTGTATTTTAATCCCTTGGCGAATTGTAGCCCTCCCTACGGTCGGGCCACAAACCTTTCGCCACGGGATTAGAAGAGGCACTTTAGTCCCTAGGTTTATAATGTACTATTAACCGCTTTCTGGACATGCACGAAGTCCCGTGTTGTGGTTAATATATTATTATTTATAGTAACAGCAGTACAATTGAGGTATAAAATTAAAGCTTGTGACGTGCGCTACACAAATGACCTGGTATATCGGACTGAAAATTGCCGAAAGTATGTGACAGACTCAAATTTAGTCGTTAAACTGATTCTTCGTAACTTCAACGCCCTCTATCTTTTTAAAAACTAACTACTGAAAGTTAAACTTGTAACAAAAAATATTACAAATTTAATGCCAAAGACTTTTGTTTACGAACAACAGAAATGGAGAAAGTTGGTTCCAAAGTTTTTAAAAATGGCGGATAGTTCCCGAGGAGTGCGGGAAACACAAACCTGAGAATTTTACTTTCAGCCCCTCCCCAAAATAACATACAAAAAAATAACCTGTCCGGTTTTTTTCGACTTCAAATCACAATTTTACTGTACTACCATCAAATGTAAAACCATTTTATCAAATTTTGACCCTCTCCGCCCCGCACCACTTTATAACATTTTTGCAATATCTTCCCTTTCCCTTTTGGCACTTAATAATACTTCTACCTACCTTTCCAACCCCTCCTTTCGCGTTTATATAAGCGACGGATGGCCCGTTACCCAAAAGTGCCAGTCTATCAGACACTTTTGGAAATTTTTGGGCCGACGGACTAGGTCATTTGTGTATCGTACATCACAAGCTTTAATTTGATACCTCATTTGTACTGCTTTTACTATAAATAATATTATATAATCCACAACACACGATCTCATGCATGCCAAGAAAGCGGTTCTCAAAGAATTTTACTGACTTTCAGTCGCTGTAGTTCAGAGACTGTTTAATTAATTCTAAACAAAATATATATTTTTATAGGATTTGTTCGAGATCTATAACTTTCTTATTTACAGTTTTTTTAAAAAAATCACTTTTTGTTGGTCAAAATACGTTAAAATTGTTTTTTTTTGTAACTTAGGCGCTCTCTATCTTTTTGAAAACTAACTACAGAAAGTTGAGCATGTGGACAAATATGTTGCAAATTTTTTGCCGAATATTTTTGCACTCGGACTTTTTCGCCTCCGACCAATAGAAATGGAAAAAAGTCGGTTACAAAGATTATCAAAATGGCGGATGGTTCCCGAGGAACGGGGGATAAATAAACTTGGGAGGTTTACTTTCAGACCCTTCGAAAATACATACCAAAAACTGAGTCTCCCCGGATTTTGTTTCGACCTCAGATGAAAATTTTACTGTGCTATTAATAACACGCACTTTTAAGTTACAAGTAGAAACACAAGATGAAACTGCGGATTTCAACTGCGGCGGTTTATCAGATTTTTTCTCTCGAATTTGAAAACGTTTAATCGGATTTAGTTTTGGAAAATTCGATCTTATTTTTTCCTCGATTTTCTTACCGGCTCGTATTAATCCCCTTAACTCTGCCAATTCGGCAGAATTATTCGAAGAAAACAAAATAAATCTCAAGAACTTTTTCGGTACTTTAAAAAGTAGCAAAGTAAAAAGTTTTCCCTCGGGAATTCTAGATTTTAGTCCTGCTTGATGCTCGAGTCGTTTTTGGTCGGTTGATTTTATTGATTTATGCAAATCTTTACCTGGATTTTATGCCACGGCGATATCAACTTACGTGGTTTTATGTTATGGCAGCCATCCATTGGGAATCGCGGCGAGTCGTAAAAACGTCTTGTTTGAGTTTTAACTCAGCACCAAAAACTGAACAGGTATATTTTTACTATTTAAAAATACTACTCAACAAAAAAAAAAGCATTTAACAAAAATCGAGACGTGAAATAGTAGTTTTCACAATTAGTGGCTAAAATAGTGCTTTTTTGTACAAGCGTTGGTTTAAATAACGAGCGCAGCGATGTTTTAAAAATGCCAGTAAAAAAAGTTTAGTCGCGAGTTGCTAACAGTATTTTTTTAATACCTTCATTAAAAAATCCAAGAAAAACAGGAAAATACTTTTAAAAATCTCGTACGAAGAGCACTTTTCGCATCACACCATCTTTACACTATAAATCAAGGCGCGTAAATAAAATAACAATGGTTTCCATAGCGATGTGACTTTTTACTCGGTGACGTTTATTGTCACGACATTTGAATCTTTGACAGTTTGATATTTTGACGATGTTTTTAAATGATTTTTTCGTAAATGCTTGGTGAAAACTGGAGGAAATGGCTTAATTTTTAGGCCAGAATAATTAGATTTTTTCAATATTACTATTCTCCAGTAACTGTTCGCAACCAACAAAACCAATGTTTTTTTGGTTATCGATGCAAAATTACATTTTTCTATACCTTCATCAAAATAGTATATTACATTACAAGAGAAAAAAGTGACAAATTTTACACGAGCGTGAATGTTGCGAAAGAGGTGCTAGCGGAGGGAAACCACACGCGAGTGTAAGAAAGTTACTTTCTACGAATACTGATAAATTGCACGAATTTTCGTAAAAATTGTCTTTAATTTTGGACAAATCAAATGAAACTGTTTTTCCGCACATGTGTGGAAAAGTACTTTGCCACACATGTACGGAAAAGTATGGGGACGGTTAACGTCATCGTACACTTTTCCTCACATGTACGGAATAATTTCTGTACATGGGTGAAATTTAACGTTTTCTAAGGATTTAAATCGTGTGAAATCCATCATTTTTATATGTGGTCGTAGGAAAACAAGATTTTACTCACCTTCCGCAAATAACAATTTTCGGTCAGAAAAACGGAGTCGCCGGTGAAGTAAATGCTCTTCCGAGTCCTTTTACACAGTAAAAAATTAAATTTTTGATTCAATCAGTAAGATATTTTTTCACTCAAAGGCCTTTGAGTCAATCAAATTTTCCATTTTTTACTGTGTATATTCGTTTTTAGAGTTTCTTGATCAAGGTATTAAAAATGTTTATAACTTGCGGCTAAACTGGGCATTTTTTTCTTGAGTTTTTAAATCAATTGATGCGTTCGTTGTTTAAAACAACGCTTGTAAAAAGGCACTAATTTACCCACTAGTTGTAATTGTTGTATTGTTGATCTCGAATGCAAAAAAATAATTCAAATAGATTTTTATCCAAATTTGAAGAAAAATAGCGCAAAATGGTAATATTAAGAAAATATAATTATTCTAAGCGAAAAGCCATTTTTTCAATTTTTTTCCAAGTAATCACAAAAAATCGAAAATACGACAAAATAACAAACAATGTAAAGATATGAACTAAAAACAAAAAGTATTATACATACCAAACCCTTGTTCCGTCATCCAAGCATCAGCTTCCCTTGATTGAAAAAATGTTTTTATTAACGAGCTTTTATAAAAGGCACTAAAAAGTATAAAATATTTTTTTTGCTTTCTAATTTTTAACATCTTCTTCATAATCATCTACACCAAAAACCCCTGTAGACCAATTTTGAACCATATGCTCCCCCCTCCGAAAAGACTGGGAAAGAAGCGGAGCGGGCTTAACTACAATATTAAACAAATTTCATTTAGAGCAAATAAGATTCACGACTTTTGCCATTTTCTTTATCACAGACTAAAAAATGGTTGGGTAATTCGTATGTTTATTTCAATGAAGACGCATATTTGTGACTGTTTTGTAATTTTTAATATTTGTAATTTTAACATGTTCCCAAATAAAAAGGAAGATATCAACAAAATTCATACCACGCACTGAGTTCACAAACGTTAAGTTATGTCTCTTTTAACAAAATTTGAGGTTATCATTTCTTACATTCCAAAAATTTTTGCCGATATTTTAGATGTTCCAAAGTGTCCCTATTATCACAGTCATACAGATGGGCGGGCGCAGTACCACCAGTAACTTTAATCGTATACCTACCTTCTTTACTTGGTAACCTCAGATTTCTTAGCTGGGTTAATGTAGCCAAATAAATCGTTATAATGCAATTACGTCATTCCAACCACTGTTATGTGATAAATGTAACACGTTATCCATAATTTTGGAACTGCCGTTAATTATATGAAATCCGCAATATTGGCAATTAATTGTTCATAATGTTTTAGCCATTGTCAATTAATTTTATGCAATACTAAACTACTGATCATAATATTAAAAAAAAAAAAAATTTTACAGTGAGATTTACTAAGATCTAAAATAGTATATATAGTCTAAATATTTACGCCTGGGGGGGTACTACATTTTAAAACCAATTTTCAAAAAATACTTACCCATATAGAAAAGACACAAAGTTATTGCAAAATACCACTGAAAAACTGCTTTTTTTCTTAAAATACACCATATTTTAGAAGAAAATGCCCTAAAACTAACTTTTTTTGACAGGTTTCAAAATGGAAAATGGCGAATATGCCAAAAATTTGGCACATAATAGCTTCATTATTTGTGTTTGACGTTATAAAGTTGGTGATTTTTAAGACCACCACATTTTTTAGACCAATTTATAGCCCTCAGAAAGGATTGTTTTTTGGCATTTGGTAATAAGTTCGTTTATAATTTCCCTAAGGAACCGTTTTCACAAGGATTAATTTACCTTATTTAATACCCCAAGTTGTTCATTAACCAATAAAACACATCCTATGTTGTCCAGAAAAACGCCATATTTTCAACCCGTTTTCAGTACAAAAAAATCTGTAGCTTTCATCAGTAGAGGTTGGTGCAAGCCAAGGTGCAAGCAGAGGTAAAAGATCCGAACTCGCTCTTTGTGATTGAACGCAGCGCTATTATTTTTAAACTGACATTTCGACAGTGACATAAATGTAAGACAAACTTGCATTTAGGTTTTTTAATACATTTCATAAATAAAAACATCTTTTAAATAAATACAAAATTAATCTACTCCTTATTTTATTATTACTCATCTAAATTATAGTGTGACATCAAGTATTAATTGGAAAAATTAACATATAGCCCCAAATTTAATTTATTCTACAGAGTGTTTACTATTTAAATCCCGCGTGGGTTTAAATTTTTTAATTTTCTTATCTTCTAAATTAAAACTTTCTTCTTAAATCCAACAAAAGATTGTGTAATAAACAAAGTTATTAAAACTCTTCTTATAAATCAAACTATGTCCAAACTCAAGAAGGGCTGGTTTAAAATGCTTAAAACTAAACATTTCACTTAATCTTAGGACCGTTTTAAAATAGACTAAACCCTTTTAGTAAATCCCACCGTTAATGTTTTGAAAAACTTTTATAATGATTCATTCCGGCTTTCTTAATGGACCATTTATTTAGGTGAATTTGGTCGAATATCCTTAAGACTATTTTTTGAATAAAATAAAAGCCATTTTTAGTAGAAATATTTTACTTTACCCAGACTTTCTTCAAGAGTCTTAGCCAGGATAAAATAAAATTTTTACAAAAAATGGCAATGTTATAGTAAAACAGTAACGTAATTGATGGAAATTACCCACCCTAGTAGGAAATATCGATCATTCGGTGTGGGAATATCGAGAATTATTCCATCAGTGCAAAATTGTACAATTTTTCGGTTACTAACGTAACCAGGGCCCGCTCCAGGGCACGGGATTGAAGCCAATTGAGTGCTTTGCCCAGGATCCAAAAATCTTTAGAATTGCAAAAGACATTGCAGATAATACATACATACCATCATGGTGAAAATCTGTAACTAAATTGAGGCCAGAGTGGTTAGGCGGTGATTAATTTTACCCGCTAACCGATATTATACAGGGTGGATTCTTTAAACGGAACGGTGTTTCTAGCGGGTTAGAATTTGGTTTTATTAAAAAATCCAAAAACAATTCAACTAAGACTTTTAATTTTCTTTAATCTTGCTATATTGGATTTTTTTTATGTCGTTTTATTTACGAGGTATGGCAAAAAACATATTTTTTAAATAGGACACCCTTTATAGTTTGACATTTTAAATTCTAAAAAAAAATTATCTTTTTGACAATACCACACACGCATTTAAACTTCCATGGAATTTTTGTCTATATTCCCTGTTTTACGGGGGATATTTAAATGAACATCGAAGTTTTCCATACAGATTTAGATAAAAATATCTTCATTATCGTAAAAGATAGATCCTACTGTGTGGTATTGCTAAAGAGAGAATTGTTTGCAGATTTCAAAAATTGCAATATATATATAAATATATACAGGCTGTTTAAAAGTCTTAGTCCCCCTTATATCTCCAAAAGATTTTGAGATATTGTAACAATACATTGGGAACTTTAATAAGAGGCAAAATGGAAATAATCTAAAAGAGCGGTATTTCCGCCCTTTTTCTGGGGCGGCCTGGGGGCGGCATGCTAAAAAAAGTTAAATGGAAACACATATCGAGTTGCACCACATTTTAATGGTCTACTAAAGTGCTCCATCAATTTTATTGAGATCTGTCACTCCTGTCAAAAGTTATTGGGAATAAAAAGTCCCCCCTTAAATCTCCAAAAGCTCTTGAGGTATTATAAAAATACTTTGGAAACTTCATTGAGAGGTGAAAAGTAAAAAATCTAGAGGGGCGTTATCACCGCCCTTATTTCTGAGGCGGCCTAGGGCGGCTTACTAAAAAAAAGTTAACTAGAAACGCATATCGAGTCGTGATTCATTTTAAAGGTCTTTAGAAATGCTACACAAATAGACGCATTGCACCTGACCATAGAAAAGATCAATTTCTACTTTGTCTTCATTCGAACGACGCATTTTGAATAAAAAACATTTTTGAATTATACGAAATTTTTTCTGAAAATAACGCAACACATTAAATGGAAAAACCAAGAAGATACTGCTTGATATGTTAAATTGTTTCAAATAACTTTTAACAGGAGTGACAGACGTCAATATTATTGATGTTGGTATGCAGCATTTTCAGAGACTTTTAAAATGAGGTGCGACTCGATATGTGTTTCCATTTAATTTTTTTTTTTTAGTATGGTTCCTCCAGTGCGGCCTCAGAAATAGGGGTGGCAATGCCGCCCCTGTAAATTTTTTTAATTTTGCCTCTCGCTAAAGTTCTTAAAGTAGTGTTACAATATCCCAAAAGCTTTTGGAGATATAGGGGGGGACTAAGACTTTTTGATATATCAAATGGATCCCAATAACTTTTGATAGGAGCGACAGATGTCAATAATATTAACGTTAGTATAAAGTATTTTAGGAGACCATTTAAATGTGGCGCAATTCGATATGTGTTTCCATTTAACTTTTTTTAGTATGCCGCCCCCAGGCCGCCCCAGAAAAAGGGACGGCAATACCGCCCATCTAGATTTTTTTCATTTCGCCTCTTACTAAAGTTCCCAAAGTATTGTTAAAATGTCTCAAAAGCTTTTGGAGATATAGGGAGGGACTAAGACTTTTGGGACACCCTGTATACCTCGTAAACTAAATGACATAGACAAAATCCAAGATAGCACGATTAAAGAAAATTAAAAATCTCAGTTGACGTGTTTTTGTATTTTTTTTATTCAACCAAATTCTAACCCGCTTCAAGCACCGTTCCGTTTAAAGAATCCACCCTGTATACCCATCGTTACCAGATTAAAGATTTTTTAGTTTTTTCTCAAAAGTGGGAGAAGTAGAATTAAAAAAAACGGAAACCAAATTGGTGCTCTCCGATTTACCCCGAGGGGTATCGTTGGTAATTTTCTGACCAAGTACCGGAAAAATACAAAAAAATGTGTAAACCATGCTTTACATAACATATAGGGTCTTTTTTACAGAGTATGTACTGTAATTTTAGAAATCGAAACCCCGACTTGTAAGACGTAACTTGGTAATTTTAGCACTTTTATATTGAAGAAAAAAAGATTCTATTGTAAAGTTACAAACCTTTTTGTAAAATTACAATAAACTTTTAAAAATTTTCGTAAAACTACATTGTAATTTTACAAATGAGTTTTGTCAAATTACAACCAAATTTGTAAAACTACATTGTAATAATTTCCCGTAATTTTACATTTTTTTTTGTAATTTTACAATTTTATATGTAAAATTACAAATTTTATTGTAAAACTACAAAAAACAATAAAAACTAATTTTTGTATTCAAATATTTTTATTAGGAAAATACTAACTAACAAATTGCTTAAAAGAGTATAGAGTATAGATTATAAAGCCCGCGGGATCCGTAATATATTTCATTCTTGGCATTTTGAAAAAATCGACAAAAGAGGTTATTTTAAGGGTCAAAGGCACTACTGGAATCCGGTGCTTCCTCGCCTCTATACTATTCGGTGATGGTGTTCAATGGAAAGATTCTTACTCTTATAGCACTCTATGCACAGATTATGTCGAATGATACTTTTTGATTCGTAAAATATAGTCACTCTCTTTCGATAGAAAAAAATAATTTGTTACGTTATCCAGGGCTAATAAGAGTGGATCTATACCATGCATTATTTACCAAAAGTTATTTTATTATTAAATCTGAAGGCACAATGGTTAGATACAGTGATTTCTATAAAATTAAAAACGTAGGTACATTTCTTTAAAAACTAAAAATTTATCGTTTTAAAAAACAACAAAAATAAATACTTTTCACTACACATACACATCGCACTTTTAATTATTTTTTACTTGCGGAGTGGTCATCAAACGAATATCTATGCTACTGTGAACAAACGACTGCAAAATGGACGCCTCAGGTGTGTTCCGGCGTGTTACAGCCATTTTACCAAAAAAACACTGGATTTTTACCACAGTACATTGGAATATTACATTCTACATTGCAACTTTTGCTACAAATCAGAAAATTACAATGTAAAATTGTAAAATTAGTACGTAAAATTTAAAGTTACTATGTAACATGAAATTCTTGTAATAAAACTAGATTGTAAACTTACGAAATAAGTTAGGTAATTTTTACAAAATGTGTTTTGTACTTTTCATACATTTTTTTTCAGTGCAGATACTGTGAAGTCCGTGTAGTCTTGCGTTTAGTCCGTGTAGTCTTGCGTGTAGTCCGTGTAGTCTTGCGTGTAGTCCGTTTAGTCTAGCGTGTAGTCCGTGTAGTCTTGAAATTTGTGTAGTCTGGTGTACAAATTTTGGTTTATGTCTTGGCCCTTGGTTAAGCCGTTTGAGAGTTATCCTAAAACAAAAATTAAATAATCGTATAAGGGTCAAAATGTTACCTTGTGTTTTTTAAAATTCGGTTAAAAATAGAATTTTATAATAATTTTATGTTGTAATAAAAACCCTACTAATAATAATATAAACTTTTTTTTATTGGAAGCTTCACTATCCCTCCACTAATATGACCCGGTATGCAAACATACCACTCGGATTAAAAATATTTCTATAATACAATAAAGAATAGCATAAAATAAATATCCAGGAATAAAAACCGCTTTAAAATGTTTAATTTCCGAGAGTTATTAAACGTAAAAATCCTTTTTCAATTGCTCAGAAAGATAAGTATAACCAAAATGAAAAAACTCAGCGCTTTTTACAGTTTTTCCAAGTTCCTTTGGCCGCATTTTCTCCGAAGTTAAAAAGGAGCTGTTTTTTTTTTAATCTAATTTGAAATAAACAAGAGTGTTAAGGTTTAGCAACTTTTTTTTAAATACAGCGCAAACTTCGTTACGGATACCTTTAAAGTAATAGTTTTTACATAGTTGAGAATGAATACCGCAATTTGCTCGTTAAATTATATAAATATAAATAAGACTGAAAAAGTTAGGATTGAAAATCCCAACCCCTTCCTATCCACATTTAACAAAATCAACACACAAACTTTAATGAGTATGGGTCATTTGCCTACAACCGGTTTTTGTTGGACAAAAGCAGATTAGATAAAAGAGAAAGAGAGTTTAACCCTTTTTCCATGAGACAATAAACGTTCCAAAAATATCCGGAAAGGGAGGGATGTTTCTGCAATCCGTCCGGCAGGATTTCAATCGAAAGCAGCGAAATAGGGGAGAAGGCGAACAGCCACCAGATCAAGTTTTCAGGATAAAAACAGTTCGTCCATCGAAAGTTTTCCCTTAGGGCCGCAATTTTTCGCGAGCATTTCAATGAAAATTTCTAGCAGCATGATCGGGCTAATGTTTGCGCAAATTTTTTAAAACTCTTTTGCAAGCATATTTCTAAAGGTACTAATAAGAATATTTTTACATTTGTTTTTAAAATAGATTCTTGGTGGAACTCAAGCAAGTATTGTTGGGTAGGGTAAGGTGTTACAGGTATAGTAGAGTGGTACGAGTATAGTTGAGACAGGGATGGCTTAGGCAGGTATAACTGAGAAGGGGATGGCTTAGGCAGATTTGGTTAAGCCGAGGATGACTTAGGTAGGTATAGTTGAGAAGGGAATGGCTTAGTTAAATAAAGTTGAGAAGGGAATGGCTTAGGCAGGTATAGTTGAGACAAGGATGGCTTAGGCAGGTACAGTTGCGAAGGGGATGGCTTAGGCGGGTACAGTTGAGGATGTGATGGCTTAGGCAGGTATAGTTGGGAAGGGGATGGCTTATATAGTTATTGTTGAGACGAGGATAGCTTAGGCAGGTGTAGTTGAGAAGAGGATGACTTAGGGAGGTAAAGTTGAGAAGTTCGTGACTAAGGCAGATATAGTTTAGGCGAGGATGGCTTAGGCAGGTATAGTTAAGAAGAGAATGGCTTAGGCAGGTAAAATTGAGAAGGGAATGTCTTTGGCAGGTATAGTTAAGACGAGGATGGCTTAGGCAGGTAAAGTTGAAAAGGGGATGGATTAGGCAGGTATAGTTAGGAAGAAGCTGACTCAAGCGGGGTAAGATGGGGATGGCTTAGGTTCAGTAAACCAGTATTAAAGGAATCCTAACCTAATTGGGTAAGGTGTAACCCTTTTTATAGGTCAAATATTAATTTACTTAAATTTAGGGACAAATTTTAAGCTTTAATATAGGTTCTTTTCACCATTTAGTTTGAATTTTAGTTAGAAATTTTTTGGATATCCGCGGTAGCCACAAATTAATTATTGTTGACCTAAATTTTGGATGATGGGTTTGTTATGTTTTGTTGTAATAAATATGTCAAATCCGTATTGTTAGGTCAAAAATTGATCGGTTTTGTAAATTTAAAAACAAAAAGAAAACACTAATTTTCTACTGTTAAAAAGTGCGGTCCAAAAAAAACGTTTATACCTATACGTGTTTTAAAAGCGCCTATGTTTTTAAGAGTCAAAATATTGAAATTTTTTGACTGAATTTTATATATGTTTTGTTTAAAACGATTTTATTATATACTTTGACATCTTTAAAAGATTACTTGACTAAAACAGTGTTGCCCTGTTTTGTTTTGTTGCCCAATGACCTGTCTGGACAACAAACTACTGTGACCTATTTTCGAGGATAAATTTACGTTTGTTCTATCCCCACTTACGTAGAATAAAGGAATTTTTATGTAATTTATTCCCTATTTAATTTCTATAGGGAAGGAGAGTGGGGATATATTACCAATGTTCTAAGCAAAAATGCTGCTTGGGAGGCATTGGAGGGAGAACTCTAAATAATAAAGTGCCATAACTCAAAATTTTAAAATTTTGTTAGAAAATAAGTTAAAATAAGTTATCTATCGAATGATGTTCAAAATTGTACCTCTTTTTATACATTAATCATCGATTTCTTGGAATTGATCTTTTGTAAATTATGTCGCTTTAAAACAACTAGGAAATTAACAAGTAAACTGATAAAAACCCATTAAAATTGCTCAAGCCGTACTTAAGTTATAAAGGTATCAAACATTCTGTCATTAAATTATTTTCTCGTCGGACACGCTAAATGGATTTTTTTAAAATAAAAATATTGCCTTAATTCTTTCTTGTTATAACATAAAACTTTTCCCTTTCTCACTTCTTTACGGTTCTAATAATAATCGCCTTACTTTCAGCATAATATAGTGTTTTCTTGCTACATTTTTGATCCATTACTCAATTACATAAAATGAACTACAATTACTAATATTGATTATTTAATTTCTAGTTATATTTAATTAAACAGTAAGTTTAGACATTATTTTTCTTGAACGAAAAAATTGTAATATTGTTTTATTAGATGCGTTTAACGAAAACATTAAAGGGACTTATCGGTACATAAAGTTGGAATAGCCTGACACAATACCGCCTCCACAGAAGGCCAAGAATTAGATTCAAAATGGCCGCCAATTACGTTCCCACACAACACTGCATTGAGTGGACAAATGGCGGAAATTTTTACTTTATAGTGTGAATTGAAAAATTAAAGTTTTAACATTAAAGTTTTCTGGACATTTGATATTGGTTCCCAAAAATGTATAACAGAAATTAAATTATAACGTAGCATTTTCTTTTTAGTCATGAAGACGCCAATATGAATAATAATTTTTTACCCCTAAATTTCAAACTAGGGTGCCTACGTAGTATAGCAAACTATCCACATAAAAAAAAGAAAAAGAATGTTTAAGATAGTATAAAAAAATGTTTATTTAATTTTTGTGAAATTTTGTTATTTTGACACACTCTGTGATACATCATGAAAGGATTTTTAGAGACGTTTGCAACAAGCTATTACTTGCCTCTCTAGTTTGAGTAGTTTTTAAGAAAATACCTAAGACAATACCATTTTTGTAAGTACCTGCAAAAGCAAAGAAATAAAACTGGGTACCTAGTTCAAAAAATTGTGGGTTTTTATTTTAACTTTATATATACCATATCACCCTGTATAATTTTAAAATAGCTTCAAAATATTTTTAACAGTTAGATTTTAACCAAATTTTTTTACTGCAGTATATATATTATTTGGCTTTTTTGGTACATTTTTTTTCATCTCTCTACATATACACTACTCTCCAGGCGCAACCAAAAAGTACACAGCAGTTTTTAAAAAAATTTCAAAAATATTGATCGCTTTTGCACTATGCATAAACACGTAACTCAAAAATAAGTTACCGAGGGTTTAATAAAGGAACTTCCAACAGTTCTCCAAAGTTATTTGGTTGAACTTTCAAAAATGCACTTAAAACACCTAACAAAAAAAAACTTTCAGTACCCTAATTTCAGTGTATTTTTTCACCTGTATCTTACGCATGTACAATTCCTAGAAACAACGTTTTTTCGTTTTATGGCATGCATTTTTCATTTCTTGGAAATTGAAAAACAGAAACACTTGATGGGCCTTGACCCTTGTAATTGCTTTGGCAATTTGGCACACACACACGTAGTAGGCAGATTTGTAAATGCACTGTAAGTCTTTCAAAAATTGTCAGATTTTGGGACAAACTTAACAAAGCACACTTTATACGATTACGTACACTTTAATCGCCAAAAAGATTTAATAAAAAACGCTTAAAAACAGTCAGAAACCAGGCTATAAATGCAATGTAAGTCCTTCAAAAATTGGCGGATTTTGGGACAAACTCTTAACAAAGCACACTTTATACGATTAAGTACACCTTAATTGCCAAAAAAATTTAATAAAAAACGCTTATAAACAGCCAGAAACCACTTAAAATCCTGTATAATTTCTCTAAAAGATGCATTATAACCCTAAAAACACCGCTAATTTACTAATACCGCGAATTTCAAGTCAAAAACACTAAACTACCTGTAAATAATCAATCAACAAAAATTTTCGAACCATATGAAATATTTAAATATAAAAATAATCAATAAAAACTCGTTAAAAAGTGACTCGAAGACGCGATTCCGCGATGTAAATGTCAAACAGGAACGTAAGACGGCGCCATATTGTTTTTTTTCGGGTTGATCCTACGCCTTCTATATAGGTCGTATTGCCTGACATTAATTAACTACAAATATGTCTTCTTTATAGGTGTCACGGTATCCCAACTAACATTTAAAGTTGTCACGACGTAACCGGCATCACATAGAATTTCCTGAAGGTAACCGCAATTTGCCCCCGTTACGTGCCTGTATAACATATCGCGACGTAGTAATTCCCTAAGTGGGAAACAATTTTCCGGTTATTATTACGTTACCTGGACTTCAAAGTTAGGTACCAAATACCACAATGCAATGTCGCAACCACGTTCCTGATACGTCGTGAAGGCGCTTTTTTATATGATAGAGTCGAAAAAGGATTCCGTTCTTTTTGATAACATAAATTCATACATGACAAAGAGATTAACAAAACCAACAATCAAAAGATATTGGGTGGAAACGAAAAATCAAATCAACAGCGGTGGAAACACACTGATGAGCCCATGCTGGTGACCCAGGGCGCTTTGATCTTTTGTGTGTTCCTTCTGGGAAACTTATCCATGTTTGAATTTTTGTTTTTTCCACTTAACATTTTTTGATCTTTTGTTTTTAGAATCTTTTCGGTTGAAGTAATTGACTCGTAGGTTTTTTAACTTCTTTTTATTTTAAAAAACCAACAATATCGTCAAATTTGCTAGTTTGGTTATGGCTTGTATGCATTATATATGCGATCAAAAAGCGTCAAGTTTTACAAGTACGTTTATTGAAAAAAACAAAGCGCGCTCTCACAATTGTACCGTTCTCTTGTAGCTGGCGAAATTGTTTTGTTGTTGGTTTTGAGGTTACAACAAAGTTATGATTGCTTTCCTCAAACCAAAACTACACTTTTCTGCACTCAACGCGCATTTCGCTAACAACGTTAGCATCATCAGGAGACGATAAACAATAAACTAAATTAACCTACACGCTATCTTATATACTATCTTTTAGTGGGCGGAGAAAAGATTAATAATTTGTGATTGTTCACGCTTTATAATCCTATCTCCCCTCAACTAAAAAATAAAGTGTACTGAACGGAATGGGCTCTCTACCTTTATTTAAACTATTTCTGGATTTAAGTGTGCTAAGTGTTCTTTGAATCGTATTTGAATAGAGCGTCTCGTTTGACCAACATATTTTTTGTCACAATCCATGCAACTAATTTCGTAAATTCCACTTTTTTCTAGAACTGTAGTTTTATCCTTGGGATTTCCTAGTAAACTTCTTATTGTGCTTCCGGATTGATATACTAATTTAAGACCGGTGTTATTAAATACTTTTTGTAATCCTTTCGTATAATTAGGATTATAAGGAATTGATACAAATTTAGAGTCGGAAGTACCAGCTTATTTATTAAGCCTTCATCGTAACCGTTTTCGCCAGCTATATTCCTAATTCTATTCTTGTCTGCTTCAAATCTTTCTTTGTTTAAGGGGAAATTTACTAATCTATATGTTAAAAAGTGCAAACTTGCAATCTTATGCTGTAAGCAATGAAAAGAGTCATTTGAAACATACCTGTTGGTGGCCGTTCCTTTTTAGTATAGGTCAAATTCTAATTTATTTTTATTTCTTATAACTAAAGTATCTAGAAATGGCAGTGTACCGTTGTTCTCTGTTTCATAAGTAAATTTAATTGTGGGAGATTTGTTATTTATTTTTTCCATAAAATTTTCAACACTAGTTACTTTAGTGTTGAATACTGCAAACACATCGTCTACATACCTGAACAATACTCTGGGGAAATACTCTGATTACCTATATCTGATTTAAATTTGCTCATAAAGAGGTTTGCAATAAAAGGTGATAAACTATTACCCATTGTGGTTCGTTCTAATTGTTGGTAGTAATTATTTTTATATTGAAAGTAATTTTGATTCATGCAGAGTTTTGTTAAAGATTGGTATTCTAAAGTCTGTTAGTCTTCTAGATTGTTTTTTCTTAGTAGTTCCTTCAGGTATTATAAGGTATTGGGGATCGGCACACTAGGGAAAATGAATTAACATTAAACCAGATTAAAATTTCACATAATTCCCAACATAGTTTCGAACATGATTCCCCGATAGTAGTTATTATATAGTTAAAGGAGTTGCGACTTAGAAGTGGATAGAAAAAGTTATTTCCTCCATACTGCCCCATCATTATGCAATTACTATGTCGCAAACGTTTGTAGTGAAATTTAAAGTAATTTCCTAGTGGTGGCGTTCAACGTCGGCTACTTCAATGAGAAGTAAATTTATTAAGGCAAATTAAAGTCGGGGCGACTAAAAATTCACGAATTAGAATAAACCTTGGAGGGACGGGAACTTGGTATTATGTCATGGTGGTAAGGAATAATAGGACTCAGAAGTCATTTCTGGGGGTGATTATTACGTAAGGTGCACTTTGACGCGATACTAGAGAGTATTCCAAACTTATAGTCCTAAATTGTTATTCTGACGACCACACTACTATTACTATAAATGTTAGTTGGGGAACATGTTTAGATGACAATAATGTCAGAAATAGTAGCAAGAATGTTGGATAATCAACTTAGGGTCCCTCCATAAATTACGTAACAAAGCAAGGTGAGGGGAGAGGGATAGGTGCATGTGTTAAGTGTTATACGACGAAAAATGCGAAGTATATGTTGTAGCGTGCGGAACTGTCAAAAATAGCACTGCTTTTATTAACGTAAGACTATGCTGACTTTATGTACCGATATGTCCCTAAAATTTCAAGTGAATATTCTACTAAATATTTCTTGTTTTATTTTCAATGCTATATACAATATTTTTCTTTAAAAAATAGTTAGTGTTGGGTTAAAATAATATAAAAAAAAAACACTTTTTGTTATTGAGAAAGGACTTACAGTTGTGTTTTTCTTTTGAAAATTAGCTTAACTAACTTAGCTTAAATTTACCTAAAGTTTTAGCGGGGAGAATCCGGTTTTACATAAATTAATGTTCAAAATTATTATCATTAATTAATTTAATAAAAGTAAAAAAGAAGACTAGTTTTGCAGGTCCCAAACTGCCCCATATAGCATGTAAATAAAAAAATTGGATAAAAATTCTTGAGTAAAGGTTTTGATTAACTGTGAAACTGGTATACAAAACTATATAAATAAATCATTTACACTCAATTTTCAATCGGATGATAAGAGTTTTGGTAATATTGTTTTACGCTAGTTAAAAACTGAATTCAGAAAATAATTGCTTATTACTTTCTTATATTTATACACTTTTAAATAAGCCGAGAATATGATAATTTTAACAACAAACCAAAATATAGAAAACTTAATTGATTATTACATTTTTTAACCTTATTACCATGGTTCTATGCAATGCAAATTTTACAACTTTAAATTTACTACCATAGCTACATCAAAGACAAAGCAAAAGTATTGACAATAATACAAAAACTTTTAAAAAGCGCCAAAAATTTCTCAAAAACGCTACGACACTTTTAGAAAAATTCTGACAAAAAAATTATTTGGTAGGTAAACCATGACTGTTGTTTTTGACAGTTGCTATTGGTGATATACACTGCGCTTTTTCATTGATGTTTAATTTGGTAAAATTATTTTCTTTTCTTATTTGTATGCACAATCTTAAAAGGAATTAGCTGGTTAATAAGAAATATAAATCGAATTTTTTCTCCAGATTTGTTTTCTAAATGTCAATCTAAGTTCGATCTAAAATAATTGCCGGCCTCCGTAGCGCAGTAGGTGGCTGCCGCACGGAAGGTCTCGGGTTCGAATCCCGACTAGGTGCATGGATATTTTGTGTGCCTTTAACTTTGCAATAACTCGGCTAATACTGGGCATTGATCCTGTATTGGATGGAAAGTCCCAGACTTCAGACACATTTGGTTTTGGCGAACCTAAGTATTTTGATATCCCGATCTTTGGTGGATTTGGTACGCAGCATTTGGAACTATTTGGAACTGTAACTAACAACTGTACTGAACTATTTTACAAAAATAGCAAATCCTAATAAAACTCAGTAAACGCACCTCCGATCTTGTTGATATTTTTTAACCGACTACAGTGCACTGTAACCACACGGAAAAAATAGTTTCATCTTCGATATTTTCAACTCTAGTTATTCTTTATCTAAGTAATATCCTATTCTTAAATATAATGCATGACTATCGTTGAGACAAGTGTAATTTATATGATAATTCAAATATAGGTCTATACTTATTTTAAGACAATGGGTTTTTTACTTTAAGCGGACGCTATACTTAATTCAAATTTTTTCTTTGCTTGTTTCGAATACTGCTTAGTTTATATTGATGTCAAATGCTATTCGAACTTCGAACGAGAATAACATGTTTTTAACGCAAAAGTAACTATACTTCGGTCAAATAATATTTTATACTTATTAAGAAAAAATTATAGTTACCTCAAATAGTTCTTATACTTGACTGAAACCGAACTTATATTTCACTTAACACCAATTATAATTAAAACAAATGTAGCATATATATAATATATGCTAATATAATAATGTTATTTTACTACAAGGTAGCGTAAGCCCGTCACTTGCAAAATAACCCTTCTCCTATAACTATGCTGATTCAGTCCCGTGGCAGAATCATATCAATACGATTATTGGATACAAATTGAACAGACTCACATTTCCATAGTCGGATTATGTGGTGTATTTCCTGTGCCGAGCTTCTGCGGCTCACGCATATATCAGAAAACTTCCGCAAGCTGCCAGCGAGATGTTATGACCACAATTTGGAACCGACTCTCGCGACAGCACGCTCTGAAGCGCTCTTGCAAAAGAGGCGGTCAAGTCCCTGCCAAACAATAGGTGTTTTTGCCACTTCATCCACACTTCTTAAGAACCGTGGGTATACATAATGATACTCGGTTTCTCCTATTAATATAGGGGAAGTATTTAACTTTTTAGGCGTTTATAACAATCCAAACCTTTAAACTAAAGATATAGGATTATAGTTTTACCTATATTAAATGATAGATGTTGAGATAAAAACCTGAAACTAAAGGCCATTAAGTCTTTGTGGCCCCCATATCAAACAACAAAGAGGGAGAATGGATTATCCAAGCGGTCTTACGGTGCGATTCGATATAGGGATATTTCTTGTTTTTAGTACGGCTCTTCTTATTTTAAAAATAACTAAGGCTTTATAGCAATAATAAAAGGAATTGATCCAAATTAAATCTTTGCAGTTAAACTAAGTTTAAAGTATGATTTATTCAATTCGCAACATATTTTAGGTCAGGATTTATCTTTTTCTTGTTGCAAGTTTTTTTTTTCGACTTGGTTTTAATATGTTTTCGCTTTCAAAGAAGAATTTCTGGTTTTAGTCCAAGTAAACTACCTGTTTTTTGAAAGAATAATAAAATCTTATCGGTTAACCTCTAGAAGTTATTTGATTTAATAATAGCTTTGGTTTTGATTTAAATTACCGCCTCTTCTTATTGTGTCTTATTGTATATCTGGTTTCTATTTAAGTATAAGAGCCTTCGTAGATCAAGAATAGGTAATTGCTTAATTCTAATAATCCCTATTCTTATACTAAGAATAATATACTTAAAGCAAATGTAATTTTTCAAGAATAGAGCTATTCTTAAACATAAAATAGATTTTTTTCCGTGCACTCAACTAGTTGACGGAAGTATAAAATATGTCGACTGACCGTATAATCCCCGTGTCCAAATATCCCACTTTTTTCTCTACTCACACAAAAAATAGCTCGGCATTTGAGTTCGTCAATTTCCGTTTCCTTTAACGATCCAAGCGACCCTGGTATAAATTCAAACTTTCTTCATCTCCCCTTAGCCTCATTACTTCGAAATTTGTCAGTGCAGATCTTATTGCTCCCTCCTTTAGTCAAAAGGTCGTGTCTTACAATAAAGTTGATGACAGAGGTTACCTTGAGTACCAAAAATTCTAAATACTTACTTGTTTTTTTTTTGGTTTTAGTTCTCGCAATACGCGTAAAGCGTTTATAATCAGATAAGTTTTTACTTTAAATATTGAAAATTTATTTTGCCGAGGTGCCCCAGTGGTATATGTATCCATAAAATTTAATTTAAAAAAATAAAATAAAACATTTAACAATTTGTCCCGTCGATGACATCGTCTTTAAAGCGGTGCCAGAACATGCAGTTTTCTTATTATTAAACAGATATTATATTACTAGCAGATTTTTTCCGCTTTTATGGATTTTGGAGGTATAAATAAGAGGTTATTTAAGCCTGGCAACAAAATTCTGCCTTTTTTACTCGCCTTGTAAATGAAGCACCATTTTATTCACCAGTTATTGTTTATTTAAAAATCCTCGGACACGTCGTGTTTTATTTAAAGGGAGCACATTTTGTCTATCTTGAAATTTTTGTTACACGCACCCTTCAAAAGGTAAGCTTTACCCGTTTACCCTTTATTCTTCTTTAATTAATTAATTATTTAATGGGGTATGTCAATGGCGTAAAAATTTCGAAAATCCATCGATTCGTTTTTGAGATATTCACTTTTACAGTGGCATGGACCAATGCAAGAATAGTTTCATTACAAGATAATTTGTTTATTTTTTGAGAAATCTCGGAACACCTCGACTTCGTTTTTGTTGAAGGTACGTTTTATCATGGCATTGTTTCTTATATGGTACATTCTTAAGAGAAGTGAAATTTACCTGTACAATTTGAGTTTATTTTGACAATGAATATATTAAAAAAGAAATGATAGATTTTAAAAATTTTTATACGGTTGTAAAGACATTTAAGAGACCTTCAAAACAAGGTATCACTCGACCCGCTTTTCCTACTCAAAATTTAGGGATAAGGTTTACACCTCGAAGGGGATGCGTGCTAAAAACTTTCAAGAACCAAAATGTGTGCACCTCGAACAAAAAATCGACGCGTCCGTGGATTTCTTCAAAATCGTACTCTAAATACGTAAATGTTGGTTGTAAAGTGGGAAGAAAAAAACGGTTAAAAAAACAATGCTACAAAATATTCTCACACTCGCATTTTCTCTGGACATCTAAAAGTCCTTTATTATTTTTACATCAATATAACAGTTTCATTCCGACACGACGGCATATTGTTATCAATCTATATTTTAAGACAGTAGAAGACCACCATACTGTCGTCAGAAGGAAAAACCCCGTTAGCGACCTAAACTCGATTTGTGGAAAAATAGAAAAAAAGCTTTGAATTGTAATAAAGCCTCTAAAACGTTCTAGGTGTAATACAGACAAATTATTTTTTTTGGCTATAGATGATAAAGATTGAAAATATGAATTAAAATACAAAAAAATTAAACACAACAATTAGTAATTGTGCGTTTTGCAAATGAAATAAGGTACATATGGTAAAATAACATATCCTATTCGGGCAGTCCTGCTGGGCAAAAGCGATAAATTATGACAAATATTAAGAAAGATCCACGGAAATCCACAGACTTTACGTGTTTTTTTTCTTAGCACTGACGATATATGTGGTTATAGCTTAGTAGAGATCATAAAAAAGTTGTAAATACGTGGTTTTATATTTTTTTAAAGTAAAAAATAAAAACTATATATTTTTTTTAACCTGTTTTAAACCAATCAGTAAGTCCAAAAAACCAGAAAAGTAATTTTTGAAAAATTTGTGGGTTGCGGGGTTTTTCCTTCTGACGGCACCATATCCCAAAAGCTCCGACGCCTGCAAGGGCTCATGTGCAGGGGAATAACCGGCGCCAAGCCCTCGAGACCATTCTGGGACTGCTTCTGCTACCGACTTGGATCAAGAAGGAAGCGATTGCAACCCATCTGCGTCTGAGGGACCCTGGCCTGGTGGAGAGGAAGAGGAGAAACCGTTGGACACCTAAGGGTCGCCCAAACGGCCACCAGGGAGATGCCTCTTGCGTCATTTGAGATCAAGGCAACCCGAATTCCCTGGAGATTCAATAAGAGGTAAAAAGTCGTAATTCCCGATAGGGAGTTCTAGCAGAGTGAGAACCTCCATCGGCAGTTCGAAAGGAACGCTGTGATATGCTACGTCGATGGCTTCAAGCTATCGGAGAGGCAGACAACAGGGGCGGGGGTCTATGTACAAGACCGAAAAGTTCAAATGAGCTACAATGGTCTGGAGAAGCATGTGATTAAATGCTCCGACAGCTAAGCGACGCTAAAGGAACTTAGTGCGCCAAAAATTGCTAATACTCTGCTGAAAGAGTGCGTCGAAACACTGGAAGCCTTGAGTCAAGACAAGAGAGTTACAGTGATTTGGGTACCGGGACACACGTGAGTGTCGGGTAACAAAAAGGCGGGTGAACTCGTTTGGATCGGGGTCGGCACTCAATAAGTGGAGCCGGAACTACTCTTCGGTATAACAAGGAGACAGATGGAAAGTCGACCCACTAAACTCGCTATGCAGATGGTCCAAAGAATTAATCGACGGGCCGGACGCGGCCAGACTCAAATGGCTCCTGGGAAGGACAAGAAAAGGTATTGGACTACTGACAGGAATACTGAATACTATCTGTCAGACCTGCGAGAGGGCGGAGGAAACATACCTAAGGATGAGGCATCAGGTACTCGGACAACTAAACCTGGATGCAGAGAACCTACGAGCTCTAAGTAATGGACTTCGTGAAGAGAACAGAAAGGCCCGGAGAGAAGACCGTACAAGCGGTACAGGTGGTGGACTTGCTAAGCTTGCCAGGTCTTGGGCTGCCCCCTGTTTACTGATACCACTAAGGAAATTTTAGGAAGCATTTGTTTAAGTGCCCTTTAGGAATATATAAATGAACATTTATAGAATAAATAGTTGAAAATTTTCACAGTCTTTTGTAGGAGTTACTGAGCAGGTCATTCTGTACCTGATAAGGATAAGTCCTCTCCTGAATATCTTTCGAAGTACTACCATAGGGTTAAAGCACTCTTGGATTTTGTTAAATAGGATCTTCTTTGTTAAAAGATACTCCACCCAAAGAATCCCATCGTCAATTTCGGTTTCAGCCTCGCCTTCATTTGTTGTATTTTCAGTGACTTCATCTTTAAGATTTGAGGTAGGCCCTGATTTATCAGTGTTATATAGTAGATCATAAAACGCCTCGGGATTTCACTGTATCTTTCATTTCTTGAAACGAAAAAAAACTACTATTCATTCTCGTGTTCATTTCAAATTCTTCGATCCATACATACATATATACAGAAGCTATACGAAAATGTCACTATCACTGTTAAAAAATTGTTCCGATTGAATTTAGAATGAAGTGATAAATGTGCACATACGCTTTTTTAAGGTCAGTGCTGTTGTCCTGATGACTGGGCAAATTCCCGATACGCTTCCTTATTGCGGCGGTTAAGCTCCTGCAAATTCCTCATCTATCCTTGAAGTTGTGTAATACAGGAAAATCAAGGTGAATCACTGTACCCATTTAATACCTACAACGCATAAACGTGGGATTAAAGACATTTTGTTAATTAAATATTAAAGAGGCCCGCACCCAACTAGAGGGGTGCGCCGACACCTACCGATTTTTCTAAATCAATATCTTGCGCCGATTCAAATATTATTATGCAAATGTTATTAAAATCTGACCCAATATTACCACCAGCCGCCAAATTATTAAAAGGAAGGTAAAAAAGCGAACAAACAATAATAAGGGTTGATACGTATCTAATGTAGGAAAAATTCCTATTTTAACGACGGTTTTTCGTGCTAGCCGCCGCTTAAACAAACTTAACTTTAATTGCTAGCCAAAAATGCTGATAGAAGGTAAAACTGGCATAAAAATACAAAAAGTTGGAGCTATTAAAACTATGCGGAAGTTACTTAGTTTGGTTGAGGAAAAGTGTATAAGTGCGCAGAAAATAAATTAAAAAAGCCAAGTCAACCCATCCCGTATGCATCTGACCCAAAACTTGTAAATGACTACTACACCTTCGGGATGATGTTTTGCCCAACTAGAATATAGTTACTGCCATCAGTAATAGTCGAATCAGCTGCCGTGGTATAGTGGTTGGTATGTCCGATTTACACACAGATGGACCGGGTTCGATTCCCAGCTAGTGAATGGGTATTATCCAGTGTTTGGTAATTACCTATTACCAGACGTAAAATCTTCTGGTTGACGCTTTCGTCAAAATTTTGCCTTTTACCTGGATCTAGGTAATTTAAAATACATTTCAAATATTAAAAATTTTTTGAATAGATTGCAAAAATCTTCGCCATTAATATTTACGATTTTAGTTTAATTTTGCGTCCAAAATGTAATTCTTAATTTAATTTTTTCACAAATTTTCGCCTTCAGGGCAAAAACGTTTGCTTAAAAATTTTAGGTAAATAAATAACATGGGATCTAAGTACTTGAGGCTAGGTCCGCGCTTGTTACTTCATTAACCACTATAGAGATCGTCAAGATCAAAATCCTGTTTTGTAATACCTACACAGTGGGATGCGGTTAATTTTTTTCCATAAAAAATTAGACATTTGTGAGAACATGGTAATTTTTTCGCCATATATGATAATTTGTCAATCTGGTCTCTGGTAATGAATTCCCGAGTTCCTGGAAACACTGGTGATGTCAATGTACTTTTTCTATTAAAAAGGCATTAACTCAGCTTGACACACTGGGCATTGGTTCTAAGTAGGACGAAAAAGTCTTGATATAAAGAAAATTAGTTCACTTATGACAACATTTTCTCAGAATTGTTTTATGAGCTTTAATTTTAATCGCGATGTGGTTTGTACTTTATTTGGACAAATTTTAAGAGAAACGAAACCAGTTTAAAATTATGAACTTCGTCTTAGAAAGCTCCTTGATTATATTTTAGAGCATGCTTCTCTTTATCCTTTAATTGTTATGGAACAAGATTAAATACCTTCGTACATTCCCAAAGCTGATTGCTATTGATTGTTCCAATTCTCCAAGACCTATCCGCGTATTCCATTCTATTCACGCCGCTAATTTTACTGTTGTTGTTCCCTACAATTTACCATTAGCTGAAATTTGCTCCCCAAATGTATAAGCTAACACCAACTCCATATACACATATACGCATAGTTTTATAGCCTTTATACTGGAAAGTCGTGAACACAAACAGAAATTAAACATTCAAACAAACGGCTTTAATTAAAATTTATAGCTAATTTAATATCTTGAGCGCTTTCGCCTTTTTGTCGAGTGTATATGCATTCCTAGCGATATATATACTAGATAATCATAAGCCTTCACTCAATATATATTGATGGTAGTATTAAAGGCTGCAAGTATACCTCTGCGTGCTCTTCAACCCAGTCCCCTAATCACTTTTCTTTTTTCAAATTCCAGTAACTTGGTTGTATGCCTCATATTATGGTAATGAGATGCCGGGATGTTCTCTGTGATCTACAGGAGACGTAATGATATATAGAGTATTGTATATTGGTTCCAAATTCAGCCAAGTTTTCAGCTCTGTTTTTCCCAGGTAGTTGCTAGTGCATCATTATCACATTTGCTCCTGTCTCCTAGTTAAACTCGAGAGTGGTTCCAGGTACCCATTCTTATTGATATGGAACATCAATTGGTATTAAAGGTGCGTGCTTAGGAGCACAGCTAAATTAATTTGATTCAAATTTGCAGAAAGCACACCGACATCTTTGATATACAGGTCAAGGAACTACTTCCGATTTAGTAAACTTTGAAAGAAGCCTATATCGGAGGTTACCGCTATACCTACGGCACCCAATAAAATACCTCATTTAATAAACCCTTCTAGTACTGCAGGCAAACTCCTTTTCAAACTTTCCCTAGTGATAAGTTTTTTCTTTTTTCTTATGGACCCGAAAACAAACGAAAAACTTTTAAAAATCGAACGCCTATAAATTTTTAATTGCCTTCGCCAAATGTACTTTAAAATACCTTTTAGAATCGAACCTATCGAGCGAACTTACCGGCTAAAAGCCTCGTCAGAATCACTTAAAAGCCGCATTGAATCTAATATCACCTCAGAACAGTAAAAAATCGTCGTAAAAGTGCTGTTAAGTAAGAGTTTGTTAAAAGTATGTTGTAGTGAACGAATGTACACTCGAGCAAACAAAAAATTGTTACAAAATGATCAGTTAGCTGTGTGAATGTTGACAATTTGTCAGTAAATCCGTGAATAATAATGTGCGCATTCATGTGCGTTGATAGGTCAAGAATCCGGCTACGAATTTTGTTTATTTTTTTAACTTTTCGGGATATATTTTCGTAGGGCTCAGTAAGGGTTCATTCATACTTTAATAAACAAAATTCATAATTTTCGCCCATTTTTGAGGCACAATAAAGACTAATAGTAATAAACTCGACTTTCTGTTCATTTTTCTTTCCAAGAAGATGCCATAGACGTTAACCCTTAACTAGCGTGGCCAAAATTTTTTACATTTGCTGCGCGGCGGAGTCCCTGGGACTCCCAAGATTTAAGAGGGGGTTTTTAATATTTTTTAAGAGTAATATTTTTTTTTGTTACATAAGTAAACAAAGGCAAGAAAACTCTGTTTTGGAATGTATTTGGTTTTGCAAATAACTAATTGTAATAAGCTATGGACAAAAAAATTATAATTTTTAAGGAGTTTCTACTTAAATTCTTGTTTTTTTAAAAAATACTTAAAAACCAAGAATTGCGCACCTATAATATAATTTGTGGAAACCATATTATTCATAATTTGTTACATCTGAAATGAAAAAAACTGACAATAGCCATTTGGTCTACTAAAAACTGAGTAATTAGGGTTCTTTTGGCCCCTCAATGCGCATATTTTTTTAGAACATTGTAAACAAATCGGATTTTTATATTGCACACATAAGTGAGTTTTTCTTTTTAATTTTGCATTACAGATAAAGCAATAATTCCTGTAATTTTTATACAAAAATACACTCAGAAAGTTACGTTCACTGCGTGGTGGCAGGGACTCCAAAGGTCTTGTCAAAAGCTACCTAATCGAAAAATGTAAACGTAACAAAGTAAGGTAATGTCTATTGTTTTGATCCAACTCTTTGATCCAACATGACTGACGTGACATAAAAAGCGGTCAGTCAGAGATTTGGAGCACAAATCAAACACGCAGGTCTCGGTGGGGGAAGCGTGATCGGTTCCTAAATCGAACAGGTAAATCTTTTTTGGATTACTTTCGATCGCTCGGGAGCAGTTTTTGATCAAAAATTCTATTAGTTAGCTGATTTTCTAGCAGTGGAAGTTGTATAATGATAAAAAGAATAACAATAGCCAAAACAAATAGACCTTTACGACTTCTGCTTATTTCTAGTAATCTCCGTCATATCCTGGTCAGATTTGCCTAATTTTTAATTAAGGTGGCGGTCAACTTCTCGTTCCAATAATCGAATACTGCTCTTACATCTGGAGTGGGTACATAAGCTTCTTCTAATTTTTCTTCTGGTTCTGAGAATTAAACCTGATCTATATCGTATTCAGTAACGATAGAAAAGGCCGGGTCACCGATTAACGCTAAAAAACTTTTATTCGACCTTTTAAAATTGAAAATTAAAGGCTCTTTGGCCTTAAACTTAAAATACAGGTTTATAATTTGATTTTTTATTGAATTTACTTTTTAAAAAGTAGGTAAGCAAAAAAAAATTACGAATAAAATCATGCAACACATTTTGAAATTTGTAATTGTTCAATCAATTTTCCTATTCACCAACAATATACTAAAAATGAGTCAGGAAAAAAAATTACTTTTATTATATATTTAATGAAAGCAAATTCCGGATACATTTTGGAAAAGGAAAATTCTATTCAATTTTTTAAAAACCTTTAGGGGAGAGTGTAGGACCACCTTAAAGATATCAGTCAAATTGAGGCACTTATATACATATATATTAACTTAACAATAATTTTTAATTAAAAAACCCTTTATTAAAATAAGGGTTGCAGTTGGAGGCATTTCTCCATGGTAGCAGGCAATATCGCCACACCCTGGGATAATAATGTCATATTACTTTTTGTACGTTTACCACGTATATTTATTAAAACATATGCAGATTCAAATTCAGATTTTATTGTTTCTAAAACATAATAGTTTTATAACAATGAAATTTGGCTTAAAATTATGCTTATTTACACAAAATATTTCTTAATTCTAAAAAGATATTCCTGATATTCAACCACCACCAAAAAAGTAGGTAAACCACAATTATAAACCCAAAAAAAAACATAAAAATATGATAATAATAATGTTAAAAAAAACCCTTATAACTGTATTAAAAAAAATGTTTCGGAATTTTATAAACATATTAAATTTACAACTAGAAAAACGAATAGTTTTTGAAACTAAGGCCGTGAAACTGCCACAAACTAAGAAAAATATTAAAAAATATCAAGTTTATCTTCTAAATCCCCTACGTGGAACATTTTTCAAATTTTGATTTTAAAAAGAGCGTACTTGTTCTACAAATATTTTGTATGTTTCTTAAAATTTGACTTAATTTATTTTATCCCTACGGCTTTCGTCCTGTTTGAGAGTCATTGTCAAGGGTTCTACAATAAAATTATTATATACTTAAAAATTTTAAAAATTAACTCAACTTTTTTATTAAAAACGAATTAAGTGACTGACGAACAAAACATATTTTTTTAAAACTTTTTTCTTGTCTATGCAATAAAATAAAAATAAAATTTTAAAAAACTTTAATTCTCCCTCTAACCCAACACCTACTTCCTTTCTCTTCTCCGCCCCCCTAGTCCCCTCCTCTCAACTCAACCAACTCTAAACCATCTAAATTTCCCCCGTTTTTAGAACCTTGCTTAACTCTGGGACTTTTTCCAGAGGAAGATGATATTACTGAGGAGAGAAAAATACGTAACTTCACTTTTTTGTACAAAATATTTGTGGAACAAGGGACGCCTCTTTCATAACCAAAATTAAAAAAAAATTCTCAGAAAAAAAAGCAGGAAAAATTATATATTTCAGGCAAACAAGAAGAGCTAACAAGAAATTACAAATGGAGGTTTTTTCAGGTTGAAAACTTCTTTAGTCACCATTACGCTTCTTTAGTATCCTACATATGCCGATGCCGATGCATTTCGGATGCAATTAAAAGCATGCCAGCCTACAACAAAAGGATAACAAGTAACACATGTTAGTTGATAAAAAACGAAAAATGGACTTAAAATTTTTACTAACAAATTAAAAATATATATAAACTAAGGTTACAACGAACTTTGATGGTTGGTAATTACTAAGAATAATTTGATTCAGCAGCTATGTTTGGTTTAAACTCTACTAGGTTGAATACCCTCACATCAAAGTTCCTGGTCAGAGTTTATATTTATTTTTAATTTGTTACCAAAAATTGTAATGTTTTTTTCGTTTTTTATCAGCTAAGATGTGTTACCATTTTTCCTTTTTTTGTTGTAGGCTGACTTGCCTTTGATAATGGATTTTGCATTCGAAACGTGTCGGTATACATAGGATACTAGAGCGAAACTAATCCACATAACGCTTCTTTTGAGTAAAATAAGATTAAACATATTTTGTAGCATAGAAATGGTTATTTTTTTGTTCCCTGTCATAAAAAAAGTAATGAGATAAAAAGGAAACGAAAAGAATAAGTAGAAAAAGTTCAAACGCTTCACAAAAATGCAATATGTAAGTTTTAGTTGAATCTTATAGGTGTCTTTGTTTTTTACCGTTTTAACAGTTTATTATTACTAATTGTTCAATCTAATTGTTTATGTATTTTTAACCTTACAGTGTGGATTGATGTGTTGAGGTAAGAACGTATACTTTTCCAAATGTTTTTGTTAGTTTGTGACCATTGTTTTATGTTTTTTTTTAATGTTTCTTGAAATTCTGTAAGTAATCATTTTATTTGATTTTATTCGTAGTTAGTATCCTAAACAAACATTGTTATCTTATAGAAAATGCACTTGAAAGTGGTGGAATAAGCGAAACGCGTCGTGCAATAAAGAAAAAAAACATTTTTGTGAAGAATTTGGACTTTTTCTACTTCCTTTCAAAATGTTTCAAAAGCTTCACCCGGGAGAAATCTACGATTCTATTGAAGGTTAGAGTTTTTTCAACATTAAATTTGAACATTTTTAAAGTAGTGGCTATCATTAATTCAAAATTGAATATTTTGTTGATTAGGACCATTCACATCTTCTAGGGCGACGATTTATTAAAGAATTTTCATAATAACATTTCTGGAGTTTTCAGAAATAATAAAGAAGGGATGAATTTGGCAGTAGACACTTTCCCAACCGGAACATTCAGTCTCAGTCCATTTACTTCATTTGGTGCACCTGTACCATATGGCGATATTTCCCCAATGGTTTTGGCGATATTACCGTATCTTAAAATTTTTCCGGATTTTTTTTTAAAGAGTGAATTTGAATACTGAAAACAATTTGTTTAGTTGAATAGATAAACCGTTCATCAAAAATTAACAAAATTTTGCACACGGAGGCTTCTGGTATGCCCCAGAAACCATTTGTTTTTCAAAAAAAATATATATGTATAGGTATCTTGTTTTTATTTCGTTTTTTAAAATAATTAATAATTTCTACCGTGAATTAAACATTTTTAGGATACGTAAAATTATGTAAAAAACTTAAAATTATGTAAGATCACGTGAATGGTTCCGTACAAACCGTACAAAATTTGATACAAATTTGATTAACCATTTTTATATTAACTAATTGGAAGAAGCGCATTTTTATTCAAATTCGCCCTTAATGTATAAAAAATTTTTTAGCGGTTAGTGTGAGTTATTTACAATCCCAAACAAACGTTTAATAAAGTAATAAAAAACCTTTACCTATTATAGGAATTATCTTAGTACTTATCGCCAATTTACGATCACCTAAAAATTAGAAGCAACATTGTAACGCGGAAAACAAAATTAGATGGCCACTGGTGAGAACTCGAGAGCCCCACCTCTAACTTTACTGCTTTTTGTTACTTCCAGCTTTCTGGCATGGCTGGTTGTCTGAATACGTGAGGTGGCGGTATAACCTTACATGCCGATATTTCCCTACTCCCTCCTACTTGACTAAAATAAATACTGACAAAGAAAACTAAATACACAATAAAAGTATTTACTTAATGTATTATTCCATAAAAGTCAATATTGTTTTACTTGTTTATTTCATGTTTTGACCAAGACCCGCTTTGATAGTAAATGCGATGAAAAAAAAGCGGACAGCCCTAAAATAAATGTTTACTGTCATCGCCTTCACTATAAGAGCCAAAAGTGTATATTTTTCGTTTGTTTTGAGCGCGTTAGGTACAGTTTAAATAAGATACTTTTTCTGCCTAATAACTGTTCTGGAAGAGATCAAATACTTAATTGATTTTCTTTGCTTTAACAGGATCCCAAATTCGATGCTCTACATGGAATTCCCCTAAAACTTTAAACTGGGACAAAGTTATGCAATTTGACCCTTTGCTCAAAACTAATTTTTCGGCTTTTTTACTAACGAGTGGAAGATTTAAGTAATCTGTTCATCATTAAAAGAACATTTAAGTTTTGATGAAATAACTATACTATATGATACGGGAACCAATTTTGAAGTAAATATTAAACACTTTTTTGTAAATTTGACGTAGGTTTAAAAATCTTACAATTAAAATTTAAAAAAGTACATTTAAAAAACAATAAAGAAGACTTGTTTTGTTTCCAAATAAAAAGATATAATTTTTTAAGTGGAAAATATGATGATGGTCATTTAACCCAAAATATCAAACCATCTGTCAAAATAAGGGATTCAAACACAGCAGAGGAAACGAAGCATATTTCCATTTCAGAAAAAAATTAGCCTAGCTCTGTTAACCTGCCATGTCCATATTTAAAAATTTTAAGTCTTTATCGGTGGTATTTATTAAAAAGGTTTAGTCTATTTTAGAACTGTCCTAAGTTTAAATGAACTTTTTGGTTTTAAGCATTTTAAACCAAACCTCCTTGAGTTTTGGACATAGTTTGATTTATAAGAAGAATTTTAATAAATTTGTTTATTGAATCATCATCTTAACACAATCTTTTGTAGGATTTAAGACGAAATTTTCAATTTGTAAGAAAAGAAAATTAAAAAATTTAAACACACGCGAGGTTTAAATAGTAAACACTCTGTAGAATAAACTAACATTGTGGCTATATGTCACTGTAACAAAAACTTACCCTTGTTAATTAATTTTTCTAATTAATACTTGATGTCATACAACGATTTCGATGAGTAATAACAAGTTAAGGAGTAGGTTAATTTTGCATTTATTTAAAAGATGTTTTTATTTATGAAATATATTAAAAAACTTAAATGCAATTTTTTTTTACATTTCTGTCACAGCGAGTTCGGATATTTTACTTCTGCTTGCACCTTGGCTTTTAGTTTGCAAATAAATTAATATAGTTGTTTTGGGTTTTTTTGTTTGGTATATTTTTCGTGCATAATCAGTGACCTTCACTTATGTTTGTTTTGCCTCATTGTGTCCTTATAAATATATTTTTTGTTTAAAATATGGCGTTTTTCTGGACAAAATAGGAGGTATTTTATTGTGTAACGAACAACTTAGGATATTAAATAAGTTAAATTAATCCTTGTAAAAGCGTTTACTTAGGGAAATTATTAACGAACTTATTACCAAATGCTACAAAAGAATCCTTTCTGGGGACTATAAATTTAAACCACCCCACTGAGGTGGTCTAAAAAATCACGAACTTTATAACCTCAAACACAAATAATGAAGCTATTATGGTCGCGATTCTTCAAAAACCGTCAGAAAATCTCGCCCTTACAAAAAATCTGACGATTTTTAAACACAAATTTACACTTTATGCTTTTTTGTCAGGGCTATTTGCTAATATTCCTTAAATATTTTTATGTGTAAACAAAGCTTTAAAACTTTTAACATACGAAACCATAGATAGCCATGGAATATTTTGCTGTTAAAAGGTGAGAATTTTCGACGTTTATTGGTACGCGTAGTAATAATTTAGCTCCACGATAAACTAGTCCTGCAGAATATCTTTAAAATATTAAATTTACAAAATGTTAATAAAAAAAATGAGGCAGTTTCTCTTACATCGTTAGAATAAATATGAAGGTTGCTGTGTTTTTATTTTAAATGAGGCGATAAGTAAAAATCGCCACTTTCCAGAATTCTGACAGGTGAGATTTTCTGTCGTTTCTGAAGAATCGCGACCTATTGCCAAATGTTTGGCGTATTCACCATTTTACATTTTGAAACCTCTCAAAAAAATTAGTTTTAGGGCATTTTCTTCTAAAATATGGTGTATTTTGAGAAAAAAAAGCAGTTTTTCAGTAGTATTTTGCAACAACAATACAAAATAATCAATAAATTTGTATCTTTTCTGTATGGGTAAGTGGTTTTTGAAAATTGGTTTTAAAATTTAGTACCCTATACAGGTGTAAATATTTAGACCTGTGGGTGGTACTATTTTTGATCTTAGTAAATCTTATTGTTTAAGATTTTTTTGACAACTTTATAAATAAAATCACAGCAAAATAAGAGCAATAACTAACAATATCAGTTTTTCTCGGCTTTCTTTTTAACAATTTTGGTTTTTGTTTAAAGTACAGCATTAAATTGCGCAATTTTCCTCAATTTGAACACCTTGTAATTTCTGGTTTCCAGCGGATACACAATCTCATCCAAAAGGGACAAAAGGGAAAACTTAAAAGGTTTCACACCATGTTTACCTTTATAGCTGTGGTAACTAGAATGATCGTGAAGCAAAGATAAACTAAACTTTGACTTTATGAACTTGCTAAGTACTATATAAGTATATTAAAGTTCCATGCTGGAGGTGTATTATTGAAAGTCAGGTAAATAGATAGGGGTTATTGAATGGAAACGGGAGAGATTTCGAAAGTGATTTTAAAGAGCCGCATGTATTGGAAAACGAAACGCCGCACTTTCGAAGAATTTCCACGTTGATTATTAAGCCAGCGGCTTAGATAGAAATCGGCATCGGGAAGGGGTCTTGACTACCAAGCAGAATGATAAAATTATTTTATCTTAATTTGGGACATAACGTAAATTATTAAGTAAGAAGGTTAAATTAAATAAGTAGAAAGGTTAATAAAAAATCAATTTGGTGCTAGAACTCCTAAACGGTAGGCTTTTGAGGTTTTCCAATCATCTTGAACAAATGATTTATCAGAACCAATTTTGTAAAGCTCAAGGCACACAATACGGTGATATAGGTAAAGGAGAATTATTATTTTTATTATAAAGATTATTATAAAAATATTATTATAAAATTATTTTGTTTTTAGAAAACTAATGTTTATCAAAAAAAAAAAAATTGCAAAATGGCGATTCTTTAAAAACCGTCAGAAAATCTCGCCCTTACAAAAAATCTGACGATTTTTAAACAAAATTTTACACTTAATGCTTTTTTGTTAGGACTATTTGCTAATATTCATTAAAATTTAGTTTCTTAGTACTGTTATAGTAAATAAACAACATGTCAGTTTTAATTTTTGTAGGCTGTTTTTCTGAAAACCCTGTTTTTTATTTAAAAATGTATGTTATTAAGCTTATTTTTATGTGTAAATAAACCTTTAAAACTTTTAACATACAAAAACATGGATAGCCATGGAATATTTTGCTGTCACTGTTTAGAAAAGTCACACAAATTCTGTCTTTGCTTTTACTTAAAGGATTTTTAGAATTGGTCCTGGTTCTGGTTTTGACAGCAGTTCTAAAATAATGACGTCATTTATAATATTTTTGATTTTACTGAAAAAAATTAGTTCCTATAATTTTGCAAAGTTTTCAGGGTTATGTTAACAATCAAAGTGCCCAACCAACCTCCTAAGCTGGTTGTATAATCTCATAACCGGGTTGCAACTGTGACGTCATTGTTTTAAATCGAAGGGACCGGTTCCGGTTCTGGTTCAACCAGAACCAGGACCAATTGTAAATCGAAAATCCTTATGGTGAGAATTTTCGACAATTTTTGTCGTTTATTGGTACGCGCGTAATAATTTAGCTCCGCCATAAACTAGTCATGCAGAATATGTTTAAAATATTAAATTTACAAAATGTTATTAAAAAAATGACGCAGTTTCTCTTACAACGTTAGGATATATATAAAGGACGCTGCGTTTTTATTTTAAATGAGGCGATAAGTAAAAATCGCCACTTTCCAGAATTCTGACGGGTGAGATCTTCTGTCGTTTCTGCAGAGTCGCGACCCATGTACGGAAAGCAAAAATATGTCAGAAAATAATGTGCTTTGCACTTTTGGCATAAATAGCCAAAGTAATTCATGATACCATAAGGTCACTTTTTATCCATCCTTATTTAAAAAACTCAGTAACCAAATCTAAGGAAATTACGTGGTGTTGGTTTAAAGCAAGTTGTTTACCCGCGAAAATATAGTTTCGGCGACTTTTCAGCACTTTTTTTACCTAAGACACAACACAAAAAAAACCTAACAAGAACCCGTCGGATCGGTCGAATCTAAGATGGCCAAACGTGACACGATAAATTAATACGTTTACCGTGGTTGTCAGATTGTCAGCACAAAATGTCCTAATCCTGATTTGAATAATTACTTCCAAAGGATAAAACAAAACATTATATTATAAACTTCCTCGTGTATTTTAAACTAAACTTTTTCGGAACTATACCATACAGGGTTCCTAAGATGTTCCTTAGGGATAGGATTTCAATAAATTAAACAGAAATGGCATAGAAAGTTCTGCGCGCACAAAAGAAACAGGTATATTGAGCAATGGTGCCAGTTTTTATTATCTCCGGACTGCTTTCATGAGAAAAAATTGTCGCCACTCTGTGAGCATAAATCATAGTTGCAATAATAACCGTTGACAAGATGTCTGCAAATTCCGCTAGATGGCGGCCACACCATGAAATTAAAAATTAGATGTTTTCAGGTTCAAACCACGACTTTTTCTTGCTTAAAGGAGGCGGCAGGGTCCATTATTTACGATACTGAGCGATAAACTCGTGAGGTTGTTAACATTAGAAAGAAATATCTTCGCTTTTAATTAAATTTCTTTCCATTCTGTTCTACTAGTGACATCTATCCGGAAACGGCCAAACCATGCAGCTAGCACTAGCAGCCAAAGAAATAAATAAACGGCGCTGTTTTTCCTGCAGAGCTTTTTGCTTGCGATATTATTGATTTTAAATAAAGCTGGCCCTACACTACATGTAGCGAACCAATTCTTCAAAACTAGCGGGAGGGTAAAAGCGAAAAATAAGGGGCTGCCAATATTTGTAACACCCAAAAAGGGGTGAAAAGATTTATTTTGCTCTGTTTCTTTACAAAAAACGTTTTTTTTTACGAAAAACTTGAGCTCTGCCACTTTTTCTATTTTTTTCTTCAATTTTCTCGAAATTTTCGTCATACCGTAGAAAAAAATTATTTCCCCCATGGTCATACTCTACTTTTATTCGAAAAAATTTAGAAACAGAGACGGGATTAGTTTTCCTAAAACGGGGGATCTTGGTTTCGAGTGAGAAGATAAAAATTTTTCAATTAAATTAGCCGAACGCAAAAATGTTAGAAAAACAAAGCACGAAATAAAAATGGCGCCGCTTACAATTTTTTTTCAAAAATTACGTAATTTCGGGAACGCAAAGAAATAGGTCTAAAGAGTATAATTTTTAAGAAAAAAATATCAATTTTCTCGCCCTCCTCCACTGGGGCTACAGGGGCCTTGCACAAATTACGTAATGGTCATAGGGGGGAGGGGGGGTTACAAAACGTTACGTAGGGGGGAGGGGGGTTTCGACAGCGTTTGCATTTCTGTGACACTAAGAAAATTTGGAATGAAAATAAGTGAAAAGTTTTTTTTTTTTTTGGGGGGGGGGGGTAGTGGTCTTGAAATCGTTACGTAATATTAGGGGAGTGGCGTGCCAAACCCTTACAAAACATTACATAGGGAGGGGGTCAAAAATTGGTAAAATCACCGTTACGTAATTTGTGCACGGCCCCACATCTGACTGTTCCTCCTTTTTGATTTCAAATCAAAGTGCAAAACCCGGGTTGGACGTTCGAAGGCGTCAACCCATCCTATTTGCTTGATAAAGTTTCTACGGAAATATCTCAGTCGATTTCTCCGGCCGTGTATGAACGCTTTAGGTTAGGCATTTGCATGTATCTCAGTCCCCAGCCTGTAAACTGTGCGTAAGGACAATGGTTACAAAATGAAAAGCCGAAAAATATTTTTTTTTACGATATCTTTCATCAGTTTGGTATTAAAGTCGAGCAAAAACAATTTTTATTCCAGTCCTAAAGGTATGAAAATGTACAACATTAGAAAACAACAACCTGGAATGGATTTACTACGTGTAAGATGTAGTGACAACATCGCTCCATGCCCATCCTTTTCTGCTTAATGTGCTTTTGCGTTTGTCTGCGTCTTATACACGGCTGCTTGGCCCCCTAAGGATTTGCTTAGGAACCCTGTATAAGAATAATAAGTGAAATATCACATATATATATATATTACATATATATAGAATATAAAATATTAAGGGATAATTATGGAAACTCGGCGACGCGACCAAATTTCCGGAATTTACGCGTATACAGGGTGATTCAAAATACCCTAGAAAAACTTTAACTGTTGGTAGAATTTGTTGTTCTGAACAAGAATTAGTAAAATATATTTTTGTAAACTTTTTCGTTTCAGACATATTTCAATTTAAAAATTGTTAATATTTTCTGAGAAACAGCCTTTACTACGTGGTAGAAACATTAATTTTTGAAAACAAAGCTTTGACAACTTCAAAATGCTTGACAAAATCCCTAATACTTGTCATTGTCAGCCACACGTAGACGTGCTTGGTAAATTATTTTAAAGTCAATTCTCAAAAAAATACAAATATTTAATTCCTAAATTCAGAGAAAAAAAAAATGAAATTTAAACAAAATAATCACGTACATTTTCTTAGATTAATGATATCTAACCACTGTTCAAATCTTTCTAGGGAATTTTGAGTCACCGTGTATAGAATTGTGATCTGCCTCAGGATATACTTTTTTAGTCCACCATACATACCAATATGGTATTTTTTTAATTTTACAAGGTTCCAAAACACCCTAATCGACGAAAAAAAAGAAGTTGTCTGTCGGTCTGTTGTCTGTTGTCTATTGTCTGTTGTCTGTCTGTATACACGATAACTCAAGAACGCCCCAATCGATTTTACAGAAAGATAGTACAAAAATCCTCTATCGGCTGACCATGAACTGATTAACTTTTGGGTAGCGTATTGGGGGGTTGAAGGGGGGAAAAGGGAGGAAAAGGGAGATAAAAGTAGCGATATACGGTTTTCAGATTTAAGTTTCCATGAATATGGACTACAAATTTTTTTATAAAGTCAAAATTCGTGGGAGCTTTAGTTTCCGAGTTATTTGAAAAAAAACGTTAAAATATATAATAAAATCATAACTTTAGAAGTAAAGCAGCTATTGTTATGCGGTTTTCAGATTTTGGTTTTCGCGAATTTTACCCAAAAATGTTGTTCAAATCTCTCACAGTTACAGTTTTCGAGATTTTTTTATTTTCTTCCAACACAAAATTATTGTCTATCTATCCGTGCTTTCTACCAACAATTTTTTAGTTATGAAATAAATCTGTAACGTTTCGAAGATCTCCATTTTAATTTCAGCTACTGCTTTTTATCTACGTAAGGTTGATTGCACGTGTGTTCTTATAAGTAGGTCTCAATGTTAAACGGGTACAAAAAAAATAAATTTTAGCCAGAAAACCTTATACTTACTAAGCAGTTTTCAGGGCTGGCTCGAGAGTTTTAATTACCTACAAGTTACTGTCGTCTCCATTTTAAGATGCTATTTAACCGCAAATCAGCTGTACGCCTCGGAGACCATTATTCGATTCTATTCCACGTCAGTAATTTTACTGCCTTCTCTAGAATTTAACATCCAGAAGGAAATGTCGTCAATAAGGTAACAGATTAAGTTTGTCTTATTAAAGTTAACTAAACACGCGTATAAGTTTTTGCAAAGTATTAGGGGCAATAATTAAAACTTAAGAGTTATAACAAAGAGTTAAATTATCATCCTAAATGTCAAAGCTTCTAGTGCTTAAACACGGATGTCCTAATGTGCTTGTGGGTTGGTTTTATTGTTCCTCGATTTATGAGGGTTACTTAAATTCTGTAACAATGAAAAAGTTATCACCTACACAAAAAAGCCAACGACCTAGACTTAAATTATAGAAGAAAGATAGCCGGCGAACACTTTTGCATAGGTAAAATGTATGAGACTATTTTATAACTATTGAAAATTAACAATATCGTCATTTTTGAATTCTAAAATCTAACGTTTATTTTAATTTTAAATTCATAACCTGCAAAATTACAGCTGACCTGAACCAGAGAAACATAGAATGGTTTATCGCGAACTGCGGTTTCCGATTCTCATCCTCCTTGCTTCAGATAGGAACAAGATCCGGACAGGTGATTTCGATTCGCTCCTTTTTGGAGTTTAAACTAGGTTTAGCTTGACTTTCTAAAAACTATCAAATCTTAAAATATAAACAAAACTTTTTGTCATAACTTTACACAAATAAATAAGACCAACATATTAAAAGTTTTTGAAACATTTACACATTTTTTTAAAAAGTTTATGCTTGGAAAAAATTTTCTAACTTAAAAATTGCTGGTCCTCTCGAATACGCGAACGAAAAACACTGCTGCATGTGGTCAGACATTTTGTCGGCCATGTTATGATTTTTGTTGATGAACCGACTGAATTAAAAAAAAAGATTGGTGTCACTGAAATATGTTATCTATAAGTCTATGAAGCATCTTTTTAACAGTGCGCCATTTTATGTCAGATTTAATTTTTTTGATTTTTGAAAACATGAAAAGCTTTGTAATTAAATGCAAAAATTTCAATTCTCTTTGAGGTAAACTTTCTTATTTTTAGTTCGGTCAAGCTACACCCTGGCTACAATTTGGATATTGTAAAAATTATGTTCTAATTATGTACTAATGTAGCCCCCTCTTATTGCCTCGGCCTGCGCCTCGCCTTGTAAATTTCCTGCGTCGACCTGTAAAGATCAATTTTCCGGTCTAGTTACGTAAATACCTATTATAGGTCTCCAAAAGTTTACAAGAGTCACGTCCTATGTCTATGTAAGGTTCACTTTTCCGGTCTGATAATGTAATTAGCTATTGCGTAAAGTAAAAAAGCAAGATATGATAATTCAAGATGGCTTTAGTGAAAACTTCACCATCAATTGCAATCTGTATATTTTTTGTGCAAAAGTTCCTGTTATTCGTGGGATGACCGATGATCCAGTTTAAATAATAATGATTTTAATGTTGCCGCAAAACTGGCACTGTACACTCAAGCCCCAGGAATACCCACCCACTAACATTGTTATTTCATCCCCCTTAATGAAAAAAAAAGCCATAATTTTTGTTCTAACCCAAAAATCTTACTTGCAAAAAAAAATAATAGGAATATGCCGAAAACGAAACTTGCGCGACCGAGGGTTGAATATATCTGTCTGTATTAAATTTGAGCAAAAATTTTAAAATTTATTCTCGAAGGCGAATTAAAGTTTTAGGAAATTAAAGTGGAGACGGACTTCTCCGAGTTAAAACTTATATATTTTTTTGAAAACTGACAAAAAAATACGTTAGTATCCAGCATTTTTGCATTTAGCTCCACTGATAAAATATCCAGTAACTTATGTTGTTGCTCTAACCCATCCGGGGCTACTGCAATTCCAGAAAAGTGATAATAAAATCAAAATCAATTAATAAAATCAATCGCAAAATTTTAATAGTTTTACATACACAATTAAATCATATTCTCATAAAAATATTATTTAAAATTCCGACGCCATTAACTTAATGCTTTTAGTAGCAAATAGATTATTTTCCAGCGAACAAACATTATTTACAGGAAAGCCTATTTCTATTTTATGGGCTGCATCTATATTACAGGTATCGGTGTATACGATATCGATAAAGCAATATATCACACAAGTAGGAAATATCCATTTTATTTTGTAAGTTTTATTTCAGCGTACAAATATTTGCTCCCCGGACTTGCACGGCGACTACATTAAAGTCACCTGTTAAAGTTTCTGACTTTACAGAAAAGGGAGCCAGTAGGAATGGGCAAAATCACTTTTGCCGGATGTCATGTTTGGATATAAAGGTCATAAAAGGATCTTGATATCGCTTCCAGTCAAAACCGAAAAACTTCATTGTAATCTAGTGTAAATTTTGTATCCTACTTATTTTTTTTAGCGAGAATTTTCAAACGCAATCGACTAAAATATTCCTTGTATGTATGCGCTCCTTAACAGTTAAGTGAACTTTAAACTCATAAACTCAAGTCATACCTTAGTTTTAGCTCAAAAATAAAATCGTCGATTAAAAAAACGGCCATTGCAGAGGAAGTTTCTTTTTTAACCTCAAAACGCAACCTTTCTATTTAAATTTTATCGTAAAAAGATACCTAAGCGTTAAAACTGAGGTCCTCTATTTATTTTTTAGTCAAAATTAGTTGTTGTTTGCAGTGTTTTCCTTAAAATAGGAAAATTTAAAAAGTAGTACAAGAATATCTT
The DNA here is from genome assembly GCA_963921995.1 of Oxystoma pomonae. Lineage (NCBI taxonomy): Eukaryota > Metazoa > Arthropoda > Insecta > Coleoptera > Brentidae > Oxystoma > Oxystoma pomonae. The sequence continues at coordinate 34,024,215 of OY998164.1, forward strand.
TATTTTGTGATTAATATTTTTTTAAATTATACTTTAGTACTGGGAAGTCTTCCAAAATTACGTCAGTGACGTCAGTCAGAGAGGAGTCTAGATTATACCTGAGAGTAAAGTAGAGTTTCGAACTTCCATTGTATTTATTTTTTACTTTTTTACAACGATTCGAATGCTTATGTATCTGCAATCGTCATAAGGTGAATAATAACAAAAACTAAAACTACTTAATATTATATACTAGCATGTATTCAGTGAAGTTAGAGAAACCGTTTTTTCGCAGATCGGATAAAATTCTTGACTTTTCTTTATTTAAAGTTCTATAAGTGGCTCGATGTTGTCCAGTCCAGACAAAAGGAAGATAACAACTTTATTATTTTTCCGGAGTGAATTTGATGCGGCTTATTATGCTGTTGACATAAATAAAGAACTGTTCTAGTGTTGTTGTCCTTTTCCAGATAGTTTGGGTCTCTGCGATGATATTTGCAGAGCTTCTTCTTTAAAAGATTCCATAAAGATTCTGTGTGTTTCAATCAGTACGATCTCTGATCGTCTTTAGGTGCTTCAGTTTGCACCTGAAGATAATCAGAGATTGTACTAATCGAAACGTCGTGTAAAAATAAAATATAGACAATGGAAGTCCGAAATACAGTTAATATCAAACACATCATTGTCTCAAAACTTTAAACATTCCATAAAGATGTTGAGTACTATTGGGGAAAGTGGAGATCCCATGGGTAAATATCTGTCCTTTTCCTGGAAATAAGAGTTGTGCATTTCAACAAATAGCCCCTATTCAATGATTTGTAGTGGTTCTTCCAGTGGTATGTTCGTGTACAAACATTTATGTCAAAACCAACAAACTGGTCATCAGATTGTAGGTTGACGTCTCTAAGAAGGTCCACGAAGTGCTTTGATTTTTTGATGAATGATGGTGACTTTCTTGGATTTGATTGAATTTCGAGAATTGATTATCGGTCGAAAAGGCATGTTTTCCGCATGCATTCTAGGCAGTCCATACATCTGCGGTGTTTTGCTGTAGTGCTGTGTGAGTTTACTCCTTTCAATTTAGTTGAAGTATCTTCATTGTCGATAGAAAGTCGACTAGATTTTTATTTCTATGATGGTCGTTGGGTCTTGACTTAGTCCTCTGTATTTTTTTTTGTAGAGCTTCTCCAACTTTCTAGTCGTAGTTAATGGCATTCATTAATACAGTTGCAGGAAGAATTTTGATCGACTGTTCTGATTTAAGATCTTTGAGGGCTGATTCTTCTCGTGGTATTGTTGTTTGTTTTGTTTGTTTTCCAATTTCGGTTTTGTTGTCCAAAATTGTTCTGACCTTTCATCTAAATTCCTCTGCTTCAACTCTTTGATCAGTGTTTGTAGATTCAATGGCTATGAGGAATGTCGATTGCTGGGATGGTATTGGGTGCAATGGAGTAGTTACCTTTGTTGACTAACGATGATTCAATCTGTATAAGTGGTCGGTAAGATTTGTTCTACTATCTTTTGGGCTAGGTTATATTCCCGCAATGTGCATTTTGTCAACCGTCTAAGGGCCGTTACATACCATCACTAATAATGGTAGTATACCTATACACGAGGAAAAAGAGAGACAGAAATAATTTCTTGAAGCTAGCCAGGGAGAGATATTCCAAATGGAAAATACGCCATAAATATTTACTCGCAAACGTCGAAAAGTTATTTATGGCGGCTATTTGTCGTGCAAGCTCTATGGCAATAAAATTAATTGCCTTTCTCCTGCAATAATATGCAGATTTTCTTTTAGTTCCTGCTGTGAACAGTTTTCCTTTTGTCTCAGAAATGAATAGTTTGGATTACCTGTGAATACAAAAGGTATCCGCAAGGAATTAACGAAATTTTTAAGAAAGCATGCGCCTGGTTAATTTAAAAAAATATTAAAGATTTTTAGTCATACGGGATCCGTATAGACGTTACCCAGGAAATTATTTTGGATTGCGCGTCTCTGTCCGATCCATAAGATTTTTATTAGAGCTAAAGTCTTTGTCTTCTTTTATTAAAAGGTTATCGGAGACTGCGGTTACTCAAGCCCCCCCCCTCCAGGAACCGCAAGCCTTCTCAGTAACAATTTTTGCGTGCGCCCTTGTCTGTTATCGATTAAATTTTTAATTGTTTGCTTTTTTTAATTTCAAATTATGTAAGGATCCTGGCTATCAGGTGAATCAATATGTTCTTGTTTGTGTAGAAACTCTTTATTTCTTCGGCCATTCTATAACTTTTCTATTGCTTTAAAGTATCCACTACTCCGAAACTTTGAAACTTTACCAACTCTTGTATAAAGGAAAGCATAGAATGGCACGTACTAAAACGCTGAATAAACAAATAATGAAAAAGCTAGCAGGGCTCTTTGTGTAGGTGGTGTTGTGTATGTATAGATATGTTTTATCAGGAATGTATATCGATAACTATTAGGTGGTTTGATTGTGTTTGCTTTGATTTCATCGTGATCGACAATAATAAACCCGTAATAAACTAAAACTATAACGGTAATTTTATTAGGTTGGTAGTACAAACAACCCCAAAAAGTTACCATTTGTTAGTGGAGCAGAGTGAAGTTTCTGGACAATGCAGTTGTCCATTGGACAACCCAATCCAAAAAAAATGTTCCATTGTATATAAAAACATCACTAAAAAAGCAAACAGTTTCTTTTGAACTAAAAATAAAAATCTTTCAGATTTGGTTTTTTTGTCATCCACTCTATCCAGTTAAAGCCAAGTTTTAAAACTTTGTCCCGTACTGACAATGATTCTTTGGTGGATTCTTGGTGTCCAGTGGAATAAAAAAAGAACTTCTTAGTGAAGGGACATGTGTAAGTCCGTGAGATTTTGAATGAAGAATTTTTGTTACCGGGTGTTTTGTTCGCATCCGTGTAGAAGGGGTAGAAGGGGTTGATATGAAGTCATCTTTCAAGATGGCGGCCAAAAATCATAAAAAATACAACTTTCGCAACCGGGGCATGGTTATCATCGATTCCATATAATTCGAGAACGAGGATTCTAAAAAATTTACTTTTGTGACCTTGAAAATAACAAAAAACAAGATTTTTGCCATTTTTTTTTCAAAAAATCTTAATAATTCGAGGTTTTGTCAGCCCAACTTCAAATCTACTTTTACTATTAGGCATGTATACCAAATTTGATCTTTAGAGTATGATGCAGTTAGAAGCTTCATGACCGCGAAAAATACCACAGTAAAATTAACATATTGCAAAAATAACATACTAAAGAGCGCTATTGATCAACTATTAAAGCGAAGAGGTAAGAAAGATAAAAAGGCCATGTCCAAATAATACTGTTAAACAAAATTTGGTTCAGCTATGACGCGTTTCATTATGATGGCTGATATATCAGAATGGCGACTTATAACGACATTTTATTTTATCCAATTTCGTAAAAAAGCAAAAACGACAAGTTGGCCATTAATTCTTGTTGACTTATCTCCGCTTACTATGAAAAAAAGTTCAGTTAATGCTTGACTTTGATTGACTTTGAAAGTATCATGTACAAATAAAAAACCAGCTTTTTGTGATGTTTTTTCCAATTTACTACTACGCAAAAACTTTAAGTGCCGGAGATGAAATTAACATCTTAGCCAAAAATAAACACTTCATTTTAAACCTTCATACAATTTTTTTTTATATGTTTATGTTATACCCCGTTAAACATGTTTCGGAACTGTAAATTTTATGTTCTACCCACTTGTCTAACCAACTAAGTCATTTAAATAACCTAAAAGAGAGTTAGCAGAAGTTATATATATATCACCATATATCGGACCAGTGGTTTTAGATGCCATTTTCCAAAATGGCTGTCGAAAAAGCATAAAAAATTCTAACTATGCCAGTAGGGCATGACTGCACTTGTTTATTAACATTCATAATAAAATTTAAGGATGAGGATTTAACAGCTATTTAGTTAGACATTCATGTGCCACCGTATCCCTGTAAAAGTTCCAAACTTAATAAAAACGACAGATATTTAGACCATTTTTATCGGGGTATAGCATAAACATATATGACGCCATATCAAAAAAATGGTAGGGAGGTTTAAAATGAAGTGTTTGTCTATGGCTAAACATGGCATTTTCAAGGTCGATCAAGGTCATGCACATATTAAAATTTTTCTTCATATCAAGCGGTGATAATTCAACAAGAATTGATGGCGACCAAATTTCGTCCTCTTCGATTTAATAGTTGATGAATAGCGCCCTTTAGTATGTTATTTTTGCAATGTGTTAATTTTACTGGAGTATTTTTCAAGTTCTTGAAGCTTTAAATTGCAATAAACTCTAGAAAATGGTAAAAATCTTGCCTGCTTGCAGGGTCATTTAAGGTTGGATGACCTTCAAAGTTAATTTTTTGGGATCCTTGTTCTAATCATGCCCCGGTCGCGAAAGTTGTATCTTTTATGATTTTTGGCCGCCATCTTGAAAGATGACGTCATATCAACTTCTTCTACATGGATGCGAACAAAACACCCGGTAACACTTAATTGTGTGACTAAATAGCTATCAATCTCACATAGTCAAAAAACCCCTGCATTCAAAATCCCACGGCATAGAAATTACCGACATATGCCCCTACATTAAGAAACCAGTCTGCTAAAGGACATATATTAATGGGCCAAATATGGAAACCCGGTAGGTACAGATTATATGAGGTCCAATGGACTAAGAAAAACACATATCCAATGTATTTCTGTCAAAAACTATAAAGTAAATCACTTTTGCTGGACGCAAAGTGGATGTTCGCCGGATATAGTATATATTTGGCACCGTGGACCAGAAAAAATCGTTATCCATTGGATATTCAAAAAATAACTGAAAAAAAGCAGTTCTCTATGGATCAAAATTTGAAGTTCTTTGGACTGTATCAGGAAAACCTTTGTCCAATTGATGTCCCTAAATGGTCCATGGACAAGGCGGTCGGTTTTGGACAAAAAATGGCTGTCCGATGGACAATGTGTGCTGTTGGGGAAAAGTAATTTTTTTGGGGGATTTTTGTGCTGCCAAGAGTTAGAGAAATTTGGTTTAAGGGAGGCAACACTTTTACACGAACCAGCATAGAATACTGTCAATTCATCAGATACCATCAGCTTTTATGTGAAAATATTTGACTATTTTAGACTATTCTAGAAAAACTAAAGGCTTAAAAATTTAATGGCTGTTTTGGATTGCGCATAAGTTATATTTAAAAGTTGATACACATGTACCATTACGAACTGAATTTTTGGTCTACTTCTATGACGTTCCCATGACGGAGTCCAGTAGAGCAAGATGAATAGAAATAAAAATAGCTATCTCTTGCATTGTTATTGTGTTCATTTATTTAAAACCAAAAAGGTCATATAACACTTTCTTATTTTGATAGCGTCAGCCATTTGCATTTGTTTGATTAATGAAATTTAATTAATAACTTTTCATCATGAGATACAGACAATAAGTGAGTTTTTTTGTTTTCAGATGGTCACTAGGACGAAAAAAATATTTGTGGGCGGTCTATCGGCTCCCACAACCCTCGAAGATGTCAAAAGCTACTTCGAACAATTTGGCCCGGTAAGTCACAATATTTTTAAATTAATTATAAAAGAGATAAAGGGTAAACTTTTATAAATGTAAACCTCCCTTAACTTCTTTAATTTGTTTTAAAAAGCTTGCCTTGCAAGAATCGGATTATCCAGGAGCGAAGGTTTTTGGTGAAATTAGAGAAAATCCTTAAAGCCAGAAATGAGCGTGTGTTTTCTGCGACTCAGGTAAACATTCAGACTGGGACAACAAAATATATTATTGTATATTTTTTTGGCTGCGTACAATATTTTATTCTCGGTTTTATTATTTTGGTTATTTAAAAAGAAAGAGGCCGCGCCTGAACGAGGGGTAGCTCGGTAATGCACTTTGGTGTACACGCCAATGGCATTACGTGGCATTATGAAGCATTATTTTGAGGCATTTCGGGAGTATAAGTTTCAGCATTTTCTCCAATTCTTTACAGTTTTTGAAAAAATCCAGGTGAACCCTTTTAAATGGTCAACCCTGTATGTATTCTTAATGGTTTTATAATATGTTTACAAACTTTTTCCCAAAACTTTTGAAGCACCTGTTACATCTAGTTTTGACAAAAGTAAAATATGAAATAAACTCTGTGTTTCGGATTTCCATTGTCTATATTTTATTTATACACGACATTTCGATCAGTACAATCTCTGATCGTGTTCAGGTGCAAACTACAATCAATTCCTAGGGCTACGTACTTATATACTATGGGAAATAATCGTGAAGTTTAAGAAGTTGGCTCGGCCCAAGGAGGGGCTTCCAAATATTTGGAATTTCAACACTTGGTTTACTGAAAATACCCTGATCCTGCCTAATAAAAGCATCTTCAAGAAATTTTCGTTTCTTCCAGTGTGACTCCTTGTGCAAAACCAAACCTTTGCTTCTGTCCACTTCATTCGGTATTGTTTTGACTATGCATGTTCGGCGATTCCTCTTTGGGTGTTCGTCTGATGTTCTTTAAGCCTAACAGATAGTGGTCTTTTTTTTGTTTTGCCTATGTATAATTCACTACATTCATAAGGAAGTTGGTTCCTTATTTTGTTTGTTCTCCGGTTTTGCTTTACTAACAGGGTTCGAATTGTATTACTAGATTTAAAAGCTGTTTTAATATTAAAGTTGTTCGCTACTCTTCGAAATTTCTCTGATACTTCTTTAACGTATGGAATTGTAAGGAATGTATTTGCCTGGTTTTGGTCTTGTTATCTCTCTTCTGTTTGATACCCTGTTAACAGAGCCGTTCAAATTTGTAGCAATTCTCATGAGGTGGAAATTGAAATAAGAAACATTAAGATGGATCTGCAGCAGAATGGTTACGGCATTAAAAGTATAACAGACACTATTTCTAAATTTCAACAAACATGACAGAGATTAAAAAACCAAAACCACGCAAATGTATTTCTTACAATTCCATACGTTAAAGGAGTATCAGAGAAAAATCGAAGAGTAGCGAACAACTTTAATAATAAAACAGCTTTTAAATCTAGTAATACAATTCGAAGCCTTGCTAGTAAAACAAAACCAGAGAACAAACAGTTAACAGAGCCGTTCAAATTTGTAGCAATTCTCATGACGTAGAGTATCAGACAAAATTCGAAGAGTACCGAACAACTTAAATATTAAAACAGCTTTTAAATATAGTAATACAATTCGAAGCCTTGTTAGTAAAACAAAATCAAAACAAAAAGACCACTATCTGTTAGGCTTAAGGAACATCAGACGAATGCCCAAATATGTAAAACAACGAAATCAGGAATTACCAAACATGCATGGTCAAAACAACACCGAATGAAGTGAAGAGGAGCAAAGGCTTTGCACAAGGGGTCACACTGGAAGAAACGAAAATTCCACTAAACCAAGTGTTGAAATTCCAAATATTTGGAAGGCCCTCCTTGAGCGGAGCTAACTCCGTAAACTTCACGGTTGCGTGATTTCACATAGGAATTGATTGTAGTTTGCACCTGAAGACGATCAGAAATTGTACTATACTACATGGACAAATAAAATATAGACAATGGAAGTTCGAAACACAGGGTTTATTTCAAACACATCATTGTCTCAAACTTTCAAACAAACGTAAAATAGTCATTTACTTTGTTTGTACGAGCCTTTTAAAGCGCTTTTATATAAAGACAGCGTGAAAATGTTATCGTATAAACACCACTAAAACCGATTTAAGCACTAAATCGAATTTATTTTAAAGCGATTTAAGAAACCTATTTTACGGTTTTTACAAATAAGTTGTTTTCTTTGTTCACGGACGTATAAATCCTTGTAAAAAGTGATTTTATTTCAAACCGTCCTTATAAAAGCGCTTTTAGGTGCGTATAAACGTAGTAATTATAAAGGCTGGTTCATGGATAAATTCCTTTTCTCCAAATTTTTCCTTTTCTTTTTTCTTAAGTAAGAAGCAGGTTCATTTTTTTCCCTTAACTTTAGTCATTAATTTTGATACTAATGACAGGCGCTCTCGTGATTTTGGCTCTTTATTTACAAAATTTGGGGATTTTTTGGAGGTATAAATACTCCCAAAAAGTTACCATTTATTTATTGAAGGTTGGAAGAAGAATTCACGCGAACCGACAAATCTGCCCAAAAGATTCTCAATTGAAGGGAAAAAAAGAATATATTTTTTTGATGCGAGAACCAATTGACAAAAAAGAGTAAATGTCTGTCACCAATGCGCTTTTCGTAAATCCTCCTGCTATTTAAAAACAGAATAGATTGCTGCGAAAAATCGCCCTTGAAAAATCGTGCGCTATCGAAGGGACACTTTAATTAAAATCAATCCCCGTTGCTGCTTTTTATCAAATCGCTTTCGATCCATCTCCCTTAATTAACTGGCAATCGATGTTGTTTTTTCTCACTCTAGGTGATTTTTTGTACGTGTGTTGGGACCAGTTAAAAATGGGTTTAAAATAAATCTTCTCTTGTGTACTTAAAAAAAAGGTTTGGAGAAAGGTTTTTGGAAACTAAATTAATTATCGCAATTGCCGTGTTTTTGCCTTTTTTACTTTTTATCCGCAAATTTTTGCCGCGGTTCATTAAAATAAGAGCAGAATATACAGGTTTTTCTACAAGATAATTAATAGTTTGTGCATTAAGAGTAGAGATTCTTTTTTTTCTGTCAGTGACCTTAGCTTAGGAAACGTCGAAATGACCTTCAAAATCGGTCATGTGATATCCGTACCTTTTGGAGAAAAAATACATATTAGAATCGGCTAAACTTTGACCAGAAGGCACATTTTGTAAAAAGTACTTTTTACCGCATAAAATTTCTTTTTAATGCTACCATTTTAAAATATTCAAACATTTGAATCAGTGACTTTATAAAGAAATTTTAGCTTATTCGGCAAAAAAACAAAAAAGTGCCCCGAGCCGTGTCTTACTTTTTACAAAATATGCCTTCCCCTGAAACTTCAGTCAATTCTGATGTTTATTGGCTCCAAAAAGTATGGATATCACATGACCCGATTTGCACTTTGACATTTCCTGAGCCAAGGTCACCGACAGAAAAAAAAGGTTGTCTACTCTTAACGAAAGTTAAAAAAAAAACAACTTAAACGTTTTAAAATCGTATAATTAAACAACGAATAGCTAAAAACAAACTTTTATGTGTTTTTTTTATTGTAGGTGCATAAAAAAAACCTTAATAATTTATTTAATAAAAGTAAGGGTGCAAATCCGTGAGTGAGCCTTTCAAGTAACAATTTTTAGTCGTGCTAGTCACAATTTCTAGAAAATGCATCAAAACAAACGTTGAATGAAGTGCAGAAATTAGTTAATTTAACGACGACCGCTTTTAGCGACGCAATTGCCACACTCAGACGTTACTAGAAAACTATAGTAAAGTAATTACTATGAATGCAGATAACTAAAACGTGGCTTTTTTTGTTACCGGTGAAAAGAAACTTTTTTTTTGATGGGTGCAAAAAAAGATTTTTTATCCGTTTTTTACCCAAAATTAAAGAGAAATAGCAGAAAATACTAATATTGGAAAAATCTAATTATTCTTGCCTAAAAATTAAGCCATTAACGTCAGTTTTCACAAAATATTTACAAAAAAAATCATTTAAAAACTTCGTCAAAATATCCAACTGTCAAAGATTAAAATGTCGCAACAATGAACGTCACCGAGTAAAAAGGCACATCGCTATGGAAACAGTTGTTATTTCATTTACCAGCCGCCTTGATTTATAGTGTAAAGATGGTGTCTTGCGGGAAGTGCTCTTCGTTCGAAATTTGTAAAAGTATTTTTCTGTTTTACTTGGATTTTTTGATAGAAGTATTAAAAAAATAGTGTTAACAACTCGCGGCTAAACTGTGTGTTTTTTCTCGCGTTTTTAAATACCTCGCTGCGCTCGTTATTTAAACTAACGCTTGTAAAAAAAAGCATTATTTTAGCCACTAGTTGTAAAAACTACTATTATGTGTTTTTTTGTTGTAGGTACGTAAAAAAAAACCTTAATAATTTATTTAATAAAATCAAGGGTGCAAATCTTTAGGTGAGCCTTCCAAGTAACAATTTTTAGTCGCGCTAGTCACAATTTTTTAAAAATGCACCAAAACAAACGTTGTATGAAGTGCAGAAATTAGTTATTTTAACGACGACCGCTTTTAGCGACGCAATTACCACACTCGGACGTTACTAGATGACTATAGTAAAGTTATTACTATGTCGTGACGTTGTTTGGTATACAAAGATATTGGTTATTTCCCAAAAGCGACACTAACGACTTAAAAACGTTTCTCCAAAAACGTCGCGACACTTACTTATCATAACGTTTTCTGGCCGTTTCTAAAACTTCTTTTTTTGTTTTAATTGCCTTAGGAGCATAATCCTATTGAAAACATTAACACGCCAGGACGAATCCGTATCAGGTAATTTATATAAGTACCAGTGCGAAACAATGCCTATTTGTGAGTGATTCAAGGTTGAAAATCAAAGTGTATGATGGTGTTTAATGATATATGGGGAGGATGACCAATGAAACTACTGATGAGCTCACGCTGGTTACCCAGAGCGTAACATCGTCTAATCCTTTCTCTTTTCGCTTTGGTCCTTTGTGTGTTCCTTGTGGGATGCTCATCCAAGTTTGAACTTTCGTTATTTCCACCCAAGGTCTGTTGATCTTTTGTTCTTTTTTTTCGGTTGAAATAACTGATTTGGAGGTTTGTTAACTTCTTTTTTTTTACATTTTGTGTTATTTTTTAGCAGGTCATCGCTTAAAGAAAAGAAAAGGAAAACACGAAAAATTAATAAAGAAATTGTAGTAAAAAATACAAAAGATTTCTTGTTAAATATTTTTTAATGGCAGGTTTAACTTTTTTTGCGTTTATTGTTCCAATTTTCCGAGGTAAACAATTTTATTAGTTGTTTTTATCAACCTATGCTTTATAGTAACTAAGTTATTTGAGTTTCCTCTGTCGAACGAATGAAAATCCGATGTTTCTCATGTATCTCCTAAAGACTAAAATATATAAAGTTCTGAAAAAAGTGCTCTACATGTGTCTCGACATTTAGCATTAACCAAAATTTAAATCTTTGACAGTTTCATATTTTGACGAAATGGTCTAATTTTTTATGTCTTTATGTCTGTAATTTTAGGTAAAAAACGGACAGAAATATTTTTTTACCCCCGTGAAAAAAAAAAGTTTTTTGGCATCGGTAACCAAAAAATACAATACAATACAATACAATAGCTCATTATTAAAGTTTTTAAAACAATATATAATATTATTCATTTTAGGGCACCTAAGCTCGAGAGAACTTGTATGTGCCATTTTGCATACAATATACTTATTAATTTATATTTACTGTAGTCGAGCATCATGGGTTTCTGAATTATTACAAAGAGTTTCTGCCTAGTTGGTAAACTATAAAAAAAAGAAAAAAATTAAAAAAAAAAGTTCTTTGCAATGAAAACAATGAAAAAAAAAGAAAACAAAATAGTCATTTTAAATTGAATTCAAAAAGTTTTTTAAAGTAGCCAAGTTTTCTTTTACATACTTTTTCATCTCTCTTTTAAATCTTTTCTTATTTATAATAGTTTTTAAATTAGGGGGTAGAATATTCTACAGTTTTAATCCGATGTAGTCTATTGATTTTAAAAAAGTTGTATTATTTGATTTGGATATAAAGTAAAGGTTACGTGAGACTCTTGTATCATAGTAGTGACTTTTTGCTACGTTTGAATATGCACATTTGTGGATAAATTCAATTGTTGTTGAAATGTACAAAGACTTGATATCAGAAACTGGAGCGTCCCTAAACAATAGTTCTGTTAAATAAGTTTTTGGTTTTTCAAATATTATTTTTAGATGTATTTTTGTATAAGTACTAGTTTTTTCATGTTACAGTCATAGGCTGATCCCCATATAGGCAAAGCATATCTAATTAAATATTGTACCAATGCTCTATAAACTTGTACCAAAGTTTTTTGACTTAATATAAGTCTAAGTTATATTATCTTTAATTTTATTGGCCATCTTAAGTCCTACTTTTGTGAATAAGTTGTTAAAATTGTTAGTATTCGGTTATTATGACATTATCTTCTTCAATTTTTTTAATTGTTGGGTTTTTTTGATTTTCACAATTTGTTGCCTCATTTATATATTTCCACGTTTTCTTAATATTATTTTGTGATTCAGTAATCTTTTGTTTATAGTACTTTGATTTAGTGTTTTTAATTAAATTCGTTGCCTCATTTTTGAATAATTTGTATATGTTTTTCAGAAAATCAGTTCTATGATAAATAAGCTTATGTTTTAAAGCGTCCCGCTCCCTAATATATGCCACTATTTCGTCTGTGATCCAAGGTTTTTTAAATTTTTTGTTGACATCACTTTTTTTTGTTGGGCTTTTCATCAAAAAATATTTTATTTTAGTTATAAATTTTGCCGCTGTCGAATTAACCTTTGAATCGAAATAAATATTATTCCAGGAGTCTTGTTTAATCAAGTTTATAAAATTATTTGTATTTATTAGGCTAATTGTTCTTGTCTCATTGAGTGGTTTTTGTTATATATTGGTAACTAAGTAAAATAAGGTAGAATAGTGATTAGTTATCGTTGATTTTAGAACTGGGGATTTAGGTTCAAGATATTTTAGTTGCGAATTTATTTTGTAAAATATATGATCAGTATTAGACTCTTAGGTATATTATTTATAGCTTGTAAAAAACCTTTGCCAGCCAAAACGTTTAAATACATTTCAACAACATTGTTATTTTTTGATAAATCAATCTTTATACCTCCCGCGAATATCTCAATCGGCGTTTTATAGTCACTTTGCATATTAAAAATTTCATTGATATCGCTTAAAAATAAATCTTGATTGGACGCCGGTGATTTTTTGAGCTATACTATTTTTTGAGTAAAAAATTATAGTGAAAGTAATCCCATGCAACCTTTTATAACTAATTTTATTCACAGTAAAGAATTTAGACACATACATAACCACACCGTCATTCCTGTTAAAACTGGCATTGTTATAGTAATAATTATATCCATCTAATAAAAAATATTTGCTTTGAAAAATAAATGATTCAGTTAAAATAAGAATATCAAATGGATTTTTTGCCTTATTATTTAAAATACATACCTCATCAAAATGTTTGCACATTCATATTAAAAATAGATATCTCACTTTTTTTGACAGACTTTCTGCTTCCCCAATATCATTGATATAATTCGTTTTTCTTCCTGTGTAACTATTCATATGATTTAAAAATGTCTCAATATTATTCATTGCAAAGCAAAAACTTGGCAGCTTTTCTCTCTAAAAAAAAGTACATAAAGACAAGTTATATAAAAAAAATACAAAATAAATGCACGAAAAAAAGGAATTCTGAGAAAAAATATAAATAAAATAAAAAAAAAATAATAATAAATAATATAAAATAAATTGTTAATATAAAATAAGAGAGGCAGTCTCAAATACAAAAAGAAAAACAAATAGAAATACACAGAATGCATGCACGCAACTGTAAAAAGAAATCAATTTAATGAGATAATATCTGCAATATTATGTATTTCATACTTTAGTTATGCAGACAGTTACTAAAATCATGTTTTTGATGAAGTTATAAAAAAAACATCTTTATTGAGACAATTTGCCAATTTGCGACAGGCAGGAGCGTTAGTTTGTCACATGGTCTTTCCAGTTCATATATATAAAAAAAAATACAAAATAAATGCACGAAAAAAAGGAATTCTGAGAAAAAATAAAAATAAAATTAAAAAAAAATATTAAAAATAAATAATAGAAAATAAATTGTTAATATAAAATAAGAGAGGCAGTCTCAAATACAAAAAGAAAAACAACTAGAAATACACAGAATGCATGCACGCAACTGTAAAAAGAAATCAATTTAATGAGCTAATATCTTCAATATTATGTATTTCATACTTTAGTTATGCAAATGTTACTAAAATCATGTTTTTGATGAAGTTATAAGTTATAAAAAAAACATCTTTATTGAGACAATTTGCCAATTTGGGAAATAAAAACACGTAGCTTGACAGGCAGGAGTGTCAGTTTGTCACATGGCCTTTCCAGTTCAAGCGAACATCCAAAGTTACACCAAGCATATTATCCGACTCAGCTCAGTACTTGCTAGGTCTTTAATTGTTGATATTAGACACTTATGTGCGTATCCACCAACGTGTACGAAGTTCTCCGATTAAGCTTTAATCACGATTAACACTCAGCGGAGTTTGGAATCAGTCTTGGTAAATAAATTTGCAAGGTAAAAGACCACATCCTAAACTCTGATTAGTAACTAATCACGATTAAAGCCTAATCGGGGAATTTTTGGTTTGGTGGATACGGAATTTCGGATCTATAGGCATTCGTATCCTTATCTCTATCGATTCGACCTATCGAGCAGGTGTACTTTTAAATTAATGGCGAATGCGGGACAGCTGCAGCTGATCAAATGCGTCAAAACATCATTAAGTATGCAGGGACGGTCGTAATGTTACGACTCCCTTATCGTACCTAACGAGGTTTTCGTGCATTTAATCAGCTGGAGCTGTCACGCATTCGCCATGATTTTAAAAGTGCACCTGCTTGATTGGTCGACTCGATAGGGATAAGGATACGATAACTGATAAAACTGAAAATTAACTTTAAGTGTCTATTATTGTCTGAGTTTCTCTCTATTCGTATGTAATTCACTGCCAATACACCAGTATTGAGCGCGCTGCTCTAATTTTAAATTTTTTTTATTTAAGCAAATTATATCTTTGTTTTGTTTGTCGTCTGCAAATTGCACACACTTTTCTGGAGCTATATAATTAGGAAATAAGACTACAAGTCAACTTTTTGAAACCGGTAGTGGTGCTATACTTATCCAGCTAAAATCAACCAAACTAAAATAAGCCATAAAACTCATTATATACAAAAATATACTGTTTGGGAAATGATAAACGAGCTCTCTAGTATCGAAATTTATCGGAATAAAACACTAACTTTCTTTTAGTAAAGGGAAAATGGCATAGAACTTTTTTATTTCCCGGAAGTTTTCCCCTTCTATAGCATATAATTTACCTACTTCCTCTTATGACCGGCTAAGACCCTCGTCTCTTCGAAATAATGAAGCTCATTGGGGTCGTCGGTAAAACACCCAAAATCCGTTCTCTATCTGTGTAGCTATTCCTGAAATCAAATTACACTAATGACAGTGTATTAAACAGAAATTGATGTGTTTTATTTCCCTTTCTAAAGATCAGTAGAAACAAATTTTATTAAGTCATGTCATTAGTATCATTTTTGGGGGAATTGGCGGCGTCGACCAATAGGAGCTGTGCGTGTCAGGGAAATAATTGTTTTCTCCCTGATTGCAAGCATAGTTACACTGTGGCCTAATTTGAACGAGCATAGAACTATTTGGATAAGCCCCTGCACTAGGGTTGGCAGGAATAAACATATTTCAAAACATCGAAGCCTATATTTTAATTTGAATAACAGGTTTAAGGGTAACCTTTGTATTGCCTGGGGTTTATCCTGAAAGGTTGACACCATAAAAATTAGAATTAAATAACTTTAAACTATAATTATAATTATCATACAATTGCTTTAAATAGTCATAACTTTTATTTCTGTGAACCGATTTTGGTGTAATAAAGTCCTTGTACTCCCAAGGAATGCAGTAATAAAGAAAAAAGTAGACAACAAAGATGCTGCTGGTAACCCTGAAGTCCTTGGAGAAAAAACTAGAAATTGCAGAACGTTCCTTTAAAGACGTTCTAGAATCCCTCCACAATATTTTGGGACAGTTTGATCTTCAATTTGTCACACCAAGAATAAACAAGACGCATGACGTACTTATCGCGAAAACCATTGGACAAAATCATTTCGGACATAAAAAAGTATTTTCGAGGCAATGAACAAGTGTGGCGATATTTTTCCGTTGATAAGAACATTCTTGGATGTTTGCCAGTAAGTAATGCTTCGTCAGTAAGAAGCTTCTCATGCCTAAGATGATTGAAAACTTAAGTACTTAAAAACACTATGACGGAAATTCGTCCGGGATTAGCTTTGCTGCATATCAACAAACATATTAAAATTGACATTGAGCGAGTCATTGACCGACTAGCCCAAAAAAATCGGAAACGAATTTTTTTTTGGATAGGCATCCTATATTTGAGATATGCAATATAAAAAGTAATGTTTAAACTTAAAAATCTTTTTAGATCTCAAAAAAAAAGTATTTAGCTATTAGGTTTTGTTTGTGGTTTGTTTTTTATCTGTTTTTTATAACTAAAAAAATTATACGGAGTTACTCAAGCGCGGATTTCAGGGGGGTAGGGTTAGTTAACTCTGGCTTTAAATTTTTTATGAAAACTTTTAGAAAATCAAAAGTAGGGCATAAATTGCGACACTGTAACACCTTTGATATTTACGGTATTAGTTTAATTTTTAATTCGACTCAAAAATGGCACTTTAGTGTAATTTTCTCAAAAATATTCGGCCCATTTGAACATTTTTTAAAATAAAAAATTTATGAAATAAACGACTTAAAATCTAAGTAAACCTCCTTCTTAGATTTGAGACCAAAGGTATGCTTTTATTCTAGATTTTTTCTCGTATCGAAACCGCCCCTCCCCCCCTTTTCAAATGGCTGGGACCACTACTGAGTAAAACTTCCATTAAAATCGTAGTTTTCACATGATGGTATAATACTATAGTAACGAAAGAGACAAACATTTAAAAAAATAAATTTTCGATAGTTATATTTATTTTGGTGTGGTGGCTAAACGCAAAAAAGTTAACACCAACAATTAAAAAAGAAATGTCAATGTAGAGAAATATCCGAAAATAAACCCAATAAATAAAATTAATTTTCACTCTTAACAAGAAGAGAGTGGGGCATTTCTATTTCCAGTCGGTTTAGTTCCCTGTTTCCGTTTTATGTCCTCCAGGATTTCAGAAAATCCGCATAGGCCTAGTTTGGGATTACGAATGTTCCAATGTCACTTTAGACTGATTTCTGAGTGTCTTCGCTTACATTCGTTTAATTTTCAAAACAATTACTACAACGAAAGCCTTTTTGATTTTTCAAGTCATGTGTTTGCACTGAGAGAAATATCCACTAATCCTAAGTAAGAATTCATTAGCCCCAAGTAGTAACTTGGAAAGTGAACTGTTCTGCTTACCATAAGTTTTCTCACCTACTTAAGGTTATAAAATAACACATTAACCATAAGTAAAAACTTTACTTACCGGAAGTGAATTATCTACTAACTAAATATGGCTTCAAATAAAATAAAAAATTAATTTTTGATGTCTAAAAATCATGTCCTATCGCAATATACCCTAAGAAAAAAACAACCTACAGATTGAGAGACCAATTAAAACCGCGGAATATAAACGTTTTGGCGGTCGACTGAAGTGTTAATCATAATTAAAGCCTAATCAGATAATTTTCGCGTTTGGTGGATATATATGGACAAGTATCTCTAAGCCAAGTGTTACCGGGTCCGTTTACGGTCATCGATTTTTTTAGAGTTTTTTTTTTAACGTATTTCCATCAAGATCTCCCTATATACAGAACAATGATCATTGCAAATGTAATTGTCGAATTCTTATGATGGCAGTACGTTGACAAACCATTATAGGCATGCATTATTATTAGGATTAGTATATTTTTCCGCATGATTTTTCAATGCCTTTACTTGTCCTTAGTAGAAAAATCCACTAACCCTAATTGAAGAGAAAGTGATTTGTCAAATATTGGTAAGTAGATAAATCACTAAGGGTTAATAAATTAGTAGAAAAATTCACTAACCCTAAGTGAAGGGAAAGTTAAGTGACTTGTTGCATATTGGGAAGTAGATAAATCAATAAGGGTCAACATACTCGGGTCTAAGTAGGTCGTTTTACTTACAGCTATTGAATTCATTACTTGGGGTTAATAGAAACTTCACTTATTTCTAACAAAAAAAAAACTAACTAGACACTTCACTTGGGAAGGTTTTCTCAGTGTAAATAGTTTTTGACTTAAAAAAAAAATGTTAGAAAATTGGCAATTTAATAAAGAAAACAATTAGACAACAAAGTCACGTGAGTAATATTCCCTCTATTACATGGAGAAGCACTATTTTTGTGATCAATTACGATGTTTTTACATGGAACTGAATACGTTTTCAATACGATTGACTTTTAGGAATTTACGAAGCGATTTGAACGAGTTTTGAACACGATTTGAGGTTGGTTTTTGCTTGCGATATTTACCTTGGGCAACGCCAATGAAACGAACAAAAATTCGATTCGCTGCGTTTGAATGGAAGGCTTAAAAGTTAATCGTATTGAAAACGGATTGAATCCCAGGTGAAAACGTAGTCATTTTCTAAAAATATTACTAGGTTTTTTCCTAAATTTTCCTTCCTAAATTTAGGGGAGACCGGGGCTAAAAGTCACAAAACTTGGTTGTTAATTTTTTGTGAAATAATTTTTAGTCCTATTAAAGATACTTCTGGTGTAATTTGTCACTGTTATTTGGCTATACAAAGACACTAAGAATGTAGTTAAGAAAACCATCTTGCCTCTATATTGGGGCATTTTTTCTTACGGAAAAGGCTAAAAAGTCACACAAAAATTAGGTTAGTTTTCATTTAAAAAAATATAAAAATACGGATAAAATAATATATCATATGCTCTATTCGAAATTTCGTCAATCAATGTTATCATCTTCGCAGTTTTGACAAACATACCGCGCTGCGTACCGCGACAGCATAGTTTATGGACACATACATGCTGTACATTGAATCCATCCATTTGGAAAATGATTTCAAGCAAACAAGACCAAAACTTCTTCCTCTTCCTCTGATTCTTCAGAGGACCTATTTTTAAATCTTCTTCATTTCCCGTTAATTTTTTTTATACTTTTTTTCTTTGCGTACTCTTCCTCCAAAGCCTCCTTCTCTTGTATATAATTTAATACGGCCGAATTTCTTTTTTTTCTCTTTGAAATCTTGTTTCTTGCAGCTAAGTGTCTCAAACCCGTATTCTCGTAGTTGAAAGCCCTTAGTTTTTTAAGAATGACCAATAAAACACCTACCGATTGCCAGTTGTTTTAATCTACGTTTTTGGAAACGCTGAGCACTTTCATTATGAGAATACCGGTCCTCGTTCTTACCTGCTGAATTCGATTTAAAACTATAGTTTCTTTTAATACCGGTGTAAAAACTCACACAAGACAACTTGCCCCAGAACATCTGAGACAAGTTGTCTCAAAGTGTCCTGTTGTTTTCTTTTTAAAATATCTACTTAACTTAATTGTATAAATTTTTTGGTGACTTTTTAGAGAACAAATAGGGGAATCGTAAATATAATAATGTATTTTTAAATTCTCGCACTAAGATAAAATACAGGGTTTCTATTATTATTTAATATAATCACTTATATTGGCTTTTTTCACAAATTCACTCGTAAAAAGATACACATGAGACTTACACAAATGGCGATGATGGGATAACGACTATCATTGAAAGCGCTGCAGGCATATGAATATGGCGACGTTGCCATACTTAATTTGCACTAGAAAGGCTTTGTAACTTTTTACCCGTGAGACTTTAAGCCCCGGTCTCCCCTACATTACCAAACCAAGTCCTTTTTTCTAAGTATAAAATAAAGTTCTATAATACAAAAGCGACACCAAATTATAAAACTCTTTCTTACAGAAGTGCTCAAGTCATTAAATGAGTTTTTTTCTTCTCTCAAGTGGCCACAAAATAGTTTGCAAGAAAAAAGTGACACTAAGAAGTCCCCAAAGTTGGATTAATATTATGCAAATTTCGTAATGGGACCACAAATGAAGCGAGACTTTAGTCGTAGGGCGTGAGTTTCTTAAAGTTTTACAACTGTGGAGTTTCCCAAGTTATGAAAAGTTTTTTGTAGTCAGTTGTGTTATGTTTTTTATGAACTATAACTATTTTGTGTAGTTCAAGTTCGCCGCTTTTATGTCGCATTTAAACGTCCGCCAGAAATATAAAGAAACTATTTTTATGGGCCACAAAAAAAATCGTTATTATATTATAAACTTTAGAACATGCACTCGGAATTACCATATAATCTAAAATTGGATAGTTAACTATTTATTAGGTGAATAAGCTAAACTGGTGTTAATTAAATGGGCACAATTTTAAAGAACCCTGCCATTTTCTTATGGGAAATGTGTTTCGGTGAAATTTCTTTATATTTTAAGATATTATATAGCAATATGAACAGGGTGAGCAGGAAACTAGACTTAAAGTTACAAAAATGGCTCTTCTCTTTTTTACTATCCTCTAGTTTGCCCAAGCTTTAATTGCTAGTTCAAAATGGATAATGCATAACTTTTATATGCGTGTCTCTTTTATATTGAAAGAATAAAAAGGGACAGACGTATAAAAATTAGGCATTATCCATTAGCCATCACGCATTAAAAGTTCGGTAAACCGGTCATACATTTTTATTCCTTACACTAGAAGGTGTTTATATACATAAAGAATTTTTCATAAAAAACTTAAAAGAAAACCAAAAAATAATATTTAGTCCATTAACCTGTTTAAATTTAATGAATAATGCACTTAAGCTCTTAAAGAAGACAACAGGAGCTCTAATCTCTAAGTCCACACAGCATATTTTACAAGAACCGGGCGGCGGGGCGGACCGTCCATTTTGGATTGCCTTTACTATAAAGCTAATGGTCAAACAGGATATAAAAATAAATTATTCAGCTACACAATCAAAAATTTGTGAAATTTACTACACACAAGAGCTCAGGTATGATTGCTGTACCTTGCAAAAGACCGGACAAATATTTTAAACTCTAAATGGAAAAACTCAGGAAGGCGTACCCTGCATGGACGGCACCTTGTTTTCTAGCAATATCTTTTTTAAATTACTCAAAAAATACTACAAGCTTACCTTTAAATTTCGATTCCATGTACATGTAGCAGTTCTTTCAACGACGGTATTTTTGAGGTTCTCACCTTACCTATTTTTACAACCAACTGCACAGACACTCACGTTTGATCTTTTCATAGACGCCATCTGACATTGACTATTGATTGATGAGTGGCAGGGTAGATTCGGTGTGCTCGGTAACTAGCCGAATGGATTGAGATAATTTTCTCTTGGAAGAAGAAATCTTATCATGAACTGAAATTTTTTGGGCATACTGTCCTTGACAGATGAAATAAAATCCTAATTTCTAAATTGGAGGAAAAAGATATAATGCTAAAAAAAATTCCTTTATGACAAAAAAATAAAAAACAAGACAATTTGGGATCTTGTCTTAAGCGGAGTTTTTTTCAGTGTAGTATCTTTTGACTTTGTGTTGAAGGCGTTACGTATACCGATGCCGGTGCGTTGAAATATTTAGCATTTAATGATTAAAACAAGCAACACTCCATATAGGGTTACGTTTTTTTTTATAACTTAAGTGTCCTTTGTCAAAAATAGTGTCAATGAGAACCAGAGCTATAGACTTTAGTAATCTTTTATTACGGAACTTAATATTATAATAAAGTCGTTTGAAATTTGAGATAGCTTTAAGCACCTATACAGATAATAATAAATTAAGTTGAGAGGAATATAGTCATAAATAATAGCTTTAAGGCCTCAGTTAATATACCGCAACAAGCTTTAAAGATGCCTCTGGTTGGAAGCGATATTGGTTTAATATTTTTATTTATTGATATTGAAAGTTTTGATGTATAATACTTTAGAAAATTCGACTTCTTTGCCACCTTGTGTGTGTAATTGTTTGTCGTAGACTGCTTATTTATTTAAAACAACTTCAGTATAGTATAGAAAACGCTTTCCTAAAACGTAGTCTTTTGAAGAGACTTGTAAATTTTATCTACAATCATCTTGTCGAAGAAGGCAGGTGATATATAGATAACCACTAAGAATATTAATAATAATAATAATAATAATAATAATAATAAAAATAATAATACACACTACAAAAAAGTTCTCGGGACTGTCATAGGACGCCAGGGACCTATATCATTTGCTGTCTGCTTGCAGACGGTATGCGATCTTCGATCGACACAATGCGGCGTTAGGGTGCTGTATTACCACCTAAGGCACTGGTACGGTATTGATTATACTCCAGTGTTGCCATATGTCCTCTTTGATATTCTATCCGTAGTGGAGAATGATAGAACCAGAATATACTGGAATTTCGCATTCCCTACTCTCCGGCTTGTAAACGCTGACAAGCCGGATATATGCCGAGACAAACATCATTGTCAAGGAGGAAGAACGAAATATCAGGATCTTCTCTTTGACCTTCGCCAAGTGTACCGGGGCTATACAGTCAAGAGAGTGCACGGCAAACACTGCTCTCACCTTGCCAGCCTGCCGTGACAAAGCAGAACACCTTCCTCGGATCATTGCGTGTGCTCACAGCACACGATGCGGAATACCGTTTCTACTAACCTCGCGGTTGCTGGGGAGTAGAACGGTGAATGGAATATCTCGCCTATCTGCGGGACCGCAGATAAGTCCAAACCCCAAAAATAATAACAATAGTCAGTCTTAAGAGGCATTCAATCGGTGCTAAGGGGTGGTGCTGATTCAGAATTAAACTAAAAATGTTAAACGGATGGCATAAAAACACAGGTCGATATAAATGTATGCCCCCGTGGTGCAAGGAGGCGTAATGGCACAAGGCAAACACTTGAAAACTCTGCTGCCACGGCTCGCAATGTTGTGAAAATGTTATGCAAAATCCCCGCAGGATTTTTTATTCTTTTCCTCACATTTTAACGAGCAACTTACACTGACGTACGTAAGATAGTGAAAGGTATAAAATCTCTGTCTCAGAAAAAAATCATCTAGGATATATCTTAAGCCGGGCTCCCATTCTCGTGTATTTGGAAAAATATTTGTCAATTGCCCATATTTGACAAGTAGTGGAAGTGGTATACTCAGCCAATTATTGGCCACTGGCGAAAACTCGGCGGTTGTCGGTAAAAATTACGCGAGTCAAAGTGATCACAATTATTTGCGTATTTGATAATTTCACTACTGGAAATATTAACACGACAGGACGAATCCGTATCAGGTAACTTGGATAAGTGCGGAACGATGCCCATTTGTGAGTGATTCAAAGTTGGAAATCCAAGTGTATGACGGTGTTTAATGATGTATGGTAGAGGGTGACCAGTGATATCACTGATCACTGATGAGTCCACGCTGGTTACCCAGGGCGAAACATCGTTTAATCATTTCCCTTTTCGCTTTGGTCTCTTGTGTGTTCCTTGTGGGATGCTCATCTAAGTTTGAATTTTCGTTATTTTCACCCAAGATCTCTTGATCTTTTGTTTTTTAGTTTCTTTTCGGTTGAAGTAACTGATTTGGAGGTTTTTTAACTTCTTTTTTTGTTTTTTGAAGTTCATACTTGTTGATGCACTCTCACTACTTGCCTGCTTGTCCCGAAAATATTTCGGCAGTTGTTATTATTTTTTTGTCTTTAGCTTCAGTCGCGTGTGCACGTGGTATGAGTTTTTTCAAAATGAAGGGGTCTCATGAAGTAGCTTTTGAATTTCTCGATCTGTATGAAATTAAACCAATTATGTGGCAGCAACATAAAAACAGAAACTGAAGATGCCTGGCTTCGCATCAAAGATAAATTATCTATCGACTGTACGGTTCCGGATTTGAAAAAGAAGAAAGAGCCACTGATGGCGTAATTCCGACCATTGTGGAGGAAAGTTAAAGCATCATCAAAAACAGGGACCGGCAGCAACGAGATTTATAGACCAAATTGGTTTGCATACGAGAAAATGCTATAACTGCCAAGTACACAAGTATTGGCGTACTTTTCAAATACAGGAGTAGTGGGAGCGCTGCACTTGTCAAAATGACTTCGGAACTTGATGTACTTGCCAAGTATGCCCAAGTATGCATATATTTGCGTACTTGCCAAATACACGAGAATGCCTGGCTTTAACGTGTTGCTGTTGTCCTAGACCCTCTCCCTGCCTCCCCCCCACTTATACAGGGTTCCTAAGATTTTCCTTAGGGATAGGATTTCAATAAATCAAAAAGAAATGGCATAGAAAGTTCTGCGCGAACAAAAGAAACAGGTATATTGAGTAATGGTGCGAGTTTGTTATTATCTCCGGACTGCTATCATGAGAAAAAATTGTCGCCACTCATTCATTGTGAGCATAAATCATAGTTGCAATAATAACCGTTGACAAGATGTCTGCAAATTCCGCTAGATGTTTTCAGATCCAAACCACAGCTTTTTCTTGCTTAAAGGAGGCGGCACGGTCCATTATTTACGATACTGAGCGATAAACTCGTGAGGTTGTTAACATTAGAAAGAAATATCTTCGCTTTTAATTAAATTTCTTTCCATTCTGTTCTACTAGTGACATCTATCCGGCAACGGCCAAGCCATGCAGCTAGCACTAGCAGCCAAAGAAAGCAATAAACGGCGCTGTTTTTCCTGCAGAGCTTTTTGCTTGCGATATTATTGATTTTAAATAAACCTGGCCCTACACTACATTTGATATTTTCGAGGTGTTTTATGACATGATCTCGAAACATGTAGCGAACCAATTCTTCAAAACTAGCGGGAGGGTAAAAGCAAAAAATAAGGGGCTGCCAATATTTGTAACACCCAAAAAGGGGTGAAAAGATTTATTTTGCTCTGTTTCTTTACAAAAAAACCTTTTTTTTTACGAAAAACTTGAGATCTGCCACTTTTTTTATTTTTTTCTTCAACTTTCTCGAAATTTTCGTCATACCGTAGAAAAAAATTATTTCCCCCATGGTCATACTCTACTTTTTTTCGAAAAAATTTAGAAACGGAGACGGGATCAGTTTTCCTAAAACGGTTTCGAGTGAGAAGATAAAAGGCGCCGCAGGCAAAAATTTTTCAATTAAATTAGTCGAACGCAAAAATGTTAGAAAAACAAAGCACGAAATAAAAGTGGCGCCGCTTACAATTTTTCTTCAAAAATTTCGTAATTTCGGGAGCGCAAAGAAATAGGTCTAAAGATTATAATTTTTAAGAAAAAAATATCAATTTTTTCGCCCTCCTCCACTGGGACTACAGAGGCCCGGCACAAATTACGTAATGGTCATAGGGGGTAGGGGGGGTTACAAAACGTTACGTAGGGGGGAGGGGGGTTTTCGACAGCGTTTGCATTTGTGTGAAACTAAGAAAATTTGGAATGAAAATAAGTGAAAAGTTTTTTTTTGGGGGAGGGGTAGTGATCTTGAAATCGTTACGTAATATTAGGGGAGTGGCGTGCCAAACCGTTACAAAACATTACATAGGGAGGGGGTCAAAAATTGGTAAAATCACCGTTACGTAATTTGTGCACGGCCCCACATCTGACTGTTCCTCCTTTTTGATTTCGAATCAAAGTGCAAAACCCGGGTTGGACGTTCGAAGGCGTCAACCCGTCCTATTTGCTTGATAAAGTTTCTACGGAAATATTTCAGTCGATTTCTCCGGCCGTGTATGAACGCTTTAGATTAGGCATTTGCATGTATCTCGGTCCCCAGCCTGTAAACAGTGCGTAAGGACAATGGTTACAAAATGAAAAGCCGAAAAATATTTTTTTTACGATATCTTTCATCAGTTTGGTATTAAAGTCGAGCAAAAACAATTTTTGTTCCAGTCCTAAAGGTATGAAAATGGAAAACATTAGAAAACAACAACCTGGAATGGATTTACTACGTGTAAGATGTAGTGACAACATCGCCCCATGCCCATCTTTTTCTGCCTAATGTGCTTTTCCGTTTGTCTGCGTCTTATACACGGCTGCTTGGCCCCCTAATCATTTGCTTAGGAACCCTGTATTCATTTGACTAGTAAGTACCCTTCGTGTATATAGTTAGATCTGGTAACGCTTGATTCGCATGAGAACACGCAATTGATTCGAGAACACAGAACAATTAAAAACCCAAAATCCGGGTACTATCCGGCCTCAATGTTTTATGTGTTTTAAAATAGAGGGGTAGGAGCTCGCACCCATATTTTCAACCTGTAAAGCCATTGGACCTGCCACTTACCTACTAGTTGTAAGTGTTGCTAAAGTGAGATATAAAGTTTACTTAGTAGCTGGAAAACACTGATCGACTGCAAAGATCTAAGCTGGAAACAGGAGGCTGGTATAAGGGGTTCCTCTAGGAGATTAATCGACTTAATCTTTAGTTCAGAGCAACAGACATTGCAGACGTCCACGAAGAGACACCAAACTATTGCAGGTACAATCAGAGCTGTCGTGGACATCTCTTTAAGGCGTTTTCTAGGTAAGAACCAGTTAATACGACTTGCTGGCATACATTCACAGCGCTCTATTAGACAAGACTATGAAAGCATAGAAGGGCTTCAAAGGAATTTTTGTTTTAATTCCGATTTTAAATTCGGAATTTTAACATTAGATTTGGAATTCTGACCTTGAGCTAGGAATTAGGACTTAAAAACTTGTTATTTTAATTTTGTGTTGTAACAAAAGGGAAGTATTGAAATAAAATTGTTCAACGGCAGTTGATAGAAAAAACTTAAGTATAATAAAGTCTGTTTTCGTATTTAACTTGTATTATCGAAAAGGTAGTAAGTATCTAAAAACAAAAGATCAAAAGATCTCGGGTGGAAAAAAAAACTAAAATTCAAACTTGGATGAGTATTCCAGAAGGAACACACAAAGGACCAAAGCGAAAAGAGAAATGATCAAATGATGTTGCGCCCTGGGCCACCAGCGTGGGCTCATCAGTGGTTTCACTGGTCACCCTCCCCAAACATCATTCAAAACCATCATACACTTTATCTTTTGTTATTAGATTCTTTTCGGTTGAAGTAACTGATTCGACTGACATTGGTAATGCTGTAATTTTCATCATCAGTAGTCGAAACCAGTCATACTGTTATGCTGTTGAGTTCTGCATTTTACTTACTGTGAGTTGGAGAGAAACAGTCTACCTAGATAAATAGAACTGAAAGTCTAAGATGAAGGCAGGATCATGCACCGTTAAGAAGAACTACACAGAGAAAATTCTTCTTTGTATGCCTTGTGAAACGTTTCCTACATGTGTGTGTACAGAAAGTTTAAATTGGAGGAAAATTATATAATACTAAAGGTATCTACAAATCTAGTTTACTGTGTTGAAAAAAAAAAGGCTAATAAACTACGTAAAATATTGAATTGAAATGTTCAATTTCAAAAAACATATAGAAAGTAAAACAAAAAAGCTCTGGTTTCAACAAAAATTGAAGAAAATCCTACATAAATTACATGTCTACTTATCTGCGAAAACATAAGCAGCAATAGTTTACACCCCTAATTATACTTAACATGTTAGTCCACGACAAATATTGTCTTTCACCGATCACAATAGTGTTTTTTTTTTTAATTTTTCGATGGATTCTAAGGTGAATTATCTCTTTGAAATATGAAATAAAGTTGAAAAATTAATAATAATAAAAGTTTTACTTATTTAAATGAAAAAATATATATCAGGAAACAAGGGGCAAAAGCAGAAAATAGAAGAAAACTTCCTTCTTCCCTTTTAGCGTAAAGGTTAGTGGTTTTAATGCCCAGATGTCGGTCGCTTCAATGAAAATCCCGATTTTGTGATAAATATAACAAAAATAATTAAAACGGTAACATGGTTTAAAAAAAAGCGCAAATAAAATACAATTTTTTTTGCACAAAATCTACATAAAAAATTAAACTTTATTTTATACTGTTCGTCGGATTTGTGAAATTACCTACCCTTCCCTTAATTAAAAAAAAATATCTACGGCGCTAGGGCATTGTTAGGATACGTGGCTTTAGTTCAGTTTTAATTTATTTTTAGTTAGCGGCATTTTTATAATTAGGCCAAATTTTTTTTAAAAAAAGTTAAAATCTGATTCCTTTTCTAGAGATTCCTTCCATAGTAAAACAAAAAACCTGCTGCAATTGAAATTTCATATCTACCTAAAATCGTAAATTGATAAAAAAAGACCAATTTTTTATTAAACAAAATACTTCAACTCGTAGTTATATAGTACAGATTAAATGGTTAATAGTCTGGTGAAAGAGTGCGCTGATGCGCTTCAGTCAATAGATCAAGATAAAAAGATGTCACTGATGTGGGTCCCAGTCACGAGGAAATACCAGAGCACAGGAAATCTATTGAACCGACAAAAATCGAAATCAGGATCAAGGTTCGAAGCCACTTATAGGCAAAACACGGAAACAGGACAAACAAACAAGCCCAATAAGTGGGCGATATACGAAATTCATCCAGAGGCAATAGTTAGGACAGTCCAAAAATGTTTTCTGGGCATAACTCGTAAGAAAAGGCATTGGACTGCTTCTGGACGTAATGGCCTTTGAAAGCACTTGAAATGCTTTAGAATAGCCATGGATTTCGGCTGCCCAGCCTACGTGTGACGAAGAATCATCGTAGGAGGAAGAGGTAGAAGAGAAAGAGCAGCACTTACTAAGATGGGTCGACATACTGGACTGTAAAGAAGGAAGTCACGTCCAGAAGGAGAATACGAGGGGTACGAAGTAAGCCTAATCGCGCGTAGGATGGATTTACGAGCAAAACACCTCGGTTGATGTTCGATTCGATGCATCTTGAGCGAAACTGTTCGAATTCAAACACTGTTCAAATATACCGGCACGTCTTTTGCCTCCCATTCTACATGGTGTAAAACAGAAGAAGAAAACTACTTTTTGTTCGTACCCATAGTTTTAGTTTAGTTTTATTTATTGGTAATAGTTACATAAGTGTGTTTTTACACGTCATAAAAATAAAAATAGTTAAATCTTATTAAGTAGGTATTACAACTATATATTTTAAGATATCTGAACTTATAATAATTTATAATAAACAATTTTGCAGTCATAAATTATTAAGAATAGTTATTACAAAACCTGTTATCAAAAGTTTGATCACATTAATGTTAATTTAGAGTAATTAAAATTATTAAAAGTAATTAAAAAGACAATGGGAATAATAAATAGTAACAGACAAACATGTTAAAATTTTGTGAGAAAAAGTAGTTTTTAATTAAAAATGAAGTCATTACTAAGATATTCCTCAAAAGAGTAGAAAGCATTCTGCTTTAAGTATTTTGAGAACACTTTTCATCTGACTTTGAAAATACGGCCCCATATTTTTTTACTCTACTTCTAGCACTACTGCTTTATAGAAATCGACCATTAGTATACGATTTGAAAAGTCAATTCTTCTATTTAATTTAATATTATGATTAGGGATAATGAAACGGGTCCCTTTATACCCCTATATTTATAAACTTTATGCATCACTCTCTGGTTTTACGATAAAATCTCTCAGGTCGCTGCACGCAATTTGCATGTAAATATTAATATTGAGATGTTAACTTTGAGCTAAGCCTCGTAGTGGCATTGGCGTATCTGTTGAACAGGAGACGAGGACACATTTATGGGTTAAAAGGACATAAAGAAAGCAGTTACAGTGCCATGTATAGGTGAAAGTAAGGTCCCATTTTGCTTCTTATTTTCCAGAAGGCCGAGAGAAAGCAACATGTCATAGTTTAGAGAGTTTTACTCTTTATCCATGCTTTGAATCAAAAATTGTTAATATATCACAAAAATGGTTTTAAGAAGTAAAGAAACAATCTTTTTCTCGCACTTTAAATGAAAGCGGAGTTGTACTAAAAAATATACATATTTTATTTTAGCGTTTTGAAATGCATTGGGTTTTGTTTATAATTAAAGTAATTAAATTTGAACATGAAAGTGAGTAAAGATTATTCGAAAACTTTAATTTATTCTTAATTCTTTGTACTCAGGGGTACGTTCATATTAAATATTTTTAACAACAATAAAAGATTGGAAACCCAACATTTTGGATGATTTGAGAACGCGGTAGGTCTAAATTTAAAAGACTAAGATACAATTTTTTTTTTTTAAATATACAAACAATTAGGAAAAAGCAGAAAATAAAGTACTACAACAAGTAAAATTATCATTTGATGATTATTTTGCTCCAAAAACTAACACAGCTACAGAAATTCTTATTTTTAATAATATGATGCAAGAAGAAATTGATGCTTTAGAAGATTTTCATACGAAAATGAAAGACATGTGAATTTGGTAAAATACAAGGGGAGCAGTTACGCATCCGTGAATTTCAGTATTAAATGGTTTAATTTAAAACGGAAGCAAAGTTGTGATATCACGAGCCGTTATTGTCAAGATACTTACACTTGTTTATAGCATCCATCACAGTATTAAAAAATCTGTACGAAGAGGACCAGCCTCTGTGTTTTGGCTAAAAACGACCCGAGAAATAACAGATTTTGTTCTGTTGTTGATACTGTTCATAGAGGAGTTAGCATTACCAAAGAATGAAAAAATATACTTTGATGCACATAATAAACCTCATTAAATACAATTTTGTGACAAGATCATTCTTCTAGAAATATGGATGGAAGAGAGAGTAATTAGCCAAGCACAAGGACCACGTTCCTTTGTTATTAAGACTAACAGGGGACAAATGTTAGAATGAAATACGAAACATTTAAGACCGACAAAGCCAACATTCAACCTGATTCGTTGATTGGCCGCAAGCTTGTTGGACAGTTGTCTATTTCAGTCATTTCTTGCTTTAGTTTCTCAGACTCCCAGTGAGTCAGCAGAAGAAGCAATGTTTATGAAACGTTACTCAAACAGTATAAACTTTACTCAAGGAGCAACGCCAGTTATTGTTAGCAGAAGTAGGAGGTAGATTAGGAAAACAAGGCAATACATAAAAGAAGTCTATTATTTTGGTTTCTTTGAAGAAGAGATGTAACAAAAATAGAAAATAGCTCAAAATCAGCTGATGAGTTAAGTTAGCAGTATTATATTTTTAAGTCAACTAGCGTAGTCAATTTATAGAAAATAATTAGTTCTTAAGTTTGACATTGTGGGGGATTTGCCTTACGTGATTTTGAAATAATCGCTAACCTCAAAAAATTATTTTAGTTTTTTGTTAATTTATGTTTGGTGTGTTGTACATGTGCTTTTTTTTCGATACACATCTTTAATTCATTATTTACCACCAATATTGTGTAAACATTATACCATAATAAAAAACCTCACTCCGATGCGATGGACTTTACTTATCAATTCCCTTTAATATTTCCAAAACAAATTAAATCCACAAACTTTTTTATGTGCGTAATTCACACACTTTTAATCATCAGTGACTCATGTTTGCTCACCTTCTTCTCAATAAATATGTCAATGTTAACGAAGCTCTGCAATTTTGAACCAACTGCGAGCTCCGGCTTTTGCTACGAAAGTTTTGCGTTTTGTAATTCCGCTGCGAATAATAATTTCTCTTTGTTATTTTTAGCAAATCATATTTCCCTTTTAATAAAATAATGAATAAAGGCCGATCAAAGGCTTTATTATGTAAATGTAATACGGAAATAAACGTCTATATAGAAAAAGTTTAAATTTAGCTACTCGTTATAAAATATGTTAATGTTTCATTCAACACAATTCAGGAAAATTAAATGTTTACCAAAATAGAAATTTATCCATATTACATTCTAAGGACGTTTAAATTACTGAAAAGGTTTTTAACTGAAACTTTTCGAGTTGCTTAAAATTTTCAATAAAATGAAGAGCAGCATAACTCTTAAAAAACGTTACTGATTATAATATTATAATTTGGGTCCTTACGAGTACTGAATAGCAATATTAAAAACAGATTTAACACAGTAATGTTCTATAAATTAGAATTAATAAATGCTTGAAAATTTTGTTTGTGATGAATTTTTGATTGCTATACTATACAAAACATCCAGTTAAATGCCAGTCGTATTATTAATTTTTATATTGTAAACTAGTGTGTTTAAAATCATGTCGTCGTCGAAGCTTTAGAATATTTACTTACAGAGCCACCACCGACCAGTTATTTCATTTATTGATTTGACCTATACCTATTTATAGCTATACAGACAAATGATGTTTAAAGACACTTTTTTTGCGCAAAATACAATACATTTAGTGGAAAGAACAGTTGCTAATAATTAAGTTAACAATTTGATAGCACAACTGGTTATACTTTTTAATGTTGTGATTTATACCACTTTTAATTTAAAACTCGACAAAAAATGCATAATTTTTCGTTTTATTCTTGGGGGTTTATTCTAAAATATCCCCAAAGTTCAGGTTGTCCACTAAATTATTCGAGTAGTCTTGTACACTACTCTGGTATTTGCAGCTATATTACAAGTCTTGTGTCGTTATGTACTAGGTCTGTTGATTTTTCCATACATTGATTGTATTCTATAGTCCAAAGCTACATAAGATCTGCTGGGTTGATTTTTAGATGTCTATTATTATACAGTCTCCATTATTATACAGTAAATATATTTTAATGTGTTGGCCTGGATCTCCTCCTGGTATGTTTCTGTTTAATCCAGTATTTTGCTCATTTCCGGATTGTAACTTACCGTAGTGTTGTTCCGGACGGATAAGCGCTCTATTTCCTGCTAATTCATTAGCCCTTGCATTTATATCGATGCCCAGAGTAAAGTTACTTTAATGTTAGAAAGTCCTTAGTTCTTAGCTTTCACTGATATAACAAACCACAAGATGTTTTTTGCATAACTTTTTAATGCAACACGATGGTGAACAGAGACCCTTTTATCCTTTTGTGCTTTTATCGTCAACCTAAAAGGAGACACGTAAAACGGGGTTGTTGTATCGACAAAGTTGGGAAAAGGTCACTCCCTTAAATATTTTGAACTCAGAATAGTTACGAAGTCTTAGAAACATCTAAAATTATGAATGTTCTTTGAAACACTGCTTAAAACATGAATTGGAGAGAGAATAGCGCTGCAGGCGACGAAAAAAGGAGTAATTTATAGTTTTTTTTTATTAAAATGTCAAAAGGAGAAAATTGTATCCACATTTGTCCCCTTTGCTGATTTTTATTTAAAATCTTCGATTTATTAAATAATTCAGTGGTAAGTGAGATAGTTGTTACTACGCTGACCAAACGGATCCTTTCAAAAAATGCCTTATCATTATTTGAGAATTTTTAAAGAAACATTAGATCAAAAAAATATGGTTGTAATTTTGGGTATTTGACAAAAGCAGACAGACTTATACTTTTTTGTCAAATAATCTTGTACGAACTAACAAAAATAATCGATTCTGCAGGAAGTATGAACATGATTTATATCACTTAGCTTTAGCTATTAAGTATAGTGTTATTGCATCTATATTTGATCCTTTTTCTGCGGCTATTTACTCTGAATGAGAAAGAATAAGGGCACGGCCTCGACAGAAAGAGATTTGTTTGCTCGTATTACCGGCCCCAAAACCGACAGAAAACTGAGACGTTGAAAGATTGGGGGAAATATTTCGTCAGAGTAAGCCATTAAAACGTGTGTTTATTTTACGTCAATATGGATTATAATAACTCTCAATTTTGAGGAGAAATATGTTTGCATTCCCGACGCTTTTATGAAATTCGTCTTATGTAATTGTTGTTGGGTTATGTTATCTTTGTTTTAATTGTTGTTAGTTTAAAATTATTTGCGGAAATTATGAAATTAAACTGCCAAAGTTATGAGCAATCAAAAAGTGTGAAGTTTGACTTTTAACTAGGGGGATGTCTTGTTATCCGTTGCTAATAAGAGCTGTAAAAGGGTGCTTAAGAAGTGTGTAGGTATAGGTATTAATTGTAATGACATTTTTGGTCAGATCCATAGTAAGTTTAAAGAAAAGACCAAAAAAGCCTTGCTGATGAGAACAATCATTTAAACTTCCAAGAGACGGAGACACCAATTGGAGAATCGCTAAATCGTTCCACTCTACATAGCCATTAAATTTATAGGCTTGTCAAGTGCAAACGGCACTCAGCTTGCCTAAAGTATACGTTAAAATAATACAATTTTAAAGTATGTTATTTACCGTAAAAATTATAGACATATTTTACCATTTTTACCTAAAAATAATTGGTATATCTCCCAGCGGAGGATCGTCAAGGTAGAGTCAAGATTGGGTTGGATTGCGAAAAGAAGTGGGTCACTTTTCAGATCCTCTCTCTAGGTGCTCTTTTTTATAAGTTAGCTTTACCACTTCCATCTGCGCGCCGTCACTTTTTTAAATTACTAATTAAACTGTCTAGTAATGTATGTACATATACTGCATCAATTCAAAGATATTTGTCTTTGAAACAAATACTTCGATTGAATAATCTAACCCTAAATTTGGCTTACAATAAAATAATAAAAAAATTTATGTTTATTAGGATAATTCTCTATAAAGTGTGCATTTTAAAATCCACTAGTTTAATTTGGTACATATTACACCGAACATTATACATAACTACAGCATTTGTCGGTAATTTATTGCCTATAGTTACGCAAGAACCTTATCGATATATTTTCTTCTTAGTTAGGGCCAACCAATCCTGCATGCACAGATTAAACCGGCCAGAGATTAGCATACGTGGTAAACTGTACTTTGGTTTGGCCAAGATGAACGTCGCAGCTGGCGCCATCTGGCAAACAGTGTACATTTTGATTAAAACCATAGAGGGTAAAGATAAATCGAACGTTGGCAAACGTCAAAACAGAACGACGGAAATCCTGCACAAATTAATCGGCACAAAGAGTAAATAATACTGTTGCTGTGATAATTACAGCTACACTCAAAAGTCGCTCCCGAGCAAACCAAGATCAATCCAAAAAAGATTTGCGTATTGATTTAAGAACGGATTACGCTTCTCTGGCGGACCGCTTTTCCTTGCCCCGTTAATCTTGACGGACCAAGAAGTTGAATCAAGACAATAGACATAACCTTACTTTGTTATTTTTTTGTTCCTCTAACTTTAAATCTTGCATCTTTTTCGAAAAAAAATGGACAGAAAGTCGAGTTTATGAACATTACAAAAATTGCAAAAATGACAAAAATTATAAATTTTGTATAAAATATGGTGCCCAAATATACAGATAAAGTGGTAAAATAAAGCTTTGTGTTGAATGACACTACAAACACTCTTTGCGTGAACCCCCTAGGGGGCCCCACGAAAATATATCCCAAAAAGTAAAAAAAAAACTGATGTTATATAATAAATTTTAAAGCACAAACGCTTTTGATTTACGGTCGCAAGTTGGATGCTGGTATTCGGATTCGGAATTGCGATCAGATCACTGTCGGAGAGATTTGTGACGTCACTGCGCTGGCTGGGGGTGACCTAAGAGCAAAAACGCAATTATGTTTGCGGTCTTTCGTTTTAAGAGGTTATAGACGGTTGTATTTTAAAATTAAGGTGAACGTAAGTTTATATATCTGTGGTGATCATCTGGAGCCCTCTTTATAGACGACTAAAAAAATATAAAAAACATCCGTATCAAAATCTATACAACCAATCTAATAACGTGTCGGTTTGACTGCTTTATCAAAGCGAACTGTCCATTTGGTAACTTTAAAATTAATAACCAAAAGAATAGCCAAGGTTACAACCGCTCCTCACTACTTAATGGCGTAGAAATCACTCAAGGCATCTACTCCTGTTATAAACGGGCCTTCTGCCTCAACGTAAATATAAGGGACGCTTAAAATTTTAACACTTTATTAGCCGTTATTGTAGTGTTTAACAACCACTACCACGCGCCGATGCTACCAGAGTCTTTAAAACAAAATACAAAAACTTTATTTCATAAAATAAGTAAATAATACAGATAACCACGTCTAAATAAGAACGCTACAAAGAAAATAAATCCTAGCTTACCACAGTGCTAGTAAATAACCAACACAACGAAATGGTATTTAGTAATTCGGCAGAGGCAATAATTACAATAACCACCTCGAAGTCTCAAATAAGCATTCCAAAATGTCCCTGTCCAAATATTTTTATTATCGAGATCAAAAACTTTTTGAATTATTTCAATTACCGACATGTTTCTTCCCTTCATTATATAAAAGGCGCCATACTAAGTCAAAAACAAAAAAAAACCAAAAGCGGACTCCTTGGATCACTAAAGGTATTACAAAGTCCATTTGTACAAGAGATGAGCTCTTTGGGCGGGTAAAATTAAACCCTGGAAACGAAGAACTACGAAGAGAATACGCAACCTACAGAAATAAAATTCATTCTTTAGTAAACAAATGTAAAAACCAATATTACAAAAAACAACTTGTGAACAAACACAATGCAAAAAAAAATCTGGAATACAATTAAAGAGACACTTAACCTTAAAAAATCAGAAAATCTACTCGGAAGTATTTGAGACGAATCGGAAAAAATACTGGAAAGTGATAGTGAAAAAGCAGAATATTTTAATAATTTCTTTTCTGACGTCGGAACAAATCTGGCACAACAAATTAAAAAAAAAAACAAATCAAGAAGCATACTTAACAAAATATGATAAAAAATACAGAACTCAAAAGTCTTTTCTACTACATCAAGTCACGGAAAACAAATTAATAAACACAATTAAAAAACTAAAAACAAATAAAGCCCCCGGACTGGACAACGTCACCCCCCTTTTAGTAAAAGCAATATGTTCGTCCATAACAAAACCGTTACTTACTATATTTTCAATAATTCATTTTAAACAGGAATATGTCTAAATCATTTAAAAAAGGCTAATATAAAACCGCTTTTTAAAGGTGGGGACAAACAGTTAGCTATACTAATTATCGACCAATTATCTGCTTTTTCCAAAATATACGAAAAACTGCTAAAGAAACGTATAATTTGGTTTTCATGATAACTTGAGCACAGAAGATGCTTTGGCCTTCGTCACAAAAAATAGTTTTAAAAATTTGGATGATTCTAGTCCTTGTGCCGGAGTTTTTCTAGACCTTAAAAAGGCATTTGATACAGAAGATCATAACCTACTGTTAAGAAAACTTTATTGGTTGGGTTTCAGAGGGGTCATGTTTAAATTAATAAAAAACTACTTTACAAATCGAACACAAACGGTCACAGCAGGTAAAGCAATAAGCTCTGAATATGTCTAAAGTGTGGTATACCTCAGAGTATAGTACTTGGACCGATATTTTTCTACTTTACATAAATGACCTTCTGGACCATGACCAGAATTTTCTTTGGATTGGATGTTCATAAAAGGATCATCTTGGGAAGAAGTAAAAAATAAAGGTGAACGAACTCTTAATTGGGTAAAAAAAACTCGCTTAACCTAAATATCCTTAGCTTAAATTGTGATAAAATTAAATGTCTAACCTTTTTTATTAAGGAAAGGAAAAATCCTAATTTTAAAAGCCTGATTATATACGTACAAAGATTGTCATTGCTCTGAAAACATTGAGGTGGTTGACAGTCTTAAGTATTTGGGCTTAACATTGGACAGTCGACTCAATTTTAAAGAGCACGCTGACAAACTAGATTAAAAGTTTAGAAAAATAAATTTTATGTTTAAAAAACTTCGTAACATCCTAAATATCTCAAACTTTAAAACGATATATCAATTGTATTCAACAGATCAACTTTTTCAAGACTTCCCATTACTTAGATTAAGATAGTTATATGCAAGTAAAGTCTTACGATATGTACAAAAGTATTCTGATACTATAAACAACATAAAATCCAACCAACAGGTAACGCAAAATATCGCTGAGATACCAAAGAAACATAAAAGATTAACTCAGAAGTGTATAACCTATATGGCACCAAAAATATTTAACCTTTTAACTGCCGATCATAAAACGTCAATCTGTCAAAATAACAAAAATAAAAAAAATGTATAAAACATTTATAACATCAATTAATTATAAAAGCCTTAAATCCTGTTTTCCGTAAAGGAAAGTATTCAAAAATACCAAAAACCTTAAACAAGCAGAGTCACCTATTCTAATTCTAATTCGACTAAAATAAATCCATTTAAGTTATTTTTTCTTTTGAACCTTTTTTAGCATTAGTAGGTATAGTAGCTATTAAGCATAAATAACATATTTCTATTGCTTTAAGCGTATATATTGAACAAAGTGGGAAAAGCTACGCGCTACTAGAAATACTGCCTTAGTAGCAATCCCTTTCTAGTTTATTCATATTCCTTACATTTTTATTTCATTTTATTTTATTGTTATTTATTTATTCAAATTTTATTTATTTGATCAGATTTTATATTAATTATAATTATTTTTTATCGGATTTTGAATAAAGTATTCATTCATTCATTCATTCATTCATATATCCTAAATTTAACCAAGAAACATCCAATTAATCCGGAAATACTCAAGTATACCACAGACTTCAGGAGCTTCAGCTCCTGATATCAAATGTTGCCCAAATTTTTTGGACCAGTTGAAATCCACTGTCGCTAGCTTAGTAAAATTTATTGGAGATATATGAACTCCAATGTTGAAACCGATGGATTCACAAACAATAATAACTCCTGTGGTACCAAAAAATAATTCTCATATAGCCATATTTTGTGTATCATCATCTAAATTCCGTTCGTCGAAACGGAAAAGGAAAAACGATCCATCTAAAATATCGTAAACGGATGCAGCCCTTTGGAACGCGAGGCAAATCCGCAGATTTGATGACACAAACAATCGCTTAGCCCCGAGACACAATAATGGGGTTTTTGCAGAAAAAACTTTATTTTTATGTCATCTCGTAGGCCTGGGCAAGTTGTTCTCGAGCAGTTAAAAGCGAATTGATAAAACGATTTGTTTGTAAAAAAAAAATTCGTTTGTGACTATGGCTAAACGAATATTTATTTGTTGTTTGAAAGTGGTAAACAATGTTGAACTTGAGAGTAAAGTAGGGTTTTAAACTTCCATTGTTTTTATTTTTACTTTTTCAAATTCTTGTGTGCAATCGTTATTAGGTGAATACTAACAAAAACTAAAACTACCTAATCTTATAGGTTTACTAGCATATGTCAGTGTCGGCAATTGTTGGTGTCATGGCGTTGTGGTTTAGTGTTTATAAATGGACTTCTTATTGTTGTGGTCGTTTTGAAGGCAGCCCGAAGGTGGTACTGGTTGCCTATTCTTCTTATCTTTTCTGAAATTGATTGACCGCCGTAGCGCAATGGGCAGCGTATCTGCCTGCCGCACGGAATCTCTCGTGTTCGAATCACGGGTAGGTGCATGGATATTTTGTGTTTGTCTTTCACTTTGCAAAAAACTTTAAAACTTGGCTAACACTGGGCAGTGATCCTGTAATGGATGGAAAGTCCAAGTATAAAAAAAAAGTGGTGTATGAAATTATGAGGGCCTTTCTTTCAGTATTTTCTTCTGTCATCCTTTGTGTTGGTTAAAGAGTTTTATTGATCGTGTAGTTGGAGAAATCGTTCCTTCGCGGATGGGATCCAATTTTTGACTTTTTTTTAATTAAAAGCTCCTTCTCTATTGCAAATGTAGGTGGCTCGATCTATGAGATATTTTGCAATTCCCAGTTTGGTTGATATGGAGTTGATTCATAAAATTAAAATATTGTGTTGGTTTTTCGACATATGGAAATAATTATGGCTAATTATAACTTTCTTCTTTTTCTAGAGTGAATTCGATGCAGTTTCTTATGCTGTTGGCATGATTGAAGAATTGTTCTGATGTGTTGTTGTACTTTTCCCAGATGATGAATATATTGTCCATGTATGAATATATATTTATTTGATCCAAAAAATGTTTCGTGGTTCAAAAATAACTAAGCAATG
This sequence comes from Oxystoma pomonae, assembly GCA_963921995.1. Lineage (NCBI taxonomy): Eukaryota > Metazoa > Arthropoda > Insecta > Coleoptera > Brentidae > Oxystoma > Oxystoma pomonae. The sequence goes on from OY998164.1 coordinate 34,063,941, forward strand.
GAAGTTGATTGTTAGTGAAAACTGATAAACCGAGGACAGACAACCAATAACAAGTATATCTGATAAACTCGGGTTGCGTTGAATCCATCGAATGATCGGTATCGGCTTCTAAAGCGGATAGGATTTGCTGACTGGTTGCTGTCATTAGGTAATTTCCACTTTTTTCCTAAACGGAAACTACAAGAACTCACTGGATGGCTTTAAAACTTATTTAAGATGCGCTCCCTGGCAGCTATTGCTTAAGTCATCATGCTTATTGTCATTTATTGTGGGCTCTGTGACTAACGCAACTCTAGAGCCGCACAAGTACTGTCGCATCCAGTCTCTGGCAGCAGCCGGTAGTCTATCATATTGATCATAAGTTTTGTTTATATTAATAAATATTGAGGTCGGCCGGGATCGGAATCCCCGCTCTAATTTTTTTCCCTTCTAAGTCGTTCATTTATTCGAAGTCACTGATACCTCGTGGGCTTATTATTTTTCTATTGCACATAGGTACTTTATAATAATCTGGGTGTCCTGAACTATTTGCAGCTGCAGATCCTTTGCAGGTTATGTACAGATCAGTAATATGTCTTATGTGGTTGAAAAGCTCTTAGTTATACATAATGTATAGTTCGGTTGCCTTGCCAAATTCTACAGAATTATTTTGCTTAGTTGTTCTCTTGTGTTCCAGTATCCAGCCATGATATCTATTCTTGTTCGTAATTGGTTCCTACTTATTACTTATTACTTATTACAAGTAGTTTATTAGTCAATTTATTCCTCGATCTTTTTAAAAATTATTTAAAGGGCCTTCTTTTTCAGTATGTGATGTTTTTATTGTGGATACGTTAACTGTTTTGTTTGTAAAGATGCCTTGGACTACGTTAAAATAAGTTGTTATACATATGGATCCATCCATATGCGATAAATAGTAGAAGCTTGTACAAAGAAATTAAGCATATTTATTCAAAGGCCATATTTTATGTAGAAAGAAAAATGTTTCTAAAACCATGGAGCAATAGTTAATAGATCACATGATAATTTTTTAAATTTGTGAAAAGACTCAAGTAAAATCCGGGAATTCAACTTTCAGCATTCAACCCTGCCATTAAATTTTCATATATACGTCGAACGCAAATCTTCTTTCTTTATCAATAATTCCTGTAATAAAGGGTAGTGATTGACTGCAGGTTTTAGCGTGCATGCAAATTTAACAAGAAGAATACAAACAATCGATACCCAGATCCATTGATCGATGTCGTTGATTTCTCTCACAAATGACACTGACTGTTTTTAAATAAAATTTGGTGTCTTTTATTTCTCTCAACCAGTAGAAACAAATGTTGTTGTTATCTTCTATCTTCCATCCCCAACACAGTGAGGCACAATACTGTAATAAAAGTGATTAAAATGTATTTTAGAAAGTGTTGTGAACCTAATTAATCAAACATGCGGCCACTAAAGGTAAACAAAAAGTAAAAGAAAGTAAACACGATTATCTAGACCATTTTTGTTTTTATTTTGCGAAAAGAAAAAACATGGATCGATTACTTTTGTGAGCATCAGTTTTAAAAGATGTTGTAAGGACGCCATTTCGACTATCTGAATTTTCACCGAACCATAACTATATGATTCTACTTGAAGGAGTGCTACCAAACCTGTAATTGAATATTTAAACACTCATATCCGTTTGCGCGCATTTCACAAAAGATTTAACGTTTTCTTATTCCGCGAAATTTTTCCAGCACGGTGCAACTCTCGTCAAAAGAAGACTTGATAAATTTTAATAAAACCGTACCATCGGGAAATTATCAGGCCAAATGCAAAATTCTAGCTGTGCTTTTAAATTTTTTATGCTGGAAATATCCTCTTTTATAATTTTGTTTATCTTTTGTTACGAACAATTCGAACAGGGTCTGAGTATCTACTCACAAAAATCACTACGGTTTCATTAATAGGAATAAAAATGGGAAAAGTAGGAATTTTCTCGATGACAATCGCTTTAAATGAATAACGACAAGTCATTGAAACACTGTGTAATAAACAAAAGCTACACTACATTCCAAAAATCTCCGTACCAGTTTGAAAAAACAACTGCTGTCATCAAAAATCAGTTGAACACAGTATTGGTAATTTGTTTACCCCAATTCGAAACTGAATTCAGCAAATAATTGTTAAGTGGTTCTTTATATTTAAACACTTTGACAAAAAAACAAAATTATGATTGTTTTCCACAAACCAAAACTACACTTTTTTGCACTCGACGCGCGTTTCGCTAACAACGTTAGCATCATCATCATCATCAGGAGACGATAAACATTGTTTATCGTCTCCTGATGATGCTAACGTTGTTAGCGAAACGCGCGTCGAGTGCAAAAAAGTGTAGTTTTGGTTTGTGGAAAACAATCATAATTTTGTTTTAGTGCAACCAAAGGTTCCAAATTCCCAACATAGTAAACACTTTGAAATAACAACAACATTTAACCAAAATGTAGAAACAGGCCAAGCTACATAGGAAAAATAGAGGAAAAATAGAGGAAAAAATTAGAACCCAAATTTTTTTTATATTAACAAGCTTAGGAATGTCCACCGTTTAACATACTGAAATTCCCGATTTCTACCCTCTCGGAAACTCTCATTTCTAACCCCCAAAAAACTCCAAAAAGAGCGTTTTTTTTTGGATAATTCCTAAACGGTGACAGACTGTCAAAAGTGACATATCAATAAGTAAATAGTGATAGTGTAGCTTAAACCACTCTTTCTGCGAATTTAATAAAGAAATATAAAAAATGATGGATTTAAAAAATTCTTACTTTATTACTAGAAGCAGCGAATACAAGCGGATGGTATCGTTGGCAATGCCATTTTATCTAGTATAAGATCCAGTGAAAAGCGGGGTCTTTTTTTGTATATGTTAGTAACAGTAGCGTATCCCAGAGTTTTGGCACATTTTGAAATTTTTCAGTTAAGACAATCGGACTATGTCACAGGAAAAACTTAATTTTCAGATGTAATTTAGGTCCAAGGCCAAGTTTGTTACTCGTAGAAAAATCTTTATGAAAATGCTAAAAAGGAACATGCAAGAAATTGTTCAAATTGGCAATATTTTTGCTTGGGTTTTTTCTATTTTTCTGCTAGAAGGAGTGATTTAAGCTACACTATCACGATTTACTTATTGATAGAGAATTAAATTTCCAACATCTTTCCGATATTGTTTAGAAGTTATCCATGAAAAACGCTTTTTTGTAGTTTTTTGGACGTAACAAATGATAGTTCTCGAAGGGGTAGGAGTGGGACGAGGGACTAAAATTCACTTTCCGTTCCACGTTTTCATTGGTCGACTCAAGGTTACATGAATGTGAGGTTATAGATATATTTTGATTTTATTGACTTTCTCCCCCCTACAAAAAAAAAACAAATATATAATAACCAACACAACCAAAACCAATCAAAACCAACCCTATCCAACGAACCAACCTGGTAAAACCCAGAGCCTAACTCTTTGTCAAATCTAACCAAATAAATCCTGCTCGGGTGCATTTGAAAATAAAAGGTGATAGTGAAAAAGATCTAAACACGAAAGCCCATGATGGGAAAGATTTAAACACACAACCGCACAACCATGTAACCTTGAGTCGGCCAATGAGCTCGTGGAACGAAAAGTGTATTTTAGTATTGTTAAACGATGGACCTTCCTAAGCCAGTTATTGAAAAAAAAATGGGTTTATTGCCTATTCTAGAAATTAAATTTGTTACAAATTTTAACCTTACTATTGGTGAAGCCACGATGACCCTTAAAATAAGTAAATACCTGTTAAATGATTTTTAGATGTGCTTAATTACACTTATGGTAGGATACGTTTTTTGGTAAATTTAAAGACTGTAAAGAACTTTGATTGAAAGAAATTAATACCACCTTATGTCTCACACACTTTATGCTTTGAAAAATTACAATTTTTGCTGTTTTTTGTATAAAAATGGCAAAATAAAAATCATATGCTCGACACCACTCAAGATGACAGACAGATGACATTACAGAAATTTTTATTAAGCAATTGCCATAAATTATTTTCATCTTTCTCTAAAATACTTTTTTAGTTTCTCTTCAACAACCTTAAATATTTTTACACTTCACTAAAATATCTCTCCATCTACCTCTAAAATTCCGCCCTCGCTCTCTAAATATTTTTTATTTTAACAGAGAAAAAATATTTTTTGCCAGTACTTTTTTTGAACTCTAAAAAAACAGTAAAAACTGGAAAATTTTGAGTGTTTTATTCTTATTTCCGATTTTTGGTGGGCTTCATGAAGTTTGACCGCAAAATTTAAATGAGTTACAGTTATTAATTCAAGAAATTTTGCCTGCGGCGCTATCACAGCATCAATTGTTACAATTTTATTTGAGCCTACGTAATGAGGTATACGCCATTCTGATGTGTGGATATAAAAATCTGGAAATGTCCGCTTCAGGTAAGGATATTTACATTTGCTCAGTTAGTAGGACTGCACTGTCTACTATTAGGTCGGACAGGGTTAACTCTGCCCTTGTATTGGAGTACAAACATGTCTTGACAACTATAGGACATGAAGATGTACCGGGAAATGAAGAGGTCGATAGATTGGCTAGACAAGGATCATCAACCGATTCGGTAGGTCCGGAACCGATACTAGGTATTCCGGTATGCCAAATCATAACGAGCCTGAAGAGTGACTTCCACAGACGCACTCTATTTTAATTTTTAGTATTTATTTAATTTTTAGGTTTCTTTTTTTTTCTTCAAACTTTAAATAAGTAAAACGTAGTCGAGTATATTATGTAATTAATTGACTGTTAGTTAATATTATGTTTTAGGGGTCAAACTAGATCAGTTTAAAAAAAATTTTTGACTTCCTTTTTGCAAACGCATGTATTTTTTGATACCAACGATATTTTGTAGTTATATTTTTTGCAAATAAATATATTTATTATTATTATTATTATTATTATTATTATTATTATTATGTAATGCAGTAGGTAGCAATACTGACTCTTGCACTTTAATCCTTGTTGGATGAAGCCTCAATATTAAACATCATGTTCAACGGTATCTAAACCGTGTAAAAAATTGCACTTAGGTATAGCATTTTTTTAATTTTTCTCCTAAGGCGCATTTATGCAATGATTTTGGCAACAAATTCAGAATTGGGACGATCCCTAATCAGTTTTTTTAAATATTTCATTAATCCGGAGCTAGTGTAGAAAAGAAACCTTTGTTATTTTAATTTTCCGTCAGGGTTATAACTGCAGTATCTTAAAAACTTCCTCTTCTAATACCAATAAAATGCTGTTACTACGAAGTTTTCACCTTAATACCCCAACAATTTTCTTCCAAGAAATATTTTCAAGAAAGCAATTTTTCAAGAGCAGTCAGTTCCTTTATTGGAATTTACTTACTAGGCTTTTATTCAAGACCTGCTGATGCACGAGCTATATAGACAGTTCTTCATGCAGCTTTGCTACTTTGGGGCTTAATGCGATTCTATGCATAAAAGCTCAGCTTTCGGTCGTCGTAGCTTTAATAAATTTAGTTTTATGAAATATAAAGTTGTCAAAGGAAAATAAATTATTATTTTGCTTGTCATAAAGATAATATTTAAAATTATTTGCACAAATTTAAAAAGTGTGTAAACAAAGTTAAAGACTAAGATTGGATGCTGGCCATTCCTTTACAGGAAAAGAAGTAAAAGCAAAAATAACTATCAGTAAATCAGAAGTAGGTAGCAAATAAAAAATCCTAGCAATTTTATCGTCATGCTACAGTATGTTATACAAGAAGCATGTAATAAAGGTCATTTCACGTGAGGACGCATTTTGCGTGTAATTTCTGTAAGTACTTTATTTTACCCACGACCATAGTCAATGACTACAAATTTTTTTATTTTTTTTTTAAAGGAAAAATGATAGCAGCAGTAGAACGGAATATAGAAGTAACTTTATTCGACTCGTTGTTATTTTGTCAATTATTTTAGGTGCCACAAAAATCGGTATATAAGGTGGCCCAAAAAAAACAAGACGTTTTTTTATTGTCTCTTACTTAAAAACTACCTATCCGATTTTAAAAGATTTGGTTATTTTGAAAATCCAAGACATCGGAATTTTGGAATCTTATGTCAAAATTGACTTTTCGTACAAATCCAAGATGGCGGACAATTTAAAAAAATAGGTAGTTTTGACCCCCGCCTACAATTTTTTTGTGTGCTCTACTATTAGTTTCCTGATGTATCGCTTGTTAAATTCGGGTAAGAAATAAGAAAGTTATAAATTTTTCAAATAAGTTCGTTTGGTAAGTCTAATTTACCTAAATAAAAAAAGCATCATATATCCTTGCTTATGCTTTTCGATTTATTTGTCCGATTCTAATAGAGCTGACCATTTTGAGAAGCCAAGGTTTCCAAATTTATTACTTTATCCAAGATGGCAGACCCTTTTAAAAAGTAGGTTGTTTTGAACTCTCCTGCAAATTTTTGTGTGCGCCACTGGGTCCAAAGTTAAATTTACGTGTCGCTAATAAAGATTGGCTAAGAAGTAAGAAAGTTACAATTTGTTCAAATGGGTGCTTTTGGTAACTAAATTCATTCAGGCCAAAAAAAATATCATTTGAATTAGATGCGAAACGCACTTAAATAACTTAATGCATATTTTCCTTACTTCTTACCCGATTTTTACAAGAAATACATCAGTAGACTGATGAGGCTTTACACGTCAAATTTAACTTTTGCATCAGTGGCGGACACAAAAAATTTGCAGGGTGGTCAAAACAACCTACTTTATGAAAATGTCCACCGTCTTGGATTTTTTTGAATTGTCAATTTTGCCAAAAAAGTAATAAATTTTAAAACCTTGGCTTTTCAAAATGGTCAGCACTATTAAAAACGGACAAATACCTATCGAAAAGTATAGCCAAGCAAAAAAAAATTTATATTTGACTGAACTAGGCTTATCAAACGCACTTATTTCAAAAAGTTATACCTTTCTTATTTCTTACCCGATTTTAACAAGCGACACATAAGGAAACTAAGAAAGAACATGGCTCTCGAAATATATTTTACTTGTGTCCCAGTGGCGCACACAAAAAATTGCCAGGGTGGTCAACACAACCTATTTTTAGAAAACTGTCGGCCATCTTGGATTTTTTTGAAATATTAATTTTGCCAAAAAAGTCATACATTTTAAAACCTTGGCTTTTCAAAACTGTCATCACTATTAAAAACGAACAAATACATCAAAAAGTATAGCCAAGGAAAAAGCTTTTTTTTATTTGACTGAATTATGCTTATCAAACGCACTTATTTGAAAAATGTATAACTTTCTTACTTCTTACCCGACCACCAGTGGCGCACACAAATTTTTTTAAAATTGTCCGCCATCTTGGATTTTTACGAAATGTCTATTTTAATATTAGATTCCACAATTCTGATGTCCCGGCTTTTCAAAATGACTAAAACCATTAAAATCGGACAGGTAGTTTTTAAGTAATAGACAATAAAATATTCCCGTTTTTTTTGCCCCAACCTTTATTTTATTAGACCGTCAGTAACCTGCCTGGTGTGTAATAACTGAGAGGTCCATATAAATAATGAGATACTGGAAGGACCCAAGGTTCCCAAAATGTGTAACAATAATAGCTTTGAGAAGAAAATAATGTAAAAATCAGGGTTGGCGCTGGGCATGGCGAAAGGCAAAAAATCGACTAAGCATGATTTTATATATTTTCCAAGCTACCTTGATTATAAGTTCAATGGGTATTTATTTTAGATGTTTACTCCAGCGTAACTTCCAATCGGCTTAAGCGATTTTCATAATTATCTTTTTATTCGATTCAGAAAATCTTCAGTTTGGTCCCGTTTTGTTAAAAAAATATACTTTCCCCTTCACTTTCACTGCAATATTCACAAAATCATTAGAACATCCAAAATGTATATAGGAACTTGCGAATTGCGACTAATACTAGTGATTTAAAAAGACAAAACAAAGTCGACTTTGCATGCTCACTTCAATTTGGATACCTGGGCCACTTTTCCGGGCCCATTGCATCCCGAAAAGAGTTTAATTTCTAGCATAACTTTTAACCAACCTAATCGATTTTCATCATTCTCTTTGTATACGATTCAGGTAAGCTTTAATTTGATTCAGGACAGCAATGATTTAGTACGGTTTTATTCAGAAACATCCTTCTTCCACCACTTTTACGACAATACCAAATAATAGGAAAAGACAAAGTTAGATGTTGCTCTTAATTATTATACTTGGGGTACTTTTTCTGACCCATTAGACTTCGTAAGGAATTTAATTTCCTGCATAATTAATTTTTATAATTATTATTTTATTCAAATCGTCCGTTTTATTAAAAAATATACTTTTCTCATCACTTTTATTCAAAACTAAAATAATCTATAATAAAAAAAGTGGTACCTATTTTGAAGAAGGCTGGGGAGTAGGTATACAGGGTGATTTATTATATTTGGACAACTCGGTTATCGCGGTTAATATTAATGATAGAAAAAATGCTTTATGTTAAGATTTTAATCATTTTGTCCAGATTTTTTGAAAACTTTGACAAATGCTGTCAAATGTCATTCAACATGTCCAATTTTCACATCAACTTTCTTATTTTCGATTGAACACCCTTTATTTTTTTATTTTGTTAAATTTTGTTTTCCTTTCTTATTTCAAAAATATATTAATTTTCTAGGTGCGGTGAACAGTTTTCGAGATATTGCATGTTTCTGGTGGATTTTTGCACTCCCGTTAATGCCCTTAATACTAAAGGTAGAAAAAAAGTTTAAACGTAAAAGTTGTTCAGTTTTTTATGGACTTGAAACGTCAAATGTCACTTTTATGTCAAATGTATAAATAACTATACTAAATTGGGACTACTCTATTTTTAAATACGAACGACAACATTAACGACAACAAAAAATACACTAATCCAACAAATGCTCGAACACATCACCATTTACTTCAACACAAATTTCATAACGCCTTGTTAGGTTAGAAATCATATTGATTATTTTATGTCTCAGATTTTTATTAATATTAATTGCTTCATTATTTTCTCGATTTTTAATTTCTTCTAAGGTGTTCGGCAGATTTTAGTAAATAGTCTCCTTTAAATCGCCCCACAACCAAATATCCGGAGGTGTTAAATGTAGCGAGTGTGGTGGCCATGATATGGTCCCATTTGAACCAAGCCTTATGGGATAATTTTGATTTAGAAAATTTGTTATTGTTCGAGTATTGTGAATTGATGCCCCGTCCTGCTGCCATATTATTGGGTGGATATCCAATGGAAAGTTATTGATGGAATTTTTTTACCGAGGAAATTTTAACGGAATAAGATATTTATCATTTTCGAAGATGATGATATTGAAAATTACTAACAAATTTTCTAAATCAAAATTATCCCATATGGCTTGGTTCAAATGCGACCATACCATGGCCACCAAACTCCCCAGATTTAACACCTCCGGATATTTAGTTGTGGGACCATTTAAAGGAGACTATTTACTAAAATCGTTTGTATTTAAACATAAAATAGTCCTAATTTAGTTTAGTTATTTATAGATTTGACATAAAAATGACATTTGACATTTTCTTGCAAAATATATATAAAGTCTGTAAAAAACTCAACAAGTTTTGTTTTTATTTTTTTTTCTATCTTTAATATTAACTGTACTAACGGGAGTGCAAAAATCCACCAAATATATGCAATATCTCGAAAACTGTTTACCGCACCTAGACAATTGATACATTTTTGAAATACGAAAGGAAAATAAAACTTGACAAAATAAAAAATGGAGGTTTTTCAATTTAAAAAATTTGGACAAAATTATTAAAATCTTACACTAAAACATTTTTTCTATCTCTAATATTAACGGCTATAACTGGGGTGTCCAAATATAATGAATCATCCTGTACATAAGAAAAGCACTAAGAATTAAAAAATAACACCGAAAGGTATAAAATATTTATTTTTAAATATAAAATTCGAATATCATAAGTAGACCACTCTATTTTATGCACTTCAGGGATTAAATAGGTACTTTTAATCTCTCTTTTTAGGGACTAAAGTGACACTTTTAATCCCTAAGAGATTCAAAGAAAATTTAATCCCCAAGGGATTAAAAATAAATTTAATCCCTCAGCTTAGGGATTAGAAGTAAATTTAATCCCTCAGAGATTAAAAAAAACTAATCCCTGGAAAATTATAATTAAATTTATAGCAAGTCAAGCCAAACAGCACTTGCTCTTGGCCAAGATTTCATTCTTAGCACCCTTTCTTGTAGTTGACGATTCATTTGGCGTAGAAATAATGTAATTTTAACAAATATATTTTCCTAAAGTGCATAAAATAGTATATAAACCTCAGGACTAAATGTAGCACTTTATTCCCTATGTTTATAATGTACTGTTATGTACCGCAGGCAGCAAAGATGCGTCGACCGTTCTAGTCAAGGGACTTTGGGTTCTGCATACCTTGAGCAAGGCGCATGCGCGTCATCGAAACTCTGACATACGCGCAAAATTCAATTCAATCACATTTCATAATAGAAACAACTTTTACCCACGATACATGCACCTACACCGGTGTGCCAGCGCGCAAGGTCTTGCTATCTCTCTCGCACAATGTGACGTCATGTTGGAATCATAATTTGAAATCTTGAATATCCAGTGTATGCTTTATATGATCTTTTCTTTGGAAATATGAAATATTTTGTAACTAACTGGATTTTGCAAATGTAATAGGTGATTAAATTACATGTTTTAATACACTATACACATATTTTTATTGAAATTATCAGTTAAAATCTCACGTAAGGCGGGAGTAATTTACAAGGAAAATAATGCTTACTCTGTTGAGTAAAATCAGATCTTTTGAGTATGATTAGAGTGATTGGATTTAAAAATATTATTTGAAAGATCGGAGAACCTATCACATGTATACAGGGTGAATTTCGAGTTGAAACATTTTTTTCAACAGCGCAGCGAGTAGAAATCCATTAGACCAACACCTAATATTTCCAGATTTATCAATACTCAAAAAAAAACAGGAAGGCTACTGTGAATCAGAGGCGCACCGAGGAGGGCGGGGGGGGGTATGTCAAACCGAGAAACCTGGTTATGGTCACATTTTTCTAATTAAGTTTTTTCAATTATTTATCATCAACCCCCACATTTTCATTTTTGCACAGCTTTAATTATTACTGAGTTTTGATTTTAAAAAAAGTAGAAATATTGTTTGTTTATTCGATTTCTAGATGCTGTCGAAAAAAATGCCTCAACTTAAAACTCAGCCTGTATTTACCTTTTTAAAACAGTTAAAGACAGTGTCTAGATAAATAAAAATGCTCTAATTCTATTATCTTGTTATAAGAATCCACAATATGGATAATTTCTATTAGATATATGAAGTTGGAGAGAAATAAAAATCGTTAAAAATAATATACACTAATAATAATTATTTCTATCAAACTATATTCAGGAATTAGGTACGTATATTAAACTGTAAGTAAGTATAGAAAAATATATGTATGTTTGGTATACCGATTCGCATTTTTGCAAGTAGCCACGCAAAACCCGGCATTTGGTCGAAGACGAGGATATTTAGTTAAACTCTATGATATTTCTGAACAGTCATGATTATAAAAATACGACCGAAAAATCAGTGAAATCACAAAATACTTCGAGCTCTCAGTGGTAAACAAACAATTCGAATTCCACTGGTGTAGGGATATTGTGCTTTTACCCTAATCTAAACATTTAGACCTCTCTTACAAGGGTTACAATAGCACCTACTTCATTTGGGTTAGGTTTTGTTAGTTCTTATCCAATTTTAACAATTAATAGGTACCTGTGTTTTTGGCAAATGTTTAATGTCAAATACAGTGGCGCACATAGAATTTTAGCGGAGCGTGTCAAAAATAGTCAAATTTTAAAATAAACGTCAATTTTGACAGAAGTTTCATTTAGTCTTACACTTTAGCTTTCCACATAAACCAAAATCACGAAACTCGAACTTACTAATAAAAAAAACTACGGTCGAAAAAAATGTACGGTTATTTTGGACCACCTTATATTTTCTCTTTTGTAATTTGTTAGTGACTAAAAATACCGTAAAACCTTAAATAAACCAATTATTGTTTGTCTTCACGACATGGAAGGGCTGGCCGCAAGCGAGTGCATTAAACATTTAAACATCTTTTCATGTAAGCAACTAGAAAAATGAAACTTTCCACCGGAAAAGTTTCCTTTAAATTATAAAACACATTTCTAAAGTTGTTTACATTGTCCGTATTCTTTTCTGTTTGAACCTAAAATGCTTCTTTTAAAAATGCATGTGCATATATGCACAAAAACCAACGGAAATGACTGAAAGTCTAACCATTTAGAGATCGACTTTTGCTTTTTGATATTCGACCAACAACTACTTGATTGAGCTCAGTCAAGTTACACCACCTCCCCCTTTCCACGAAACTCAATTTGGATATTGTAAAAATTATGTACTAATTTAAATAGTCCCCTTTTAAAAAATTTTCTACTTGACACCCGGTTCCCACCTACGACTTTTTCATGTGACGCGTGAGTGAGTACTCACTAATTTCGTCCTCTTCTAGAAAGTTGCCTACTCTTGAGATAACTTGATTTTGTTTGTTTTTATGAGGTTTGTAGTTTGATATCAAGGCATATAAAATTCTAAGAGTAGGCCATTCTTTTTGAAGGGGACGAAATTAGTATATAATCAGTAGCAAATTTTGGTATAGTTGCTTTTCTTCAAATCTGTTTCTTAACGATAGGAGGGGTGTGCCAAGCATGACGAGGCAACCAGTGCAACTGCCCAACAACAAAATTAGAGGCGACAAAATTGGTTTTGTAGGAAATTTCCTACAATTATTTTTAAATTATTATATCATGAAAGGGGGATGAGCACATAGGCGTAGTCTGGTAAGGAAAGGGGGAGGTGTCTGAACGAAGCACTACTTTTAAAGAAAATAAATTCCAATAGACAAAGCAACTTTTTTGTGAATGCAATAAAAAAATACAACAGTTTTTGAGGCTCACGTTTGAGCATAAAATTTACAAATATTACAGAAAAAATCAAAAACCCTAAAACACTTCCTGCTTAAACTGTAAAAATTTTTGCCTGCGGTACAATAACACCATTAATAATAGGGAATTTTTGGTCAGCATACAAAAATAACAAACTGGTGATTACCGTTATGTGACAAGCCGTTAAAAATAGTTATTTCGATATGTTTTTGTAATTATTTTTGTACGTATCCATAAAGCAATATATTCTACATGTTCCTTAATCAAAAAGTAACAATTTTAAGTTTTTTTTTGCAAAATTCGTCAAAAAAAACAAATACTTTGAGGTTGATCGAAAGAAGTAAATATAATTAAAATTAAAATTACTACAAAAATCGTTGTCATTAAGCACAATTTTTTTTTACTTTTTGATTAAGGTCGTAGTTACAATCTGGGGAATTGTTATTAGCAACACTGTACAAGAAATCAATTTAACTATGTCGACCTGATTTTTTTGCAAAGTTTTACGTCATTGAATTTGTATTCCATGGTAACGCGGAGACCTTATTTATGTTTATCCACAGTGGGACACCAGAGCTTTTTTAGGACCGGATCAAAAATTTGGGGTAAGGTTACTTATTTTGACTTTTTGCGCTCTGCGCCACTAAAAAACCAAGTAAAATACTAAAATAAAAGAAAATCATTTATTGCAGAATTACCTTCTAAAGAAACGCTACGCTACGTTACTTTACAGGTGCATTTATAATTGAATTGAAAAGACTCCCGCTAGCTGATACCGACAACAGATTAACTTAAAAGCATGCAGATTTAAAAATCGGCTACTGGCGCTAGATAAATAACTGTATTATATTTTAACAGTTGCTTCAAAGACTAGCAAGAGTATTCATTAGTGCTCAAGTATCCGTGTGTTTTTGAAACTGAGGTTCTAAAATCTATCCTTTGCATTCCAAGATTTCACTAGGACACTTGCACATAACTATGCCGCAATTATTTAAATTAAAAAAAAAATTATTAATTCAAAATAAAAACAAAATTTGGTGGGGTTATGGGCGCCGAATGTTTCTATGCGAATTTCTTGTAATCCCAGCGAGCCAGTTAAGTTCTCTTGGTTCTTTGATAGACTCTGGGTAATGCCCGCGCAGCGCTAGCCCTTATTCGGCGGGCGACCGCAAACGCGGAGTGGTTTCAAATTCGTTTTAGAACAATGTTTTTGAAAACATATTTTTGAAAGATAAACAGAACCCCGAATGGTTTTCTGTTAGAAACCACAAAATATTCTTATATCCCACTGAGGCCCGATTTAAAGTTTGTTGACAAAACACCTGCAGTTACGGATCGTATAAATTCTGCGATCTATCGGCCAACACTTGAACTGCGTCTGTCTCCCAAATTCAATGAAGTGTGATCGATTGATCGGTTTTCTTTTCCGAAGTGCACAGGCTTTTAGAAAAAAGTTTTTATTTTCGCTAAAGCAAGGAACTATAAAAACGAAAATGTAATCCAGAGGAAATTGTGAGTATTTCTCTATTTCTTTTTGTAAATCGGGTTTATTCTAAACCGCAATTATTTTGAGGCTTTTGGAATAGATGACAGCACCAGAGCTTTTACTTTGAAACAAAAACAATTGAGAATTTTGAAAAATCCTTCAGATATTTTTGTTGAGCATTTAAAAATGATCACTCCTGCATAATTTCAGCTAATTCTGATGTTTAGTTTTCCTTGTGCACTCTGGCAAAAGATTAAAAAATTAAAGAACAAGACGTTGCCAATTGTACTTTTTTTTACTTAAAATCTGGGGAGAAACTATAGCCTTAAGGAAGATTCAGAATATATTGCTTTATTGGTGAGCACAAAAACAGATAGGAAAATACAGCAAAATGACTTTATTCTCCACGGCCGGTATGTCAAATAACAATTACCACAAAGATTAATATTTTTTGTATGCTGACCCGCGGAACACAAACAAAAAGCTATTATTTGACAATGCAGAAAAGAGTTATTCTTCTTTTATAAGCTTGTTCATTACTTACCAAATACAATAAGTTGCTAAAATGAGATATTACCTAGGAGACCCATGTAAATGTAAATTCGGGAAAACGCCTCTTCCAAGAACGACAAAGTTATTTAAACTTTTTACCCGGAGAACGACGCGCATCTCGCAGTAGTTTATGTTATGGTTTTTACTTTATTTTAATCAGTTTTGGTAAAATATTTGACGTCTCGCGTCCTGCCTCTTCGTAAGGGAAAATTGCTTGTGAAAACTTATATTATCGTTGAGAGTACACCGGAGAATATAAGACGATAAAAAGACGTCTTGCAGAAGTATCGCCTCCCTATTGGATAAGACCTACAAAATAATAAAAGTGACTATTTTCACAAGAGCGTGAATGTTGTGAACCAGGCGCTAGCCAAGTGAAACAACACGCGAGTGTAAGAAAGTTGCTTTCTATCGAGTTTTGTACGCTATTTTTCTTCAATTTTGCACAAATCAAATAAAGCCGTTCCGTACGTGTATGGAAAACTACTTTGCAAAACATGTGCGAAAAATTCTGGCGCCAAATAACGTCATCGTACACTTTTCCACACATGTGCGGAAAAGGAACTTTTCTGTGAAATTTAACGTCTTCTTTTGGCTAAGCTATCGGGATGTAA
The DNA here is from genome assembly GCA_963921995.1 of Oxystoma pomonae. Lineage (NCBI taxonomy): Eukaryota > Metazoa > Arthropoda > Insecta > Coleoptera > Brentidae > Oxystoma > Oxystoma pomonae. The sequence goes on from OY998164.1 coordinate 34,079,665, forward strand.
AATGACACAACCAAAAACTATCTAATGGGAAAAGGGGGCAACGGGGACTTACCGAGTAAATGTTGACGGCAATGTGCAGTTGTCGTTAGTTCTCAGAGTACAAGATGCATGCACTATTAAAGGCTGTAAAAATTTAAAAAAAATAAACGCGATCAATTTATGTAAATTCACAAGAAGCATTTTATGAACAATATTGAGTCTTCATAACGGCATACTCTATCGGTTTTTATTTTCGCTTTCCTGCAAAATGTAGATTTTGTGACTTTTACTCTCAGGTACGGATTTGTATTCTGAGTAATGCAAACACGCTAATTGATTAGTGAATTATTAACAAAATATAAACAATTTAACCCTGTACTAAATTGGCAAAAAACATGACAAAAACAAAATTTGTTAGCTGATCTAAACATTTTGTTACGAAAACTTATAATAACAAAGTCATGAAATCATTCACTTATCCACTATATTAATAGTTATTTACCCGAGAATTTACCTAACAAGTGCGATAAGTGATACTTTTACGCACGTGACGGCAGTTGCACGAACGACGGGCAAGCCGTCAATGGTGGAAAAAAGACTTTTCGCACGTGTCAGGTAGAAAATTTTTTCTACTTGCGTAAAATAGTTATTTAAATTTTATTTTAATAAACTGCACTTTTACGTACACTAGTAGGAAATAGTAGTTTTCACAACTAGTGGCTAAAATAGTGCTTCTTTTACAAGCGTTAGTTTAAATAAAGAGCGCAGCAAGGTATTTAAAAACGCGAGTAAAAAAATGCATAGTTTAGCCGCGAGTTGTTAACACTATTTTTTTAATACCTTTATCAAAAAATCAAAGAAAAACAGGAAAGTACTTTTAAAAATCTCTTATAATATAAATCGAGGCGGCTGGTAAATGAAATAACAATGGTTTCCGTAGCAATGTGCCTTTTTACTCGGTGACGTTCATTGTTGCGACATTTTAATCTTTGACAATTTAATATTTCGACGATGTTTTTAAATGTTTGAAAATGTTGAAGACTGGCGGAAATGACTTAATTTTTAGGCAAGAATAATTAGAATGTTTCAATATTACTATTTTTCGCTATTTTTTGGGAAAAAAATTAACAGAAATCTTTTTTTACACCCGTGATGTTTTAGTTATCTGCACACAGTTACTAAGATCATGTTATTGATGAGGGTATAAAAAAACAGATGTTTTCTTTAAAAAATTCAAATTTTCGCTCTTTAGAAAGTAATTGATTAAAAATTCAAAAGTTTTTTTAAAAATATTGTTGTCGTCATATTATTGTCAAGTAGTTTGTCGTGCCTCCGCATCCAGCAATTCCTTAATATTTTGTTTCTGTATCGTTATGTTAAAATGACTTTTCATCCACATCGCATCGCTCGTACTTTAAAAGATTTAGTTCTAACTTAAAATGAAGTGACTCTCGCCGCGTCGTGTTTTGTTGTTAGTAAATAAACTGTTGTTCCCCTATGACTTATAAACACTGCGAGTACATAAATTTTGTTTATATTATTATTTTTCCCTTTGTGAAAATAGGGAGATTTTGGTCAGGCAGTTTAACGGCAAATTTCGTTACCGTTACCGTAAATAACGGTAAATTCAAAAGGTTAAAAATAGAGCTTTGAACGTAGTCAATAGTTTGGCGGTAAACGTAACCTTACTTTCTTATTGCCTTTTGTTGTTTTTTCCTCAAGTCTTTTTTTATTTGCTTTTCTAACCATATCATGGAGAAAAATATTAATTTAGTGACAGAACTGGAAGACGGACACTCCAACATAAATTTAGTCAGGCAAATGATTTTGCAAGATATCTTTGGTTGAGTAATAGAAGAAAACGATCCTCTGCAAACTTATTTGTACTTACTCACCTGTTTTCCAAAAAAAAAAACGGTCAAAATGCACCCCACTACTACTATAAATACGGTTAACCAAAAATTAAATCCAAATACACAAAATTTTTGTAAAACAAAACAAACTACTTTTATAATCTAAAAATCTTCCACCACATTATCACATCAAGTTTGGTTGGTTGTCTTTTTAAAGGTAGTCGCTATTCGACGCTAATTAGCGCCAGCGGTTACCTATAATAAAGGTAGCAACCTGACAGAGCGCTACTGCTCCTGTCCAGAATATAGGTAAGGGTAACATACTGACAAATATGTATTAAAAAACTTAAATTCAAGTTTTGTTTACATTTCTGTCACTATCGAAATGTCAGTTTCAAAATATTAGCTGCGTTTAAATCACAAACAGCCAGTTCGGATCTCTTACCTCTGCTTGCATTTTGGCTTGCACCAGCCTCTACTGATGAAAGCTACAGCTTTGAAAAGTGGGCTTTGAATAAGGAAAGTTTTATTGACTGAGCTTTTAGATAACCTAAATGTCTTAATTTCAGTTTGTAAATAAATTAATATAGTGGTTTTGGGTGTTTTTGTTTGGTATATTTTTCGCGCTTAATCAATGATCTTCACTTATGTTTGTTTTGCCTTGTAGTGCCCTCATAAATACTTTTTTTTTGCTGAAAACGGGTTCAAAACATGGCGTTTTTCTGGACAAAATTGAAGTTGTTTTATTAGTTAATGAACAACTTGGGATATCAAATAAAGTAAATTAATCCTTGTAAAAACAGCTACTTAGGGAAATTATAAATTAACTTATTACCAATTGCCACAAACACAATATGGTATATTTTGAGAAAAGAATAGTAGTTTTCACAACTAGTGGCTAAAATAGTGCTTTTTTACAAGCGTTGGTTTAAATAACGAACGCAGCGAGGTGTTTAAAAACGTGAGTAAAAAAAGCACAGTTTAGCCGCGAGTTGTTAATACTATTTTTTTTAATCCTTTGTCACAAAATTCAAACAGGAAAATACCTATAAAAATCTCGAACGAAGAGCACTTCTCGCAACACACCATCTTTACACTATAGATCAAGGCGGCTGGTAAATAAAATAACAATGGTTTCCATAACGATGTGCCTCTTTACTCGGTGACGTTTATTGCTGCGACATTTTAATATTTGACAGTTTGATATTTTTACGATGATTTAAATGATTTTTTTGTAAATACTTGGTGAAAACTGGCGGAAATGGCTTAATTTTTAGGCAAGAATATTTCGCTTTCATTTTGGCTAAAAAACGGACATAAATCTTTTTTTGCATCCGTGATCAAAAGAAAAAGTTTTTTGCATCCGTGATCAAAAGAAAAAGTTTTTTGCATCCGTGATCAAAAGAAAAAAAGTAATTCTTTAGTTATCTGCAGACAGTTACTAAAATCATGTTTTTTAGTGGTACTTTGCAATAACAATACAAAATAATCAATAACTTAGTGTCTTTTTTGAATAGGTAAGTGTTTTATGAAAATTGCTTTTAAAATTAAGTACCCCCCACAGGTGTAAATATTTAGAAAGGGATTTAGTGAGGGTGAATAAATAACAAAATCAATGACTAGCGAGCTTTTCCTCAAAAAGGTAATGGTAACCGTAGATCCGGATTTCGCACTTGTGGTGCTCATCAGTACGGTGCTAGGAATACCTGTGGGGGCTATTATTTTAGATCTTAGTAAATCTCACTGTAAGCGTCTAGTGTTTATAACTCGCGGCTAAAATGGTCATCTTTACTCGCGTTTTTAAATCACTCGCTGCTCCCGGAAAATATGCCTTTAGGCACTCTAACTAGCAGATTACTAAATCATATTTTGGCATCGATCTTGTGTCTAAAATTCAGAGCCAATTTGTAGAAATGAGATTTTATAATTTATCAAGCTTTTACCCTTTTCAAAGCTCCCCTCTATAACAATAACAACCGACTGTCACACAATCCCCAAAAAACGTAAACGTGTTATCAAATCAAATATTAAAAGGCATTATCAAACACAAAACGCCAAAGTGTTGATACGCTTCGGGCAAAAACGAGACGACCGCCAGGAAAACCGTTCCGTAACCAACCCTCGTATCTGTGGCATTTGTTTTTTATCCCTCCTTTTCAAAACTCAGAGGTGGCCGGATTTTCGCATTAATATGAATATAGCCCGGAGGCCCAGTGAGGAATGAGCAAAGATGTTGGAGGATTTAGAATAAGCTTCAACATGCGCGAAGTGTCGAAACCCGATGATAGCCATTTTGCTACTGGGCACGGAAAACAGATTGGTTAGTTCGCCCGTCATCTAGTAACATATTTTTATTAAAAATAAATTAAAAACAACTTTAGTTTTTTCTCAATTTTGTCCATTTTTTTAAATAAGAGCATCAATCAACTACTGTCCAAAATAATAGGCAAGAACAAGCTATGTTTAAAGGCAAAGGCGCCATCTATATCAAAACACACGAATTAATGGCCTGCCCATGCCATGCTTTGCCTAAACAGCTGATTTTGATGATCTTGAATGAATGAAATTTTCAACACAAAATTAAATGTAAACAAACATTTTAAAATAAATAATCTAAAAAATTTAAAATTAAGGAAACACGAAAAATAAACATGTAATAAGGCAAAAAGTAAATTTGTGTTAGTTGGCCAAAAAGAGTTTTGACACTTTTCGTCTATGGTCTGTCTCAAATCTTAAAATCCTAAAATCTCTAATATCGTTTCGGTTTTTTTTAATAATGTAGAATAACACGTAGCGGCTTACTCTAACAGATGTCAAATGTTTTATTTTGTATTTTTTGTATAAAAAGTTCGAATTTTTGGGAGAATGAACTATGATATAGAAGAAGACGGGCAAATAGGACGTCTATTTTGCTCGGTGATGGATGTATGCTCAAAATACCCAAATAAAAATTTAACAAATATACCAGTTTTGATTACTTTTTCTTAAATTTTTTACGAAAAACATGAGTCAAATGCACCGTAAAGGGAAGAGGTTAAAAATTCACATTAAAAATCCAATCTGACACTTTTAGAATGCTGCTGATCGGAAATTGCTTATTTCAGTAACTTAAGTAACTTAAACCCGTACATCCTAACAATGCGATAGCCCCGAAGAAAACTTTAAATTTTATGTGTTCACTTTGTACAAAATTAACATTCCGGAAACATCTAAGATGGCGAACGATTCTATGTATTTTTCACCACAACTTCTTATAACGGAACACCGTTGTATCTAAGAAAATTGTGGCTATTTAGAAAACATCTATTCGTTTTGTTGCAATACCCTGCCAAATAAACTTCATAGAATATTACAAAAAATAACAAGTAAAACATTACAAGTTTTCATGATCTAAGCTCACATAAACTTATATTTTATAATTTCTGGCCTGTAAAAGTGAAACACAAATCCCTCATAGGATTTCATTTTATTTCAGCAGCCAGTTGGTTTACAAACATATACCATATTTTATAAAAAGAAAGGTTCGTAGCATTTAGGACACACATTTTGCTTTTTAATTCATTACGACCAGGCCTCTAAGATCTAATGGATAGTCCAAAAACCTATAGGCCTGTTTCATCCTTGTTAAGAATCATCAGGGTAACATAGGACTGTACCAGGCGTATGAAGCATAACATAAGCAACCACACCCAGCGAATTTAAACAAATTTCGTCGTCAAACAACGCGGGATGTTGGATGGCTATATGCAGCGCGCCGCCTGCCTGACGGAATAAAGCGAAAAGCAAAACGTTAAAAGGATCTCCCTGCAACATTCTAAAGTAAAAAAAATATGGCACAACTCTAGTAGTGCCAGTACTAGTAGTAGAAGTAGAAGTAATATATATTGATATGATATATATGGATTGATATAGGAAAAACTAAACTATAACTTAACCTAAACTATAACCTAACCTAAACTATTTAACTTTACATAGCTATTAGAAAATTTTTCTCGTGTAAGTACTTATTTGTCGATAGAGGCTATGGGAGAGATATACTTTGATAAGTTTCTATAAACTTCAAGACATCATAAGCCAAAAAATATTTTTTTTTGTAAAACATTTTTTACGAAGTACCTATTTTAAAGGGCATACAGTTACGAAGCTTTTTTTATAATATTTTACAACATTTCATGAACCAAAAAAATATTTTTTTTTAGAGGCATTATTTTGATACGTTTCTATGAGATGTTTTGAGACATTGTTCATAAAATTTCATAAGATTTTATTAGTAAAAAAAATATCTTTATTTGTTAAAGTATTTATGACAGATGGTGTGACTAAGAATAACTTTTTTAATTAGATTTTATAAGTTTTTACGTGGTAATGTTTATTTCAAAGGTCATAGCTTAGGGCAAGTAAGATTATAAAAGATTATTAAATTTATTATAAAAAACCATCAAATTTGTTTAAAGATTCAATCATATAGTATAAATTTTTTTAAATATAGACTTATGAAACCTTATAAAATTTATTGAGTTTTTCTGACAATAAAATCTATCCAATCTTGTGTTCTTATCAACCCATAAAAAACTATAAATATATAACGATATGTTGATAAAATCCTTTAAAACTTTATGAGTCTGGCTGATCATAAAATTTCCAGAAAGAATCATAAAAAATGTGCTTATACAAAGTCATAATATATTATAGAAAACAAGAGTGTCATCATAGAAACCTGTAAAGTTTAATGATTTGGGTTGATTATAAAATCTGTTAGAAAGCGGTGCTTTCATAAGGGTATAAAATATTTAAAAATAAACGTTTGTACTATAAAATTTCATGTACGTTTTTAAAACTGTCAGATTATAGGATCAGAAATCAATGACATAACTCATAATTTATTACAAACTTTAATCAATAATCCAAAATTTTACCTCACAAAAGCTTATAAAACTTATAAAAACTGATAAAAATCAACTGTGGTTTTTATGAGATTTACTGCGTTTTTTTTGGCAAGGAAGCAAAGTATTACCGTTTTTTTTTTTTAATTGTGCGCAAGTTATGTCTTACAAAATCTTAATTTTAATACTGGGTACGTAAACCTTAAACTTTTCACTCTCCAAAATAACGTTAAATTTGAAAGGTTATTCGTGAACTTTTAAAAAATTAAAAAGTTTTTTTTTTAATAATGGCGCCGCCGAGTTTAGGCTTATACTGCCGATTCTCTGCAGACGTAGTAAAATATTTTTTTGTAAAAAGAGCTTTTTATTCGTGCACAGCGTGCTTGAAATCCATAAAGGGATGCCTAACCAATAAAAAAATGTACTAAATTCTTTCGTTTCTTTCAATATTTTTGGCCGAAGTATATGGAATTTCTTTTGATTATGTTCCTTTTTTGATGGATTCTCGGGATAAATTTTTTTATGCGTTTTATTTTTTTGATTTTACCATAAGCCTTAACAACATGGGTAAAGGATAGTTCGGCACGGTCGTTTCGGTTTCAGACATTTTACCAGTATAGTGTAGCTTCTAAATACTGACTATATATAGAAAAATAATTTTTGTAAGTTTCATCTCCATGGTTTAGAAAACACACAACACGATTTCAGACAATTGAAAACAAAACGAATATTATCCTAACTAGTTCGGAAAGTAATCTTTTCCGAACGCGACTGCCGTTGACCGAACGAGGCAAACAGGTAACGGTGGGAAAGATACTTTACGCATGAGATAGGATCAATGGTTCTTCTACGACGACCTTGAAACGAACGATAATAAAAAGTCCAAACTGTTAAACATCCAAAAAAGAGAAAAAGTGACTTCAAAACAAGATATCAAATTTTTTACTTATATCTTCTTAGCACAAAAAAAAACTTTACTTCCGTCAAGAACTATACTTTTTTAACTCAAAATAGCGAAACTTCTCGAAACAAAAATGACAATTTAATTCAAAAAGAAGACAACTACAACCATATATTCTTAAATGGAAATGAAAATTTTTTTATTCTCAAACGAGCAGACAAGTTTAGATCTTTCGGCATTTCAAATTTCGTCCTTTTTGCACAGCGGGGGCTTCTGGTATCTCCCACAGACCATTCGCGTGGTTTTTAAAAAAAATATATATATCTTGTTTTTATTTAGTTTTTTAAAATAACCGATAATTTTTCCCGTGAATTAAACATTTGTAAGATACCTAAAACTATGTGAAAAATTTAAAATTATGCAAAATCAAGCGCAACGGTTCCATGATAAACTTCCACCGTACAAAATTTGATACAAATTTGATTAGCAGTTTTTTTTAGATTAACTAATGCATTTTTTATTCAAATTCACTCTTAAGAGAGATAAAATTATTTAAAGCAAAACAAATTTTAATTCGATCAAGAAAACTTATTTATTTAAATATTCTTCAGATGAAAAAATATATTTCAAAACAAGAAAATGATGTTTTTGGTGCGAAGCAAAATTTAATTTAATCAAGAAAACGTATTTTTCTAATTTTCTTCAGATGAGAAAGACTATATCAAAACAAGAAAATAATGTTTTTAGCGCAAGATGTTATCGCTAGCTTATTGTTTTAAACCGAGATATTTTTTAAAACTAATGTCTATGTATAACAAGAAAGTTGCCGCTTTCATTCAAGACAAATGGATTTCCTTCGGGTAATGCAATCTTTATTTTCAAGGAAAATGACTGGTTCAAAACAATTATTTTTTTTTGTTAAGAAAATATTGTTTTCGTGTATAGAAAAGCAGATTTTTTCTTGAATCAACGTAATTTGCTTTGACTGAAGTTATTCTTTTTTTCTGTGTATATACGTAATATATGATTGTTTTAAAAATTTATTTTATGCACTTCCGGGAATAAATGCACCCATTTAATCCCGCTTTTGCTGGAATAAAGTGGGTCATTTATTCTCTAGGGAAATAAAGTAAAATTTATTGACATAGCGACGCATATGTTTCTGCGTTTCGGTATACTGGATGTTGTCGCTTGACATAAAGACAGAGCGAAGGTGCATGTGGCGGTTTGTCTACAGAGTACGATTTTTTGAAAAATAAATAAAAAAATATAGTTTTTAGTACTTTTCTGCTTATTCTAAAGTGCATAAAATAGTATATAAACCTCAGGAGTAAAGTAATGCTTAATCCCTCGAAAAATTATAAATAATAAACTTTTTGCCTCGGGCTTAAATGTACCACTTTACTCCCTAGGTTTATAATGTACTATTACTGTCTTTTTAACTTAACTAACTTGCATAAGTGGGCTTTTACCTTGACACCAACAAAGATGGTGCTTTTAAAACTTACTTACCAGATATTGTGCTACAGAAAATTTATTAATCACAATTGGTCATTTTATAGGCGTATAATAAAGTACAGCCAGCAAAGTAGTGTGGAGACTCTTTTCAGCAATCTGCTTACTATAATTCATCCAGCTAGCACCGTAGAAAAGGGACTGAAAACTTAAAAAAATCAACCACTCCTTTAAACAATACAAAATGTTAAGGATTATGTTGTGTTCTACCCAAAATATTACAGTTGACCAGTTTACTATTGCTTTTAATAAAGTAGGTTGATATTTAAACTTTAACTGAACAAACAAAATTGAACAACCAGAAACTAAAGCTGAACCAGGTTCATCCTTGAACTAAGTTCACTTGAACCCGTAGTCGAACCTTGATTGAACAACCGGGCCAAAATGTTTTAGATTTTGACGTTTCAAATACTAAAAAATGACGGTAATTGCGAAAACCATTATGACCGGACCTTATCTAAAGTAATCTATATCGATTTATGTAAATGAATATACCAAAAATAATGAAAATTCGTAGAGTGCATTGGACTTGGAATGAAATTAAAATCGAATCCAAAGTAAGCTGTGACTTTACGCGCCGGTTTTGCATATCCATGGAAATATAATCCTGTGATTGCGATGCCCAGCACGTGTTGTGGTATCTAACTAACTGTGGACAGTAGTCACTAATCTAAATCTAATATATTTCACTCAAGGAGGCTCGGAGAAAAGGCAGTAATGTTGTATAGAAGTAGAAGAATTGCGGTGAGGGCTCAACCTTAACAACACGGGGACACGTGCGATCTATGTCTCCGATGGTCCGGAAACTCCACGAACTAACTAAAACGTTCCATAGACGACCTGCAAACATGGTCCCACAGTTATTACTATATGATAAAACGTCTCTAGGAACATACAATTCAGGAACCCAACGACTGAGGACCAAACATTGCTGGAAGTCACTAGGGAGAAATTCCAGAGGCGCTTTAGGTTTACGGAACATTCGCGTAAGGTCCCCAAAATACGCGACTTAAAGTTTTAATGTAAAATACCACATTCCAAACACGATTAGTAACTAATCATGATCAAAGCCTGATAAGGAAGTTTTTGCATTGGTGGATACGAGCATAAGCTACTTAGAGGAGAAATATTCCTCTTGAACTTGAGAATCTGTATGTATGGCATTTATTGAAGAAAAAGAGAGGTAATAACCTCTTCAGTCACTTACTTTGTTTATACGGGCCTCTTAAAGCGCGTTTACACAAGGACGGTTTAAAAATGTTATATATACCACTAAAACCGATTTAAGCACTAAATCGATTTTATTTTATCGCTTAAAAACTTATTTTAGGCTAGTTATAAACACTTTAAAAACGTTTCAGCGCATTTCCTCCAATTTAAAGAAATAATTAACCCTGGTTTTCCGAAAAATCTGTTGTTAACTAAGTTGTTTTATTTATTTTTTCTTTAAACTGACATACTTAATGACATTTAATAAACGACGTATAAACCCTCGGAGAATGCGATTTTATTTAAAACCGTTCTTATATAAAAGCGCTTTTATGTGCGTATAAATGTAGTAATTGGAACAGACATTATTTAACTTTAGCTGGAATTTGATATTTTCTTGTCAAAATGTCAAAATAAGCCATATATATACAGGGTATCTATCTTGCACGAGCCTAAGCCAACACCGTCTCAACTAAAAAGCCAGTTAAACTCCTACCTTTTCAGTGCCTTTTAGCCATTTTTATAGCCAAATTGACAGGTAAAACATGGACTTTCTGTACCTATATTTGTTGTTTTTAAAGTAGACATTCTTTTCTGCTGTCGGTTACCTTAGCTCAAAGAGCTTCATCATCATTATCAACGTTAACCAATTCGAAATATTCAAACATTTGAATCGATGGCCTTACCAATAAATTTTAGCAAAAGGCAAAAGATAAAAATATGTAATAAGATATAACATATTCTATAAAGGTCTGTGGTTTTTAGGGAAGCTAATAACTAAGCATTGGTCTCGGCTAGCCATTAAAAATCTTCCTTAATTTTAAAGAATCATCATTTTTCTGCGGTCTAACTTTAAATATTAAAAATAATTTGGATAGTTTTATAGCATATCTTTATGTTAGAAGCATAGAGAAAACAATAATAAAGAGAGGGTTTGATTCAATGGTGGATACCTGGCAACAAGTTTGGCTCGATGCTGGCTTTTTAAAATTTTGTTTTAGAATCACGAAAACTGCAAAGACAGACATAGGAAAATTACACTGTAAAAAGGAGCTTATTCAAAAGAGTGCCTGGTGCAACCCCCCCGGACTTCTTTGTTTAAAGACGGTACTTCTTTGTACACCTCTGCAACAAGGTATAACCATATTTTGTTGTCCCAAAAAAGTCATTCGAATACCAATAAACATTTAACAGAAAATAGGCCAGAGGTCGTTAACTCCTAAGTTTTCCAAATTCTATAAAACACACTTAGCTTTTATTGATTCTAGAGGGCTGTAGGAACTTCCATTTTCTCTGCTTCCATATAACAAAAACTTATTTTATGACAGACAAATCTATAACTTTTTGAAAACTGTTGACCTCACGCTTTGTCAATATAGTTTCAAAAACACCACCGCCTCCATGCGCTACATATCGACTCCGTAACACACTGGGCATGCTTTCATACTTTAAACTATCTCTTTATTTTTTTTTATCTCTGATTATAAACGCTCCCCTTTTACAATTTGTTGTTTTGATGAGATCTGGTATTTTCCCATAGAAAATGTCTTTTTTTTTGTAAATATTTGTAATACATTGTCTTTTTTTTACAATTATTTGGCTAAATAAATCAAGTAAAGATTTACTCCAAAAATTTTCTCGATTAAGAAAATACAGACTTCTCCAGAGCGTATTAAGACTTTTCCTGGATGTATCCATTCTCTTCCAGGGTATATCCAGACTTTTCCAGGGTGTATCTGAACTTTTCTAATACATATATATTTTGTACAAAATTTTAGCGCCAATTTGGATGAAATTTGGTAAGAAAATAGGGTGTAACCTGAATCTTAATTTTTATGTGACATTTCGCTCAGTGATTTGAATTATATGGCACATATTTTTGTAGATTGGGAAATATGTCAAAATTTTTGGCTCCAGTAAACTAAGATTTGTATAAGCTTCACAAGAAGGTGTCACGAGATAAGAAAAGAAAATATTTTTTAGGCGGTCATGGGTGGATGCTCAAAAACATTTAGGAGTTGAACTACAGTGGCAACAATATGATCGACGGATACACAGACCAACAGACAGAGCGACCGACAGACAAACAGATCGACGGCGTCTGGAACCGTGCTTATATAGACCAAATTCGTGGATATTCATCAAAATCTCCAAATGCGATTTTTGGCTGATTACATTAGTTCCTTTAATCAGGGAAGTAAAACGGGTTTATATCAGTGGCGTCTAAACGTATCTGGAATCTGGATGCTGTCTAGTCCGTTACGCTTGTTGCAATTTCTACTTGTTTGGTAATTTGGAGTGTCCGGAAAGTCTCGGTTTTGGACACTTTCTGAATAGACTTCTAATTAGTTGACGAAAGTTGCGACTAAACCCAATTGCATGCAGTTGGAGGGAGCATGCTTGATATTAGATCTCGAGGAATGCGAGTACAAGAAAGCAGTTGGGTCAGCAGCTGTCAAAACTTAGTAATACTACTGGAACACGTGTTTTTCTGCAAATGTAAGACCTCCTAAGTTTTGTTGGATATTATTCCGGCTCTTATTTTTTCTTTACATGTTGTTTTATATTTATGAAGTAGTCAAAAATAAATACTCTTACTGTCAACATATATGGCTAACCTGTTCCCACTAAAACTGACTAAACTGCATTCCAAGAATAAGGAAAGCATGAAAGACTTACCGTATCAATGTTTGATCGGATCGTTGATACTTTTGGCTGTAACCACTAGATATTGCTTACATTACGAGTCTGTTAATTAAATTTAATAATTCTTATACTCAAGAACATTTCAATGCAGCAAAGAGAGTATTGCGGTACTTGAAAGGAACCATAGATAAATGTATGGTTTATAGAGAAACTAACAAAGAAATAGTAGGGTATGTTGACTCAGATTATGCAAATGATGAAGACGACCCGAGATCTTCCACTGGTTATGTTTATGTATGCGGTGGAGCAGGTATATCCTGAAAATCAAGAAAATAGAGAACTGTTGCTCTTTCAAGTACCGAAGCAAAATATATGGGGTTATCTAAAGTTTGTAAAGAAGCAATAGCAATATGTACGAATAATTGATTTTTGGACTAGTGACTTAGACAATGATAATCAAGCAGCTCAAAAAATTGCAAACAATCCAATGTATCATAAAAGAACAAAGAATATCGACACAAGATATCACTTTATACGAGAAGCAGTGGAAAGAGAAGCTGTGAAGATAAAGCATGTTTTTATCCAAGGTTTTGGATGCTACCAAACACATGTCATGTGAAGAAAGCATGGAGTTAAGGTCGACAGATTGCGTTGTGTCATATTTATGAAGTAGACAAAAATAAATACTTTTATGTCAACTTATATCTCTAATCTTTCCTCACTAAAAGTCACTAAACTCTGAATTCCAAGAACAGTCCAGGCAGTAGGTGTTTTTGGCTTGAAAAAGGTTGGGAATAAACGATTTTGAAATATGTTATAGACGGATAGACTTTAATAAAAGATCTAAGTTTTCGTCCTTGGGGGGGTACCGCTCGCACCGCTATCTTGGATTATATGTGCAACAAACTCTTTTTTTAACTATATATTGGTAACAGTTTACCCCACTGGAAAATATTTAATAGAAAAGTTGAAGAAAATAAAATTATCTACATTTTATGTATTTACACTTTTTTTGTGTGTCTCATAAGTTAAAAGCTAAAGGAACACAAATATGACATTTCTGAAAATATATACAATTTTCGCAACCGTTTTTATTTTTTTTTAAGATTTTTTAATAATATTAGACAAAAATTAAACTTCTATGCGCTCAAAAATTATATTTCTTTCTTTTATTAACTTTCCGACTAGCCAGTATAATACAATATTTACATCACTTTCATTGGCTATTGAAAAAAGTGAACAGACCAATAAAAAACATGTTTTGGACCCCAAGGACGAAAACTTAGATCTTTTATTAAAGTCCATCCGTCTATAACATATTTCAAAATCGTTTATTCCCAACTTTTTGCAAGTCAAAAACCCCTACTGCCTGGACTGTTCTTGGAATTCAGAGTTTAGTGAGTTTTAGTAAGGAAAGATTAGACATATAAGTTGACATAAAAGTATTTATTTTTGCCTACTTCATAAATATGACACAACATGTAAACAACAAATAAGAGCCGGAATAATATCCAACAGCCTCCCTTAATCTGGCGACCTTAACTTCATGCTTTCTTCACATGACATGTGTTTGGTAGCATCCAAAACCTTGGATAAAAACATGCTTTATCTTCACAGCTTCTCTTTCCACTGCTTCTCGTATGTGTCGATATTCTTTGTTCTTTTATGATACATTGGATTGTTTGCAATTTTTTGAGCTGCTTGATTATCATTGTCTAAGTCACTAGTCTAAAAATCAATTATTCGCACATATTGCTATTTCTTCTTTACTAAAGAGCAACAGTTCTCTATTTTCTTGATTTCCTCTACGCAAAAGCTAAAGATATTGTTGTAAGCAATCTTTAATTTAAAAATTTTGTCGCAAGGCTCGGAGTATTTCATCTTTGGCTGTTCTTCTTAGATTCTATATAGGCGGATTGAAAGAACTTTTTTGTAATATTTACACTGATAATAGTGTAGAGAAAATGTTAGCAGATCATGCCTATGCACGAGCTAATCGTGCGCATATTATGTTATATGCCTTAGCCCATGTGATTCACACACACTTGATTTTACAAAAGACGATCGTGCGATCATGGAAAAAGTTATTGGTTTTTCATATAACTCAGTTGTTTTGAGAGCGGAGGAATATAAGGAATTTAAACGTGTAGCTTTCAAATTTAAACAAATGCTAAAGAAATTGAAAACTAATAGTCCAACAGCTAAATTGTGGGTACATTATTTTGAGATGGTAACGTTAGTAAAGCACTTTATAGAAGCTGACCGAATGGGAACCTGGCAACTACATCTTGACACCATTCAAAGAATGTTGCCTTACTTTCATGCTAGCGATCATTTTCATTTTGCTAAGTTTGCAGAATTTACTCATTTGTATTTGCCATACATGTTGAATTTAGAAGAAAAAATGGATCCTCTTAAATACCATAAATTGACAACTGAATGCATTTCAGAAGATTCATTCATCATAGAACAAACTAAAGCATGATGCATAGCTGTTGGGGGCTTACTTGCGGCTTACTTGGGGCCTTGGTATTATTGATAGCGTACTTGCACTGTGGACTTCAGAAATGATTGCTTTGCACAGTGTTTGCGATTCCATTGAAAAATATTGTGACGTTCATCTAGAGACATCTTAGCAACATGTCGACATGAGGAGCTCACGTATCACTCGAGATGAAAAAGACTTAAAAAAAACTACTCATTTGGTTATCCCAACATTACCCCTTCCTCCAGAACGATTTACTTTTTTCCATAAGTGTTGGATTGTTGAGCTTATGAAGCGTAAATATATTGGTCACACAGCCTCACAGATTTCAGCACACTGGTGCCGTCATCGTATGGGAGAGTGTGCAGAGACCCATTTTAAAAATTTTTAATTTCTGGGGAAAAACCGGCGTTTATAAAATTATAAAAAGTTTAACGTGCTAGCCATTTCGCCTTCATTTAATAAATTCAAAAATCGACATTTTAGAAACGGGAATATAGCATCGTAATGAGTGGGAACAAAATCGGTACCATGACCCAATAAACAGAGGATTTTGTCATCGTATTGGATTCGAATATATAATATATAAGTTGTAAAAACAACAAAGCTAAAATGGAACTCGTAAAATTTACAAGAGAAACTCAAGAGAATTTCCCCACTACTTGGTATTGCCCAAGGATATGCATTGGGGCTATAAAACTCTATCAACATACCGGCATTCGCAGAAAAGATGTTCCTGAAAACATACTTTTATACCTTAAGACTAGACAGGTTTTGAAGTTATTTTAATCAAAGTACAAGTGTGACACATAAACATAAAGTTACACCCAGTTGATACACTTTGAAATTTGGATAGGAACATGGGTGATGTAGTAACTTAGCAAGAACTTGCCTTTTTTTGAGGCATATAAATAAAAAATTTTGCCAAATTTATACAGTACAGTGCAAAAATATTCTTTTGTGACAAATAAATATTCGTTCAGTCAAATTCAAGTTCGTTCAGTCATATTGTGACAAAGAAATATTTTTTTTCAGGGCAGATATCAAGTTTGTTTATATATCAGAAGGAAAAATATTAAGATTTTAATGATCACTGATAATAATATTTCATTCTCACAAAGAAAGTCGCTTTGGAATATAACTGAACGAATATTTTTCTGTCACAAAGGAAACTTTTTTGTCCTTTAGTTATGCAATTCAGGTCAAGTTACAGTCAAGAATTCAGTTCTTTTGTGACAAGTAAATAGTTATTCATTTAGCTATATTCAAAAATGCCTATGTTTGTGTTAACTTTAAATAAAATAATGTACTGTTAATACGTTTGTATACCAATTGAGGATTTTTTTCTTTTATATCGATCAAAATAATTTTAATTTGGATGACGCTCAGGTGGCCGTAACACGCTTTTTCACTTTACAGGCAGTGCCACAGTCGAAAATATCCAATTATTCGTATATCATTAGTAGAGACTAATGCCCCACTCTATGGTAGAATAAATTAACAATATTAACTCATGTGGCAGAGATAGTAAACAATCTATATTATCTACAGAGACAGTGTGCTGGTAAAATAGAGATTAATAAAAAATGAACACTTTAAAAAAGTATTTTACATTTATGGAAACTGTTGTTGGACGGTGGTAGACAATGTTGAACTTGAGAGTAAACTAGAGCTTCGAACTTTCATTGTCTTTATTTTTACTTTTTCACAACGCTTCAAAAATAAGACTATCTAATTTGGACAATTTTGAACAACAAATCGAAATTGCAAGAAGAATTAGCCCTCAAAGATCTCAAATCAGTCCGGTCGATCAAAATTCTTCCTGCATACAAAGGAAATGCAACTGTAACATTAATGGTAATGGGCACTATCACCTACGACCAGAAAATCGAAGAGGCTCTACGAAAAGGGAGTTACAGAGAAATAATTCAGGACCCAACCACCATCATAGAAAGCAAAATCTACCACACTCTCTACCAACATAAAAGATATTTCAACGACCTTAAAAAGAGCAAACTCACAGCGCACTACAGCAAAGCACCGCATATGTATGGACTGCCGAAAATTCATAAAGAAAACATGCCTCTCCTACCGATAACAAATTCTCGCAATTTTCCGACTTACTAATCTTGATAAATATTATTTACTAATCATCCTCTTCAACGAAAGTCACCATCATTCATGAAAAAGCCAAAGCACTTCGTGGACCTCCTTAGAGACATTAATCTACAACATGATGATAAAGTTTTTATTTCCAGGTAAAGGACAGATAATTTCCACAGAACGATGGTCTACCCATGGCATCTTCAATTTTGCCGGTAGGGGCCAACATATTTATGGAATCCTTTGAAGAACAAGCTCTGCGAACATCATGGCAGAAAACCAGACTATGGCTAATATATATGGACGACAACACACTAACAGCACACACTAAAACAATTCCTTAATCATGCCAACAGCATAAGAAAAAGAAGAAAGTTGTCAGCTCCCTTTTCTCGATATTCTAGTCTCCAAGAATAATTAAACCATAATCAATTTCATATATCGCAAACCAAGGCATACTGGACAATATCTTGATTTGAAGTCAAACCGCTCCACATCAACTAAAACTGGGAATTGAAAATCTCTCTTAGATCGAGCCACCTCATCTGCAATACAGAAGAAGCTTTAAATAAAGAAAAAATACTTCAGACCACTCCAACACAAAAGACGACAGACGTAAATACTGGCGAAAGGCGACACTTATAATTCCATAAATCAGCGGAATCTCAGAAAAGATAAGAAGAATAGGCAACCACTACCATATTCGGATTGTCTTCAAAACGACCACAATAATAAGAAGTCAATTGACAAAAACTAAACCACAACATCACGACACCAAGAACCGCATCTACCAGGTATCATGCGTGTGTGAGGATATCTACATCAGAGAAACCAGACGACCTACAGAACATAAACGCAACACTCGACAAGGGGACACAACTGGATGAAAAATAGCTCAACATTGCTGGGAAAATCAGCATCTTATGGAATGGAAAGAGGTAAAGATCGTCGCCAAGAAGGAGAACCTATTTAAGCAAAAATTCAAAGAAATAACATTCATCCTGAGGAACAGGAATGTATTTTCTCAAACAAGCGCTACCATCAAGGATATTTGGAAATCCACACTTTTCGGAGATAATAAATTTCGATTGCGAAACAGCGAAACCAAGCAAGTGTAAATCTTCATGAACACATGCAAGTATATAAGGTTAGGTATTCTTAGTTTTTGTTGTTGTTAACCTATTGGCGATTGCAGATACATAAGCATTCGAAACGTTGTGAAAAAGTAAAAATAAAAAAAATGAAATTTCGAAACTCTAGTTTGCTCCCAAATTTTTGAGAACCTTTGCTTGATACAAAAAATGTTTATCCGTTTTTCTTTAAATGGAAAACATTTTCGTTAGCCGAAGGACGGTTTATCAATAGTAGGTGTAGATAAATCTTAAAATATCTTATTTGAAGGTAGACAAAAATTTTTATTTTTTTTTCTAAAAATCATTTTTTTTTTAAGAAAAAGCAAAACTTTTACAAAATATTCAAAAATACAGTTTTTTGGCGCCTGTTTAACTCGAAGCTTATCTCAACTCGTAGGTAACCCACGGTTGATAAGCCGGTCCTAAATTACATAAATTTATTACAAATTTGACTCTAAAAGGGTAACTTGGGCTATATTAATAGAATTTAGGGAAAAAATGCTGATTTTTTACAACTAGCTGCTTTTATGCAAGGGTTGGTTTATTTAACATGCTTATTGAGTGATTGAAAAAACGCGATTAAAAAAAAGCATATTGAATATATTATTTTTTTATACGTTTATTAGAAAAACAGGTAAATACTTTCAAAAAACTCGAACAGAACATAAATATGACATTGATAGCTCACCATTTTTATACTATAAATCAAAGGCGGCTGGTGACTGCATAACAGGTTTTTTGTTGACCATTTTAATTTCTGACTATTATTTTATCTTACTTTCGAAATAGCGAATCTTTTGGGGTTCATTTTTGAAGCAGATGCTTTGATGTCAAAAATTTTATAAAATAGCAAAATAATCATAAAATTCATGTTACACTTTAAAAAAATAATTCTTAACCTCATTACCTCTTATTATGATTATATTATTGATCTGATTATGCCTGGAAGCACGATCTGCACTCTTTTTTAGCTTATTAAAAATCGAGTGATTTAGCTCCCCCTAGAATTTGGAAGCCTATCGCACAGTATTTTTATTGATTCTTTCCGACAACAATCTATTATTATCCATCTATCTATCGCTTATTTCAATGCCAATAATAAGTTCTGCCTGGGAAATTTTAGCCATTTTCTCGAGACTGATTTGGTTGATTTGGGATCCGTCAGTGTGCCAGCTCAGCTATCTGTGTTTGTTGGATTAATTTTGCAAAAAAGACCCGCATCCTTGACGGCCTATGAGATGAGTTCACATGGTCCAAAGCAGGTGAGAAGTTTTTTCACACTCACGGCTACTATTGTCAAGAATACAGCCCCAGGTTTTTATTCACCCTATAATGTAATGTTGCCAAGATACGTTGTTTAAAGGCACAATTACACAGACGAACATGCTCAAATAAAAGCGCGCAAAAAATTTCAGATCTTTTGCGCGAACATTTTTGTGAGCTTTTCTTTGAACATTTTGTTCGGGTAAATTTTTGAGCAAGTTATTGGGGTTATGAAAAAATATTTTTAAAGATGAGAATAAATATAATTTTACATCATTGATCAGTGATCTCAATTCTTTAAAAAAATGGAACACCAACTTTTATTTTAAACTTTTGTGAAAAAAAGGCGACGGCAAGCGAAACATTATTATTGGCTATCAGTTTTGTCATATGCAATGTTAAAATAGTTAATGATGGAGGTAATAACATTTAATTCTTTTCTTTAACTTTTTTGGTTTTTTTCATTATAAAAAGAAAACGGAAATGTCTTCGAAGTAATTACTTTTTAAAATGCAGGTGGATATTTTTAGAGAACTGTTCTGGAGAGTAGTTAGTTGTTCCCTGGGGGGGGATAGGGAGGTTTAGACAGTCAAAACGCAGCGCTGTCAAACACTGCTGTAATTTTGTGTGTCAATGTTCATTTGACCAAAACTCCCTTTCACTAGTCTACGTTTTTTACCTTCTCCTAACCCAGCAACAGCAATAAATAAGTGCCAATTTTTATTTTTTTTGATTCTCATTTTTTTTACAACCCCAAAAAAGTTACAAGTATACTGGCATATCCCCTATAAAAATCAGATTAATCGAAGTTGCTTATGAGGTAAAACGTCAATTTCGACATCAAATCGTTTTTCCGTCGGAAAGCACTTAATTAAAAATACCTTGTTTTAAAACTTAGTCTTTCTATTTTCACTTAAGTTCAATGAATTCCCATAAAACTATAAAATTTAAATTTGTAAGAAACTTTTATTACCAACATTTCTTCAAACAAATTTTGCTCAACATTCTCTCCAAAATTTACGTGTGTTTTTCTGTACGCGATTTTGCTCGAACATTTCTTTGAACATTTTGCTCAAGAGGCTCGTGCAAATGTTTGTCGGCATTTCAACATCAAAGGAAAGTTTGTCTGTGTAAATGCGCCTTAATGTGTACATATATAAAAACACCGGAATGAAATAAATTATTTCACAAACTAAAAATTAGAGCTTTATCAGTTTTCCCTTTTTTATTATTCTTTTCAAAACTTTTTCTAATATTTTAAAAAGAAAACCCAGCACAATTAAGAAATTGTTCCGAAATTCAAAGAACCCGAAATTAAATTAAAAAGGCTGGGGTCGACGGAGACTGATATTTTAAAAACTTCCCAAAACTAAAAAAGAAAAGTTAAGAATTAAAGACAATCTGAATTTTTAATTAAGAAGTTTTCCCTATAGGTGCTGCGTGTGCAGCTGAGATATTAATCATTATAAAAATTATCCTCCCTTTGATATTTTTAACTCAAACCGTGGCCTTTAAAAGACACTGAGACATACAGCAAAATATGTATCAAATTGATTGTACAAGATCTAATGCTAGCGTAAATTGTATTATTATAAATGGCTTTGCGTAAAATTTTTCATATTTTTGTGTTTTTCGTAAAATATCTTAAAAGGTGGGATGGGTTAGATGTTCCTGTAACCGTCATTGAATTACAAACAAGTGCTAGTATAGTAGAAACATGTTGGGTTAGAATAAAAACGGTACGAAATCCTTATAAAAACTGGATTTAATTTAAAAGTTGAAAGCGTGGTAAAAATATTTTGAAAATAACGTTTTAAGCACTCTTTAAACGGTACGTAATTAAAAAATATACGCTAAACATTACTTTGAGAATTAAGCCTCTATTCAATGGAAAAGTTCAAAAGCAAATATTGCGAGCGTTACGCCACTCATAACAAAAGTAAAATCTTTGGCTCCATAATTACAGACCAAAAACAACCACAGCTATAAACCTCTTAAAGTGTCTTTGTGTCTCCTGATATAATCCTTAACAAAGAGCTAGGGTGGAGGTATAGACACTTCTTTTAAGAAGAAATCCAGCAATGTTTGCCAATTTTGTACTTTTGTATCTATCAATCATTTAAGAACTAATTGGGAGCATGGTTTTTATACATAAAATATTTTAAAAAAATTAATACTAGGACTTTTCTAGGAAATTTTCCATTCCCTAATGACCAATCGTTTGCCTAAATAATGCCAAGTAAGTTTGGGATACTCACAAACCACCAGTTACCAGGTTTTTCTACTTAACCTCAAACAAGTGCACTGACTGACGTCTTTCCGTCCAAGACGTGTGGTCTTGAACAGGGAGCGGCATAGATCTATGACGAATGATCACATGGGACGAAAACTTTATAATATTGAGCGATGATCCGATGAATCATACGATCCCGATCGCATGGTCCGAAACCGGGGAACAGCGTCGAATCTAGTGACGCTTGCGCAAGAAAGAGGTTTTTTTTTTAAATGTTGTGCTTCCCAAACTACTTTTTATTTGTGGGAGGTGATTCAGGTGATAGATCCCATGCTATAGATCCCATCTCACAAGAAAAAGACCGGATCGTATGAATTTCAAGAATATACGTCCAGGTATCTTTGGTCGCGATGACGCTGTCTTAAAACTTGTTAAAGCATATCATAGCAGGGGGGCCTTTCGCTAGTTTGGATTTTTTCTAAAAAGAATTTGCAACAAAACTATCGTACGGTTTTATTGCTTTTGCTACTGTCTTCTTTTTATTTCTTGTACTTGTACCTGGAATTTAAGTTAACAAAGTCCCTGTCACGTAGAGCCACTTTTAGTTTAACAGGACCCTGCTAGTAATAATTAAAACACGAAAACCTCCCCCAGAAGTGGCGCCCTCTTCAAAACGTCCCACGAAACAATGTAAAATAGCGGTGGCTCCGCATGTATTGTGGTGTTCTCAAACCTCTAACACTCTACGAAGACAGCTACAACCATATGCTCACTTAAGCCTCTGTGTCCTTAAAAATGATATTTTTGTCTCTTTTTGCCGCATGGAATACGTGTCTAGGGATAAGTTGGGCGGTGTAAAAAGAAAGTACTTAGGCAGCGGGCCCAAGAGGCACTCGAAAGGATCAGCACGTGACGAGGCATCGTAGCCAACAAAAGTCTCTCTGCCACTTGACGTTTTCTCTCGCCATATAGCTCCGGATATTTGCTGATAAGAGAAAAAATAGGCCTTGCATCCAATTATTTTTCAATACCCCGCGCCATGCCGAATCAGCCAATCTCGACAGGTTCTTGCGCGCTGCACATTGAAATTGGATTGGATTGCCCCCTCCTCCCTTACCGTTTTAGAGGAAGAAGGGCCATCGGTTCGAGGTTATCAGACAAGCTTTAACACAATGTTTTGTTTTTAAAAGCAAAGAGTATATATAATAAACCTTATTTTACATTTCAAAACTTACAATAAAAAAATATGAGCAGTGCCTTTTTATTCTGGCTTTTAACTTAAAATCAATTAATTGAATGCAAAGAACTACTTTTAGTTTTCGATATATTGGAATTCTCTTAGAAAACACCACCACCGAGAGATGGGTGGCTTGGTCGTCATTTTGCGTACACCAAAGGGTATTTTTTACCAGATTTCTTTGTTAAAAATGCCTCACAATGCCTTAAATTGCCTTAAAATTCATTGAATACCTCTAAATTCCCCCGAAATGCCTCAATGTCATCGGCGTCTACACCAAAGTGCACTACTAGGCCACCCTAGACCACCACTCGAATTTAAAAAGGGAATGTTGGTCAATTGATATCTTATTTAATTTTAAAAGTTGTACGTCTTGTCGAATTTGTAGAAAAGAAAAATGAAACATCCCAACGCGCAGTCCCAGACCACGTGAAACAATTAAGAATCCCGTTTTTCTTTAATGCCAAACAAACATAATCCATTAAAATGAAACGAAACCCTACACCGCACACCCTTTTTGCTCGTTTTTTTCGTGAGAGATTTATTTGGGCAAAAGTGAGGCACGTTTAATGAAGATAAATACTAAGCGGGCCAGTTTTTACCCACTGTTTAATCGGAGAAACGCGCCAGTAAAAATCAAAAGGTTATGGAATTAATAAATAGGTATTATTAAAAAAAAAATATATTCCAATCTCCCAGACGCCAAAATAATAAATTGAAAACCATTACTCATTAAACTTATTTACCACGCAGTTTTCTTAACTTAAAAATGGTTTGATTAGTTATAAGACTAATTTATAACACTGGCTGGGATGTCATTAAAGTCTGTCTATCAAGTATCGATTTTATTGTTTACCATTTTACGATCTGTTTTAACAGTTTTCTTTAACATTTTATTTATACATACAATGTTCTGTGTTCAACCTAATTTTATTTAATTTAAGCGCATATGAAATCCTTGTTTTACAAAAAAAAACTCATAAATCTATCTTTGTTTGTCAACTTTTTACTGCACATAATTTAATATTAGTTAAAAGCGTTTTAAAAATTTAACATATAGCTATAAAACATACAAAAGTAGTCTAATTAAATGATAAAGTAAGTATACCATATTTTATTTGAGTTTTTTGCCATGTCTTCAATTCTTTTGAATTTGTTTGTGTTTATTAATTGGCACATCCCTATTTAGTGAAAATTGTTTTAAGTTTATGTCATTTTTGGAATTAACAAGTTCATTGTAAAACGCAATATTAAAGAAAGAAGTTTATCTAAACATTTCCTCAAAATTTTATTTTATTTGGCGGCTTCTAACCAAAACATATAGATATCAAAAATCTAATTTTTAACATTTCTCTGTCTGTCTCTTTCTCTGTTTGCTCTAGCATCACGTAAAAGCTGCTTATTTTGAGATTTTGAAAAATATTAATAAAAAACACACCAGTAATGAAGGCTGAATTTATTATTGAACATGACAAATGGTAGTTCGATATTCTACTTTTTTTGGGTTTTTGGCCACAAAGTTAAGGAAATTTCTTAGAAAATAAATATCTGTATACACTTGCAAATCGAGACACTTCAAGGCCTCTTGAAGTTAGATCAAATGACCGTAAGGAGTACCTCAGAAGGAGAGATTGGGGGAGATCTAAAATTTTCCACATTCTTTTGAGAACCATCATATAGTAATTTGGGGAGAAACCAGTATATTATAAAAAGAACCAGACAAAATTATACGAAAAATCAAAGAAGCAGCTTGTATCTATGTAAATGAAGCTAACATATTTAGAGTACAGTTTGGCTACCAATTTTGAAACAAGATGTTTTTTGTATTTCTAATGTATTCTTTCCTAAAGGTAGTCAAAAGATAAATATTCCTTAATATTTTAAAACAAAAAAAATATTAATCTTCATTTTTGATTTAACTTTAAATTTTATATTCTTGTAATAATAATATATAATATAATTTTCTTTTTAAATTTTATTAAACCCAGTACCTTGCTGGCTACTATCGTCGTACCAAACTGTCAAGTATTAATTTTTTTATTTGTATGAAACAGACAGATATTTTTAAAGAAATCGAGAAAAATTTTAAAAATAATAATTCCTTTGGTAACTGCAGTAGAGTTTTAGCCGAAACGTCAGATAAGTATTTAGATTCTAATTAGAATTTGCGAGTGTATTTTTTAAGAAATTGTCTTAACTTATTGACGAAAAACCCCAAAAAAAAGTAGCTTAAGCTTTATGAATCCCCCACAAACATAATATAGATTTTACCTACGACCAACGAATAATACTAATTTTACGACCACCTCAACACGATTTTAATGGCTCATTTACGGTACTAGGATAATAATAATAATAACAAGATGGCGTGACAAGCGATGAAAATTTCTTTTTCAAGAGCACTAATTGAAGCAAAATACGAATTATTTTTCTATATTTTTAAGACAATAACGGCGGGATTTACTAAAAGGGTGTAGTCTATTTTAGAACGGTCCTAAGTTTAAGTAAAATTTCTGGTTTTAAGCACTTTAAACCAACCATCCTTGAGTTTTGAACATAATTTAATTTATAAAAAGAATTTTAATAAATTTGTTTATTGAATAATCATCTTTACACAATCTTTTGTTGGATTTAAGAAGAAAGTTTTAATTTAGGAAAAAAGAAAATTAAAAAATTTAAACCCACGCTGGGTTTAAATAGTAAACACTCTGTAGAACAAATTAAAATTGGGGTTATATGTCACTCTAATTAAAACTTACCCTGTTCATTAATTTTTCCAATTAAAACCTGATATTACACAAAGATTTAGATGGGTAATAATGAAACAAGGAGTAGATTAATTTTTTATTTATTTAAAAGGTGTTTTTATTTATGAAATGTATTAAAAAACTTAAATGCAAATTTTTTTCACATTTCTATCACTGTCGAAATGTCAGTTTAAAAATATTAGCGCTGCGTTCAATCACAAACAGCGAGTTCGGATCTTTTACCTCTGCTTGCACCTTGGCTTGCACCAACCTCTACTGATGAAAGCTACAGCTTTAAAATGAGGGGGCTTTGAGTAAGGAAAGTTTTGTTGACTGAGCTTTTAGATAACCTCAATGTTTTAATTTCAGTTTGTAAATAAATTAATATAGTTGTTTGGGGTTTTTTTGTTTGGTATATTTTTCGTGCAAAATCAGTGACCTTCACTTATGTTTGTTTTGCCTCGTAGTGACCTCATAAATATATTTTTTCTGCTGAAAACGGGTTAAATAAGGTAAATTAATCCTTGTGAAAACGATTACTTAGGGCAATTATGAACGAACTTATTAGCAATTGCCAAAAAACAATCCTTTCTGGGGGTTATAAATTTAAACCACCCCCCCAGAGGTGGTCTAAAAAATCACCAATTTTATAACCTCAAACACAGATTATGAAGCTACTATTTGCCAAAATTTTGGCGTATTCACAATTTGCCATGTTGAAACCTGTCAAAACAAATTAGTTTTAGGGCATTTTCTTCTAAAATATGGTATTTATTTTGACAAAAAAGCAGTTTTTCATTGGTATCTAGCAATACAAATACAAAATAATCAATAACTTTGTGTCTTTTCTATATGGGTAAGTGTTTCTTGAAAATTGGTTTAAAATTTAGTGCCCCCCACAGGTGTAAATATTTAGTCCTGTGGGGGGTACTATTTTAGATCTTAGTAAATCCCACTGTATATATTTATTAAACGTAAATAAATCCAATATAATTTTAGAATCAACCAACTATTAGTCAATTATAGCCAAAAATAAGTCCATTAAAATGACATATTATGCATTTTTGAGAAAAAAATACCTTTTTAAAAAGATATATGAAAAGTACATTAGTAACCTTATTTGTTTTGACGTTTTAGATAGAACGTCATTGAAACTTCAGGTTATAAAAGTTGTTAACTTAAGAGTGTTTGCGTTTCATATTTTTAATAATTTCTGATATTTATAATGACATTTTCATTGGTCGTAGGTGAAGCATAGTACACTAACTCGCATGTTATGGTCATTACACGCTCAGATAAATTAAGACACCCGCCTGCAGCTCGTTATGTAAACTACTAATATTTATTCGATATTCTAGTTTACTCCATATAACATTGTGCAACTTAAAACAACAGCAACCACATGTAGTTCTGTAGGGGTCTTTATTTAGTTGAGTTGAACTTTAAACTAATATTTAGGTAACCTAACGAAAAAATTTTCAAAAAAATCCAAATACACGG
The DNA here is from genome assembly GCA_963921995.1 of Oxystoma pomonae. NCBI lineage: Eukaryota > Metazoa > Arthropoda > Insecta > Coleoptera > Brentidae > Oxystoma > Oxystoma pomonae. The sequence goes on from OY998164.1 coordinate 34,107,352, forward strand.
CTTTGTTTAATTTAACGTATTTTATGTTGGTTTAACCAAATTTATTTGAAGGGCCTACATAAAAAGTAAACAAACGTTTACTAGGCTTATTTCCAATTATTGTTTTTCTGTGTAGCAATCAGTATCTAGGTAAAGACAGTCGTGGTCTATACATTTAATTCAAAGCTGGTTGATGTCAAACAAAAAACTTGACTTTAGTATCTGCACTTAATACACATATTTTTTAATTAAATTGGGAAAAAACGGATATGAACAGTCTTAACGCAATAATTTTCACAGCGCCGGTGCCGAGCAAGATTGTCTTGTAAGTGACTTCAAAATATAAAAAAGAAAATTTAAATAAATTTAAGGATTATTTCTTTTTCGTTGGTAACTCTGAGTAGGCGCGATATAAATTAATTTTTAATTAAATGAAAAATTAAAAGATGGTCTTTATTTTTCACATGCATCAGGCGTGGCAAATGTTGAAAACGTGTCACCACTAATGAGGGTCTAGAATTACTAAATTAAGTATCCTTAGTATACTAACGAGAAATTAAGTCTTTCGTAAGAATATTTTTAAATTAAAATGAGGCAGATTATTACCAGAAAACATGTTAAGAATATGCCATCAGAATTCAGATATAGTCGCCCATTTAGGAAAATTATTAGAATAAAAAAACAGGCATTTATAATTTTCGACATTTTCACTTGAAATCTTACGACATGGAGTTAAGAGTCTTCAATAAAAAAAATTAGAGATTTTCTACCTTAGAATACTGGTGTAAATATAACACTTTTTGCCCGTTTTAACAGCCTACACCAAAAACAATTTCAACTAATGATAGGTTTAGTCAACTTTTCATATTGATAATTCATAATGTATGAGCACAATTTTAGGGTTAATACATAATTTAACAGCACACACAGCGTGCCAGATTTTTCTGAGGCCCCACCGCAAAATTTTTTAAGGTACTCCCCTATTCTACTCCATATTTTTTTGTCGAAAATAAGAGAGTTAATGCTGAGGCCATCTTTAATGTGAAACCCTGATATTTTATCAATTTGATCGAACAACAACTATGGTTTTTAGCATATATTTTATTATTAGATATATTAGTGATATATAATAAAACTAACTATAAAGAAAAATAACAAACATATACTACAAGATATTTATAAATCAACTCAACGAAAGGAACTTGTCTACAACTTTGTTCAAATATACATCTTTTGCTCTTCTGTTCTCTACTGAAATTATTGCCAAAGCGCCAAGGCAATTTGATTTCATGCCAGACCTTAGAAAGCTCTTTATTAGCATCAGCTTTGAAAATGTTCTTTTTGGTTCTGCTGATTTAACAGGAAGCACCAAAAACAAGTGAAATATACCTTAACTAGTTTGGTTCTCATGTTTCCTCTGTATATTAGTATTCAAAATGTATTCAATTTTAAAGCAGCCTAAAGGTATTTGTTTTTGTATATTATATTCTTTTTTTTCGTCATTTTTAAGAAGGCGGCTAAGAGGCCCTCAATATGCCGTTGGCGGCGGGGGCGCTCAAGGCGTTTGACACGCTCCTGAGCATAGTGTATAAGGGTAAATTTTGACAATTAACATATCAAATTGACAAAAAATGTTTTCTTTGCCTTTCCTCTAATATGTTAGGTATTTTTTTCCCTAATTTTAGGTTTTCTAATATCAGCTGAAATTACGTCTATTTTGAGATTATCCAACCAAAATATATTCTTTGCTTTTGACATGGATTTTTCATATTGATAGTGCATAAAGTTAAAGTTAACCATCTTTAAAATTATGCACTGTGCTATATTATAACTATGAGAAGTTCGATAAACACGTCTATTAACAAGAATATATTTAACATCATGATTATGAATAAAATTGTGATTAGTTTATGAATTATCAATATGAAAATTTGGGTAAATCTCCCATAATTCAAAATCGTCCTGAGGAAACGAGAGGACAGATGACCGAAATCTTAGATGGACTACTTAAAGATATCCGATGCTTACGAAGACTTTGGTTATATTATTATCTGAGAAATCTTGGGACCTAATTTTCGAAGCCGTGACAGGAATCGATCACTCAACAGCCAAAGCACATCAAATGCATACTCACAGTTCAAGAATGACGGCGGTAAAACAGACGCTCGCTCTGCCATTCACCTGTTCATTTAGGATTGTTTTCGCCACTGCGTCACACCCTACATATCTCCATCGCTTTCCCTCTCTAAGGTCTAGAACGATATGGAATTAATTGCAACCCATTGTGTTGGTTTTGTCGGGTGATAGCAAATTTTGTAAATAAACAATGGTTATTATTTGCCAAGGAGTTTTCGTTGGACCAGATATCTTGTCTCTTTTTAATCTAAGCTATGCTTTGTTTGGGCAGATTCCCTGCGCATCCAATTTGAAATTTTTTTAAAGGCTTTAATCGTAATGACGCAGCCTTAAAACATTGAACTACTAGAAGCTTTTTTGTCATGTTAACCTAATACGTTTTCCCCTGTTTTTAATATTATTTAAAGTACCTTCAATAATTTTTAGTTCCGTTTAATTAAATGGTCTAGATAAAAAACCTAAAAATGTATTCAAGTAGGATGTACAAATATAAAAATAAGAAAAAGGTGCTTTGGAAATCCCTATTCACACTGAAATTAATGACAAGCCGGCAACACAGATTTCCTGCCTTTGATGACGAATTCTAACTTAATATTTAGTTAATATTGTAACGTACCTGTGAAACAAAATACTGCGGTACCCCGACTTCTGTTTCAACTTGCATATAGTAATACACTACGCAACCGTTTTTCTCCACATACTTTTCACAAAAATATCAAAAAAACACTATTGACAAGTGCTGAAACTTTCACTTTCAAAACAATAATGACATTCCAGGAAAAATCGAGAAACCGCAACAAACAATCAATGTCGTCACGTTGACTACAAAAGAAGATGTTTAAGGAAAACACATGTTAAATTTTCAAAAAACGTCGAAAGTTTTAAATAGGTTGTGAGTATTAAATATTATGTATATTAGCTTTTTCAACATATATCTTAAACCTCGTTAATTAATTAATAAATAAGCGTCAAAACTTAATCCAAATTTAATAAGTTTTTTGTTGCATAATTTTGTTATTAAAATTGGCAACACAGATTTCTTTCTCCCCTTTCTCCACTGTAGATGTAGCACTCAAACAACCAGCGTAACCAGACAGACCAGACTCCTTCTAGTAGTTCAATCTTCTAAGGAGGCAGCGCTGAATAAACTAACAGCATCTACGATTGGGACAGTTAGTGCAACTCTTAAGTATCTGCTACTTTTATATAAGGACGGTTTTAAATAAAATAGCTTTTTGCGAGGGTTTATATCATAGAGAAAGTAATAGATATGCGAGAGTGACCGATACTGTGTTATACTTGGGGAAGATTGTTTGACAGCGACACGAGTGCAGCCGGTGGCTACAGGAAGGAACTACTTGTACAGGCAGATGCATAATAATATAAATATTTTGTTTTGGTTAATTTTTTTAGAGACAATTACTTATTTAATAACAAAAAGATATGAAAAAACTGAACAGACGCCTTTTTTCCATACTTTTTTGTGTTAAAAATCAATGCATTCGCTAAACATTTTAGCTCTATACAAACGTTAACCAACCTAAATAACTTTCTATAGCCTACACAAAGTTTTTGGACCCTTTAAAAATCTAAAATAGGAGGAGGGGGTTATAACTATGTTGAGGAATATTATCAAAACTAAACGTAACTAACCAATTTTATTGTGTTATTTTCTTTTATTAATTAGGAAAAAATCCAAGTATAAAAGTCTTGCAGATTTTATTAATGTGTTAACCTATCTCTTTTTTTTATTGTATTTTAACCTATTATCTTCTTGGTTGTATAAATTATCACAATATTTCTTAAGGGATATGGTTCGCAAAAATTTGAACCCGAATTTTCGGCACTCTTCAAATAGTCCCATGCTCTAGCATTATTTGTCGTGATCCAGTCTGATATGATTGACATTTTAGACTTTAGAGTAAGTTGTTAATCCACTATATAGTTAATAGTCGCGGAATTTTCAACCCAAACTGATTAAAATAACTCAAAATTTTTTGAAAATCTAAAAAACCGGCTTGTCTGTCAAGCCTGGACTTTGGTAGGCGGTGGCAAAAACCGGCAGGTATAAAATTGTGCGAAATATATTTCGACATATTTCTGTCTTTTTTTATGTTCATATACAAAGAGATGGACGGGGCAAGGTAGGTGTCTACTTAGTACAAGCACTACTTTCACTCTCCACTGCAATGCGCTATGCGCTACAAGAAGGTAGTTTTTGCCAGCGCCACCTAGAGAAGAAATGTTTCTCTTGTACCAGCCTGGGCACTCTCGTTTGACAGTGAATCCAATCTTCACAGCTGATCGATGTCAAAATCGAAATCTAAACAATGTCAGTGTTAGTTCAATGTTTTCGTTTGGATTTTTTCTTTAAAAATTCGTTTTTTCGGCAATTTTAAGAACTTCGAGTTGGTTTTTCCCTCGTCCCGTTCCAAAAATGTTTGTGCCCTGTTTTATGTGTACGTATCATCGCCGACGCTCCCGTGTTGAATAAGGGCTGCTGCATAAGGAAAATCCTTTTGGTTTTGCAAATTATTGTTTATTGCTTTACTATAGGCTTGGTTCATGTCTTAAAAACCATTCAAGGTGGAATCATGAGTTCTATAAGGTAAGCAGTGAGGCGCAAGGAAAATAAACTATAGCAATGGAATGCTGCTCTTACCGCTTGCTTGAAATTCACCAAAAATTCCCCAAAATGCATGTATCCTTTAACAAAAAGTGGAACAAGTTCCCTTTCATGCATCTTGAGTCCGTGCCTCTTTTTTGCATGCAACTTCTTAAGATGCATGGAGAAAATCCATAGTGAGAACAGGGCTTAAATTCAACTTGTGGCAAAAATAATGTGGTTAATTTAGGTATACATGTAAATTCCTACCTTACCCAGCGCCACCTAGAGGAGAAATTTTTCTCTTGTACTAGCCTGAGCACTTTCGTTTGACAGTGAATCCACTCTTTACAGCTGATCGATGCCAAATTTAAATCTAAACAATGTCAGTGTTAGTTCAATGTTTTCGTTTGGATTTTTTATTTAAAAAATCGTTTTTTCGGCAATTTTAAGAACTTCGAGTTGGTTTTTGCCGCGTCCCGTTCCAAAAATGTTTGTGCCCTGTTTTATGTGTATGTATTATCGCCGACGCTCCCGTGTTGAATAAGGGTGGCTGCATAAGGAAAACCCTTTTAGTTTTGCAAATTATTGTTTATTACTTTACTATAGGCTTGGTTCATGTCTTAAAAAGCCATGCATACACAATTAAATGTGTTTGATTATAACCATTCAAGGCGGATTCATGAGTTTCATAAGGTAAACAGTAAGCCGCAAGGAAAATAAACTGGCATTGTTTAGATTTTGATTTTGACATCGATCAGTTGTGAGGAGTGGATTCACTGTCAAACGGAAGCGCCCAGGCTAGTTCAAGAGAAAAATGTCTTTCCTAGGTGGCGCTGTTTTTGCGCTGCGGCCCTATCTTTCTGTTAGTCTTTGTAAGTTATTACGTTGTCTCTGGTTTATACGTCCTTCATTAAATATGTCAGTTTAAAAAAAAGTCAAATAAAACAACTTAGTTAACAACAGATTTTTCGAAAAACTAATGTTGGGTAATTCTTCGTCAGTTAAAAAAAGACAAATAAAACAACTTAGTTAACAAAAGATTTTTCGGTAAATTAGAGTTGGGTAATTCTTTTTAAATAAAATCGATTTAGGGCTTAAAACGGTTTTAGTGGTGTTTATACGACAACATTTTTAAACCGTCCTTATATAAAAGCGCTTTAAGAGGCCCGTATAATGTAATGAACCATTAGTGTATACACAAAATAACATAAGTATACTTCCCACTGTTTCTAACATTATCCATATCACTTAAATAAATCATTTATTATCGGTTATTTTACGTAAATAATTTCCACAAATTCTACAAAACATCGCTTTGGTTAAAAGTATCGGATTTAAGGTAAATGTCAGAGTACTTTATAATATTAAATTGAATTATACTATTGTTATAAAGTTCTTGACAATGGCGATGCAAAGATATTTGATTGGAGGGTGGGGGAAAGGTCATTTTTCTAACTAATATTACAAGCGATTCCCAAGTTACCTGAAACTTTAAGACTTTTTTAAATTGTTGTTTGAAAAAATTAGAAATAAAAATTTTTTTGTAAAATGTACTTAAATTTCCCAACTGAAACTTCATATTTCCCAACTGCAAGCAACTGAAACCAACATTGTGGGGAGTCTCCCCTCCTCATCCCCCCCAAGGGATTGCTGGTGAGATCTTGACTATGGTAGTTAGTATCCCCACCAAAAGTTAAATGGAATGTTGCTTAGAGCATTGGACTGATCTCTTGACAGATATATCAACTAAAGCTACAATTATTCCGTTTATTTAAACCAGACCGAGAACTCAAAGCAATCCAATAATGGGCTCAAGCATTAAATTGGACCAATAAATAAACAAACAAAGCGTTAAATTTAATAAACCAGAATCGTTAAATTTAGTAAAACCGCCAAAACGTTTCGGTCCCCAGCTAAAGTGCGGTTTCCATTGCATTCAAAGTTACAACGTGATTAAAATATCGGGACTAATTGGGCTATTTTCGCCTTTAAGTAAAATTAGTCCGGGCGTTTTATACGAAAACCTTTCAAATTAATTAATTCTAGTGGACTAAAATCTCGTAATATTTACTAACCTATAAAGAAAACTATAAATTCCGAAAAAAATTTAAAAAAAATTGATAAAGATACTTTTGTTATACAGGGTGATTTCGAAGTACTGTCATTCCTTTTATCAACATATAAAACTCGATCGGAGAATTACTTTTTGTCAAATACTTTTTTTGAAAAAATGTTTTATGGTTTTTGGGATCGGGACCTGTTTCCCAAAACCGAGAGTTATCACCAAGCCGCACGGCTAAACATCACATGGAAAGCAATATAGGGGGGGGGTCCCATACGCGGCGTATCATCAGTTTTGTATATTCATTGTTATTTATTATGTCGGGTCGTTCGTAAACAATAATAATTCGCAAATTTTTTCGTGTAGTTTCGAGTCCCGGTTTTTTATAAAAGTTTCTCTTTAATAACGAATACAGAGTTCTTATTTATGGACAAGTGGGGCAAGTGGCGGCCCATACAGCTCGGGTATACTCTGAAACTTTTGCAGAACGTTCGTCCTTTGGTGCATTTCTGTTGTATGTAAGTAAGTAAGTAAGTAAGTAATCGTTTATTTATCTCAAAGAGCTAATAATAATACAAGGGTTAATAATATCAATCAATATCCATTGATCAAAAATACAAAACGGCGTTAAAAATACTACTTTTACAATTGTCAAATATTAATATCTACAGCTGGACAAGTTAAGTCCCAGAGCAGGAGAATGCTGCTTAAAATGTAACTAATAATATATAAAAAGTCTTATTAAAAAATTGAGACAGATAGTGATTTTTTAACTAGGACTTTAATTAAACCTTAAAGCCAACCAATGTGTTACATTCCTTAATATCCTGTGGTATATTGTTAAAAATATTAAGCCCCCTGCCTATAAAACACTGAATTTTGCAAGGAAGTCTTTGTACAATGCTTCACGTAAAAATTGTTTTTACTTCTGGTATTATATGTACGTATTTGTTTATGATATCCAACCTGCTCTAATATGTACAAGTTAAGTCCCAGAGCAGGAGAATGCTGCTTAAAATGTAACTAATAATATATAAAAAGTCTTATTAAAAAATTGAGACAGATAGTGATTTTTTAACTAGGACTTTAATTAAACCTTAAAGCCAACCAATGTGTTACATTCCTTAATATCCTGTGGTATATTGTTAAAAATATTAAGCCCCCTGCCTATAAAACACTGAATTTTGCAAGAAAGTCTTTTTACAATGCTTCACGTAAAAATTGTTTTTACTTCTGGTATTATATGTACGTATTTGTTTATGATATCCAACCTGCTCTAATATGTATAAGGGAGCTTTTTCAAACTTAATTTGGTATATAAAGATGAGTACTTCAAAGTTCAAGAATTCTAGCTCTTGTAATATTGTGTTTATTTTTATTTTATTTTTCCAATCTCTCAATGTCGTTTTTTTGGAGCAGATAAAGAACTGTTGAGCAATAAATAAAGTGTGGAAGGACTTATGTGTTATAAAGCAGCTTTTTGGTCCATTTAGTTAAACAATTTGTTATTCTGTTAAAGTACATACGACTTTTCAATACAATAATTTATTATATTAATAAGAGCTTTCTCCATATTCCTTCAAAACAAGTTTTTAAGTATTTTGCCGTTATCTCATCTGGACTACCTTTATTTTTAAGTGAAAATACAATTTGTTTAAGAGTATTGTAATCTAACAGCTTAATTTTATCAAAATATTCACGTGTGAGTCAGAGAAGGAAAATCGGGTCGGTTTTTTTGTTTGTTTTTTTTTTGCCAATTTTATAAATCAAAGTTTTGAAAATCGCTAGATCTTAATACACCGAACTTTTGTTTTTGGCAATAGATAGAAAGTTTCTTTTACAAAACTCATAAGAATAATCTGTAATACCCCTATCTGCTAGTAGCATGCACCGCATGAATGGAATAAAACAGAGATAACACTTTCATTGAATAATTTTAGTGATACATTTGCCAGAACCAAGCGGTGGCTCGGTCGTCATTTTGTGTACACCAAAGGGCGGGTTTTACCAGATTTTTCTGTTTAAAATGCCTCAGAATGCCACAAATTCCCCCACAATTCTTTGAAGTAATACTTTAAAATGCCTCAAATTGCCACGCAATGCCATCGACCTGTTCCTCAAAGTGCATTACCGAGCTTCCTTTTGGCCAGGACCGTTTATTATAAAAATTTTTGTAAAATTTCAATCATTAAGTTTAAAATATGATTTTTAGACTAAGGGGTATCTAATTAAGCCCTTGCTAAAAGGGGTTTTTCTTTGTGTTTTCATTGGTGTAGTCGCACTTCCCACTTAAACAGTTGCTAAGTTTTTATTTAAATCGCCTAAACATAAATTTTCATGTCACTAAAAAAAATGTATTTGCGGTAATTTTACAACTCAAACTTCTGGTCAAAACTCGAGAACATAATCCATTCCAGTTAAAAAGTTGGTTAATATCGCTCTTTAGGAAGTCGAAAATAACCTCAGAATTACCAAACGTAAGCGTCCGAAACGTGTCACCCGAGGAATTTTTAGTTTTTAAAGGAATATATTTTTAAGATTAAAAAGGTAATAATAAGTAGTCATGCATTATACTAAACTTTAGAGCTTCTAGAATCCTAAAACATCATCTTTTGACTAGTAGCCTTAAAATTAATTCCAGCATAAAAATAATTATTTTGTCACCAAGTTTTTGTAATCTTCCGAAAGAAGAGAATTTTCTCTAAAGAAATTGAATTGGAAGTTGCAGCGTTGATATTTTGTTAACTTAAAGCTTTTGATGTGAACAAGTGGGTGGTAAATTTTTCCGGTGAGTATTTGTTTTTTATGTGTTATTATTAGTAATTAAAAGAAATATATATTTACATAGTGAAACTGCCACAATACTCTGCCGAATAAACAAAAGAAAACACTATTTAGACAAAAGGATCGGAAAAACGAATTATCATAACTTTAAAAAATTATATAAATAATTAATGACAAGGTTGCCGCAGTTGCAGCAAAAAAGATCAGAAAAAATCAAAATTTCAGTTAAAGATTTAGCGAGCAAAGCTGAAGAAAATCCCCAAAGATCATCTTTGAAATTAAAACATTTTACTTCTTTATTTCCACTTTTTATTTTATATTAAATCGCCTAACGTAATTGTCCGCAACAAATGTGTAATCGTCCGAAACGCCTGACGTACAAAATTTAATCACCTTTTATGTGTCATTTTTCATATATTTATGAATATTTTTTCTTATGAATATTATTCTATCAAGTAGGGTACATATCAAAAAGTCGAACCCTCATCTTTTTTGGTCAGATAATGAGATGTAATTCAACTAGCAAAGAAAATGCTCTAACATTAGTTACTTTGTCCATCCAAGATATCCTTAGTTTTCTACGATAACACCATATCTCGAATGCCTTTAACTTTTTGCACATGGCCTCAGTCAATGTCCATGCTTCCATGCCATAATATAAGATGATAAAAATATAACACCGAAGCACACGAATTTGGAGAGTGGTAATAAGATCGCGACTACACAACACTGATTTTATTTTGATAAAAGATGATCTGGCCTGTTCAATTCATGCACAAACTTCTTGCATCATTGAGGAGGCAACCCAAGTATTTGTATGAATCTACGTGTTCGACTTGCTACCTATTTAATTCTAACATGCCTCTGATGTTCTTTTCCTTTTATATGAACATCCATTTTGTTTTCCCAACATTTAAGTTTAGGCCGAATTACGAACTTTTGCCAGGAATTTGATTCAACAACACTTACAGGCCTTCCAACGTGACTGCTATTATGACAGTGATGACGGCATATCGTAGGTTGTTGATTTTTATGCCGTTTATGGTGAGACCCCCTTTGCAGTTATGAAGTGCATTCTCTATTATTTTGTTACTATAGATATTAAACAACAGCGGAGACAATATACAACCTAGGCGCACACCTCTTTTTATTTGGACCTCTTCGGACAGTTGGCCAACCTTTATTTGAGCAGTCTGGTTCTAGTATAGATTAACGATTATCTTGAGATCTCGGTCATCTAGACCAACTTCTTTTAGCGATTCTATGAGCTTTTCGTGTTGGAATCGATCAAACGCTTTTTTATAATCTGTGACACAGGCATATACTAGCACCGACACATCCCTAGATTGCTGAACAAAGAGTTGAATGCCAAACATGGCCTCTCTTTTCCCGAACTCACCATGAAATCCAAACTGCGTATCGCCAATAAAAGATTGTTTTGTATTTGGAATCATTTTTAAACATATAATTTTGATAAAAGTACTCAACGATTAAAACATTTTTTCTGTTTACAAAAACGCCCTTGTTACCTTTTTATGCCCGTGCAAAGCCAACCCCAATTTTACTATAAAATAGATTTATATTAGGCGGGTGGGCCTTTTATTCGCGACCTTAAGTCGACATTTTATGGCCTATTAAAAAGGGAAACCTTTTTGCCTCTTCTAAGTTATGAACGAAAAGTTAAAAAAAAAATTGGGTTGTCTTTTTTTATAGGGCAGCTTCTCGTGGGATACGGAAATTTGAATTTTATTGGACTATTTAGAAATCGTAAAAGTTTAATTTTTGCTCTTTACTTTTTATATATCTACTGCCGGTAGTTTTTAAAAGGTCAGCAAAAAGTCGAACAACTAGAGAAACTTAATAGCAATTTACATAACAAGCATGATATGATGGTCATTAAACGCAAAGATAAAGATTGAGACGCGAGCCGCAGGCGAGTCCTAATTTGTCTAAGCGTGTAATGACCATAACATGCGAGTTAGTGTTCTATACTTTATCTACGACCAATGAAAATTTCATCATAAATATTATCAGAAATTAATAAAAATATCAAACGCGAACACTGTTAAGTTCTAAGTCCTTTTCATTATCTGAAGTTTCAATGACGTTCTATCTAAAACGTCAAATCAAATAAGGTTACTAAGGGAGTTTTCATATATCTTTTTAAAAACTAAAATTATATTGGATTTATTTACGTTCAATAAATATTCATTGTCTTAAAACTATAGAATAAGGATGTGACCTTTGCGACAAACTCCAACTTTATGCTGTTTTACTCCACCTTACTTACTCACCCCACCTTGCACCCTACCTAGTATTCAATTGTCCCATCCATTTCATTCGCACAGTACCCTCTCCATACAGGCCGATCAACTCCTACCGATTTAGTGTCCTTTAATCCACCTTCGCCGCTTGGCCTATGTGGAGAAGGTATTGATTCGCACTATAGCACAGAATTATAAGACCAAGCAGTCGAATATTTTACAAATTTAATATCTATGGTTTAAATGTTCATATACGGCCTGATGTAAATTTTTCGGTATGCAATCATCTTGTGCCTGAAACATTTCATCATCTTTTCTTTAAGTGTCCGATGTATAATGAACTTAGAGCTCCACCCTTGAATAACCCAGAAGAATTTGTAATCATACTGTCAAATTTATCAATCTCTACGGCCAAACAGTTAACAAACTATATTTTCTGTCTCTTAAAATTAAGGACCATATTAAGAAACGAATATGTTTTTTTTGGTTTTCGGTAGGTTCCTACTGCATATAATATTTTTTGCTTTTAGTTTAATTTCTTAATTTTTTTCTTTACCCTGCTTTTGTGACACAAACAATTAAACATATATTTTTTTTATCTCGATTTAAAAAAAAAGAAAAATAGGTTTATGATCGATTTTCTTGCTATAAAAATAATTCTCATTTTTGCGTCAATTAGTGATATTGTGAAATTAGTATTATTCGTTGGTCGTAGGTAAAATATATTTTTTTATAACTTCGGCAACACACGATTTTAACTTCTCTCGAAATTTACAACGTAATGAGGTTTTTGGTCAACAAAATATTTTTTATAAACGGGTCCTCTATTAGCTGCGTGCACAATTTTTAAAAATTGAGGTGAAAGGTAGTTTTGTATTTTTGTGCAAAAATATTTAATTTTTAAGAATCAGCGAGCGCAACCCCAACTGCCTTAACGTTCAAATGAATCTAAAAAGAAATTACTCCCTAACACACAGACAACTCAACAGCTATACCTCTAGAACCCCAATAACACCCCACACACCCAACAGTCTACACCAAAATATACCCCACACACCAACATTATACATCAAAACGCACCTCACACACCCACCTTACATCTAAACACACCCACACACACAACACCACAATAATCCTCAGGGTTCCAATGTATGATGGGTGCTCTTATAACAGAAAAAAGAGCACCGCAACTTTGGGAAACACATTCACCTTCCATCATCTAAGAATTGGTATACCCAACCCAACCCCATTCACTCTAACCCCCCCCCCTCCCAACAAACTCACAAGCATAATACCACAATCAACTGAAACAACAACTAATAAAAACACAAGTCGTTCTAAATACAACCTCAGATAGATAGATCAACCCCCAAAACCCCAATAACACTTCACATACTGAAAGTTCTACACAAAATACACCCCACACACCTATCTCCCTACATCTTAATACACCCACACACACACAACTTAACAATAACCCCCAAGGTCCCAATGTACGAGGATGCTCTTATAACAGAAAAAAAAGCACAGCAACTTTGGGAAACACATTCACCTTACATCCTCTAAGAATGTGTATACCCGATCCAACCCAATCCTCCCAAAAAAATACCATAATTAGCGGAAACAACAACTAATAAAACACACGTCGTTGTAAATACAGCCTAAGATAAATAGATGATCTATCAGAACCCAACTACTCAAACATGCAAGCATTTAAGCTACCAGTCATAAAAGTGACTAGCTTCACACAATATTTCGAGAGAATCGAAAAACAAAAAAATTTTTAAGATATCTTTTTTAAAACTAATTTACAAAAATATAGCTTTCCGTCACTCTTTAAAAAAATAAATTTCTTCTTAGTCCAGACCGATAGAATTTATATCTATCAATAACGGGCAAAAGTGAGAGAAACCGATTTAAGCCGAAGATTTGGACCAATGAGAAGCATCATAGCGAGATAATTTGACGCCCCGGGAACAGAATTTCTATCAGTTCAAGAATAAGGGCACAGTATGGCCAGGAATCTAGGGAGAAACAAAAAAATTAAGGTCAGGCTAAAAATTCTCAGTTGACGTCAATCAATGTGTATAAATTTCGGGTGGAAAATACTGTAAAATGAAAATGTATAGAAGTTTATTTCTTACAGTTCGTTATGGAATAGGCGTTGTTTTGAATATTTTGGGCGTATAAAAAAATGGTCTTATATACTCGTGACTAAACTGGGCATCATATAGTTCGTTGTATAAACTACTATTGTTTTCATAATAAAACTCACTTAAAATAAATATGTAATGGTGTTGTTCAAATAATAAATTAATCGCTAACAAATAATCTGATAAATTAAATATTTAACAAAATTAAATAATGATGCTTTATTTGCTATCGGAATTATAGAATCTATTAATTTATTTGTTTATATCTTTTGCAACGTCCTCTTTATTTGTATTAATTTTAAAAGTTTAAATAAATTTATAAATAGCAGTGAAGTATTTTTCCAATTTAAATAAAATGTTATTAAAAACTAAGATTTAACTGTACAAAAAAAAACTTATTTATATTAAAAAGCAAGTAGGGTATGAACACTATGTTTGGAAGGATCTAGTTTTAGTTTTAGATCTTTTTTTTGAGAAAGGTGTGCAGGATTTCTAATTATTATTTATTGGTTGGATGACTGAATGACTTTTGACTAATCTGAGTTAGTTTGCTGACACAGTTGTTTCGCCAATACTAATACGATGTTGAATCGACGGAGACCGGACTTTTTTTTGAGCCATTGAAGAAAAAACTACATCTTCCGATACTGATGTAGTTTACATTATTGGCTCACTAAATATCTTCAGTTGGTGTGCCAACACTGAAGTTGCTTTGTCAACACTATCACGATGTTGAATCGACGGAGAAGGATTTTCATGTTAAATACACCGGACTTTTTATTGAGCCATTGAACAAACAACTGCATTTCTTCGATACTGGATGGAGAGGGGGGTGTACCTTGATATCAAGCTACACACCGAATAAAAACAAAAAAAAAGTTATCTTGATAGTAGGCAATTTTCTAGAAAGAGAAAAAATTAGTATATAATCAGTAGAAAATTATGGCATAGGGTTTTTTTTCAAATGTCTTTCCTAGGCAGAGGGAGGTGTGCCTTGATATCAAGCCACACACCCCATAAAAACAAAAAGAAATGAAATTATCTTGAGAGTGTGCAATTTTCTTTGGCATAGTCACTTTTGGTTGAATCTCTTTCCTAAGCAGAGGGGGGTGTATCTTGATATCAAGCTACACACCCCATAATAAACAAACAAAAATCTCAGGAACCGATGGTTTTTGTAAACTAAAACTAACCTTCTTTAAGAGTAAGTAATTAGTACAAAAATTATGTCATATCAACTTTCATAAAATCTGTTTCCCAAGCATAGGGGGGTGCAACTTAGCGTCAGGTTAAAAGGGTACTAAATTAGTAAATAATTTTTACAATATCCAAATTGGGTTTCGTTGAGGAGGGGAGGTGTCACCATTTTCCAGAAAAAGGCTGCAGCTGCAATATTAAAAAATAAAAAAAAATCTAGAATTATTTTAGAAATTTTTATATGTGATTCCATCAAAGAAGCCTAGCTACAAAAGCTTATACAATTTCAATTTATTCGAATCTGGAGAATAGTTATTAAAATTTAAATCGCAAAGCGGAGTAATGTTAAAATTCTCCAGCTCAAGCATAATATCACGTGTCACATTACGGTTGTAAAGGCACACCTCAAGAGAGCTAGTTTTCCTATAGCCAGGCAGCTACCGCGCGGGGCGCAGCTTCGCATAGCTACAGTTTGACAGTTCCGCGTTTAATTCACTGGCATTGCAAACTCTCCTGCCAACTGTATTAATTTTATATGCGGGTTCTTAACAAAAATAATTGCTTTAAGGCCATTCCATGCAAACACGCTGGAATAAAAAGGTATTGAAAAACAATTGATGCAATAGACCCTCACAAGTTCTGAGTGCACTAGTGACCGGTAACTTATCCATATCCATCCAGGTTTATACTAATTTAGGGCTCGAAACATTGGTGGTTGAAGTGAAAATTTTGAATAAAACTGTCCAAAAAAGCCAAAACGTGTTTTCACGAGCTCATGAATATTTTGAAAATTATACCAAAGACGACGAAAATATATAAAGTTTTGATTAACTTGGTTACTCAGTTGCCATGGTAACTAAGTAAAATCTTAACCTAAAAAGTATTTGAGTCCCAAAGCTGTAATTTACTACGTTTTCACCTGGAACTGAATAGGTTTTCAATACGATTCACTTTTCAGTTTTCATGAAGAGATTTGAACGCGTTTGGAACACGATTTGATCTTTTGACATTTGTGTAACTTTAATTATTTGTTTTCTTTTTTAAAGCCAATAAGTTCACAGTACAATAATATAACTAAAATAAAGGTATACCGCCTGTCCCACGGTGCATAACCTATTAGAATATTTTGGAAACTATACAATGAAAACTTTTAAAACTTTCTATTCTAATATAAGTCCATGTAAAGTATCTTTATGAAACACTATCATATTTGCAGTATTGCCATTTGCAGGAAAACTTGGCAAAAACTTTCTTATTTTAAACTGAACACCCTGTATATTTTTGGATTTTTGGACAGCCCGTAACATCGAAACGGTTAAGAATAGAACAAAACGGTTGCTACATTCCTATCTTGGTTTTTCACAAGCTATCGTTTTATACTATTTTTAAACCAAGGTTACACTAACTTTGGAATAATTAACTAAAAGCAGTGGGGCAGAGGGGAGGAAAATGGTTTGAACATTTTTTTAAAACGTGTTCTTAAAAAACTGATATTAATGTTATTTAAATGTAAAACTATGTTTTTAAAACAACTGCAGGACATTAAGAAAAAAAAATTATCCGAACATTGGACGAAATTGCAGAGCAAACTTAGAAGAATACGGCTAAATGCGTCCATTTTTTTATAAGTCAACTTAAATGCTGAATTTGTAACAAAAAGGTTCTAAAAGAATATATAATAATATACTAATACTAAAGTAGCTTTATCTACTTAAAATTTAAATACCAACGAATTATGTTGTCAAAGGTCACAAAAGTTGTATTTAAAAAAATGGCCAGCACATCCCAATTAAAACTGAAAAACAGTTAACTGAAGTTACATCTAATTTTTTCCAATTCTGTTGTATTGAGATATGCGCAACTTCAAAGCAAAATATCTTCCATATCCAAAACAAAAAAATAAAATATTTCTCACTGTAAAGGTCTACAATGTTATTTTAATGTCCGCTTAGAAAAATATGTCTGTATCTCCAAGTGTATCCTATTTTGATGAACCAACCGACAGTATACTGAATGCTCTTAAAGATGATTTAAACGATTTTGAGTTATATCTGTGTTAATATTTGTCTGATTGTTGTGCTTAACAGAGAAAACAACGTGTAAGATAATTAAAAACATTGATTTTGAACGTTACCCAAGCACAAATTACTTTTAAATTAAATTATCCCTGGTTAACATTCTCATGGAATCACCGTTCGTTATATATGCCTTAGCATATATAACGAACGGTGATTCCCCTTAGGGAGCCTATTGTAGAGTTACGTCGATGGTGCATGTAAGTTATACACAGTAAAGGTGCCCGTAGTATATTTAAATAAAAGTAGTATGCTAGTTATTTTCTCTAAATATCTAGTTGTGGGGGAAGGAGGCGGCTAAAACTGCTAGTCAAACGTAAGCCTCCATAGACGCTTTTACTATGTCTTATAATTGGTGCATCGCCGACTGATGTATGTGCTCCTTAGGAAGCAAGTTTTCTTTTTCTGTAAGGTCTCAATTGTACCTGATTTTTCTTTGTCGAGGGTAAAGATCTTTATCTACCCCTATCCCCAAGTCCAGAAGAGACCCGCAGAACCCAAGCAATTATAGGCCTATATCCCTATCCAAAGTTGCAGAAAGGGCTATACTGCAAAGAATCTCTAATATTGACCAAAAATGGAACATTATCCCGGATTATCAGTTTGGGTTCAGACCAGGCCATAGCACTACACTTCTAACTGCAAAAGTAGTTCATGAAACTCAGCTTGAGTTTAGCCAGGAACAGTGTACGGCCTTTACCATGCTTGACATGCCCAAAGCATTCGACACTGTCTGGCATAACGGGCTGATTTTCAAGCTACATCGCATTCTACAAATCCCCAGAAACCTGGTCTCACTATCAGCTTCTTTTCTTCAAAATAGAACTTTCGTTACACGGAACCGATCGGTGCAGGTGTCCCCCAGGGCACAGTCCTAGCATCCAAAAACTAAGCTTGCGGCCTTCGCGGACGACGTCGGCATTACCGCATCACCTTTCTACGCAGAAGCGGCAAACAAGCAAATCCTGTTTCACCTTCGCCTACTTCTTCCCTACTTCCAGAAATGGAAATTAAAAATAAACGCCGAAAAATGCGAGCAAATCGTTTTTTCAAAAAAAACGTAAAAACACTCGCATTATTCAACCTCTTATCATTGGAAACACATCAATCCCAACAAAGGGCTGTGTGATACACCTAGACAAGAACCTAAGCTTTATCCGACACATCAACGATAATATATCCCGAGCAATCAGAGCTATCCACGCATTATATCCACTAATCAATGCGCAATCGCCTCTTGATCTTGAAAACAAAACTGTTATCTATAAAACTATGATTTGCCCACTCCTAACGTACGCTTGCCCGCTCTTCACTCAAATATCTAACTTCCAAATGCAGCTTTTACGTACAATGCAAAATAAATTCGTAAAAAATATCCTTGGCATCACAGATAACAGAATAGCATCCAACGCCCGCATACAACAAATGACGAGACTGACCGACCTACAAACTTTCATCATCAACCACAACGCACCAAGACTACGGACGACGGACGACATCTGATGAGTGTGAGAAAAGGGTTTTTTGCAGTTTTTCCCATAAATCACAACAAATTTCACAGGCCATACAACAAAATTCTTTCTGTCAGGGCAAAAAGGGATTCAGCTCACTGAGACCTTGCTGTGGTACCCCAAAGCCTGCATGGAACCGCGGTGGCAGGTGGCAATTTATAGGAAGATTGCAATGCGCGTGTGGACCGGGGCGCATGTGCGAGGAGCCCGTGCACTAACTCTAGTTTTAAGCTTGTATATATTGTAATTAGTTTTAGACAGTAAGATTTGTGGGACTAGGTTTAGGTTTAGGTTTAGGTTTAGGTTTACCTACGAACAACGAATCATACTAATTTTAGACGCTTAGACGTAAACCACAAGATGGCGTGACCAGCGATGAAACTTTGCTTTATAAGAGAATAATTGATGCATATGTTTATAAACGTAAATAAATCCAATATAATAAGTCCTGTTAAATTGACATATTACGCATTTTTAGGAAAAAAAAACCTTCTTTTTAAAAAGATATATGAAATGTCCCTTAGTAACCTTATTTGTTTTGACGTTGTAGATAGAACGTCATTGAAACTTCAGGTTATGAAGATTGTTGGTCTAAGAATGTTCGCATTTTTTTTTATTTATAATGACATTTTCATTGGCTGTAGGTAAAGTATAGTACACTAACTCGCATGTTAGGGTAATTACACCCTCAGATAAATTAATACACTCGCCTGCGTCTCGCGTCTCAAACTTTATCTTCGCGTATAATGACCATCATAACATACTTGTTATGTAAACTACTATTAAACTGCATTTTTAAATATATTTGTTAATTTGGTAGATTTTTAATTAACTTAAGATAAACTAATTTTGGCCTTGCTTGACACTTACCTTTTAAATAAAAGTTATATATTGTCTAGTAGGTATTATTTTATTTATTTGGCTTTCTAATTATAAGACAAGGCCTCAAATGTCATTAAAATAAGTCGTTTTTAGAAAATGAAATTAAACAATATACTGCCAGAGTTTATCTTCTGATTACTGTTTTTTAAACTTGTGTGCGAAAATTCATAGCAGGCAAATTAGAGATAGTTGACACTAGAGAATTTAAACAAAAAATTGATATGTTTTTTCACGTTTTTTGTAAATTATTTTTGAAAAACCGCAGGCGAAAATTGCCAAAGTCTTACACGTTTTGAATGCTGTTGACAAAACAGGCAAAAATTTAGGCCAAACATTCTTGAAAAATTTTGATCTTTTTCACGTTTTTTGTGAAATATTTGAAAAAGGTGCATGGGTTTAGTTATCTGCAAAATGAGAGCCATTCCTGCGACATATATACTTAAATAGATTTCTATTATTCTGCTTTAGGGATAATAATTTTTATATAAAATTTGGTTTAATTTTTTTTATTTTAATTTTTTCAATCACGAAAAATAATTACTTAGAATAATAAACAAAATATTTAGTATCATTTATTCGATCAGACCGCCTGCTTGGAAAAACAATTTTTATAGTTAATCCAAAACGCAATTTTTAATCAAACTAAAAATAAGAATTCCTTGAATCAAGGAATCCTATCTTTTGGTTCAAACAGATTAAACCTACAATCGAACTAGTCTATAACTTAACCTAAAATATAATGTAACAACACCCTGGACTCGCTCTAGCTTTACACATAATAGAAAAATGTTCTCGTATAAGTACTTATTTCCCGCCAGACTGTGGGAGAGATGTTGCTCTATGAATTCTAAAGCAGTTTTTTTGGCAGATAATAATCAAGCTAAGTTTAAAGGCACAGACTCGTGGTTGCAAAACCTAGAAATTTCTTAACCTAAGATTTGGTTATATCAGAGAGCATATAAATCTAAATAGAGAGGACACCTAATGGTAAATGCGCGACCCCGCTCAACTGACTTAAAAAGCAAGTGGCGCAGCTACCGCTTTTTTTAGTTCTTGGCTTGGAAACTTGGTGCGCCACTTTCGCTTTCGATCTTGCTTATTTTTATTGATCCAAAGCAGTGGCGGCGCACAGGAAAATCGTATTCTTTTGGACTTCGCGTTGGGAACTATCCATAATATCGATAGGCCCGCGTTGCGCCGCAAACAACATACCCGTGCCGGTGCCGAATGCAGAGAGAGGTGATCGACCCCCTCTCCGACGAAATTACGTACCAACTTCCCCAAAAATGTTGCCCTGCGGCGCCAGTTTTTTCTTTTATTTTAAATTAAACATTACTTTTTTGCTTCGGCGGTCAAATTAAAAAAAAAAATAATTAGATGTTAAATTTTTGAAAGAAAATTTCTTTGTATCTTCCTTTTAGAGAAGACGATGGGAATTGACATGGTTACGTCATAACCGCCTCTTTTGGATTAGGAGAACAGAATCAGGAATATCCAAGGAAATTTATCATATGAGACCATCAGTTTTCACATACCTTCCCACCCATTCTGATCTCCTAATCATGTATTTTTGAAACATTCTGAAATGACGGGTCATTAAAATTTAGTGCAGTATCATAGTTTGGGTGGTTTGCTGCAAATGTTTGTTTTTTATAGCAATGTTTGTTTTTTATAGCAAAATTGAAGTAACCTAAAAAACACTGATTTTTTACCAGAGAAAACCTAAATAATGTGCTCTCAGTTTAGTAATAAAGGCTTGAAAAAAATATACAATAAAAACTTTCTTAGCAATAAGTTCATTAAAATTGCATTAAATATAAGTATGTACTCCAGTGATAAATCGATATTCATTCAACGCGCGGGATTATTGCCATTTTAATTTTAAACAAACATTAGCCTGGTTCATCCTGGCGCATTCAGCTAATAATCAAAAACTCGATGAGAATTGTATTGGCTTGCTTGCTTGCTGCTTTATTCTCTCTGGTTATATTTTATTATAAATTTCTTAAATCAAATTTTGTGTAATCATTTATTTAAGTTTATTACCTACCAATTTATAAGCGCTTATTCTTGAAATTTAGGACTTAGCAAATAGTTGTTCGAAGTATTTAATAATGCTTTTAAAAAAATATCGAATACCATGTTTTTTCAGTGTATTAATAATGCTTTATTGTCTGCAAAAGGACTGAATGGGTGTGATAAAAGGGGTTAATCCTAATCTGTAGTCCTTAAAATTTTAATTCGAATTTGCCGGTTTTTAAAAAGTGGATGTAAAACGAACTCTCCAATGTTCTCGTTATCTCTCCTAACTTAATAATTTTTGCCCTGCTAACCTATTAAAACTTCGCCGAAAAGCCATTTAAAAAATCCGAAAATTTATTAGTCCGCAAACCTGCTGAGCCAAAGCCCATTAAAAACGATCGCCTCTACTTTTACATAAATTAGGATTAGAGACTGTGCCCGTCGCCAGAGCTGCCCTCTATCTTTTCTATCCAATGTGTGGTTAGTCTTATCTGCTCAGAGACTCTTTCAAATGAGGGGAGGCAATCAGCCTACGTATACTGTTGTCATCCCATGGAAAATTCTTAATAACAGCGTGAAAGCATGTGGGACACCCAAAATTAATTGATCAATGCTTTTTGCTTATTACCGGTCGCGTTTTTGGGCCACAAAACATCCAGACATTCACCACTTTTTAAAAGATATTTTATTTGCCTCTTCAACGCACATACATCCGTAGGTTATGAAGTGACACTACCGAAGTGAAAATATCGTAATAAAAGTTTATACAAAGTACTTTTTGGATTGTTATTTTTAAAAAATAATTAAAGATATTATATTTAAGTAAAATTAGTATAAAGTTATGAACAAAATCTTAAAATTAAAAAACTAAAAGAAAACATTAAAAAAAGTTGAAATCGTAAATTATTAAGACATTAAAGAAGGTCGAAATTTTACAACGGGTAAAAAAAACAAGATAATAGAAGAATATAGTAAGAAAAGATTAAAATTGGTAAAGTAGTGCATTTAAAAAAGAAACGTAAAAGTACACTAAGGAAAACAGTTCAAAATAGTACTAAAGCACAAAAGAAAGATAAATACCAGCAATCAAACAGCAATCACGCATCGACTTTGAAGCTCCTGAGACCCTAGAATCTGTGCTTTAGAAACTAGTCAAAATCACTTCAATTTCAAGGGCCAAAAGCAAGAGTAAAGCTGTGAAAATTTTGTTTTGTACTGTTGTAGGGATATTGTTTAGTAATATTAAAATCCTAAGGATATAGCATGGCTAGAAGAACTGCAGGGTGACTGCTAAGTGGGCTTGCGAATTTTAAGTTAAATAATACCCTTAGTTTGCTTTTACTCCCTGTTCAGAGCCACTTTTACTCTTTTATCTAACCGGAGTTGGTGACAAATAACTCTCTGATACTGTATCAAGGCAGCTAAGCCGCTTAATTTTCATCTTTAACCTTATCGGGTTAATTTTTCAGCGTTAATCTTGCGTACAGTAGCCCCGGGGGTTGATATCAGGGGAGCTTACGGTCCTCAGACCTTTTGTTTAATTTGTTGTGTTGCCTAAATAAGACTGCTAGATTCTAGGTGGTTTTATCAAAATATTTGAATCTGCATATCTACCTAGGTTGAAAATTAGAATTACATACGCAAAACCAATGTTTTCTTGGTATTTTTGCAATTACCTATCAGAAATTATATAAAAACTTTCTATGTAAATTTTATAAAATAGCAGTTTTCACAACTAGCGACTAAAATTTTACAAGCGTTGGTTTAAATAACAAATGCAGCGAGGTATTTAAAAACGCGAGTAAAAAAAGGCACATTATAGGCTCGAGTTGTTAACACTATTTTTTTTAATATCTTTATCAAAAAATAAAAAACAAAAACAGAAAAATACTTTTAAAAATTTCGAACGAAGAACACTTCTCTCAACACTCCATCTTTACACTATAAATCTAGCCGGCTGGTAAATGAAATAACAATTGTTTCTATAGCGGTGTGTCATTTTACTCCGTGACGTTCATTTCAGTTTGATATTTTGACGATGTTTTTAAATTATTTTTTCGTAAATACTTGATGAAAACTGGCAGAAATGGCTTCATTTTTAGGCAAGAATAATTAGAATTTTTCAATATTACTATTTTCCGCTATTTCTCGTTAATTACAGACAGAAATATTTTTTTGCGCCCGTGATCAAAAAAAGTCAGCTTTAGCTATCTGCAGACAGTTATTAAAGTCATGTTTTTGATGAAGGTATAAAAAAATATTTACTCACTTTGTAAGTAGTTTCTAAACTAAAATAAATATTTTATAGCTGATCTTCTGTTCCAGTATTAACGTGTTTTGAACCACAATAATTAACAAGTACGTAGATATACCCACTAAACACATTATTTTTCAAAAAATGTATATCAGTGTAGAAGTTGTACGTTGCATCTTTCTGTACATACCTTTTATTACTCTTGGCGAGAATAATGATGTTTTCAGAAGGAGCAAAGACTCTTTATGCAGACTAAAAATGCAGGAGCTTTGATGTCCAAAGTGTATAGGTTGTCATCATATATTTAGAAGAACTAACGAGTGTCAATAATTTTAAAATCACTGTGAGTTATCCGGAGGCATAAGGTTTGCTTTGTAATTTAAATGCATAAACCTTAAAGCAAGGTATGCAAGTGAATGGCGGTCGACCGAAATTTAGGCACAGCTCATACAACTTAATATTTAGAAAACTGCTCAAAAAGCAGTGGCGTAGTCAGGGGGGAAGCGGGGATGTGGGGTTTAAAACCTCCCTCCCCCCCAGGAGGTCGAACCCAATATACAATAAATTAATCATGATCAAAGCGTCACATCAAGGGCCCCCCCTTTTTTTTACCCTTTACTCCGGTTTAGTTACAATTTTAGTTTAATTCTAAGGAATTTTTATCACCAGCATTCAAAAAAATAAATGGTATTCTTAGTAGAATTTTTCTTCAAATTTTCATCTGCAGGGCATTTATGATTTGGCAACAAATCTATATGTACCACCGCAACCCTCCTTCTTCTTGGTATCCAACCCAACCTACTTTTTTTTAACTAACTAGTTTTCACCTGCGGCGCTGCACCAATATTAAATATTGTTAAAATTTGTTTAATATTAAACAACTTTTTTCTCAGAAATATTTGAACTAACACTAACTCAACATCTATTAAACCGCCCCTCTTCCCTCCCGACAGTTCAAAAGCTCGAGCAATAGACGCCTAAGTTTATAGCCTTAAAAAAATACTTTTGTGTAAAGAAGTATTTTAAATATGTTTATGCACAACCGAGCGTTCAAGTGCACTTTAATGCCCGCATTTTAAGGCGTAATAAAGTACTTTAACGCCCGTGGGCTTTAAAACAGTACTTTACCGCCAGCGGGCGTTAAAACTTATTTTAAGGACCGCATGTGCTAATTTTAGGGGCTTTTTTAATTATTTATGAAAAGCAGTCATTCTATAGTTTCTTGTAATACTCTTTTCTTGAATTTGTAGACGAAAAAATGCAAATTTTTGTTTCAATAATTTTTACTAAACGAACGCAACAATAAAATTACCTATAAAAAAATTAATAACTATAATAATAATAACCAACTATAATAACTCCATAGGGAAGACGGCTTGTGTTGTTTCACTTTTTCGTTGAAGTATGCAAGTAAAGCGTCTTCTTTTACGATTAGGTTGCTTTCCGGAATGTTTTTACCAGTACACCACAAAACATAATCTTTTTTTTCGTATAGTTTTCTTGATTTGGTCGGCAAAAGATTCGTCATTGCCTCTTCAGCGGCCTCCAGTATATCTCTAGGGAATTTTTCTTCAAATTCCATATTATTTTATAAGAAAAACGGTAAAAATAGCGACTAATGGTCAAGCCATGATGGTAATTTAAGGCTTAAAATATTTTAGCATAATTTAAGGGGTAACGTTTTTGATGAAACAATGTTTTACTATGTTTTTTACATTTATATGCCATGATATTGCTCTCATTTCCAAACTTTCGATTTCTAGAATAAAACACTCAAAATTTTCAAGTTTTCACTGTTTCTTTAACGTTCAAAAAAAGTACTGCCAAAAAACATTTAGGGAGAAATGGCAGAATTTTAGAGGTCGAGGGAGAGATATTTTAGTGATGTGCAAAAATTTTTAAGATTGTTGAAGAGAGTAATAAAGTATTTTAGAGAAAGATGAAACTAATCTAAAGCAAATGTTTACTAAAAATTTCTGTTATGTCATCTGCCTGTCATCTTGAGTGGTGTTGTGCATGTGATTTTTATTTTGCAATTTTTGTCCAAAAAACAGCAAAAATTGTAGTTTTTTAAAGTGTAAAGTGTGTAAAACAAAAGGTGGTATTAATTTTTTTCTATCAAAGTTCTTTACAGTCTTTAAATTCACCAGAAAACGTGCCCTACTAAAGTGTATTTTAGGACATCTAAAAATAATTTAACAGGCATTTAAGAAAATTATTTTAAGGGTTATCATGGCTTTACCATAAAACGCAACATTATTTGTAATGATGACCTTGTTGATATGGTTGCTAATGACAAGCAACTGTTTGTGTCTCAGAATGCTTGATTAAGAATCAGAGAAGTACCCATATAACAGGTCACTTTGGAATACTTAACTATTTGTCAACTGGCGATTTATCTATTGCCAAAATATTAGAGATTTTGACACCAAAAAAAAAAATAAATATTTTTTTTTCAAAAATCATGACCTAGATACGTAAATATAAGGGTGTCAAAAATTCGATGAGAAAATGAACGCGAGACTGCTACGATAAATTGTCTCGTAGAGTCAGGACCTTAGCGTAACTGGTTATGGGAGGTCAGGCTCAGATTTTTCGCAGCTTTATAAAGACTAACTTCAATCGGTAGTAAAAGTTTGTGGATAAATGGGCATTTTAATTAATTTAGCGGATTCTGATTTCAAACTAAGATAAGAAAATACTCATAATCACTGTTTTACGCCCTTGAAAGGCAACATTTATTGTTAAATTTGACGGGATCTTACTTGGGAATCTTTTAGTTAATTGTGGGTGACTTCGGCAACAGGGTATCGGTTTCTCAAGTTTATTATCTCTTTCCCTCTCATTCACTAGCCATTGCGGTTCTTTTTTAATATACGCTATTTCGGCACCCCAGAACTATTGAACACTGTATATCTCCTAAAACTAGTATTTTTGAAAGATGCAATTTTAGATTTATTATACACCTTGCCTCTAAGAAATATATGGTCCACATCATCATCATCGTGTGCGTCTCGTGGGTTAAAAAGTCAGAAAACAGAAATCGCTCACAAGCGATTCCTGCAGTGCGTCAAAGGAAAGGACTTTTACTTCCGACGACAATTTTTTTAAAATTTAAGAGGACTGCACTCCTAGGGGCTTGCCATATAAATTTTTTAATATTTTTACTGTACTGCTTGCTATCTCATCCAATTTCGGACCTGGCGTCACCTAAGGACGACATTAAGAACATCGCCTTCACCAACTCAGCGGAACAAGGACAATTTATTAAACCAACGCAGAAGTATTTTAAAATCAATTTTTCCATTATTTAAGAACCAATATTTGCAACAAGTTTAATATAAATTGTTTTTTTGCTCGATTTTAGTCCTCAAAACCACAGAATCCCCATTGTAAACAAAATTAGCTAAGGGAGCCTAAATAGTTCCAGCTTTTTTCCATCACAGGGCGAGCGCTTAGCTGGAATTAGTAAAGCCTATCATCAATACGTTACGTTTAGTAATTTTCTTTTAAGCCTTTTTCAACTAATTACGTATAATGCGCTACGGATACTGGTAAGTGTACGAATTTGCTGCGATGCTTTTTCTAACTAATAACAACGACGAAAGCGCAAATATAAGTGTCGTTAAATTGTACGAAACTAGCGACCGACCATAAACATCAGTTCGGGGCAGTTAGGAAGGGTTGTCGGGTAATTAGTGGCCGTTGTTGTGTTGCATGTCAGCGGCAGGAGGTACAAGCGACTTGTAATGTTACATGCCTCAGTGCGTGCTGCTCCACAACAGATCTAAAACAGCAGCTAGCATACCGACTAAGCCAGTCTGCATTCAATAAACGCAGCGGTTTTTTTTCTGATTAGAACGTCTGCAAGTGACAAGCGCGGATTTCGGAGGAGGATAGGAGAAAGGGGTATTTTTTTATAAAACAATAAAAGAATCAAGAATTTTAAGAACTTTTCTGCATACATTACAGAAAATTGTGCTCTTCTCAAAATATTTCGCCTGTGGCTCATTTAAACATGTTTCGGTCAATAAATTTAAGGTTAATAAAAATTTAATTAATAAATATTTGCGGCACACCCTCCGTCAACATCCAGAAAGGGTCATAACTCTAAAATCTGACCTTCGCTGTTTCTTAAGTTTCCTTGTTACAAAATGATATTTTTAAATTTTTTGTATAATAACCTTATTTACCGATGTTTTATCATTTTCCTTTCTCATGCAAATGTAATTTCATTTGTTTCAATATGTAATCAACCACATATTGTTTCAAGAAAAATATATATATTTTTTTAAATTAACTTTTTTTACTTAATTAATTTTTAAAATATGTATTTTGAGCCTTTCTGAAAATTCAGTGGCTTTGAAAACCTTTCGCAAGTTGAAAAACAACTTTCTAGCACTTTTTTCTTGGCCTTTAGGGACTTTACAAAAGGTGTCAATTTTATTGTTGAACCAATTTTACAATCTCCTTAGTATACAGTTGATCTGCAGCATTAAGTAAACTTTTACAAGCATTACCTTTGAGTAGCTTACCTTGATAACTATTTGACACAATATATTTTGGGGGGATTTTTGGCCAAATAAAAAAAAATTAAACAATATTGATGATTCCCGATTTTTCATCAAGGCATTTGTAAAATTATTATTCTCTTGTTGTTTTTTTATTAACTTTGTTATCTTTTTTTTATTTCTGTAAGCTTTATATATCGATTCAAGTTTTCTTGTTATTGGTTAGAATAATTGTTTAAATGTTCATTTTTTAAAAGTAAATATGTTTCTTGAAACAATATGTTATTGATTATAATATATTGAAACAAATACAATTTCACTTGTATGAGAAAGGATTAATATTGAAATGAGAAACAAATTATGGTTATTATATAAAAAAAAAATAAAAAATCAATTTTTGTGAACAAATCGATCAGCTGGGATTTACCTTTTCATAATTTTGTAACAAGGAAACAGTTCTTAACAATCAGCTAAGGTCAGATTTTGGAGTCACACACACACATGTTGAGGGAGGGTGTTGAGGACAAGGTCCGCGCTTCGCGAGTGATTGTTGTAATACGATCCATACAAGCTCATAAAGTTAATATGTAAGTAACAGCGCACTTTTAACATTGAAAATATTTATATTTAAATAGAAACTGACTTTCGCGTAAATTTTTAAAGTATAATCGTCAACGTTATAGATATGGCGCTGAGGAACCTGTCTCTGCAAATAGGTTGAAACTAAAAAAAATATCCCAAAAATGAAGTATTGTAAAGTCTTGAGTATCGTTGCACTTACATTTTCTTTATGTTGTTTTTTAGTAATTTTATTTAAAAAAATAAATTTCTTATTGTGTAGGCAACTGTTATATCTATATAATTTGGGGGAACGGTAGTGTCCAAATTCATGCACTGCTGTACCATCTTTTGTCGAAACAAATTAGACCACATTCGACCTATCCATAATTTCACTTTGGAACAAGGTACGAAATTTAAATTTGGCATAGTCGTAGACCGTTATTAGAATTCGTAACTCTAAACTTTATTTAAATCCGAGAAGTAGAAAAAAAGTTACGTAATGTTGAAAAACGTTGAAACTCACTGATGTAGAGATCATCAAAATTCTACAGTAAATCGAGAGATACTAGAGAGATAAAATGTAGTAGACTGTTAGGAATTATGACAAAGCCTAAGGGGAAAACTTCAAAATTTCATTCCTCTTCCCAAATATTTTACAATTAATAATTTAATCAGAAATCAGTAAACTTTTGGGATTATTAAATCAGTGACCTTGTATTTCAAATAATAACTAGCCAAGTTCAAAACTTTTTCAAACTAATAAAGGGGACAATTTATTTCTACATGTGATGTGTTTTGTAGGACTGGGCCATACTTTGATTTATCTTCTTTTTATGGAAAAATAATTTTTGCGTACTTGGCCCCTTTATACACCAACGGTGGAATTTACTAGAAAGGTCCTAAGTTCAAGTGAACTTTTTGGTTTTAAGCCGTTTAAACCAACCCTCCTTGAGTTTTGGACATAATTTGATTTATAAGAAGAACTTTAATAAATTTGTTTATTGAATATCATCTTAACACAATCTTTTGTTGGATTTAAGAGAAAATTTTTAATTTAGAAGAAAAGAAAATTAAAAATTTTAAACCCACGCGAGGTTTAAATAGTAAACACTCTGCAGAATAAATTTACATTGGGACTATATGTCCCTCTAATTAAAACTTACCCTAGTTAATTAATTTTTCCAACTAATACTTGATGTCCCACAACGATTTAGATGAGTAATAATAAAATAAGGAGTAGATTAATTTTGTATTTATTTAAAAGGTGTTTTGATTTATGAAATGTATTAAAAAACTTAAATGCAAGTTTTTTTTACATTTCTGTCACTGTCGAAATGTCAGTTTAAAAATATTAGCACTGCGTTCAATCATAAACAGAACAGCGAGTTCCGATCTTTTACCTCTGCTTGCACCTTAGCTTGCACCAACGAAGCTACAGCTTTAAAATGAGTGGGATTTGAGTAAGGAAAGTTTTTTTTGGCTGCGCTTTTAGATAACCTCAATGTTTTATTTTTAGTTTGTAAATAAATTACTATAGTTGTTTTGGGTTTTTGTATTTGGTATATTTTTTGTGCATAATCAGTGACCTTAACTTATGTTTGTATTGTCTCGTAGTGCCCTCATAAATATATTTTTTGTGCGGAAAACGGGTTCAAATTATGGCGTTTTCTTGGACAAAATAGGAGGTGTTTTATTGGGTAATGAACAACTTGGGATATTAAATAAGGTAAATTAATCCTTGTAAAAGCGGTTACTTAGGGAAATTATAAACGAACTTATTACCAAATGCCAAAAAACAATCCTTTCTGGGGGCTATAAATTTAAACCACCCCCCTGAGGTGGTCTAAAAAATCACCAGCTTTATAAGCTCAAACACAAATAATGAAGCTATTATGTTCCAAATTTTTGGCGTATTCACCATTTGCCATTTTGAAGCCTGTCAAAAAAAAATAGTTTTAGGGCATTTTCTTCTAAAATATGGTGTATTATGAGAACAAAAACAGTTTTTAAGTGGTATTTAGCAATAAAAATACAAAATAATCAATAACTTTGTGTCTTTTCTGTATGGGTAAGTGTCTTTTGAAAATTGGTTTTAAAATTTAGTACCCACCACAGGTGTAAATATTTAGACCTGTGGGGGGTACTATTTTAGATCTTAGTAAATCCCACTGCAAATGTTTTTATTATGATTTCGGCTTTTTTAAAAACTATAGTTTCACAAAGCGAAAATAAATAAAATTTCGACATAACAAACACTTCCGTATAAAAAATAAAATGTAAGAAGCGTTTTGTATATGCCACATAGATGGCACCGCTCCATGCCACGTAAGGAAAAGATATTTCGTTTTGACATCGCACGGTTGTGGAGTTTTACAAAGTTATGTAAATTTGAACTAGGGCTCTGGATCGTAGATAATAAATACAGCTTCAGCAAAGAAAAAGTCCCAGAATTAAAAAAAAGCGTACCTACATTGTTTTGGAAAAATTTATTTTATAATAGGGACATTTTGGAACGCTTATTAGACATTTTGTAGCGGTTGTTTTGTGTTTTTTTTTCAACTCTAAACTGTTTTCTAACTAACAGTTTTTATTGTGTTTCAAAAACTCTAATAATACTTTATATTGCGCAGGCGCCGTGGACAATGACTGTAATTCTATCTTGCTTTCTTTTCATGGTTCGGCGCGCGTTGTTGTCACCATACTGGCAACGCTTCGAGCTTTCTTCGACAAGTTCATGCCGATATGACCGCCTTGGACGTTGGCTTGATGAAAACCCACAGATAAATTTAAGGTGTTATTTGGAACTAACGTTCGACATGACATAAATGACGTCAAATTTACGTCGAGTTTTGGGCTCCAGGAAACTAGAAACACAAGTCACGTGTTGACGTGTTATTTGGGACTGACAATTGTCATTTTGTTTTGTATATGTAATTAAATTAAATTCGTGTGACTAAAGTCACGTTAAAAACGGGTCAAACCCACGTGATACAGATGTCAGAGAGACGTCGCAAACATTACGTGATTAAGTGAAATTTTGAGGTTTTTTTCGACATTATATAGATGTTTCTTATTTAAGTAATTCGAATTTGTAGCCTTAGAAATAAATTTTAGCTTTTTCGGCAAAAAATCAAAAAAGTTCTCTGAGACGTGGCTTAGTTTGTATAAAATATGCCTTTTATTTAAAGTTCAGCGAATTCTGATGTTTATTTCACTCCAAAAAGCATGGATATAACAAGAACAGTTTCGAATGTCACTTCGACATTTTCCGGGCCAAGGTCACTCTCAAAAAAAAAAGATTCTCATTTCTTAAGGTAAGCAAATTTCTTTAAAAATGCTTTCATGTAAAAATAGCGTTCTGTCCACTATCTGCCCACTAAAAATCGATTAGCTGAGATTCAACTGCTCATGCTTTTGGTCAAGATTTCTTCTGACTTTCATGTCGAGAAAACTTTTTAAAATGGTCAAAAAAAAAATATTGGGGATTAGAGGGATATTTTATCAAGTGTACCAGAAGTTGTAGTAGTAGTGTACCAACTATAATTATAGTATATATAATTATAGTATAATTATAGTATTATAATACTTACTACCACGAAACATAGTAAATTCTACCGCCAAACGAACTGGAGTTCTTGCATTTAAGAACGAAGACCTTCTTGTTTTAAAAAAACCGTCCTACCCCAAAAAACAGTATAAAAATGTTAAAACAGATCCAAAAAGCATAACTGATATAAACTGGGGCACTGTCAAATTCAGTGACGCCAATCGTTTTTTTTTTTAAATTCAGTGTTGCCACCAAAAAAAATCACTACATGGTAAACAAAATAGCCGACATCATGCAGTAGTGATTCCTCGAATAGATGGCTAGCTATCCATTTTTTTAGTTACATCCGTGACCTTTACGTAGCCGATGAGATCCTATGAAGATAAAACGGTGTCGTCCTACATTCCACCCCTATATTTATAGGGTCAAAAGTCAGGTACCTACCTCGTTTATTCTGCAGTTATAGCATTTTTAAAGATTTCTGCTTTTTTGTTAGGCACTATGCAAGTTTTCCATGTATCAGTTTTTTTAATTACAAGCTGAAAAGAGGCCCTATGGCTTTTCTTGTTTTTTATCGTGCACAAAATTGCGTTTCTATCTTTAAACATTTCTAGGTTTTTAGTTTCAGACGTTTATGCCGTCCAACATAAAAATATACGAAGTTCTAGTTTCTTCAGCTCCCAACACGCAACTCTAACATTATCTTTGGTGCCATAAATGTTGAAAACCAGAAGATTTTCTTGGGAAAAGTCTGTGCGTGTCCAATTTTCTTGGGTTATGATATATTCAATATTAATAAATGTCAATTTTCGGTTTGTTTTCGCATGTTTTGCCGATTTGTTTTCTTGCGGAAAAAGGTATGTAAGTTAATGTCTAAATAACATTTAAGGTCGTAGTTACAATCTGGGGAACTGTTTTTAGCCACACTGTACGGGAAATCAATTTAACTATGTCGTCCTGATTTTTTGCAAAATTTTACGTCGTTAGTTAGGTTACTTATTTTGACTTTTCGCGTTCTGCGCCGCTAAAAAATCAAGTAAAATACAAAAATGAAAGAAAACCATTAATTGCAGAATTACCTGCTAAAAAAACGATATCCAACTACGTATGAAAGTAACCGGGTGTAATGTTTAAGGTTGCATTTGCAGGTGCATTTATAATTGAATTGGAAACACTCCCGTTAGCTGATACCGACGGTGGCAGATTTAAAAATCGGCTCCTGACGCTAGACGAAATAATCGTATTCTATTTTAAACAGGAGCGTCAACGACTAACAAGAGTCTTTCCAACCTCTAAATGGAGCTTTACTGACCTGTTTTGTTAGTACTCAAGTATCCCTGTGTTTTTGAAACTGAAGTTCTAAAATCTATCCATTGCGCTCCAAGATTCCACTAGGACACTTGCACGTAGCTATGCCGCAATAATTTAAATTTAAAGAAAATGGATGAATCAAAATAAAGACAAAATTATGTGAGGTTATGGGAGCCGAAATTTCTAGTAATCCCAGCGAGCCAGCAAAGTTCTCTTGGTTCTTTGATAGACTCGGGGTAATGCCCGTGCAGCGCTAGGCCTGTTTCGGCGGGCGACCGCATACGCGCCGTGGTTTCATATTTGTTTTAGAACAACGTTTTTGAAATTAACTCTGTGTTTCGGACTTCCATTGTCTATATTTTGATTGATTGTACTGATCGAAACGTCGTGTATAAATAAAATATAGACAATGGAAGTCCGAAACACAGAGTTAATTTCAAACACATCATTGTCTCAAACTTTCAAACAAACGTTTTTGAAAACACATTTTTGAACGTTAAACATAACCTCGAATGGTTTTCTGTCAGAAAACGTAAAAATATTCTTCTGTCCCACTGCGGCCCGATTTAAAGTTTGTTGACAAAACACCTGCAGTTACCATGGAATGGTATAAATTCTGCGTTCTATCGGCCAATACTTGAACTGCGTGTGTCTCCCAAATTCAATGAAGTGTGATTGATTGATCGGTTTTCTTTTCCGGAGTGCACAGGCTTTTAGAAAAAAGGAAACTTATTTTTTATTTTCGCTAAAGCAAGCAAATATAAAAAGGAAAAATATAATCCAGAGGAAATTGTGAGTATTTCTCTATGTTTTTTGTAAATCGGGTTTGTTCTAAACCACAATTAGTTTGAGGCTCTTGGGACAGATCACAGCACCAGAGCTTTTATTTTAAAGAAAAAATAATTGAGAATTTTGAAAAATCATTCAGATATTTTTGTTAAGCATTTGAAAATGATCACCCCTGCAAAATTTCAGCTAATTCTGATGTTTAATTTTCCCTGTGCACTCTCAAAAATTAAGGAACAAGGCGTTGCCAGTTGTACATTTTTTTACTTAAAATCTGGAAAGAAACTATAGCTTTAAAACAAAATGATAGTCTAGTGGAAAAATGTTGTAAGTACAATATGATTAATTTTTAGTATTTGAATGCCGTAGCGTAGTAGGCAGCGTATCGGCCTGCCGCAAGGAAGGTCTCGGGTTTGAATCCCGGCTAGGTATATGGATATTTTGCGTTTTTCTTTAGCTTTGTAAAAAAAATTAGCTAAAACAAAAAAAAATTAAAATCACACTTTAAAGTTGTGTATTAGTTAGTTATTTTTATTAGTTAGTTAGTTATTCCCTAAATAAGATTCAAAGGAAACCGATAGTCTAGCCCACAAATATTGTACAAGTATAAGTACAAGATGTTTAATTCGAAGTACAAGATGTTTAATTCGAAAAACAAACTTTGAAGTTGTGTAATGTAAGTTATTGTCTAAATAAGATTCAACACGAATCGATAAAAACTTTGAAAATAAATTTGAATTATATTTATTGCAAGGAATAGTGATTTGATTGATTTATTTGTAAGTATGTCAGTATGGCACTGTCCACCACTATTTGGTCTATTGTAACTCACTTTTAACATTTTTTTTTGTTGCTACAGTATATTCAGCCCCTTAAAGAGACTCGCAACTTGCTTTGGTGAAGCACCATTCACACAGCACATATCTGGCCGTCTCGTCATACTCCATACAGAGCCTAAATTCGGTGTCCTCACTTAGACCCATTCTGTATAATAGTACTTTCAACCTGCAGAGTTCGGTGTATAGATCAACCAATGTCTGGATATCCTGCCTGGTGAGCTCAATGAGTTTCCCGGCCCTCTTCCTGCAAGGTTCTGTAATGAACTCTTTGGAATGTGCCAGTCCCGGCAATTCTCTCCAGTATTGGTGGAACTTATTTTCCATCCAGCCTGAGAGAGCAGAGTTGATTGTGTTGTATGCTATTCCAAGGGCTGGTTCGGGGCCAACAAAGATGGCAGAGGTCGCTTCGCGCGCCAGCTGGTCTGCAGTTTCATTTCCTCGAAGGCCAGAATGCCCCGGAATCC
The DNA here is from genome assembly GCA_963921995.1 of Oxystoma pomonae. Taxonomy (NCBI): domain Eukaryota; kingdom Metazoa; phylum Arthropoda; class Insecta; order Coleoptera; family Brentidae; genus Oxystoma; species Oxystoma pomonae. The sequence goes on from OY998164.1 coordinate 34,143,298, forward strand.
ATACCAGCGACACAGTGTTTATTCGCCCTAAAATTCAGTGTATCCTGGCAGTTTCTAACGGTTTTCGATGGGCACCTATAGGATTCAAGAGCCTTAGGGGCCGCTTGACTGTCGGAGAGTATCTTTATTGATCTGTTGCGCCAGTTATGATCTATCATTCAACGTGCGCTCATTTAAATGGCGAAGAGATGTGTAATCATGTTATTTTCCCGGCTACAATAAGCTCCGGATCCAACGCCTGAAGGCATTTTGATTCCGCCAGTGTACCAGCAGCTATCTTCACTTGAGAAACTTATTCTGTTTGTCGTCCAGTCCTCCCTATCTGGGAAAATAGTTTTGTATAGCTTTTTGCTTTTTACTGTTGCGGGCATTAGATCCGGTGGCTGCCCTAGAATGCAGTAGCTTTCAATTGCCCGCGTTAAAGGTTTGGTACTACTTGACTTGCCCTGCCACCCCATTGGTTGGCTATGATTGTGTAGGTTGCCTTTATAGCCTCTTTCTCCAAGACAAGGTGTAGAGGAGTAAGGTTTAGAAGGCATTCAAGCGCTGCTGAGGGTGTGGTGCTCATAGCACTACATATCACCCTACTTGCCTGACGTTGGATGCTTGTTAGTTTGGCACGAGCCAGCGTTTGCTTGCCCTTCGTGTACCAAACTATTGCCCCGTATGTAATCATGAGTCTAACTACCGTGATATATAATAGCCAGTACATTTGTTTGGGGCTAATACAGATACGTTTGCACGTCCATAGAAACAGTGCTGCACCCCCAGATATTTTACTTCAGATTCGAATGCGATTGTTTCACCGTTTAGTACCGAAAGAACGACAAAGTCAAGATTCCTTTTTTTGGTGAACGTTATAATGATGGTTTTGCTTGGGTTTACAGATATTTGTTCCCTGTTGCACCAGTCATTTACTGTGTCTAGGACCTGGTGTGTTTTTCCGGAGATAGACCTCTCTGGAATATTTTTTACCACGACTACTATGTCGTCAGCAAAGCCTTGTGCAATTACTCTCTCTCTGAGGGCAGCCTCTTGCGGCCCTGAATCTAACAACTTTGTTGTTTATGGTCGTGTTGATTACTCGATTTTCTAGCTATTCTATAAATAGTGAGTTGGAGTTGGCACCCTGAGCGCCCCGGGGTCGTCTCTGTCTCGCTCTTACTAACATAAAGAAATGCAGAGGTTGATTGTTGGAGCGCTCGGGGTAGGTTACTTACTAAAAATATCCTTTCTCGATTTTTTGATAATTTCATTTGTACAATTAAAATCCTAACTGAAGTGTAGCATATATCAAAAATATATTTTGTGTCGAAAAATATTACACATCTCACAACCAACAACCGCTGCTTCACTATAATGTCCTATAAACTTCCTCAAAATGGAATACTGCTCATAAATCTGAGGAACCATAAAAACCTAAAAAAAAGGAACCGACTTAAATGCTCTCAAAAATATAAAGTCAAATAATTTTTATATAAAACCCAAGTTGGTAAAGTTTTTTCTTGTAGTATTCTTTATTTGTTTTGGACTTTGACTTTTTTAAGTTTATACCCTTATATTGTTTGCTGTTTTCACGCCCACCTATAAAGTCCGATTTCGATATGTTGCTTTCTTTTGTTCAGCCGCTCGTCTATTGATTTTTTTATTTCTGTGGGCAAAACTCGCTGCGTATATTATCATATCTTCACATTAGGAACATGCCGCAGACGCTATACTACGTAGGTTAGCGTCATGTCTGAACGTTATAGATGCTAAAGACGTGACCTTGTTGAAAAAGCTCAACGATAGACCGCAGAGATTGGACTTTGATATCGGTATTCAAGCGAAAGTTTACTGTTATGTCATATGTTTAAAGTGTCATTGAAAAGTCAGTTTAAAACAAAAATCAATTAAAACACGCAAAAGTACCTGCTAATGCTTTCTAATATTTGATTATTTAAAACACGGATAATGTACATTGGAGCGTGTCATGTTAATTTTCTAAAAATGATCTTTTGCCTGCGCTTCTGGATTCAAAGGGGGTCGTTGATTTTAACTATCATTAAAAATGCGTCAGAGTCTACTTTAGCTTGATAAAGGTATTAAAAAAATAGTGTTTACAAATCGGGCTTAACTGGGCTTTTTAAACCACGCTTGTAAAAAAGCACTATTTTAGCCACTAGTTGTAAAAACTACTATTAACAAATTACTCGTATATTTTGGTTTTGTTCGTAAACAGATATTCAAAAAAACTTCAACAATCTTATCCCTTGCTTATTTGCGTTAATTTAAAATAATTTAGGCAAAAGATCTAGTTTATTACACCCCGGATTTAAATAACAAAAAATTTGGGTCGATAAAACTTTTTGCAAGCAGGCGAATATTTACTTGGTTACAAAGTTTTAATTAAAAAAATTATAAGACAGAAATGCGGCAACGAGATGTCATCAGCACCACCACAACTGACGTCAAAACAAGTTTTCTTTTAATTTTTTTGTTTAGATCTGGCAAAATTATTAAAACGATAATTTCAAGGTTTTCCACCTTGTTCTTGTTCTTCTCCTGGATAATAATATCCTCCACTTTTTAGTTTTTTACTAGGTCCAACAATTTTTACAATGGGCATATCTACAAAACAGGAATACACTTTTTAGTTTAGATAGGAACTAAACACATATCGGAATCAGCATCCAGCTCCAGCTCCAGCTGATCGCAAAATGTAAACCTACGTAGTTTTCACGGTAATGATAACGCTCGGAAAACATTAGATACTAGACACTTAAAGTTAATTTTCAGTTTTATCAGCAGTCGTATCGTTATCTCTATCGAGTCGACCAATCAAACAGGTGCATTTTTAAAATCATGGCGAATGCATGACAGCTGCAGCTGATTAAATGCATGAAAACCTCGTTAGGTACGATAAGGGAGTCGTAACATTAGACACTTAAAGTAAATATTTTAACGCATCGGTATCGGCATACGTAACGCGTTCGAAACAAAGTCAAAATACACAACATTTTTGACTTGTACATGCCATGTTTCGAACGATGCCTGCTTCTTTGACGGGTGTGATGACAAATTCTCGTTGCGTACGGAAGGATGCACTTATAGTTACGGACCCACGAACATACGCAACGATTTCAATCAGCAGTTCTGTCATCGCACCCTTCAAAAAAGCGGGCATCGGTCAAAACATCGCATAAACAAGTCAAAAATATGTGTATTTTGTCTTTATTTCGAACGCGTTACGCGATACCGATACGTTAAAATATTTACTTTAAGTGTCTATTACGTATAATTACGACCGTCCCTGTATATGAAATGATGTTTTGACGAATTAGATCAGCTGGAGCTGCCACGCATTCGCCATTAGTTTAAAAGCTCGGTAGGTCGACTCGATAGAGATAAGGATACGAATGTCGAAACTACTTTTTTTGGGTTTTTCGCCACTAAATTAAGGAAATTTTTTCAAAAATATGTTAAAACCCACTGCGTAAATTCCTAAAAAAATTTGTACGTTTGTCAGTGGTTTTTAAATAAGATAAAAAATTTGCCTACACACACGCAAATTCTAACTAGAATCTAAGTACTTATCTGACGTTTCGGCAGAAATTCTACTGCCGTTATCAAAGAATTTTATCCTTTTCAAAAACTTTTTTCGATTCTTTTTTAAAATATCTGTCTGTTGTCATACAACTGACTGACTTTTGACTGATATATATTTCAAATATTAACTTGACAGTTTGGTGCGTCGATAGTAGCCAACAAGGTATTGGGTGAATTTAGTAAAATTTAAAATCAAAATTATATTTGTTTGAGTGTTTTCGATTTTAGATTACTTTATAAAAATACTAAATTTTTATTTTAAAATATCAATTATAAAAATTATCTTTTGACTAACTTTAAGAAAAAATATATTAGAAACCCAAAGAACATCAATGCTATTTTTTAATTTATTTTAAAAAAAAAACCTTTTTGAAAATCTTGTTTTAAAATTGGAAGCCAAACTGTATTTATATCAACTGATATGCTAGCTATGCATTCATCTTCGTTAAGATAGATGCAAGCTGCTTCTTTGATTTTTCGTTTAATTTTGTCTGGTTCTTTTTGTAATATACTGGTTTCTCCCCACATTACTCTATGATCATTTTCAAAAGAATGTTGGCAAATTTTAGACTTCTCCCAGTCTCCCCTTCTGAGGTAACCCTTATGGTCATTTATTCTAACTTCAAGAGGCCTTGAACTTTCTCCAATATAAAATTTACCACACTCGCAAGGAATTTTATAAACGATATTTTTTGAGTTTTGCTCAGCATTTAATGGTTTTGTTTTGGTTAGAATTGATCTAAGAGTATTTGATTTTTTAAAAATTGTTCTAATATTATAAGTATTAGCGATTCGTTTAATTTTTTCCGAAATACCTGGTATAAAAGGAATTATTAAATTTGTTGGTTGTACATTATTATGTCTACGTTCGCGTTGTCTTGGAAATTCGATTTGTCTAAAAGAATTTTCGATGAAGTTATTTGGATACGAATTTTTAATTAGGACCTCTTTTATTATTTGCTTTTCTTGTAAAAATGTGTTATTGTCCGAACAAATAATTTTAGCTCTATCGTATAGACTTGCTATTCTAGAACTTCTCACATTATGCATAAAAACCACATATTTTCAGTGGGAAAGTGATTTTTTTCAACAGGATTTTGGGATGGCAATGGGCTCTCCACTTTCTCCTCTAATGAGTAATATTTTTATGGAAGATTTTGAAAATAAAATTTTAGAGGAATTTAATTTTAAACCGGTCATTTGGTTTCGCTATATAGATGATATTTTTAGTATTTGGCCACACGATTTAAATAAACTTAATGATTTTCTTAATTTTATAAACGGTAAAGAACCAACAATAAAATTTACTTTAGAAGTAGAAAACGATAACAAAATTTCATTTTTAGATGTTTTAATAAACAAACAAAATACATTACAAACCTCAGTTTATAGAAAACCAACACATACAAATAGATATCTAAATTTTAACTCAAATCATTGCTCATCGGTTAAAAAAGCAGTAATAAAAAGTCTATACGATAGAGCTAAAATTATTTGTTCGGACAATAACACATTTTTACAAGAAAAACTAATAATAAAAGAGGTCTTAATTAAAAATTCGTATCCAAATAACTTCATCGAAAATTCTTTTAGACAAATCGAATTTCCAAGACAACGCGAACGTAGACATAATAATGTACAACCAAAAAATTTAATAATTCCTTTTATACCAGGTATTTCGGAAACAATTAAACGAATCGCTAAAAATTATAATATTAGAACAATTTTTAAAAAATCAAATACTCTTAGATCAATTCTAACCAAAACAAAACCATTAAATGCTGAGCAAAACTCAAAAAATATCGTTTATAAAATTCCTTGCGAGTGTGGTAAATTTTATATTGGAGAAACTTCAAGGCCTCTTGAAGTTAGAATAAATGACCATAAAGGTTACCTCAGAAGGGGAGACTGGGAGAAGTCTAAAATTTGCCAACATTCTTTTGAAAATGATCATAGAGTAATGTGGGGAGACACCAGTATATTACAAAAAGAACCAGACAAAATTAAACGAAAAATCAAAGAAGCAGCTTGCATCTATCTTAACGAAGATGAATGCATAGCTAGCATATCAGTTGATATAAATACAGTTTGGCTTCCAATTTTAAAACAAGATTTTCAAAAAGGTTTTTTTTTTAAAATAAATTAAAAAATAGCATTGATGTTCTTTGGGTTTCTAATATATTTTTTCTTAAAGTTAGTCAAAAGATAATTTTTATAATTGATATTTTAAAATAAAAATTTAGTATTTTTATAAAGTAATCTAAAATCGAAAACACTCAAACAAATATAATTTTGATTTTAAATTTTACTAAATTCACCCAATACCTTGTTGGCTACTATCGACGCACCAAACTGTCAAGTTAATATTTGAAATATATATCAGTCAAAAGTCAGTCAGTTGTATGACAACAGACAGATATTTTAAAAAAGAATCGAAAAAAGTTTTTGAAAAGGATAAAATTCTTTGATAACGGCAGTAGAATTTCTGCCGAAACGTCAGATAAGTACTTAGATTCTAGTTAGGATTTGCGTGTGTGTAGGCAAATTTTTTATCTTATTTAAAAACCACTGACAAACGAACAAATTTTTTTAGGAATTTACGCAGTGGGTTTTAACATATTTTTGAAAAAATTTCCTTAATTTAGTGGCGAAAAACCCAAAAAAAGTAGTTTCGACATTATGAATCCGCCACAAACATATAGATTTTATTTAAGGATACGAATGCCGATAGACCCGAAATTTAACTCTAAGGGCACTACATTTTTCACTTGTTTACGGCATATTTCGAACGATTATGGTGGATACGATGAGAGAACAGCCGACTCTCCTCGTTGCGTACTGTATGTATGTATTTGTACGTACCTTATATTTTTTTCAGATTTTTTTGACGCACGGTTTAATTATAATAAAAAAAATTAATGCATCGTAAACGCTCTAACTTTACTACCATAATAAAACCTATTTTATTAAAATACAACCCAGGCACCTAATAAATTTCCACTGTATAACTTTTTATTATTTTAGTAGTTTTTTTGCTATAGTGTCACGGCTTTGATTTATTTTAGAGCACGGTTTAAAAATTTAAAGTTAACAGCCAAGCAAAAATGCAAAAAGTATTTGTTCTGATTGGATTAACCATTTTTGGAACCACCTGCCAACTTGGTTTAATAACGGGAGAGGATAGGATGCCCCCCGACCCCCCAGCGGGGCCAGTCATAAATTGCAAAGTTTCAGAATCTGTCGAGCCTCAATGCGACGATGAAGATAACGTATACAAAAACCAAGATGAAATTGATTGTGCTAATATGGAACTGCAGTCAATAGGTGCGTATGGTTCACTAAATATTTAAACCATCCAAAATAGCTTAAAGTATAAGCATTTTGCCATTTTTGTTGAAATTAATTCAAAGCCAGTTCAAAGGTAGGTATTGCATTTTTCTTTTACTCAAGAACCATTCCAGATAAATTTAACATATTACATATATCAGGAAAATTGTTTGTTATTTAAATTGAAGTAGTTGATGTCAGAATCTAACAGTTTGCGATAACAGCTGCTAATTTTTAAAGACGTGTTTTGAAAGTTTACAAAAAAATATGTAAGTTCTGTACATAAAACTTTGTTTTAGCTTTAATAAGAAGGGAAGTAAAAGGGGGGAGGGATGGAAAATATCACCACTCTTATTTTTTCGTTCGCTTGCTTTTATGGCGGATGCGATGGGACAACAGCTGACTCCACTCGATGCGTACCTTGGTAGGTCCGTAACGGTACGTACAAACACGTACATCCCTCAGTACGCAATGAGTGGAGTCAGCTGTTCTCTCATCGCATCCATCATAAAAGCAGGCCTTGCTCGAAATATGTCATAAACAAGTAAAAAAAGGAATTGCCTTTTGGATTTGTTTTGAACGCGTTAGGTATAGCGATACCGATGCGTTGAAATATTTGCTTTAAGCAGACACTTACATTGAGATTTATTAAGATCTAAAATACTACTTCCACAGCTCTAAATATTTACACCTGTGGGGGGCACTAAATTTTAAAACCAATTTTCAAAAAACAATTACCCATACAGAAAAGACACAAAGTTATTGATTATTTTATATTGTTATTGCAAAATACCACTGAAAAGCTGCTTTTTTTCTTAAAATACACCATATTTTAGAAGAAAATGCCCGAAAATTAATTTTTTTTGACAGGTTTCAAAATGGCAAATGCTGAATACGTAAAAAAATTGGCCCATAATAGCTTCATTATTTGTGTTTGAGGTTATAAAGTTGGTGATTTCTTAGACCACCTCAGGGGGGTGGTTTAAATTTATAGCCCTAAAAAAGGATTGTTTTTTGGCATTGTGTAATAAGTTCGTTTATAATTTCTCTAAGTGACCGCTTTTACAAGGATTAATTTACCTTATTAACACCTCCTATTTTGTCCAGAAAAACGCCATATTTTGAACCCGCTTTCAGCACAAAAAATACATTTATGAGGGTACTACGAGGCAAAATAAACATAAGTGAAGGTCACTGATTATGCACGAAAAATATACCAAACAAAAAACCCAAAACAACTATATTAATTTATTTACAAACTAAAAGTAAAACATTGAGGTTATCTAGAAGCTCAGTCAGAAAAACTTTCCTTACTCGAAGTCCACTCATTTTAAAGCTGTAGCTTTCATCAGTAGAGGTTGGTGCAAGCCAAGGTGCAAGGAGAGGTAAAAGATCGCTGTTGTGACTCGACATTGACAGAAATGTTAAAAAAACTTGCAATTAAGTTTTTTAATAAATTTCTTAAATAAAAACACCTTTTAAATAAATACAAAATTAATCTACTTCTTATTTTATTATTACTCATCTAAATCGTTGTGTGACATCAAGTATTAATTGAAAAAATTAATTAACATGGGTAAGTTTTAATTAGAGTGACATATAGCCCCAATGTTAATTTATTCCACAGAGAGTTTACTATTTATACCTCGCGTGGCTTTAAATTTTTTAATTTATTTCCTTCTAAACTGAAAATTTCCTTTTGAATCCTACAAAAGATTGTGCATAAATCAAACTATGTCCAAAACTCAAGGAGGGTTGTTTTAAAATGCTTAAAACCAAACGGTGGGATTTACTAAAAGGGTTTAGTCTATTTTAGAACGGTCCTAAGTTTACGTAAAATTTTTGATTTTAAGCATTTTAAACCAACACTCCTTGAGTTTTGGCCACAGTTTGAATTATAAGAAGAATTTTAATAAATTTTTTTATTGAATAATCATCTTAACACAATCTTTTGTTGGATTTAAGAAGAAAGTTTCAATTTAGAAGAAAAGAAAATTTAAAAATTGAAACCCACGCGGGGTTTAAATAGTAAACACTCTGTAGAACAAATTAAAATTGAGGTTATATGTCACTCTAATTAAAACTTACCCCAATTAATACTTGATGTCACACAACGATTCAGATGAGTGATAATAAAATTATTCCTTAATTTTGTATTTATTTAAAAGGTGTTTTTATTTATGAAATGTATTATAAAACTTAAATGCAAGTTTTTTTTTACATTTCTGTCACTTTCGAAATGTCACTTTAAAAATATTAGCGCTGCGTTCAGTCACACACAGCGAGTTCGGATCTTCTACCCCTGCTTGCACCTTGGCTTGCACCAACCTCTACTGATGAAAGCTACAGCTTTAAAATGAGTGGGCTTTGGGTAAGGAAAGTTACTTTGACTGAGCTTTTAGATAACCTCAATGTTTTACTTTCAGTTTGTAAATAAATTAATATAGTTTTTTTTGGGTTTTTTTGTTTGGTATATTTTTCGTGCATAATCAGTGACCTTTACTTATGTTTGTTTTACCTCGTAGTGCCCTCATAAATATATTTTTTGTGCTGAAAACGGGTTGAAAATATGGCGTTTTTCTGGACAAAATTGGAGGTGTTTTATTGATTAATAAACAACTTGGGATATTAAATAAGGTAAATTACTTCTTGTAAAAGCGTTTACTTAGGGAAATTTTAAACGAACTTATTACCAATTTCCACAAAACAATCGTTTCTGGGGGCTATAAATTTAAACCACCCCCCAGAGGTGGTCTAAAAAATCACCAACTTTATAACCTCAAACACAGACGATGAAGCTATTATGTGCCAAATTTTTGGCGTATTCACCATATGCATTTTGAAGCCTGTCAAAAAAAATTAGTTTTAGGGCATTTTCTCCTAAAATATGGTATATTTTTAGAAAAAAACAGTTTTTTAATGGTATTTTGCAATAATAATGCAAAATAATCAATAGTCTTGTGTCTTTTCTGTATGGGTAAGTGTTTTGTGAAAATTGGTTTCAAAATTTAGTACCCCCAACAGGTGTAAATATTTAGACTTGTGGGGGGTCCTATTTTAGATCTTAGTCTTAAACTTAGGATCGTTCTAAAATAGACTAAAACTTTTTAGTGAATTCCACCGTTAAAGTAAATATTTCAACGCATCGGTATCGGTATACCCAACGCGTTCGAAACAAAGTCAAAATACAATACATTTTTGACTTTTTTATGAGATGTTTCGAACGATGTCCGCTTTCTTGAAGGTTGCGATGACAGAACTGATGATTGAAATCGTTGCGTATGTTCGTGCGTCCGTGTCATCACACCCGTCAAAGAAGCAGGCATCGTTCGAAACATTTCATGAACAAGTCAAAAATGTAGTGTATTTTGACTTTGTTTCGAACGCGTTAACCGAGCATTACAATTACCATAACAACTACGTAGGTTCACACTTTGCAAGCAGCTGAGCTAATTCTTGTTTTGTAGATATGCCCATTGTAAAAATTGTTGGACCGGGTAAAATATTAGAAAATGGAGAGTATTATTGTCCTGGAGAAGAATAAGAACAAGGTAGAAAACCCTGAATTGGTCATTTTACTAATTTTGCCAGATCTAAACAAAAAAATAAAAAGAAAATTTGTTCTGACGTTAGTTGTTTCATTGCCGCTTTTCCGTCTTATTATTTTTTTAATTAAAACATTTGTAACGCCTGCTCACAAAAAGTTTAATCGACCCAAATTTTTTGTTATTTAAAGCCGTGGTGTAATGAGCTAGATCTCTCGCCGATTGCAACAAATTATTTTAAATTAACGCAAATAAGCAAGGGATAAGAGTGTTGGGGTTTTTTTGAATATTTGTTGACAGTGTTTGTTTTTAAAAGGTAACTGACGAACAAACCCAAAATCTACGAGTAATTTGTTACAGTGCTTTTTTACAAAAAAATCTCATTTTAGCCGAGATTTGTAAACATTATTTTTTTAATACCTGTATCGAGAAAGGACCCCGCTCACTTAACATTGCCACTGGCTTTTTTTTGATCCGCCCCACTATTTCAGAGATGGTGTTAAAAGTGGGAGTTTTCAGATTTTAGGGTTTTTTCAATAAAATCAGTTTTTTGCCTATTTTGTTGTATTCGAGTAGATAACTTGCTACTTCCAGTACACCAGTTTTTAGGTAGAAAATCATGCTATTGAACTCAGTTGAAAAAATTGACATATTTCATTTACGTCACTCACAGTCTCGGCACAAACTTGAAAAACGTAAAGAACTTTTTTTTCAAAGTGCAATTTTTAAACATCAACAACAAATTTTTTGATAAGTTATAGAAAAATCTTCAGAGAAAAAAAAAGGATAAGCTACATATGTATAAGCTCATCACACTTTGTGAAAAATGACCGTGAACCGGGAAAATGCTCGGGTTATTGTCGCCATTTCTACTATGTTTATGCGTATGCCATGCTAGAGACCAGAAGGCTCAGACGATTTTGAAAAAAAGTGGTACCGCTGGAGTGCTATGAGTCTCAGAGATACTATAGGTCATATATTTTTAAAGAAGATAATCAATATGGCGGATGGACACAAAAGTATTTGAATGGAAATACTTGGCTCATTCTCCACTGTTTATTAAAGATTCACCCAACATGTTTCAACAGTATAGACTATTACCTTCAAAAATTTACTAAAAGATCCCAAGAAGACTTATTATAATAATGACATTCTGAGCAGTGCTTGCTCTATCCAAAGCCGGCCGGGCTTGTGCCTGGCAGAGTCATGTGATATCCATACTCTTTGGAATCAAATAAACATCAAAATTGGCTTAACTTTGAATGGAAGGCACATTTTGTATAAACTAGACACGGCTCGGAGCACTTTTTGATTTTTTGCTAAATAAGCAGTGGCGGTCGCAGCTTTCTCAAAAGGGGAGGGGCGCGCAAAGTCAAAATATTCTAAAGGCAAAGAACATTTTATGCAAAGTTCTAAAATTAATGTGACTTTTGACCCAATGATTTGGCGGGCGCTGCAGGCTAAAATTTTTTTTTTAAATTCTCGAGAAAAGACGGGACGATTTGTTTGAGATTAACTCTGTGTTTCGGACTTCCATTATTTATATTTTATTTATACACGACGTTTTGATCAGTAGAATCTCTGATCATCTTCAGGTGTAAACTACAATCAATTCATAAGGCTACGTACTTATATAGTATGAGAAATCACTTAACCTTGAAGTTCAAGAAGTTGGCTCCGCCCAAGGAGGGGCTTCCAAATATTTGGAATTTCAACACTTGGTTTACTGAAAATACCCTGATTCTGCCCAATAAAGGTAGCTTCAAGGAATTTTCGTTTCTTTCAATGTGACTCCTTGTGCAAAACCTTTGCTTCTGTCAACTTCATTCGGTGTTGTTTTGACCAAGCATGTTGGCAAGTATGGCGATTCCTGATTTCTGGTAAATGCATTCCTTATTTTGTTTGTTCTCCGGTTTTGATTTACTAAGACGGCTTCGAATTGTATTACTGGATTTAAAAGCTGTTTTAATATTAAAGTTTTTCTGATACTTCTTTAACGTATGGAATTGTAAGGAATGCATTTACCTGTTTTGGTCTTGTAATCTCTGTCCTGTTTGTTGAAATTTAGAAAAAGTATCTGTTAGAAGTTTAGGGCTGTAGTCATTCTGCTACAGATCCTTATTAATATTTCTTATTTCAATTTCCAAGTCATGAGAATTGTTATACAGAGTTCTTCTTATGCCTCGTTTGTTTGTAGCAGAATGATTCGAACTTTGATTTAAATATTTTCTTAAAGTTGTATCATCAACTGACAAATCTATCCTCGGGTCCTAAAACAAAAGATTTAAGAATATTAACAAAATGGGTGGAATTTTATACAAATGAAGCGGTCTCGCCTGCAGGAGGTTAAATAATTTTCGAAAGGAATTTAGACAGATTGCTTGTTGGAGAATTTCTGGAACTTGTAATTGGGCGTAAGGGCATTGCATTTTTTTGAATTTTGGGAAGTCCGTACAGATGAGGAAGCTTGCTATAATGTGGTGTAAGTTGAGACCTTGTGTTGTCCGGAATATATATGGAATAATTTTTTAAAATTCTATAAACCTTACTTTTGATTGATTGCGTCCGGTCTTTTAGGAGAAGTTTATAGTTTCCTTTAGCAAGTACTTTAACTTTCTGGTTTGTGTTTGTGTATTGTGTCGTCCTTTGTGTTGGTGTGGCTCCTATTGTTATACTTTTTGTGGCACTTGGGCCATTATAGTACACTGAAAAAAGGATATCTTGGCTCAAGATAAATTCTCTTCAATAGGGCCAATTTTCCTGTGTCCTTCTTTAAAGATCATTTTTCTCTTAGAACAAGAAAAATTCTCTCGTTACAAGTTTCTTTTCAATTCAAGATAATTAGGGTCTTGAATTAAGGACACAAGAGGGTTGGCCCTATTGACTGAAGTAATCCTTTTTTTCAATGTATCTCATAGTTATAAGATTTTACCAAAAGTCACAGGACTATGTTATCTGTGCAGGGTTCTTCGGTTAGAAAAGTTTGACAACACTATTAGGCGAACCAGCATGGCCGTCCAGAATATCGTCAAAACTCTTCCTTCTTTCCCTAAATATGCATACACGGTAGTTGAAGCGATGTCTACACACCCTCAAGTTTCTTTGATCTATATCGAATAAACCGTACATGTTAATTAAAGCGTTTACCTACTAATCGCCGCGCGTAAATTCGCCCGGCTATTCTCTCCAGCCTTCCTTCGCGTTACTTTAATGCCTTGCAAAACAAGGAGTCTTGGCAAGACTGTCTTGCCATAAATTCCATTAAAATGAGCTGCTTGTGGGGTGCTCCGAATAGCATAACGCAATATAAACCCTTTGTCCACACGTTTGGGAATATGTGGTGCGTTATATTTATATAACCACGTACGGACTGCTCGTGATGTGTTGCTAAGGTGCAAGATATTAGTAGGCGCTAACGAACCAAAATACGTGTCCACATCGTCCGCAACGCAAATACCGAACGCAGCTAAATAAGCTATTATAATAATACCGCCATTGTATTTTTCGCAAAAAATAGCCGTGGCAGCAACTCACATAACTGTGAGATCGCAAAATGACAATAATAACTTTGAAAATCAAAGAAAATAATCTAAAAATTAACGTTAGCCCTGGGCATGGCCAAAGTCGAAAAATCTACTGCCATGGATTTTTTCAAACTCGATCAAGAGAGTTATTATTGCCTAGCTAACCTCAACTTTTTTCTTTGTTACTTAGCATACTGATTTTTTTAAGTCAAATATAGCCTGTGTCACTCTCTGAACTTTCATCAGGTTATCAGCAATACCACTTTTATCTAAATCACCTTAGCCGTTTGGTCTCTATCGTGACTCCATCCGATTTTCTTTGTACTGATTGGGCAGAATTTTCTTTCAGACACTGCTACTCCCTGATTCTAAGAATACATCAGTTCAAAAATTAGGCTTAGTTATGACGATTGGAAAATAGCCTCAAACCACCGAATATGACTTAAGGGGTACAAGCATGTAACTATGAGATACTATAATGGCCCATGGATCGCAAAATGTGTAACAACTACTATGTTTGCGCGTGAAACTGAATACGTTTTCAATACAATTCACTTTTCGGTTTTCATGCATGAAGCGTTTTGAACACGATTTGAGCTTTGGACAACTTTTTTGTTTGCTTTCTTAAAGTCAATAAGTTTACAGCACAATAATATAATTAAAATAATCGTAGTTGCCTACATTTGCAGGAATATATTTTTTATTTTTTTTTTATTTTATTTTATTTTATAAAGTTCTAGTAGCAGGCGGTAAACCGATGAAGCTATTGTTTGTTTTTGGTAGAGTTACTATTCACTTTTATGCAATATAATGGATCAGTAAACTTTGTTTTAGTTCTTTCGCCAATTGATTTTTAAATGTGTTTTTTTCCCTTTAGCAGTTTTTTCTTTATTAAGTTTCTTTGAATGTCCTCGAAGTTGTGAATTCCGATTTTGGGAAAAAATGTCTTTGATATTGCAGGTGTAATGTCCACTTAGTATTAGGCTTCTATTAAGTCTATGTCGTCTATCTTTTAAAGTTTTTAATTGGAATATTTCTGGTCTTTCAATGTAGATCATGTTTTGTAGTTCTAATGAAATTTTTGTTATTCTTCTTTGTATTTTTTCCAAAATTTCTATGTCTTTAACATAGTAAGAATTCCACCCTATATAAGCATATTCTAGCTTTGGTCTTGTTGCTTTTGTAGAGTTTTGCTATAATTTCAATTGAGTGGGTATTAAACGCGCGTTAGATCATGTATATACAAGAGTTTGCTTCCTTGGCAACTTTCATTATGTAGTTCTCCCATTTTAGACCTGACGTGATAGTAATCCCTAGGGCATTTTGCTCTGTTACTGTTGAAAATGCGTTATTGTTTAAAAAACAATTTTTATTTGTGTTGTTTGGGCCAATTCTAAGCACTGCACACTTCGATTGATTCAGCTTCATTTCCCATATGTTTGACCAAGTTTCAACTTTCTTTGATTCCTCTTCTAGCTCCGCTGCATTCAACATCAAAAAGGTATGCTGTAAATAATAATGCTCCTAATACTGAGCCCTGAACAACTCCACTACTAACCAGATGTTTGCTTGATATTACATCGCTTACTCGTACTTGGAATTACCTTTCGTCAAGTAAATATTTTATTTATTTTAAAAGCTGTCCTCGTACTTCAAAATATTCTAATTTCAATCAAATCAATCAAAAAATTGTGTGGTACTTTATCGAAGGCCTTCTCATAATCTAGATAAATTATATCTGTGGATTGGGAGTTGTCATAGTTTTCAGTCTAATCATGTAAACATACAAGTAGGTTTGTTGTGGTAGAGCGCTTAGGCAGAAACCCATATTGTGATAGTGGTATCAAGTTATTTTTAAAAAAGAATGTGGTTAGCTCTTTAACTATTATTGTTTTCATACATTTTCTACAGGGTAGTTTTCCGGTTTGTACCTATTGCCTTTTTTTAAATAATGGAGTTACAGTTGAAATTTTTTACTTTTACTTAAGTTTAAGCTGAAATTTATAATTTTATACAACTTTAGAATACCTAGTGAGAACTCTTTGTGATATGTATTTATATGCATTAGATACAATAAACAAGTTACGTAACGTTACAGTTGAAATTTCCATTTTTCTGTATATTGGAAGTGCTAACAGCTTATTATTGGTATCATCAGTCAGTTCGATACGATACCCATTTTCATGCAGTTGGACACCGATAGTATCCCAAAAAAAGCGGTATTGAACTTGGGCAGAGCCAACGAAAAAAAGTTCGATTCCCCGCGTTTTTATGGAAGGCTTAAAACTGAATCGTATTGAAAACGTATTCAGTTCCGCAGGAGAACGTAGTAATTAATAACCCTGTTAATGGGATGGTGATCCAAAGCGGGAGGCAAATTCACAAAAAGTTTTGGAATTTTTTACACTTTTATAAGCAGAATATTTACTTTTGCAAATAACGCACTAATGCTGTCACACCCTGTTAATGGGGGAATAAAAAGCAACATTTTGCAAGCATCCTGTCCAATAGAACAGTGACAGACTGCATTAAAATATTCTTGGAGGAATGATGTACTAACAGGATAAAAATATCAGTGTCATCAGCTACTACAGTGACATGTTTTTCCTGAGCTATATATTAAACTTCTTTGACGATTGATATGTCTGCATCACCTTTGCATGAATGACTGAATGACCTTTTTCTTCAAAATATTTCCCTAGAATATTGATAAAGCGTTGTTTTGTAGAGGTAGAAAAAAATTTATTTTTATTAACGATTACCGGCGAGTTTTCATCAAAGACTACTTCAACAGATGATTCGTGCGTAGTCTATGCTCCATATCTCTAATATCTGGTTTTTCGTAACCATCAAACACTATTGTCACTTTTCCATATCTTCTTTTGACATACAAGTCGTGTTGCCTTATGCCGTCTCCAAATGTTGAAGAACGTGATAATTCCCGTCAAGTCTTTTGTTGTTAATGCGACGTATGGAGTATTGTCACAAAACAAATTTGAACACAAAATGCATTTCTCTTCTTCCATTTTTTTGTTGATTTCATCACTCTGAAAAAAGATTAGAGACTTTTACTTACTTACTTACTTTAATAAAGCCGCCTTCTATGGTGGGTGCGATGACAAAATAGCTGACTCGCTATGTATGTATGGAACTCAACAAATTCTGTCATCGCATGCACCATAAAAGCGGTCCCCATTCAAAACATTGAATAAACAAGTAGAAAGTGTAGTGCCGTTTGGCTCCGATTTGAACGCCTTTATATTCGTATGAGGAAAGGTTTAAATGTTAGCTAAATGTATTGATCATATACCTGGAAAAAAAGCTATAGAAATAAAAAAATTAAATTGGACGCAAAGAAATATTTATAGTTGTCTTGTAATTTACCGAAGAGAATTTAAGCATTTAACGTGTAATTCCAGGGTCGTGTGTGTATAATGTTTTTGTCATTTTTCCCTATTACTTTTTTTATAAAATTTAGCTTTTTAAAACCAATCTCATATTCTTTTTCGCCATGCGCTGTAATTTGATACCACCCTTGATTTTTAAAGATTTTTTTTTAATTATTCATATTTCTTCAAGATGGAGGCCAAAAAAGACATTTCGTGTATTTTTAATATATTCACTGAAAAAAAAATATTATACGTAGTATTAATAACAGGCGTTTATTAATTTTTTATAGATAATTGTACATCAATAACACGTAACTGTTACAAAAATCGGATAAAAGTTATAAAAATTGTCATATAAATGTAATAAAATTCATAAACGGAACGAAATCAATGAAAAATGTTTCTTGACATTTTAGAGAGAGTTGTTATTAATAATATGTACAGGTTATGGAGATAATAAAAAAGCATATGAAGTATATAAAACTTGTTGACGATTTTAATCAATGCCTTAAATAAATTTAATAAATGGCGATCATTGACTGTCGTTTAAAAGTTGTTATGGAATGTATGTACAAGTTTATGAAAATTATGAACCGGTCATACAAAATACGTAAACATGGTTATGAAACTTATGTACGTAACAGTATTTTACTAAATTCATTCTTAGTTGTAACAAAAATCATTCTTAAAGACTCTTTATATTGTAACAACTTTTTTTTGAAACTATGTCTTTCAACAGTAAAATCAATAACTCGTTTTGGCTATAAAATGTATGTAAACTTGATTGTGATATTGATAAAACGGAGCAAAAATCATATACAAAATATATTGGCTCAATGTATTTTGTTTTAGGAAACGGTGCCTGTTTTGGTTCAGTATTCATTAGGAGTATTTCACCTATCATTTTCGACAACAACCTTTTTTGTTGCAATTTGTTTCACCTCTAACCCTATTTGTACTACATTAAAACAAGGAACATAATGTAAAAAAGTCAAGGTTGGCTTTGGGCAAGGCAAAAGTTGAAGAATCTACTGCGCATGCCTGACTTAGTCTCCTCGCTTCCAAAAGGTTTTTGGCTCCGGATTTTTAGATTAGAAGAGTTATTGTAGTATTTTCAATACCTAATCGTTTCCTTGATGATGTTGTCTCCGTTAAACACTCTCATTCTTATAAAACAGCGTTCGTGTTATTGCAGTAATAAAGCGTCAGTTAATTTAAATCAGCAATCCGGGCAAACTTTGTACAACAAGCGAGCGCGGGAGAATAAACAAAACAAAATTAGCAAGTTAACTTTAAAGAATGGCGACGCGACGCGGCGTTCCTGGCAAACGCCTTCTTCGACTGGGCTGATGTTTTAATCATGAAGTCAAGGGCTGTGTCTCCGCCGCGCCGCGATTACGCTGGCCAACGCATAACTTAAGGGTTTAATTGAATTTTTTGGAACCAATCTCGGTCCAACGAGAATTGTGTTATATTACGCCAACTCTCCCGTTTGGCACACTAAGGGCGGAAGTCCACTTTTAACGATTTTTCCTTCTTTTGACATTCGCGTTGACATATGCCTTTCCTAGTATTTAAATTAATCGGATGCTACTAATAGTTTTAAACTATTGCCTAATCCTTACGTTACCGAAAACGTATGATCACCTGATGTATGGGATCCAGTATTAAGTTTTTACAGAAAAGATTTGTGGCGTAGAGGGCAAAGGGTGGGGGAATTAATCGGAAAAAAGTTTTTCCTCGACCAGGATTTGAACCCGGGACCTCTAGAATACCAGGTTAATGCTCTACCAACTGAATTACCGAGGACATGGGGTTTTGACTGGCTATTTGGAAACTCGTTCGTCCGATTCATTTATTAGTAGTGGAGAAATCTTTGAAGCCTACTGCGGCTTTAAAAACCTATAGATATTAGAATTTAAGTTCAGTCTTAATATTTTTAGTTTATTCGTTTTTTTCTTCACAATAAAATATTGTGGTTCTTTTTTTATAATATCCGACCTCCAAAATTTAGTGTAGTGTCCAGATATCCAGATACTTGTTTTATCCTTATTGGGAATCATCAGGATTCCTGAAAAAGGTAAAATAGATCTGTAGGTGTCTGGGCGCCCCCTTAGATTTTGAAAGCCTGTAGCGCGATTCAAGTGGCGGCTAATTTTATAGCGACCCGACTTTCAAACAATTTTTCGACTGAGGAAATTTAGAAAATACTGAAATTAAGACAGAAGGTAAGTTTTGAGAGTTCAAATATTCTACCTGTTTTGCTTTTTCACTTTTAAAGGGTACATTTGACTAAATTGTAAACAAAAAAGACAGAAGTCAGCAAATATCGTCACTGTTAAACCTGGTTTCATCTATGCGTGTGCCCCTTGACTTCAAACACGCATCACGTGGTCCAAGCGAGATTACTTAGGGTCAGGGTGTTATTGGAACGTAGATCAACAAAACTGCAAATAGCTATTTAAGTCGCGCTTTATTCGCCTTGATGCAATAAACTGAAAAACAAAATAATAAAATTATATTTCTCCTAATACTCTGCGTTGTAATGGACTACCGTTCAATGCAGACTGATGTATTTTATGTACTTCAAGCCGTAGTCCGTGCATGCCATAAAAACATCTTTGCAAATTGACAAGATTCGCCTTAAAAACTTTCAAAATTAAATATCTCGATTACTAGAAGACAAGTGTTATCAAAAAACAAATTTCACTTCTGGACTTGGCATCAATTCTACTACAAAATAAACCCCACGTCCCATGGAGAACTCCTTTAACCAGTTTAAGGTAACGCCAATACTAGGGAATCTTTAAATGCAGATAGTGTCGGTTTAAAACGAAAGAGAAAGAAGAAAAAGAAGTTAAAAAAAAAATCCTCCAAATCAGTTACTTCAACCGAAAAGAATCTAAAAAGAAAAGATCAAAAGATCTTGAGTGGAAAAACGAAAATTCAAAATTGCTCAAGGAACACACAAGGCACCAAAGCGAGAAGAGAAATAAACGATATTTTGCCCTGGGCAACCAGCGTGGGCTCCTCAGTGGTTTTATTGGTCAGCCTTCCCCACCATCATACACTTTGATTTTCAACTTTATATCACTCACTTTTGATCTTTTCTTTTTAGATTCATTTCGATTGAACTAACTGATTTGGAGGTTTTTTTTAACTTGTTTTTCTTCTTTCTCTTTTGTTTTAATTGCCTTTGGAGCATATTCCTATTGGAAATATTAACACGCCAGGACGAACCCGTATTAGGTGACTTATAATAAGTAGAAGTGCGGAAAGATGCCTATTTGTGAGTGATTCCATGTTGGCTGTCAGGTTAAAGGATTTTTTTGAGAGAATTGACAAATAGTAACGTTTTTAAAATAAAGCGTCTATATCTTTTCAATTTATGACACCAAAGGCTACTATTACTGAATTATACTTAAAAAATCCTTTAAAATAATACCCAACATCGTAGGGCTTCTTACTTAGTTTGCGAGATAATGGCTTTTAAAAATTGAAATTTTGGACTTTGATTGCAGCATCTTTAAAAAGCAAATTTTATAGCGATTTTAAATTTGGTATGAAAACAGTAAGTCGAAAAAAAAATTCCGCACTAGTACATAAAAGTAGCAGAAAAGTACTTTTCCGCACTAGTGGTTTTTTGTGAATAAGTGAAAAACACTCAATAAAATTGCTTAGTTTTCAGGTAAAAATAATTACATTTTCTTAATATTACTATTTCACGCTATTTTTATTAATGGGAATTTTTTGCATGGAAGAGATAGTTTCCACATCGGCCAGAAATAGTAGAGTGATTATTATTATATTATTAAGTTCTGAAAATTTGGGTTTACACTCAAAGTCGAACGCAGCATTATACTATACTATACTATTATTTATTTTTTATTTCTCCTAATTCTAAAATTTTGAAAGGATCTAATAAGGCTTTATCGGCGAAACTCAGTGACCTTATAAGAAACTTATTCTCCAAATTGTTTTGTGCATTATAGGGGTCGGCAAATTAAAAGTTTTAATGGAAAATTCTTCCTTTTCTCTTGCACTTGTTCTGGACTTGATTTATGTAATAGCCTTTAGAGAAAAAGGGGATTTAACTAGTTGGTTTCAGATTAGATATCTTTTTTGCTTTTATTAGCTTGTTTTTTGTTAATAGTTTCCTAAAATCTGAGATAAAAGGCATAAATATTTTTTGCTCTAGTCATAAATCTTGTAGGATCCTAAAAGAAGATAAATAAAAGTTTTTAATAAACATCATTGGTTTTTTTTACACAAAGATTATAGGCAACAACTAAAAATTTGAAAGGATTGCTCATGTCTACGTCAATCAACAAACAAAATTTTGGGGCCATAAATTTAATAAATTTGCAATCCGTCCGTAGAGTTCTTAAATCCGTTTTAGGGTATAGGGGTGTGCTTTTCGCACTTTTGCAAACAAAATTTCACTTTTAAAGTTCACTTTTGGTTCCCATTTTTACGGAATAAAATATCACTTTTTATCCCATGAAAAAAAAAACAATATAGGTAAAAAGTAAAAAGGGTGATAAAAAGTGAAAACAGGAGAAAAAGTTAAATTTTCAAAAATATCTTTATTACTAAACAACCATAACAAAAATATTAACAATTTGACTATGATAAATGTTACTTTTTGTACTTCATATGTTTTGTCTAGCAACAATTCTTTTAAAGCTTGTTCTGCCGCAGTTTTAATATCCATTTTTTTACTTCAACTTAAAAAATAAAAAAATGCTTTTGTGTTTGTCAAATGTTGACCTGTATATTGCAATTGTTACCACTGGGCTCACATTTCGAATATTCAATCACGTGTCACCATTGTTATCAAACAATATTGTGATATTTTTCTGATAATTTTTTTTTCTGACTAGCCCTCCCCCCGGTCCTTGTATAGAAGTGGTACTTTAGTCCCTTGGTTTATCATATACTCTTTTCATGTGTTTTGATATTATTGGATGCTTTTTTTAATTTACAGAAATTCCGAGACCCTTTCTCATACGCAAGTATTTCAAAAAGTGGGACTTGTGGCTCGAATAAACTAATGTGTCATCGGCTCCATCTCCAAGAACCATAAATATAGAAGGAATCTTTAAACTAATTCTTTATATAATTAGAATAACTAAATCTTTTCAACTTTACGGGGATTTTATTAAACTGTTGGGAAGAAATACCGAATTTACTGGGTTGTAAATGGTTTTTGAGCATAAATAACACGAAATTTCAAAGTGGTGACATCATTAATCAATAACTTAATTTTTTAAAAAGTTTTTCGAAACTGGTTCAATGTAAAAAAACGTCTCAGATATAGTCTAAGGGATGGATTTTGAGGAGATCCTTTCTTTATGCCATAGTAGATTTTTTGGTACCTCATGAAAGCCAAGAGCGTCTAGATTATAAATCCGTTGGATGACATCTCGCAAGTGTTAAGTGTTTTGAGATATTTGGCAATTTATCCAAGGTGGCTGTGCAACTCCGAAGTTACAAGTTTTTTCATAGACACTTAAAGTTGGCAAGTTATTTTTGATTCCTTGTTGCTAGCGTATCTTTTATGTGTATTTGAAACCGTCCTTATAAAAAAGAATTTGTGCTTACAACGTACGACGTAACCAAACCAATTCTTGTTCAGTGCCTAATGCACAGTTTTGCTTCATGCCGATTACTTGTATTTCCTTCTTTGTCGAAAAAAGTGAGGGGGCAAGAGAATGCAAAATAGAAAGAGTGAAACTGCGGATCAGGCATTTATGAAAACCCACAGATAACAAAATGGTTAGGACATGCTAGCTGCGTATTCGTTCTGAGCACGCGCACTGAGATACGATTACGATTAAGCATTCTCTATTTATGCAACTTTAATTGTCTACTATCGTATCGTATCAATTTATAAGTTTTTACATTTCATTTTGAATTACCACAAAATAAAATTTAATGATTTTATGATAGCAGTTTAAAAATATATTTTTATTTATTTTTACGTGGAAATTAAAATTTGAAACTTGTGGCAAAACTAATGTTATTTAGAATTGATTTATAGGTCTTCAAGCATCAGAAAATATTTTTTTAGGAATTGGAAAAAGTGACATTTGAGACCTTGCTGACAGCTTTTAAACCAAAAGTTTCAATTTAAAGCATATGTACACTTTTTAAATAAAAAATACATAGGCCCGGTTGTTCAATCAAGGATCAACTGCGGGTTCAAGTGAACTTTGTTTAAGCATAAACCTAGTTTAGCTTTAGCCTCCGGTTGTTCAGTCAGAATTTGAACTGAGTTCAGTTGACTGAAGTTTAACTGTCGACCTACTTTATTGAAAGCAATAATGAACTGGTCAACTAAAATATTTTGTGCAGAATACAACATAATCCGTAATATTTTGTTTTATTTTGTATTGTTTAAAAGAGCGGTTAATTTTTTTAAGCAGTCTCTCTTCTTCGGTTCTAGCTGGATGGATGAAACTTGAATATAAGCAGATTGCTCCACACTACTCTGCTGCCTGCACTTTGGTGTACGCCTATAAAATTATCAATTGTGATTAAAACATTTACTGTAGAACGATCCCTGAGTTTTAAAAGCACCATCTCTTTTGGTCTCAAAAGAACGATTTCAGAAAGGAAAAAAGTATTGAATAAGGCACGTGCTTTTGTAACAGTAACTTTTCACATGTCCTGAGACATATATGTGACAAATGCAATGCAAGTTGTTTCATCCCATTTAATACGTCCAAAGTGACAATTTTTTTGTTGTCGAAAAAGCAACAAAAAAATGCAAGAGCTAGGTCTTTTTGTAAAAAAGTTTTACAATAAAAAGCATTTGATCCAACGGGCATTAAGCAAAAAACTAAACATGAATTCATTCATAAAAGTTTCAGAAAAGGTTACAACAAATTGACAGAGGGGCTTATACTCAAGGGCTTACTGGATATGAAACTTTATTTACTGTCTATTGAAATACTTTCTGCGAGTTTGTTGTTGGATTCTTTCTCCAATTTGGTCAACGAAAAAGCCCACCCCTCTCTATCGTAAACCGTCACTATCACTATCTTCCATAAAAAATAATCTGGCCTCGCCTTCTAATATTTCCGTGAATCACCAAAATAATCCTCACAAAGTCTTTATCATTTGTTAGTTGGCCCATTTTATAAAAGACAAAAATTTATCTCAATCAGCAATTTAGACTGGCACAAATATCAAACACACATGAAATAAGAAATTTTTTGGAACGGTAATATTTTGCCTAAACTATACTTTTTTATTTTCGAAAGGCTGTTTTAAACTATAAAAACTTTTTTTATTTATGTCTCCTTTTTAAAGAAAAAAAACTGTTTTTTTATACTTAACTTCCGCTTGAACCTTAAAAAATAAGCGTTTAAGTTAACCAAGTTCAAGAGCATGGAAAAATTGTGTTTAAGTTTTGAACCAACCTTGAAAAACTCACCATTTTCCTTAAACCAGGTTTAAACACTGAACTGGCTTTGACCAAAAAAATTATTATTTTAATTGTTCAATATATATTGGAAATAAAACCTAAACAATGTGACAACCTCGCACTTGTAGCGGGTCACCTATATAATCATATACTACGCTGCCTCATTCATTATTTGTCGTCGAAGTAGCCACTTTAGTAGAATCGAGCTGGTAAACGTAAGGTGAATGGAGCAAGTTTGAGGTGAAGCAGGCTTGGCATTGCCTGATGCAGCATTGCCAATGGAGAGTACAATGGTTGTCCCTAAATCTAACGACTGATCGCGTTTCAAAGCGATTTATGAATGACTTGATGGGTCTATTTTAGTTAAATGTCTTTGAGTAGATCCATAATTGGCATTTGGATACCTACCATCAATTTTTCGTTTTGTTTTTTCGCAACTTTCCTGTTCTCTTTTTCGCTTTTATGGTAACTTATTCTTTACGGAATGGGAGCGAGAACACGGTTCAGAGGCTAGGCAATCGTTACAAAGTAATAATATTTCTCTTTTGCCGGCTTCTTTATATATATTTTGCCGAGACCGTGTTGAAAAGGAAAGGGAGCTGCTCACACCTCGTTGACTTAATAAAACGTTTTAATCAATGCTCATTTCCTTTTTCCTTCTTTTGCCGACTTTATGTGAAAACTCGCAATTTTTCAAGATGAAAGAGGAATTTGTTGAATTTTCTTATCTTTTTAACGCAGCCATCTTTTTTGATGCACAAATTATTATAAAAGATGTTTTTTCTTTAATATAATCATATTGAATTGAAGCACATATTTTAGGTTTCTTTTAATATTTTGAAAGGAGATATTTTACTTTTTACCTAGTTTTTCAAAGAATCTAACCATTAAATTTGATTACTTGAACACTACATGCTTTTTAGCTTTAGTTTACTGATTTTTAAAGAAATTATTTTAGAAGAAATTATTTTATTCCAGCCTAGATAAAAACTGGATGTAAAAAGAGCTATTTACCTAAAAAGTAACGAAACGCGAATTTTGGCATCTTCTTTTTGTTAGCCCAACGGCTGGCTGCAGGGGCCTTTTGAGGTAGCCGGTCTGATTCCACCGAACCCTCAAAACCAAATAAACAAAATACGCTAAGTAAGAGTCACATGAACAAACAGTGGAACAAAGATGCTCTACGTGCGTATTCCAAAAAATCTCAGAGTTTCTTAGAACTTACTGGGTAAAAAAATAATTGCATTCAAAATAGAATTTCCCGAACTGCTTGACTAAAAAAAAATTAATTTGTAAATCGTTTTATTCTCGTATTTTTTCTATTGTTGTTCTTGTTCTTCCTCTTTATTTACCGTCACTTTTTTAGTCCCGAAGACTTTATTAATTTAATCGGATGGGTCATCAACCACCTTCGAACCCCAGACTTGTTATTTCTTTTATATTTTTTTTTGTTCTTCAGTAGTCTACCGACTTGGAGAGTATGTAACTATGGCGCCTCTACAGTTATAATGGAGGGACTGGACCAAGTTATCTTTTACACTCTTCCCTGGTTGTTGAACACTTTTTTAGGAAAAGTGATTTAGAACTGCGCGGGGTTTGAACTCATGGCACACCGGCAAGAAACCTAACTAAACCGGTCGTATTTTTTCTAAAAATTAACAAAATAAATATTGATCATTTATCATTTTTCTTAGGTAAAAATAAGGAGAAGGTGACGAAATAGTGACCCAATTTAATTTTTCTTCTTCGTCTTTTTCTTCTTTTTCTTCTTCTTCTTCTTCTTCTTTTTCTTCTTCTTCTTCTTCTTCTTCTTCTTCTTCTTCTTCTTCTTCTTCTTCTTCTTCTTCCTCTTCTTCTTCTTCTTCTTCTTTCTTTATTTTAATCAAATTTCTTGTTTTTCTGCATATCCTCTGTGAAGTTCAATGATTGGAGATGTTGTCGCTCCCTCTTCTGCGGGCCTTCCAGCGTCCTAAAGGCGAATTGTCTCTTGTTATTTTGACCATTCTCTGGTCATTTATTCGATCTTTGTGTTCGTTCCACTCTCTCTTTTTATCAGTATCCATTCATTTACGTTGTCTATTTTACATGTTCTTCTAATGTCTTTGCTTCTCTTATTGTTAAAAAGTGTTTTTCCAGCGATCTTGCGCACCATTTTCATTTCGGTAGTTTCTAATATTCTCTTTGTGTTCGATGTATCTGGCCTGGTTTCCGCTGTGTATGTTAATATAGGTCTGATGAACACCTTGTGGATTCGAGATTTGATCTTGATTCAAAAGGTTCATGCTGCTTTGCCGCTTAATTTCTTACCTTCGGCTCGATGTCACCGTATTCTAATATTTCTATGCCTAGGTATTTAAATTTCATCTCCTCTTGCATAATTTTATTATCCAGAACTAGTTTGCCTCTGATAGATGTTTTTGAGGTGTGAGGTGGTCATGCATTTCGTTTTTGTTGCAGTTATCTTCGTTTTAAGACTTTTTGCAGTTGTGGTGAATTTGATTATTAATCTCTGTAGGTCATCTTTGTTCGTTTTCTGCAATCATCGGCGTAGCACAAGACTTTGGTGTCTTTATTACCCATTTTGTACCCTTTCAGGCTTCGAGTTCTTTTTATTATTTCGTCCATGACGATGTTGAACAATAAGGGAATAAGGGAATCTCCTTGTCGGATACTACTATTTACAGGAATTTCTTTGGTAGTTGTGCCATTAATTTTGGCTTTTATTTTATTTTTATGTTAGATATTTTGGATGGTTTATATGATGTTACCACATCCTCCAGTTTTATTTAATCAAACGCCTTTTCTCAAACGATAAAACACATGAAGGCTGGTTTGTTATACTCGATGAATTTTTTTGTTATTTGTTTCAGAACAAATACTGATCTGAGTCCTTGTTGTTCATCGCCCAATATAGTCAGTTCCTTTATTTTATTTGTTATACTTTTTGTTACTATCTTTAAGGTTGTATTTAGAAGATTTATGCCTCGGTTGTTTTCGGGTAT
Organism: Oxystoma pomonae; assembly: GCA_963921995.1. NCBI lineage: Eukaryota > Metazoa > Arthropoda > Insecta > Coleoptera > Brentidae > Oxystoma > Oxystoma pomonae. The sequence continues at coordinate 34,171,105 of OY998164.1, forward strand.
CTTTTTGTCTCCTTTTTTTACTAGTAAGATTCTGGTACTTAGGCGCCATTCATCCGGGATTTTTTTTGTGTAAAGGATTTTGCTAATTATTCCTGTTAGTTATTGCTTTAGACTTCTCCCTCCGTATTTACGAAGTTCATTCGGTTATTTAAAGTAATTCTAAAAAATCCATTACTCGGCTAATTTTTGGATCATTTCTCATACAAAATAACTACAACTTGTAGTTTTGCTGCCCTTACGGGTCACAGTAAGATAAGACAAATATTTTTGGTAGTCAGGTTGGGTTTTTACAATGTACTTTATTGTTAAGTAGGGATAATTTAAAAAAAATATCTATATAATCAGAAAATATTATGTTCTTTTTTGTTGACTTAACGTTCCAAATTTTGCATTTTTTCCTTTTCCTTATTCCCTAGTCTAAATTGACTTGGGAAACATTTGGTTTTGTGGACTTTTTGGATTGCCTACAACTTCCACAATAATTTTTAGAATTTTAAGATTTAAAGTTTATTTTAAAGAAGAAATTTCAAAATTTAAGCGTCCAATGTCAAAACTGACATTTCTTTAAAATTCAAGATGGCGGACAGATTTAGAAAATGGGCATCGGTTAAGAAATAAGAAATTTGTGCAGCGTTAAATTTGATGGTGTTTCTGTGGTAGAAAAAATTGCACTATGAGTCATCTTTTTATTCGACGTTATACAATTTGACATGCCTAGTATAAAAAAACTGACAATTCTTTAAAATTCAAGATGGCGGACGGATTTAAAAGAATCCTTCTTGAAAAAAAAGTGCGCGCCACTGTAGCGAAATTGAGTTATGTGCTAAATATCCTTATTTTTTTAACGTCAACATACGTTACGTTTATTTAAATCAGCTAAGAAATAAGAAGGTTAAGCAGTTTTCTTACTGTAAGTCATCTTTTTACTCGACGGTGTACAGTTTTAAGCTTTGTGAATAGCTGAAATTATAAACTTTATGAGCCTAATGTCAAAATTAACATTTCTTTAAAATTCAAGATGGCGGACAGATTTCAAAAATGGGTATTTTTTATCCCCTCTGGAACAAGAATGTATGCGCCAGTGTATTAAAATGAAAATATAGCCCTATATTTTTAACGTATATTCGATTACTAAAGTCGGTTAAGATATAAGAAAGTTTTGCAGTTTTAAATTATCTTTTTTACTTGACGGGACAAATTTTATAAGGCAACTGGAAAAGAGAGACAAAATTATCATCTTTTAATAATTCAAGATTGACCCCTCAAAAAAATAACGTCCGGCACCACTGTAATTAAATTTAGGTATGTGATAATAGCCCAATTACTTTGGTTTTAATTGAGTATTGTTTTTTTTTGTGAATAGTAGGTTTTTTTTTGTTTATCCTGGGACTTTCCATTTATACAAGGATTAATCGCCCAGTCTTGCCAAGATAAGCCCAGTTAAGTTTTTTTAAAATATAATTTAATTGCAGGGTTTCCTATTTTACATCATCTATAGTAATGAATTATCTTTGTCTTAATATTTGAGACACTGTAAATCTATTTCCAAACAGATTTTTTTACAAAGTGCTTATGTTCTCCCTGGAACACCATTCTGATTTAATAATATGAAGTAGAGACGCGCATTCTGACAGGAAAGACAGTTATTAAAGTTTTTTGTTTTTTTTTCATGGCCTACCAAGTCCTAGTTCTACTTTGCAACACCTAATGACTTAAATTAATACCTAGGTATGTAATTGTTATAAGTAAAACTTCAGATTTTTTTTATTTTAATTTACCGACTTTAATTCGTTACGTTAAAAAAATAAGGCAGTGACGCACGCGTTCTTTTTCCAGGAAAAATAAAAAATACCCACTTTTCAAATCGATCCGCTATCTTAAATTAAATAAAATGACAGTTTTGACATTAGCCGCATAAAATTTGGAATTTTAGTTTACCAGCTTAAAAAGCTGACTCATGGTAATGAAAGCTTACTTATTTCTTAACCGATTTAAATAAACGTAACGTGTATACTTTAAAAGAATAAGGCTATTTAGCGCACAACTTAATTTTGTTAGTGTTTTCCAATTTTTTTCAGGAAGGTAAATAAGCACTTTTCAGATTTTTCCGCCATCTTGAATTTCAAAGAAATGGCAGTTTTGACATAAAGTACATAAAACCTGGACTTTTAGCTTTTAAGAAAGCTTAAAATCGCCGTCGAAAAGATGATAACTTTTAGTGAAAGTATTTTACCAACAGCATTAAACGTAACACTGCAGAACTTTCTTATTTCTTAACCGATTTAAAAAATCAAAACGCGTACATACCTTTAAAGGATAAGGCTATTTATTTTGTTACAGTGGCGCACACAATTTTTTTGCAGAGTGGGTCAAAAATACCCATTTTTTAAATCTGTCCGCCGTCTGGAATTTTAAAGAAATGTCAGTTTCGACATTAAGCGCATAAATTTTAAAGCTTCCTTTTTTAAATAAACTTTAAATTTCGGATAATTATTATGAAAGTTGTGGGCAATCCAAAAAATCCGGTTTTTGTTGGAACACCCTATATTATGCTATTTCCATCTGTGCTGGCCATATACCTACAGGGCGTCTCAACGACAATGAAACAGATGTGTTTTCTAGTATTTAGATTACGATTTTAAAAAACCCTCAAAGATGTTTTACTATTCAAGGGGACACTTTTTAGCTATATTGGAATTTTTGTAGGACACATACACTTTGAGAGGCGAGCTTCACCACCAGAATTTGAATAGGGAAAGTGATACCTTATTTTGAGGGTCTTTTAAACACCTTCACAAAACTGTCAAAAATTTAAAAATCTAGCAATTTGTTTCCAAGATATTCACTTTCAAAGAATGCTCAAATTGTACAGGTATATATTTTTTCCCGTAGGACTGTAACCGAGAAAGAACAAAATGTACTATTAACGAAAAGGAAGTCGTCGGGTCCCGGGCTTTATCAAAAGTAAAATGTTAATTTTGTTAGAAAAAAATAATTTTGTGTGAAGTGAATCTCTTAAAAACTAACCGCTAGGTATCACTTGACTCACTTTCCCTATTTATTTCTGATGGTGAAACTTACCCCTTAAAGCGATTGTGTCCTACGAAAATTCCAATATAGCTAGAATAAAAAATTGACGTGTTCGAGGGGTTTTTGAAAATTGTACCCTAAATACTAGAAAAAGCCCCTGTTTCGTTTTCGTTGGGACACTTTGTAAAATGTGATTAGCAAAGTTGGAATAACGCATTTTATTTATACGCGAGTGGATTTTTTGGATGTGGTGTAATTGCTAATACATACTAAGATTTTGCTTTTATGCTGTAAAACCGAGTGATGAATGTATTTAGAACCGTTACGCAAACTTGGTGCACTAAATTTGATCCGTTTTTATTCGAATCAGGGGTCTGATTTTTGAAACCATAAGAAAATATTTGGGTAAGAGTACTTCCCTCTCATCCTATACCGTGCGTGCGAAACAGATCGAGTAACTTTCGCTCAGTTGCCTATTATTTAACACATAAAAGCACTCGCATGCGTACTCCCACTAAAGATATCCAACTAAAACAGACCTATCAAGTAATTAATAAATCGCTATATTTATCCGATATTTCATCCGAAAACATGAGGGATATATATGTACCATAACATGTACACTTGCAAAAAACAAAAGATCAAAAGATCTTGGGTGGAAATAATGAAAATTCAAACTTGGATGAGTATCCCACAAGAAACACACAAAGGACCAAAGCGAAAAGAGAAATCATTAAACGACGTTCGCTCTGGGTAACCAGCGTGGGCTCATCAGTAGTTTCATTGGTCACCCTCCACCATACATGATTAAACACCATCATACACTTTGATTTCCAGCTTTGAATCACTCACAAATAGACATCGTTCCGTACTGGTACTTATCCAAGTTACCTGATACGGATTCTTCCTGGCGTGTTAATATTTCCAGTAGTATTATGCTCCTAAGGCAATTAAAACAAAAAAGAAGTTAAAAATCTTCCAAATCAGTTACTTGAACCATAAAGAAACTAAAAAACAAAAGACAATAAAACTATTGTAAGGGCTGCCATAAAAGAATAAAAATTGGTGGGTATAATAAGACCAAATCACACCCTATTTCCATCCCTAATTATAGATATCCGTACTCGTACTTCTAAAATGTGCATGTATTTGCAGTAAAATTTATGTAACGGTTTCCACCAAGTCTTTAGCAACCTTACGCGCGCGTTGCGAACATTTTCGATGTACAAACATTCCGATTTCGTTAAATTATCATTGCAAAGCTCACCCCCTTTAATGCACTTTGAGACACTTTGGGCCAAATTACATTCTGAATTATTCGCTAATAGCCGAAACGGATTTTAAACAAACTTCATAAAAGCGCAGTGAGCGCTTTTATATTCCAAGAGAATGGTTAAAGCGAAAATTTTGCAAGAAATGCACTTTCTTACCAAAAGATTTGCGTATATTATGTGGGCCCGGCTGTTCAAACTGCGACAAATTAATGATGCACAAAATGAATTCGAAAGGCAACGTCTTGGGATAGAATTATTTGATGATTTTACTAATGAGAACGACTTATCATGGGATGCAACAAGTTTCAGTGCAAATATTTTAAAGAGTGACTGAAAATATCTAAACAGGGTAGTGTCCGATATTGAAAAACCCCGTATTCTCACTATACGTATAAAAAGTCGTACGTTACCAGTTGTAAATGCTTCAAAAATTTGAAAACTAAGTCAAGTAGATAATTCGGCTTTGTTTTTTTTTTCCGGTCGATTCCGTCGTTCCTTAAAATTTTTAAGCTCCAACCAATTATACCCAGGTACAGAGTACACCGGTAGTCCATAACTGAAAAATTAGTGGTCCGATTTTAATATTTATGCCCAATTCCATCGGTTGTCACGCATCGAACACTGACGTCAGCATTAGAAGTTCTATAGCGTACTCGTTTCAGCAATAAGTTCAATGCATTGATAAATTTTTATCATGATTTATGTGCGAAGAGTTATGAAAAAATTACAAAATACATTAAATAATTCATATTTCTAAAAGGAAGAGATTTAGAAAAGAATGGATTATTGCGTGCCAAAGAAACGACAAAATAAACTTAATAAATTGTAAGTTTTTATTAATTATTTTGAAACTCATATTTTTTGGAGAAACCATACGTATATGTTGGGTTATTTGTTACAAATTCACCACACTTTTTAATTTAAAAAAAATTAAACAAGCGGCCAAAAACAACATTGGGGAAAATTAATACCTTCTCCACATGTGTTCGTTCGACTTCGGTAGCTGGTGAGCCAGCTTTTTTCTGTCGTTATTATTTTGTTTTCAAATTTTTTGATGTTTTTTTGATAAAGACTACCGACTTGATAACAAATTAAAACTATTTTAAAGAAAGTTTTCGAGGACTAATGCTGAGTTTATAAAGCAAAATAAAATAATATAAGAATAAAACCACCCAATAAAAAACCATATTTGTGATCATTGATCAAGTTTGACCAATCGCAGTGCTAATTCTTATTTTTTGTTTTATTTAATTTGTTGTATAAACCCAGCACAAGGAAATAAATCAATCTTTAATTTGGGCTTGTAAAAGATGGACATAAGTTTTGGTCTCGCTATATCTTCCTGAAGCCCTACGAGAATTTTCGTTCGTCTATATTGTAATATATAGGATTTTTTCGATTTTTAGATTTTAGATTTTTTAGATTTTAGAAAAAGCACAAATTTGTCAACTGGAAAAAAATCTAGGCTATAGCTAAATTCTGACTGATTTTTATCGCGTTTTTTTAATATGCAGAAAAGACTGTTTAAGTGGGAGCCTTTGGTAAACCAAAGTTTTAGAACAAAACAATAACTTTTTCGCACCACGTGAATGGTTTCCGGATCGTAAAAAAATCTCAATAAGCCTACCATGCAAAGTTTAAATTGAGCTGACCGGTAATTATAATATCCCAAGTTGCCTCACCTGTTAAAGTTGGGCAGGGTTTAAAATAACACTGATAAAGCTGAATATAGTTTATGTGAAAGTTCAATGTGTCTAAGTTCGCAGTTTTGGTTAGTCGAAACATCCGTTTAGTTTAGTTATCTGGCCCGGGTGTAGATTAAACATTAAATATTGAGAGGCCGCAGAGTTGGAGAAACTTTGGCGTGCACAGTGGGACTTCTAATAACTCTTAGTGCCGGTTTATTAATTTTAACTCTGGGTTAAAATCTCTATCAATTAACCACTTGCAAAAATAAATTTAATTTATCAAATTAATATTTTCTGCTACAAATACAAATCAATTTACCGAGTTGCTGGTTGATTTTTATTTTCATTGATTTCTTATTAGGTGGCTCAGGTAACATATGTGCAATTAACCGTTCTCACCGGTCAAAGTTTAGTTGACCAATTTCAGTTGATCAACAAAAGTAGGATAAAGACTTGAATAAGCTTTGGTTGCCTTACTTTTACAGAACGTAATGAATACTGCAGTTGTGCGTGAATGTGTACAAATAGTTGTAGTTTTGCCAAAAAAAAAACTAAAAAGAATTTAATATCAACAATAGACAGAAGAAACGTGGTTTTATAGCAAGGCAGTGGACTTTAAAAAGAAATATAAATTATATATAAGGAGCTAGTTCTATAAATACTTTTAGATTTCCCAAAGAAAAGTTGGAAGTGCTGTCGCAACTTAAGAATTATATAAATAATAAGAATGCGTCAAGCGTAGAACTAAAGCTGCAAATAATTTAAGATTTATTCGACTACTTAATACTAATTCAAATTTTTTGGGAGAAGTTTGCGCATATGCCACGGCTGAAAGAAGTTACTTTAAAGCAATTCGTGATAATACTTCAGTTGGACAACAATAGTTGATTATATCAAACTTTTCTTATTCAACCCTTTACAATTGAAAGAAAGATTTTCACTACTATTTGAGATCGCGCCTTGACTACTGCACATCGAGATGAAGATCTGTCGGTTTACGGGTCTTGATGACGACTAAGTTTCGTGGTGAATAATAAGTAGCTGTGGTTACTTAGGATTAGTTTGTGTAACTGTGAGATGTGCTGATATTTCACATAATTTACCCGCCGGGATTGGAGGTTGTAAAACTTTATATCGACCTGGGCCTTGATTCTCTGGTTAATATTACGAAGCCAAATATTTAATTTATTTGGTAAGTAATGAAAATCGTGCTTAAGATTCTCAACTAGTTTGGGCAACATCACTTTCCAAACGAAAAAATATAGGTTATGTTTTTCATTTATATGATTTTAACTAATGTTGTTGATATTTTAACTCTGGGTTAAAATCTCTATTAATTAACCACTTGCAAAAATAAATTTAATTTATCAAATTAATATTTTCTGCTACAAATACAAATCAATTTACCGAGTTGCTGGTTGATTTTTATTTTCATTGATTTCTTATTAGGTGGCTCAGGTAAAATATGTGCAATTAACCGTTCTCACCGGTCAAAGTTTAGTTGAACAATTTCAGTTGATCAACAAAAGTAGGATAAAGACTTGAATAAGCTTTGGTTGCCTTACTTTTACAGAACGTAATGAATACTGCAGTTGTGCGTGAATGTGTACAAATAGTTGTAGTTTTGCTAAAACAAAAACTAAAAAGAATTTAATATCAACAATAGACAGAAGAAACGTGGTTTTATAGCAAGGCAGTGGACTTTAAAAAGAAATATAAATGATAGGAGCTAGTTCTATAAATACTTTTAGATTTCCCAAAGAAAAGTTGGAAGTGCTGTCGCAACTTAAGAATTATATAAATAATAAGAATGCGTCAAGCGTAGAACTAAAGCTGCAAATAATTTAAGATATATTCGATTACTTAATACTAATTCAAATTTTTTGGGAGAAGTTTGCGCACATGCCACGGCTGAAAGAAGTTACTTTAAAGCAATTCGTGATGATACTTCAGTTGGACAACAAAAGTTGACTATATCAAACTTTTCCTATTCAACCCTTACAATTGAAAGAAAGATTTTCACTACTAATTGAGATCGCGCCTTGACTACTGCACATCGAGATGAAGATCTGTCGGTTTACGGGTCTTGATGACGACTAAGTTTCGTGGTGAATAATAAGTAGCTGTGGTTACTTAGGATTAGTTTGTGTAACTGTGAGATGTGCTGATATTTCACATAATTTACCCGCCGGGATTGGAGGTTGTAAAACTTTATATCGACCTGGGCCTTGATTCTCTGGTTAATATTACGAAGCCAAATATTTAATTTATTTGGTAAGTAATGAAAATCGTGCTTAAGATTCTCAACTAGTTTGGGCAACATCACTTTCCAAACGAAAAAATATAGGTTATGTTTTTCATTTATATGATTTTAACCAATGTTGTTTCAGCAACTTAGATCGATTTATAACTGTTTTTCTCTCCTGATGATTTCAAGTACAACCGAAACAAAAACATGATTTTATACAATTGAGCACCACAAAACGCCTATTAGGATACTAGTATTGCTATCAGCACTATAATAATTTGTAAGCTTAAAAAATACTAGATCCAACCAGTTCTTCTAAAAATATCGTGAGCTATAAAAAATTTCTGAAATATCTCTATTAGAAATGGAAAAAAGTATTATTATAGGACAAATTTAAAAAAGATCCTAAATCTTTCTGGAAAAACCTTCGTTGGCTTAATGTAACTAGTGGCAGTACTCCTTTGGGTGCTTATCAAGTAGAGTTACGATATCTAAGTGGTTTTAACCAACTTTTTATAGGTAATAAGCCGAATTTAACCTCTAATGCATTTATTACTCAAAACTGTGAAAATCGTCTTATGAATGGAATGAACGAATTATTCAAGTTTAAAAAAGTTTCTGCCAAAGGCCCCAATGACATAGATATTAAAGCCTTGCAGTTAGTGACACCTCAGTTAAATAAAATTACCTACAGAATAATTACTTGTTTAAATGCTGGATTTTTTCAGGACGCCTGAAAAAATGCCAATATACTGCCTCCACAAAAAAAACTGCTTTTCAGTTGAATTTTTCGATTACAGCCCCATTAGTATCCCGTAATCAGCTGAGATACCTGCCAGAACAACACATTATTTCTAAAACTCGATCCGGCTTTAGAGAGTTTCATAGTTTCAATATGCTAACTATTTTGAATTACTCTCTAATTTCAATTATCCTCTCTGGATACTGCTGTAAATAAAATTGATAATGATCTAGAAGTCATTAAGAAGGTTTCAGAAGCTAATTGCCTAAAATTAGACACGTCTAAAACTAAGGTGATGGGTTTTTGGCTTAAAAAAGAAACGATAGCTAGTAACTCTAATTTTAATATAAGCCTGGCTGGTAAACAAGTTATAGTTACTAAATATTGCAAAAACCCAGGACTTTACCTTGATTCTACATGCGATTCAACAAACACCTTCTATCATACTAAAGAATTTTTACTTTAAACTTAAATCCTTATATCTGCACGTGAACAACTTGAGATCTAGAGTTATCAAACTCAATCTATTTTAGAGTCTGATTGCTTACTGTGGCATTATCTATTGGCCAGCAATTTTTCAATGGGGATAAAAGTCTTCAAAACCTGCAAAATTCATGTTTGAGGTACTGCTATGATTTGTGAAAATTTGATCACGTATCTAAGAGTTTCAGAAGTTCTTGTTGGTTAACTTTATTTACAAACTAAACAAAAATCTTATTTCATTATACCTAATTAAGAAGTTAAAATAGAGTTCGGCACGGAGGTTTGTACCGTATCCCGCGACATCAGTCTCCTGTTTTCAAAGGTCGTACTAAGTGCTTTAATAAAATTCCCCCCGGTTTAAAATCAGTTGCTATCATTGTTAAATTTAACAAAAAAGTCACAGAATGTGTTCACGGAAACTAACGTCTTTAAAAATATTTTTACTTTTATGCTAAACGCGCGAATGAAGTGTGCTAAATATAAGTTCGTACAATAATTTTACACATAGTATCGCCTACTATTTTAGGAATATTTTTGTTTCGTTTCCTTCTTCGGTGGTTATATGAAAAAGTGTTTTATAAACGAATATCGCCACATCTAATTGCTTTGTAATTTAGTTTGTAAGACTTTAAAATACTAATATTACTGAAATAAAAAGACGCTCAAATATATTAATTTTTTTATTTACTATAGATCTAAAAATTTCCCTGAAAGGTTATATGTATAGATAATTAAAACTTTTTCCTACCTTAAATTAAACTTAACGATATACGACGGTGTCGTAAAACAGAACTCCAATAATTAAATTGGAGCCTCCATTATTGAGCCGAGACCCGTCGAGTGAAGCATTGTTCAATTTTGGTTTGTTGCAACGAATATTGGTAAGCTCCGCAATTTTATTGTTCCAGTGTTTAACTGATTCGAATTATTAACGGATTTTTGATCAGAACCCTACGCCGCCGTTCAAAATTTTTTTTCAAGCACGAGAAAACCCAAATTTTACAATGCCTGTGAGAGTAGACCTGGAAAGTAAGTGAATCTGAGCAAAAAGCATGTTCAATTGATCATTGTTTTTTAAAGTAGGACTTAAAACACAATTTTTTCGAGTTTTTGCACACAAAGAAAAACCACAAGTCAATGTTTTTATAGTTTTTTAAATACATGCTGTCAATGCAACAACCTTATTGCTTTTACTTATAGCCATAATTGCTACGTAATATTAGATCAAGCAAAATAAATCTTTTTACTAAAACTTTCTTATTTTTATATGGCTATCAATAAAAGTGTTAACTAAATAAGAAAAGGAGGGAGTTTATTTTTGATAGCACTCAAATCCAATTAAAATAAAACCGTGAGCGAGCAAGTGCATCAATGTAAAAATCTCTGCTAAATGATTTCCCAGGACAAGGGTTTTTAGGGATAATCAAGGAGTTGGTAACTTTGCCGCTTCTGCTCTCATGCGAATTTGTATATTTTCTAGGAATTCAAAGTAAAGCAAATAAAAAATGACAACAGTTTGTCGTTTGCGCATTCATATTTACAGTTTATTGATTTTCAGTGATTTTGACGATATTATTCTAAAAATATGAAGTAATAGTATCATTGTTTATCGTCTCCTGATGATGCTAACATTGTTAGCGAAACGCGCGTCGAGTGCAAAAAAGTGTAGTTTTGGTTTGTGGAAAACAATCATAATTTTGTTTTGGTTTGGATGAAGTAGTAGGGCAATCGTCAAACTGTTGTCATTTGATATTTCCTCGTAAAAAATCCTTAAAATTGATCACAATAGAGATATTTTCTTTCGCTCCTAAGATATTGCTCTTTGAAAATTGAATTTGTTTATTTTAAAAGCCAATATCTTGAAAATTAGTAAAGTAAACCTTATAATATGGGGTACCATTGGAAAGAGAATTTTAGCGAGAATTCAAATATGAAATTAGGGGTTGCTATTTAAGGTTCTCAGAATATTTTCCAAAAATAGCCCCCCATAAAAGGGCTACATAGGGGATTTTACTTTTTATGGTAAATGATAGTTGGCGATGTATCGAAAACAATAGCGGAACAATCGGAAACAATAGCATCCGATATGCCACGAGTAATACTTTAATTTTTATTTGCGGACACGAGATTCATTTTGTTGTTTTTCAAAAATCTATGTTTTAAAGATTATATATTTTTTAATTAAAACCCTTCTCTAGACCAACTGTGGTTACATATTAAAAACTACGTGAAAATCAAAAAAATATTATTTTGGGTTCGGTTGGCTAGTTTGAGTTAGGTATGGAGTTTTTTTACGGGTTTCTTTTCCAAGATTCGTTTTGACCATACATAGCCTTAATGTCGATTTCAACCTTAACATAAAATTAACTGCAGCTCCTCAACAGGATCAGAGGAACTGGTTTCTTGAGAAATGTTAATGGCCGTTTGTGAAGTTACGACTTCCTTTAAATTTACTCCCATCTCTGGTTCACAGTAAATAAAATATGCAATAAAAAAACAACTAACGAAAAAACAGCTGATATTTTGTGAGGTTAAATGATCCATCAAACCATTCCCACCAATCTCCGGAGTCGATGCAAACTCTTGACATCAATTGGTGAATCAGTGGAATCCATCAAGCAACATAAACATACAAAAACAAACATAAACTTTTGCGAACTCTTTTGTTGGCACCGGTGAATCCATCGATGAATTTAAAAACTCGCCCTATATTTAGACACTTTTTGTGTTAAATTTTGCGTCAATCTCATTTGATAAATGTGAAACCAAGAAAGATAATACCTCATATAACGGCTCTGTTCTCTTCTGGGTGTCAGTCGATTGCATCCTGTGATTGTGTCACGAATGAGCAGTACTTTACCCTTGCGCAGGGCCAACCCCGATTTTTAAATTATTTTGCTTATTTTTCAAAGCTGTTATTGTTACACTTTTTGCAATGCTTAGGCCATTATAGTATCTCATAGGTACATAGTTAGTTATAACTATAGGTGCGCTTAACTAACGCACTCTGCGCTTCGTTTATCTTTGCACCGTTTGAATTTTAGAGTATGAAAGGATTCTTGGCATCTTATAATTCATTTTTTCTCATTTACCAATTATCTGTGGCAATGCTGGGCCAAGATATCCTTGTCATATTCTGGGTTATTTATATACCTTATTGTATTTAAAAACTATAATCAACTTACAAAACAGTCATCAAAACAAAAAAAGTAAATATATTTTTCTTATTTCTTATACAAAATAAGTAATCAAACAAAAAATAAACAAATAAGAGTTTCTATTCACTCTATCAGACCGAGATTTGTAGTAGTGCATTTCAAACCGATGACTATTTGTTTTTTCTTTTCGAGTTATTTCTTTGGGTGTTGAAGCTGAAAAGCCAGAAGCTCCTTGTCTTCAGTGAAGAAGAAGAAGAAGAAAAGTGATTTCGGAATGTTGCCCCCGGAACTTTCAGCTCCGGCTTTCTCTATTCAGTTTAACGTACCTAGTAGTTTTTAATTGACGTATGTATCTAAGGAAACGCTCATTAAGATCTGTCACTATTCGTTGTTCTATTATTTGCTAAAGTTTGTCGGAGTTCGGTTTGGACTTTACTATTTGAGGTATGGTCATTTTGAAAATCTATTACTCACTCGAGAGCTTAAATAGTTAAGTTCTCCCGCTACGCCGCGCATATCCCAAACTTTTAATGTTTTCTCTCAACTTGACCAAAAGCGACCGTAAAGTTGGCTATTTTAACACTCTCGGATTCTAAACTGCGGCAAAAAGAAATCTACTCTAATTGATTGAGCAAAGACAGTATACACTTTTTGTGACAATGGGACAAATTTTAAAGATAGAGAATTAGAATTAGAGTGTTTAGCATGGAAGGATCCCGGAAAAGACTAACTGGTACAATAAAAAGGCTCCTGGAAAAGTTCTATCAATCAAACAACAATGAAGTACTAATAACATTATTTGCAGGCCCAAAATTAGAGTTTTTTCTTACATGTAGACAAGAAAAAGTTCACTTTCAATTTTCATAACCAGATAGTTCATTGTCCCTACTACTTAGAATGTAGGACCCAGTTAATAAAAGGTCCATTTCCGCTAACTTTCTATTCTACAAAAGTGTTTGTATTAGTTGAATCACACATAATACGCAGAAAATCAATTAAATTGCAAAGTTTTTTTGGGGCAAATTATGTAGAAGAGGTCGAAGTGATGGTAAAACTCGCATTTTCTTGTATAATTGCCAAACCTATCTATATCCCTTTAGTTACTTCAAATCAGTGAGAGTTCCAATACCGCGGTACGTCTAGCGCGTCTATTAGTATGACCTAAATTTAAAGTTTTTGAAACCTAATTTAAATAGTCTTACATCTTGTTTAGATAAGGTATTGTTTCGATCTCGTCTTCGTCGCCTCCATATAGTGTATGCATAGGTTACTACTGCAATGGTACTTTCAGCCTACAATATATATCCAAAATCGAATTGTTCTAATCTTTTATTTGAAATTATCTAAACCTCCTCCGATTCAATACTTTTTTTTTCAAGGGTATCGATCGAGGGAAAATCTTGCATAAGACGTCCGGTCTAATTGTCCAATCCACTCCCCTGACAGAGTCTCATCATTCTGTCAGGATAGCCCGATTAGTGTCGGAATACCGACTAAAACCCCCCGATTGTGGCTCCGACCAGCCGTCGTCACTGCACTGCCACCATTACTGGCTTATTGTGCACCCTTTGATTCTAGTTTAACCACTCCATTAGATTTATCCCCTGTACGAGTTTGTACAGGTCCTTAAAGTAGTTCCTAGTGGTTATAGGATTTAGCTCAAATTTCCCATGTTCGGTCGCCAGAGCCTTGTAGGTTTTAGACAGGGAGCACCACGAGAACGTGAAGTTGACATTTGGATATGAGAAACTACACGTATTCGCATCATATTGATGAAAAACCTCACGACCCAACAGATATAAAGGCTACGTTATATTCGCATCACTATCCCTCACTATCGCTCTTAGACTTACGAAACTTGTGATCCGTTCCATTCTGGCTCTTCTATTAAGCTTCCACCTTTTGTGATTGTTGAAAAGGTTCCAAGCGTCATAATGCGGGCAAGTCTTTGAATACAAAGACATACAAAATGACAAAAAAATATAAAATTCCGTGAACATGCAAGCATGTGCGCAGATGAAAGTTATTCATCAAAAAAGACTTTCTTGCATACTTTTTACTTTAAGGAAAAAAACGCATTTTAATTTCAGTGATGCACTCTCATAATTTTCATACACTTAACAATGTCTTTTCCTACTTAAGAACGCTGATGAGAAGACAGAGCACGAACGGTTATGTTAATCACCTTTTCTAAAGCTCATTCTTTTGAGCGAGCTCTAACTCTCGCTACTGTCACAGCTTGGGCAAACGTAGATCAGTTACTCTCACCTTTAAAATGTATTTGTACACCAATTGGAATCCGCCGAACACGGATTTAAGAGATGTGGTTAGAGGTTGATCATGATGTTAATACCAATACCACTTGACTTGACTTGGTTTATTTTATTATTAAGTTTATTAACACCATCAATATTTTTATCATCAAAAACATTTAAAATTAACAATAGTATTTAGAATCTGTTTTTACATAATCCACGATAGTACTTTGCTCGTCGAAATCCTCTTTGGAATAATTAGAATTCGGAGAGTGCAGAATTGCAAGAATTATATAAGTTACGATTTGCATATGCGAGAACACTAGCTGAAGTAATTACAGTCGCTCGAGAAAAGACGAAGTCGTAACCTTGAACAAGAATCATAAGGTAGTAAATAAACTTTAATTGATCCCCCTTAGTGTTTGCCAAAGAAGACGAATTAAAAATATTCAAACATACATAAGAATCAAATTGAACAATAACAGTACCTATTACAGAAGAGGTCACTAACTCTAAAGTAAATAAATCAGCCCTGAGTAAAATAGCATCCCAATGGTAACCTTACTATAATTTTAAACCTCAATTAATGTTAAACTTTGCTTAACTGTGCGGTGCAATTGGTCATAAGACAAAAAAACCCGTTTTTTTATTGCAGAGTTAGCATAGCAAGGAAGGAAACTTTCTACGTAGGTATCTGTTAATTGGGTACAAGGTACAAATCAAACCAAATTTTTGTTAAGTAATATGTCAAAAACATTACTGAATATTATCATTATTACCTATATAGGTACATACATAAAATAGTTGGTCCTAACAAACGCTAGAACAGGTCGAAACAAAAAAAATGTAAATATGTAAGAAAATGAGATATATATTAGTACATAAAAATATAAGAAACAAATGACATACAGACTTAATGCTTATCTCTACATAAAAAAGTTAATTTTAGTATAAAAATCATTGGTTTTAGGCACATGTATTAGAAATTTTTAAGCATATAAGGACACAACAGTAAGGATGTTTTTTTTTTAATTTTACGGCATGAGTCTAAAGGCCTCAACTCTAAGGTTATTCTTAACGCTCTTTTCTGTGAATCTGAGAATAGACCCCATAAGATAATACTATAGCCAATAATGGAATAAATGTTGGAAAAATAGGACGTTAATAGTGCTGATCTACCTAGGAATGTTTTTCGACATGTAAAAGCATTAATAGCAATTAATAAGACCATAATACTGCGCTATATTCCACGCCCACGCGTGCGTCTTTTAAACAACTTAAACTCTGTATTATCTGGTTATAGGTTAGCTTTGCAAATATTTTATTAAATTATTGAAAGAGGCCATAGTTTTCCAATGCTTGACTATTCCTTTTATTAGAAATAGGTGCGTAATGTTAGCTATTTTTATTTTCTCTGGAAACTTTTTCTGACTTAAAGAGATATTCATAAGGCTTGCCATATCTTAAAACAGATTTCATTAAAATTTTTCATTACAATTTTAATTAGATGTATTACACGAGAAACGTCTTCCGAAGTTACAGGTAGGAAGAATATTGTTTCATTGATTTTCTTGCCTATAGTGCAATTATTTCACAGATGTTGACCTAAATGTTTTTGTAAAGTTACCTGAATTACATTTGACAAATGCTTACCAAAAGCTTTTGCACTATCTTCCTCCCTATCTATAGCAATGTTATCTTGTAAGACAGAGTTTATTTGACGTTTTGGCTAGCTTTTATCATTTAGTTATTTGATTGTACCCCAATTTTTTTTTGCTTTGTTATTTTCGTTTTTCATTTGATCTCTAAAATACTGGCCTTTTTATGATCTAACTTGTGTACTTACTCCTTTTTTAACTTGTCTGTAACGTTCTTGAATAGGGCTTTTACTGTTGGTTTTCTCTAGTCCGTGTTTTAAAGAAAAACAAAGATTAGTACATGAATTTATCAAAACGAAGCAAAATTTGACATTTTCCGTCTTTTCTCGCCCCACATAAAATTTGTTAAGCTATATACCGTTAAATTATTCACATAACTGTTAATATATTCTGTAGTCATTAGAGCAACCTGTAGCTTCATTAGCGCATTCAATTTAAATCAAAAGCGCAACGGGCAAAGAGACAAATCGAATAAAAAGTCAGACGCGACGAGGCGCAAAGCCAGTTCAAATGCGTGTATGCAATACAATCCGATCTATTTTGTATCGATCCGATCCCAGTAATTGAATCACTATAATAATAAAGACATGCAGCTAATGCATATGCATTTTGCTCCGATTAATAGAGGCCAGCCAACGGCTTCCGGTTATTTTTGACACTGTTGACAATATTCACAAAATGACCGTCGCAAACGCCAAAAGGAGAATAAAATGGGAGTTGATAAAACCCTTTAATATAAGGTATCGAGCATGGAAATGCATATGGTTTTATTTTAATTAATGAAATAAATATATTACTAAAATGAGTGTAAAAGGTAATAAATAAATTTATATTCATTTCTGTAATGTAATAATAGTAAGGAATATTAGACTTTACCACATGCCGGCATTACGTTTTAACTCATACGGGTAATATAAATGTGACAGAAACATGACGTGAAAGTTTTTTTTAGAAAAATGATAGCAATATACCTGGGAACTTTCCCAAACTATAATATTTCTAGAATATTTTTTCACAAAATGATGGTAATCTCCCACATAGAAAAATAATATCCCATATATATATATATTATGGATATACTTTTGTGGATATGAAGATTTTTAATGGATATGCAGCGGATATATGTATATCCCCCAAATATGCATTAGTCTTTTACTAAAGTGTGATTATGAAGTATCCTGTGAATACTTAGCCAATATCATTTATGGATAGAAAAGTGCAGAGGATATCCACGAATTAATATTCACAGCATATCCATAAGTGTATTAAATATATCCATATAAACATAGCTGTAGGTATATCAATAGATTAGTAGTTAGTACATTATGTTGATGTACTACTTTATATCCAAAGATTTCTTAAACATAACTATGAGTTGGGTAAACCTGCCTTTACTTTAGCTTCTTGAATTTCACGACAGCATCAAAATATGCGACTACCTGACTGCGTTGGGAGATTCACATAAATCATCAAAGCAGTGTCGGGTTAAGCGACATTTACTTTGAATTTCCTCTAATATTATATGAGTTATATGAGTAGTAGGCTAAACTCACAGCCATGAGCGTCAAGAATACTGTACTGTTCCATCGTCTTTTTCTTTCCAAAAAAAATATCAAACCCAACTATATAGATTTTAGGATGGGTCTGGTCACTTGCTCTTTAATGTCTCCTACCAGCTCTCTAAACCAGAAAAAAAATGCACATTTTCAGCAACTAATCTAGAGAAACTTCTTTCCTAAGTCCAACCATCCAACCCATAGCAAAGCTTTAATTCCAATAAAACACGAACCGAATAAGTTTTGGTTGCACCAATTTTGGAGAAAGGATTTTTTGGTACTATTCTGTCTGTTTTGGGGCTAGTGACGTTATTCGTGAATGGTTTTGTCTTTAGTTGGCACCCTAGTACAACACCTACCTGCTCAACTAAAAAGCCAGTTAACTCTTTCAATTTAGTAGCCTTTAGCCTACTATATCGGTCATATTGACATCCAACCGACAAAAAATCTGTTTTACCTTTCAATTGGGTTTTCAAAATGGCGGCAATAGTAGGCTAAAGGGCACTGAAGAGGTAGGAATTAACTGGATTTTTAGTTGAGAACGGTGTTGCCTAGCATAAATCACTCCAAAGTAATGCCATTACTGCGACAACTGACAGAAACCCCAACCCAACCCAAGAAGTCTCAACCTCTTTGGTTGAGCGGTGTTTGGTTGACTTGTCAGCACTTAAAATTTATTTTTTAAAGAGCTGACGATACTGGTGAAGACTCGTCCATTGTCATACTATCCATTTATCCATTTAGTATCATGACTCTCTTAAGCTAGGTGCCCACGATGCGAGAAGTTGCTGCGATCCTTTTTTTTTTCATTGGTAGCGTATCTTCACACTAGTTACACACATAAAATAGAAGAGTATGGAGACCAACGTAAGAAAAGGTCGAATCGCAGCAACTTATCGCATCGTGGGCGCCGGTCTATAGTCGACTCTTACGAGATGGCCACGACCAGGGGTCGTATTTTCGAAACCATACGAAATTATTCGCATGCGACTACTTCCTCCTCTTCCTATACTTCTTAAGAATAACCGAACTCGAACGCAGTTCACACATACTGGCTTATTTTTCACCTCTCATTTCACATGCTGCAGAAAGAGACTGACATAAAAATTGGCTATGATTTAGTACACGTATGCTGATATTTTCGTATGGATTCGAAAATCGGACCCCAGGGGTTACTTTTATTTTTCGTACACCAAACATGCTACAATATATACATACATAATAAACAAAAAGAAATAATGTTAGGTTAAAAAATATTATTTTTTTATGACCGTTTTTTAGGTAAAAATTACAAATTTTATCTAATATTTTTTAAATATAATTTTAAATCTCCAGCTTCGAAAAGTAAACCGAATGATTTCATAGAAATATAGCTTCAGGCTACTGCGAACATAGGCCGAAAGAAGTCCAGGGACACCGCAAACCTATCAGTGGAGCAACGAACACTCAAGCTTGCGATCACCGTTCGCGCCTTGCGCTTAGTATGCCTCTAACTACGGTGCAATGTGAAGTGTAGTCCATGAAACCGGAATTTGGGCAATAAATACGCAATTTTAATAACGAAATTTTCTTGTTTTTTGTCACTGATAAATTAGAGCGTTTTATTTTCAACTGCTCAGATTTATTACTAACAACGTGTTATAATAAAAATAATAAGGAGAAACAAAATTAAAGCAAGTTCTCAAAATAAAATAATACATTCTAAAAAACAAAAAGATTCTCCCAGACACAAAAAAATAAAGCAAATGTTTGAAAAGTCCTCCTTGCTCGGCTAGACAATATCCGAGCCTATTACAAAAACCCATTCTAATGTTTCCAAGCATGTTAGGGGTGGTAGTTTGAAAAGCTTCTTTAATTTTAATCCGAAGTTCTTCCAAATTCCAATCTTTCATGCACGAAAACTTTATTTTTGAATTAACTCCACAGATAGAAGTCATTAGGAGCAAGATCGGGTGATCGAGCTGGCCATAAAATAGTTCCGCGTTTACTTATAACCCGATTAGGAAATACATACATTACAGTTGAAACCATGTGTCACCAAATCTCACACCTAACAAATGCCTAGCAGTTGGAATAATATGCTGCTGCAGTAGATCCAAGTATCTAGGACCATTCAAATTGCCGTCAATAAAAATGGCCCAATTACGTATTCCCCTATAATACCTCCCCAAACATTTAGTTTTTGGCGATACTGTCTTCCGACGTCAAAATACAAATGCAAATTTTCCCTCGACCAATATCGACTGTGTGTTGGGTTATGACGATTCAATAATAGGAAAGTGCTTTCATCCGTGAAAAGAATAGATCTCAGAAAGTTTTCATCAAGATTAGCTCTTTTCATCATTATTTCGCAAAATTCCATACGACGATAGTTGTCCTCCGGAAAAATTTGATGCATTTTTGACGCTTTGTAAGAATGATAACCACTCTTTTTAAGAACACATAAAACAGTGCCTGAAGACGTATTAACTGCTTCGGCAATTTGATGGCAAGTTAACTTTCGATTTTTCTCCACTGCAGCGCAAATGATCACATCTCGTATTTCTTGCTCGTCATTCAAAACAGTGGGTTTTTTATGGTTTCTTGGCGCTACACAATCAAACTTTCCAAAATTCTGCACAAACCGATGAATCCTTGATAAACTACTGGGCGATTTACAAAATTCTCCAAAAAAAGTTCTCAGATAAGTCTCAATGGTCTGCCTTGATAGTACCATTTGAACATCTGCACTTTTTCTGTCAACTTCGTAGACATCCATTGTTAGTTTTAAAAATGTATTATTTCACTTAAGAACTTACCAATCTGTTTCTCAAACAAGGCAGAAATAAAACAAAATAATAAAAACAAAATAAATTTGAAAAAGAAAGCACTGCAGCGTGCTTCGACCCCACCTCGGTCGTATGGCACGGAGAGTAAATTGGACTTGATTCCCTCTATGTTCGCAGTAGCCTGAAGCTCATTGTACAGGAAAGCTTGGGCATCACGCGGAATAATAATTTCGAACTACACATCATTGTGCCAATTAATTACTTTTTTTTCAGACCGCACACGGTCAATCCTATAAATCAAGCAAGCTAGCACGAGTCGCTTTTCGGTTTTTGCGTATCCGAAAGCCCACCCACCTGTGAAATTGGGACCGCTCTGCAGAATTTTGACGTTTAGCTAGCGCGCGTATATAGTGCGCTCTGCGACCTGCCAGAATCGCATTATTAATGCACGGGTCTCTGCGTTACAATATAGTTAATTAACAGCGGCAATAGAAAAACGCTACTGTGGCAGTTTACAAAACCATAACCTTACATGGAACAGTTGCTTGTATCCAATGCTGTTTCCGGTCTTAAGACACCCTCCTCCAAACCAACCCACTCTTTTGGCGCATTCGCGTCATCTTTCTGTTGTTTTTCTTAGAAATATTTATGTCATGGATATCGATACCCAAGCATCCATCAGTCATGGAACCAGGTTCCATTTTAAAGAAAGAAAAATCTACCCCCTCCACTTTTAATATTAGTCCATCTCCGAAGTTAAAACCCATTTCAAAAGAAATTAGCATATATTGGGAAAAAGGTCCGCAGTGGGTAGTTTTTATTTTTACTATAACGCGTCTAGGAACTCTCGAAATAACTCACTAATTTCTCTTTTGCAAATATATTATAATGGTTGCTTTTTGCATATTGGCATTTTGGCTTTATCACTTAACTCATTTAGAAGTTAAGCAATTATGGTATTTCTGACAGGTTAGATTTAGATTTGTTCTTTTTCTTTTCTTGTACTATTTTCACTTAAAGTGATTTTATTTATTCGAGATACTTAAATAGAAAGCTTTTAAATCCAGTTTTACTTTTCTTGAACATAACTGTAATGTATCTTTGTCGTACACCCTTTTAAATTTTGATTTTAGCTCATCATGTCAAGAGAATTTTTTTTATAAATAAACTCTTTTAGCATCGGGCATAAGAAATACATTGTAAAATAACAAATATCGAGGTTTGTTGTGCACTTGCTGGACTGTACTTTTAGGCCTTTGCCAAGACTCCAGTTTGTATTTCAATAAAACAGACAATATCTTAAATTGAATAGGCCTAGTCTATGTTAAAATTCTGCTTAGATGCTTAAGACTTATTTTTTTTAAAAAAAACTTACTTATCATATTTTTGGTTTGGTAAAAATGGCCCAGGAAGTATTTATGTGAATTCTTATCCAATATTAGACACTTTAAGTAAATATTTCAACGCATCGATATCGGTGTACCTAACGCGTTCAAAATAAAGTCAAATTACACTACATTTTTTTACTTATTTACGAAATGTTTCGAATGATGCCCACTTTTTTGAAGAATGCGATGAAAGAACTGCTGACTGAAATCGTTGGTCCGTACGTAGCGAGTGGAATCAGCTGTTGTGTCATCGCATCCGTCAAAAAAGCGGCCACCGTTCGAAACATGGCATGAGCAAGTTAAAAATGTAATGTATTTTGGCTTTGTTTCGAACGCGTTGGGTATACGAATACCGATGCGTTGAAATGTTTACTTTAAGTGTCTAGTAACTACTTACAGCATCGATCGATACTCTCTGCTTATAGCATATTTGGTTGAAAAGTCCTATGAGTGTAGATTAAGAGAATGCTACAACCTTATGTGCGGGCTTTTGCCTTGATCTATGCTGCGATACTGGGGACCTTTTGTCGAAACCAAACGAAAATATTCGCGTATGACTACTTCCGTCAAAAGATATGCCGATATGCTGATGTACGGATAGTGCCTGAAAGAATAACTTGTCTTTCGACTCTCATTTTTTACGATATTTAGAACTTAGAATCAGACTCCGGGTGCTGGTCCCTGAATTTCGTAAAAAAAGGTCGCATGGGAACCACCAGTTATCCGAAACCTATCCGACCACGGCCGATCTTCACCCGATTATTTTATATCGAAGAAAATTTTGTACACCTGCCTCTGAGCAGGTGAAAGGACGCTTTTGAAAAAAGATAATCGAGTCAGCTTTGCGCGTACACCGTAAAAGCTTGGCAGCATCTGAGCCTTCTTATTGGTCGAAATGAAGGATGTGAACATTCCCAGGAGACCATATTCTCGAAATTCAAGAATCTGCCCCCGGGTTGATGCTGCTCTGTTTCTAGACAGCAGTTGGATTCAGCCATTGATATATGTTTGTTCCGAGAGAAAACGCAACTGTGCCGCCTGGGCCAGAAATAATTTATGGCTGCGGCCAGGTTAATTGTATAATATGGATGAAATGTGCTCAAAAAATCTTGTTATTACATCCGAGTGGCACGTGGGAAATTAGGAATATGTTTTGTATAAACAGGTACATACAGGGCATTTGTTAAACTAGTGGAGCAGCAAAATTTGATCAGATATTTGGAATGGTGCTAATTAGTTATTAGCAAACAAAAGCTTTGGATTTTCCAATGTAGTATACTTTATAATAGGTTTTAAAAGCTGTATTCAAAGTATTTTTCAACTCTCCAATCGTTTATTTAATAAAAGAGATTTTATTAAAAACAAAATATTTGATATTCGGCCAGGAATCAACAATTAATTAATTTTGATAGGAAAAGCATATTTCTGTGCTTTATAATACTTTTTTATGGAAAACATTTTGGATGACGAAGAGAGAAAAGTGCAAAAGAATTTCGATTTAATTAAAGCTCTAAAAGCGTGCCGGGATAAAAATTGCTAAAATTATTACTGAAGGGTGGAGATTCTATTTTTCTGTCGGTGACCTTAGCTCAGGAAACATCGAAGTGACGGGTCATGTGATATCAACACTTTTTGGAGTCAGATAAACATCACAATTGGCTGAACTTTAACTGGATGGCACATTTTGTAAAATATAAATCTATTTATGTTGGGAATTTGGAACCTTTGGTTGCACTAAAACAAAATTATGATTGTTTATCGTCTCCTGATGATGCTAACGTTGTTAGCGAAACGCGCGTCGAGTGCAAAAAAGTGTAGTTTTGGTTTGTGGAAAACAATCATAATTTTGTTTTTGTGATAAATCTATTTGACAAAAAATCAAAACTCTACTCCGAGCCGTGTTTTAGTTTTTACAAAATGTGCCCTCCATTCAAAGTTTAGCCAATTCTAATGTTTATTTGTCTCCAAAAAGTATGGTTATCTCATGACCCGTTTTGAACGTCACTTGGACATTTTCCAAGCTAAGGTAACTATTAGGAAAAAAGAAATATTATTCATAAATTATTAATATTCATAAATTACGAGTGAGTTTAACAAAAACAGTTTTCAAATTTAGTTAATATGAATTGCGCAATATTTAGTGTCCTTTTTTAAAATAATTCTGCGGAACAAAAATTATTTTTAAACAGAACGATCGGCAAACAGCAAGGCATTGAATCAAAGGCTGATTCAGGGGGGAGGTCAGGACCCTCCCCCTGGGTGGTTCACATCTTTTTTTTCAATATCTAAATAACAAATATACGTTAACTTGGACATCATATCTAGTCACTTCCCGAAATTTCTTACATCATACTAGATCGGAAAATTGGTCTTTACAGGTCGACTAGGAAATTTACAGGGTGAGCCGCAGGCGAGTATAATCTGTAGTATTATGCAGTCACATCTCACAAAATATTTGACTTCTCCAAACGCCCAGGCAGGCATCTTTTAAAACTTTTAATAGTTTATTTATCAGTCAGTAGATGGAGCTCAGCCTCCGCGGAGCCGTTAAGCCGCCTTCTTGGAAATAAGAATATCAGCCAAACAGCTCCCTTGACAAAACCGGCCTTCTTGGATCCGAGAATCATTTTCAATAGTTGGCGCGTACAGTTCCGGCTTGGAATTTCCGTGGAATGATTGGTGGTAAGGGGGTGGTTAAGCTTAGACGTGCCGCTATCCATAACCGAATTTATTGATAGAAACAACGCTACCTATTCTACAAATCAATGTTACATACTATGCACATTGAAATGTAAATTTACTAAGAAAACTTGTAAATTAGATTATATAACAATGTTCTGCATAACATAGGTATCTTTGTAGGTAGCTAAAAAGATAATGTCGTCTATTGTCGTATTTATTTATATCTTAATAATAAAAGGTCCTTTCTCATTATTTTACCAGAAAAAAATTAGCAAGCTGAAGTTAAAAAAGAGCGCAATTATTCTCATAAACAATAGTAATAGTGCGCGCAATTCGTAGGGAACGTGGCTGGTTATTTTTCACTTAATTAAAGCCGGGGCTTCCACATTCGCGTTTCCATCCAAAAAAGTGTATTCACGTCTACTTACAGGACCAATTTTTCGTAAGTTTGCCAAACCAAAAATAAAGTTTTTGAGAGTACTCATGCCTAACTGCATCGCAAGGTTAACACTGGTTTAAACTTTATCAGTGGCTTAAAATTGATTGTTGTCTTGCACCGCAAGTTAAGTCAAGTTTAAGTCGTGTTTAGCTACTGGTTTATTAAACTTCCAATTTCGGCCTACTAAATGCATTTAAACTATAGTTCAAACCCTTCTCACCTAAAGAAAATTGTTATTGTTGCCATAAATAAATAATGTAAATCTAATCCGGTGTTTTGTGTGCGCTTCATGGACATTTTTAACGAAATATTGCTGTTAAATGATCTAGATATTTTGGATATAATCGACATGGGATTCTTAAGGCAGGTCTATAATACGGCAGACCATGGCATTTTAATGAGCTGGAGATTTCTTCTGTTCAAGCCTACAGCGCTCAATATTCTTAAGCTTATTGAAGAGGACCTTGAGTTTTACAATGATTTGCAAGTAGTCATCAATATTATTTTGAAAAACATAGCCAGAGTTATAAGGTTAGGTATATTATGTTTCCTGGTAGCGATGTTTTATCTGATTGTTTATTTCTATTTTTTTTTGTTTTCGTAGAATCTATAAATTACTTTTGTGGAACTATGAAGGTAGGCAGTAATGTGGTATTAAACTCTGAAGTGATCTGATGGTCCCATCCGCATTTTTGTCAGAGTTTGTGCTTTTATCTTGATTTGAGCGAGGACAAAACTTCGAAAGAACACACATAAAAAAAAAATAAAAGTTACTATAACGTTAAAAAAGGCTGCCGTAAAGTTAACTATTTGTACTATTTTGTTCCAAATTCCCTGGATTCTTAGTTAAATTTTGGGAACTAATCTGCTGTTAAATTATAACTCGTCAGTTAGTATAACTGATCAGTTTGACAAAATGGTGCAAATAGGCATCAGTAAAATCTCAAAAATACTTATCTCTTATTTGGCTTCTCCTTGAAATTAACTGAACTTGACACAAGGAGATTTTTTCCTTCTATTTAAGGTCGCTACAAGGGAGAATGCTATTTTGCCATATTTGATTCGTCCTTTTCAGTACCTATATCAGAGAAGCATTGGTTACGAAAAAAATTGCTTATTTCAAAATTTTTTTTTTACAATGGACCTGTCGAAGTTGCGATATCGTTGGGTTTTTGAAAGTTGGCCCACCTGAAAAGGATAGCAAATAATTTCACGATCGGTTATTGGACGGGAAGTAGTGTGGTATGACCAGACTTACTCCCAGATGCACCGTAAAAATATTTAGAATAGTTTAGCCAATCCATGCTTCCTCTTTGTTCATTTATGTGGGATCAAGAGAAAAAAAGAATGCATAGATAGCCAATCGCGATTAAGTGCCTACGGTGCATTTAGGGGTTAGTAACTTATATCAATTGATTTTCTACAAAATTGCTAAAACCAACTTTTCTAGATCTATTTTGTGAGAGAAGTCAGAAATTAGAAGAAAACATAATATTATGGTCAAACTAAATTTAAGTACAATATTACCTCTAGAAGTATCAATTTTTTTGTGTGTGCCACTCAAGATAAGATGATGCAGAAATTGGATGTGAATCCAACAAACTGCTAGATGGTTTGACCATAAATCGGCGTAAATGTGCACAATATAATCCCGACGAAATTGCACAGTCAAGACTTAATTTTGATACATCAACAACTCAGTAAATTGGCTTTGGACGCTGATGATAACAAACGTTACAAAATTATCGAAAACTTTTGTGGGTTGGAGCGTCACACCACTACCAATTGAAGGTGGTTCTCACCTACGAGTTTTTCGTGCAGGTGGTTCCCACCTACGAGTTTTTCGTGCGTGACCGCGCACGCATCATACGACTGTCATAATATTTCATATTGTGACGCTTGAGTGGGCACACGAAAAAGGCGTGGGTGGGAACTGGCTGACGATTTTTAAACACAACTTTACACTTACTGCTTTTTTGTCAAGATTACTGTTTATTACTGTATTATTTACTGTTCCTATATAAAGGAAAAATAAGTTAATTTTAATTTTTATAGGCAGTTTTTTGTTTTACCAATCGAGCTTATTTTTGTGTGTAAACAAACTGTGTAAACAAACTTAAAACTGTTTTTTACATGGTGATAATTTTCGACACTTTTTCACGTTTATTGGGAAGCGCAGTAGAAATTTAGCTCCGCCGTTAAACTAGTCCGGTAGAATAACTTTAAAATATTAGACAGTTTAAGTTGGTTATGACACGTACGAGGTGATTAGGGGTAGACATGGAAAATGCGGAATCGGACTGACTGTCTTTTACATGTTGATTTTTTTACTCCCAGCAAAACTCACTACGTTTTTACTCCCTTGCTAAGGGAACTAATGTAATCTTGAGGTTCCGAATAGTATAAGCACCAATCCAGGCGCCGTCGCTCTGTCTGTCATTCGGTCTGTCTGTCGCCTAGTATCTAGCCACTCTCAACTCAAAAACCCCTACACTAATCATAACCAAATTTTACATAGTGATTACTTGTGTTGACGCGCAGACCCCTATTATTTTTGAGCATTTCGCTATTACACCCTTCAGAGCTACCCGCAAAAAACTTCATCCCTAAAATAAAATAAAAAATTTCTTACCATGTAAAACCTCTTTCGAAAGCTTATAAAAATCGTAGTTGAATGGCGCCAAAATTTTTGACTACATTTATATATATCACATAAAAAATGCAAAAAACTCTTGAAAAACTCAATTTTTTGTGTCATATATCTTGAGTTATGAAACAAAATCTTAAATAAAAAGTAGCTCAAGTTAAGATCCAGGTCACACCCTATTGTACTATCAAATTTCATACAAATCGGTGTAGCCGTTTTTGCGTGATTAATGGACAAAAATCCAATATTTTTGACAACATATATACGAGTATATATAATATATATATGTAGCACATATAAAATGTATTGGAAAAGTCCGTCAGGAAAAGTCAGGATACACTTTGAAAAAGTCTGGAAAGATCCTGGAAAAGTCTGGATCCACCCTATAAAAGTCTGGATACACTCTCGAAAAGTCTGGATACACTCTCGAAAAGTCTGGAAAGACCCTGGAAAAGTCTGGATACACTCTGGAGAAGTCTGTAAATACTCTGAAAAAGTCTGGAAATACCCTGAAAAAGTCTGGATGTACTCTGAAAAATTTTGGAAAGACCCTGGAAAAGTCTGGATACACTCTGTAAAAGTCTGGAAAGACTCTGAAAAAGTCTGAAAAGAACCTGGAAAAGTCTGGATACACTCTGGAAAAGTCTGGAAAGACCCTAGAAGAGCCTGACTACATTCTGGAAAAGTCCGGAAATATCCTGGAAAAGTCTGGATAAACTTTGGAACATTTTGGATGCACTCTGGAAGACCCTTGAAAAGTCTGGATACACTCTTGAAAAGTTTGGAAAGACTCTGGAAGTCTGAATACACTCTGGAAAAACCTGCATACACTTTGAAAATGTCCGAGCACACCATGGAAAAAGTCTGAATACACCCCTGAACAGTGTGGATACACCCAAGAAGAGTCTAGATATACCCTGGTTATGTTCTTCGAAGCGAGGAAAGTTTTAGAGTAAACCTTTACTCGATTTATTTCTCATATTTTTGCGTTAGCACCATAGACGTTATATAACGTATAACCTTGCGTCTAGTCTAAACGTTAGACATGCTAAAAACGTGACCTAATATCGACGGAAGTCTTTGTTTGTTTACAGATAAGAGAAAGACAGAATATTGCGCTATATTCCACGTTTACAAGTACATCCTACCACTCCAACTCCAAGTTAATCTGTCTATTAAATTTACAAAATGTTATTAAAAAACATGACTCAGTTTCTCTTACAACGTTAGGAGAAAAATTAAGGGCGCTGTGTTTTCATTTTAAATTAGGCAATGAGTAAGAGTCGCCATTTGCCAGAATTTCGACGAGTGAGATTTTC
Organism: Oxystoma pomonae; assembly: GCA_963921995.1. Taxonomy (NCBI): domain Eukaryota; kingdom Metazoa; phylum Arthropoda; class Insecta; order Coleoptera; family Brentidae; genus Oxystoma; species Oxystoma pomonae. The sequence continues at coordinate 34,200,440 of OY998164.1, forward strand.
TGTCGTTTCTGAAGAATCGCGACCAATATAAATAAATAAAGAGTCATACCGTGCGTTGCCACAAAAAGTGTGTTTGCTTATGTTGTTTGTTTATTCTACATTTTTTATATGTTAATTAAATATTTGTTACCTCCTAAAAGTAACTTCATCTTTTCTTTTAGCAGCAATAAAAATATCTGGAGGCTGATTCTTTAATGATATCGACCAATAACAAGCTTTGAAGCTATCAGAGTTATGCGAAACCAGATCACAGCCGAACCTTACCTGATTGCCGTGTATCGAAGGAACCTTCCTACACTTTCTTTCACCTATCTCTGAGTAGGTGAACGCGCGCTCGTTAAAATCGGTAACCGCATAGTTTCTCATGAGAGTTGGTCAGTTTTTATGTCTATAAGATTCTACGGATTAAAAATATCTCTACTTGACGAGACTTGTCTAGCTTTTTACAAGTTTGTTTTACGTACCACTTGAATGAATGTAGAAGTGCGAGCGGAACAATTCCCATGTACGTAGGCCACCTTGCTGAGCCTGTTGCACGCCCACTTTCCATGGTTTAGCCCAGGAAGCCTGCCTCTTATACAAAAAAAACAGTTTTTTCTGGGCTGCAACCTTCTTACATCGCCTGGGGCCAAACAGATAGTTCCCAAGGTGCGACTCTCTTGACCTGGCCAGAGCCGGACACTACAGAGGGATATGCAAGGACGATTCTTCGTCCTCCATGCACCATCGAGTCTCTGAGTCTCCGGAGATTTCCAGCGCCCCTAAAGCGTTTCTAGTGTCTAATGAGTACTGGTGCAGTTCCCTGTCGGGCCTCTTGTTGAAGAAGATCTACTGGGTCCTTAAACAGTTCCTTGTTGATCCTTATCTTTAGAGGCTCCACTGGGTACCTGTTCGGTTCCCTGTGTTACCTCCTGGCCATCGGAGGGTCCTTCTGGAGTTCCCTCACATACGATTCAGTCAGCTCTGAGCACGATTTTGACCTGGAGCTTCCTAAGCTCCTTGAAAAATTTGTTTACATCAGCGGCGTCCGTAGTCGCCCCTGATGCGTTTCTAGAGTGGTTAATGGGTACTTGTGTAGTTCCCTGTTGGGCCTCTTGTGTTGAAGAAGATATACTGGATCCTTGAACAGTTCCTTGTTAATCCTTATCTTTAGAGGTTCCACTGGCTACCTGTTCGGATCCCTGTGTTACCTCCTGGTCGTCGGAGGGTCCTTCTGTGGTTCCCTCACACACGAGTACCGCTTAGAAAACATGTAAAGTCTGCTAAAACGTTGTAAAATCTCGTCAAGCTTTTCTAAGAGATGTGATGTGGGTTTTTTGAAAGGGCAGTACAAGCTAGGCAGCTTCTGAGCAATCGTATTTGTCGAAATGAAGGATGTGAACGTTCCCGTGCGACTGTTCCTACGCAATTCAAGAATCAGCCTTCTGAAGTTCTCCTGAAGCAGCCGTGCATACAAATGAGTTTGATGGCTTTTAACAAAATGTGCGCTGTTGCCAGTGTTCCAACTGTCAGATCGATCTTTTTGAAAAAGGGTATTTTTAGAAATCGTTATCTTATGAGGGAACATTTTAGTATACCACTATAATATATTAATAATATAGACATCTAAAGTTGGCAAGCTATTTTTGATTCCCTATTGTTAGCGTTTCTTTGATGCCTTTGTGAAAGAGTCCTTAAAAAAAAAAGAGTTAAAGTTGTGCTTACAATTTACGACGTAACCAAACCAAGTCTTGTTCAGTGCTTAATGCACAGTTTTACTTCATGCCGTTCACTATTTTATCTTCATTCACAGTTCATTTTTGGATTGATTTTAAGAAAAAAACATACTCTTTTCGAAAGGTATATTTTTGTGTAGATAACGTCCCTAAATAGTTATTCTGATAAAAATTAAAATCTTTCATATACGTCCTACTGTCAGAACCTGTCAAAAATATGTAATTTTTTCCCAAAATGTAAAAAAAAATATTTTTCAAAAATAAAAAAATTGGGCTTATAGAGAGAGAGAGAGAAAAAAAAAGTCACATAAGTATCTTTGTAGTACTAACCTTTTTGTATAAACGTAATTTAAATATTTAAAAAATGAGAAAATTGTCACATTTTGATTTTAATGCTGTTAGTTAAAAAAATATATTTTCCGAAAAAGCGATAGATATTTTCGATAAAAAACGTTACAACTTTTTATTGCATCACTTATAGTTTCTATACAAAAATAAAATAAGTTGAAGAAAATGGTAAAATCATGTCGATTGTATTGAACTTTTTTGCATCAAAATTTTTCTGTAAAAGTAAACTCTAAATAAAACAATTATTTGCTAAATCACCTATCAAACGACAGTCAAAAAGTTTTGACTAGATTTGAAAAGATAACCTCTGGCGGAATTAAATAAAAAGAACTCTCTGAAAGACCTCTTTTTATGTACAATAAAATAACAACAAATATTGACTATATAAGGTACTTCCCTTATTCCTGCTTCTATCTTGCCCCCTTAATCCCGGTGAGTCCGAAGGGTCTTATAGAACATTAAAAAAAATATCAGCTCACAAAGCATCATGTGCTAGTCAGTATTACCGTCATTCAAAATATTATTTTTTTTATTTTGCAGAAATTTGATTATTTCTTATTTTTACTTAATAAACATAAAAAAGTCAAAACTTTTTTAGTGTCGTTTAGAAGTTTAGTTTTATAGAAAAATCTTGGTGTAAAGACGTTCAATACAATCGACATATTTTTAGCATTTTCTTCAACTAATTTTATTTTATATAGAAACTATAAGTGAAAACATTGCAACGTTTTTTTCGCGAAAATATGTTCTCTTTCAGGCTTTTTCAGAAAATATTTTTTTTTTTAATTAACAGCATTAAAATTCAAAATGTGACAATTTTTTCCATTTTTCAAACATTTAAATGACGTCTATAAAAAAAACGGTAGTACCACAAAAATGCTTTTTGGATTTTTTTTTGTCGAAAACGAAATGCTCTGTAATCCCTAATTTTTATTTTTTTTACATTATGGGAAAAAATTACATATTTTTGACAGGTTTTAATAGTAGGACGTATATAGAAGACTTTAATTCTTATCAGAATAACTATTTAGGGACTTACACAAAAATATAACTTTTGAAAAGAGTATAATTTTTTTCTTAAAATCAATCAAAAAGTGAACTGTGCATTACTCTATGATCATTCTCAAACGAATGTTGGAAAATTTTAGATCTCTCTCAATTCCCCTTCTGAGGTAGCCACAATCGCAAGGAATTTTATAAATGATATTTTTTGAGCATTGTTTAGCATTAAATGATTTTGTTTTTGTTAGAATTGATCTAAGAAGTTTTGATTTTTAAAAAGGGTTCTTATAATAAAATTGTTAGCGATTCGTTTAATTTTCTCCGAAATACTACTAAGTATAAAACGAATTAATAAATTTGTTGGTTATAAATTATTATTTCTTTGTTTTGTCAAAAATTTTCGATAAAGTTATTTGGATACGAAAAATTACATTAGTCCTATCGTATTTTTGTTACTGCTTTTTTAACTGATGAGGAATGATTTGAGTTAAAATTTAGATATCTATTTGTATGTGTTGGTTTTTTTTATAAACTGATTGTAATGCATTTTACTTACGACCAACCCATAATACTAATTTAATGATTGTAATGAACCACTTACGCTTCTAGAATAATAATGAAGCTTACACGTAAACCACAAGATGGCGTGACAAGCGATAAAACTTATTTTATAAGAGCACTAATTAACGCAAAAATGTGAATTATTTTTCTATATTTTTAAGAAAATAAATATTTATTAAACGTAATTAAATCCAATATAATTTTAGTACCTAACTAAAGTATTTTTAAGAAAAAAAAAACCTTGTTTTTAAAAGATAAACAGGGTGTACAGATTTGATGCTCACCATGGGGATCTCCTAAACAGTAGTAGATACGAAAAGGTTTAAATTAGGGCAAAGTTGAGAAATTTGACGCTTTGCTTAAAACCAAAAAAGGAGTTTACAAATTCCGGGTAGTTCCGGAGAAAAAAACCGAAATTTTTATTTTTAGTTTTTGTTTTTCTGTGCCCTTATTCTTAAAGCTGTCAAAAAACGCTTAAAACTTTTTACAGGAGTACTGTCAAGTTCTTTTTTTCTTATGGAAACATGATTTTTTTCTCCTGCCGTTTGGTTCGTAAAAGATAACAGACATTAAGATTAAAAAACAAAGAAAAAAACGTATTTTTGAAATATTAGGTAAGGTTATTTTGTTATAAAAAAAATGTCAAAAAACTGTCATTTTTGAAAATGTTAAAAAAAGTACTGCAATCGGGTTTCCAAAATATCTTGAGTAAGTTAAAAGACAAACTTAAATTTTGGCTGATGATAAACCCAAAATGTCAGGTGAAATGTCAAAATAAGGTTGCAAAATCTTATCTGTCATCCTTTATGAGCCAAACGGGAGGAGAAGAAAGGATATATCCATAAGAAAAAATTAACTTGACAGTGCTGCTGTCACACTGAAATGTCAATTCTCAAAAACAGACCTCTCACTAGGTAGATCTTAAAAAAGTGTCTGTAGAAAGTTTTAAGCGTTTTTTGACAACTTTAGGAATAAGGGCGCAGAAAAATAAAAAATAAAAATGAAGATTTCGGTTTTTTTCCGCCTATCTTCGGAACTATCCGGAATTTGTAAACTTTCTTTTAGTTTTGAGCAAAGCATGAAATTGCGCAACTTAGCAAATTTAAACCTAGTCGTCTTATTATTTAGGGGATCCCCATGATGAACATCGAATTTGAAACACCTTGTATGCAAAGCCGCTAAGTAACCTTATTTGTTTTGACGTTTTGAATAGATCGTCATTGAAACTTCAGGTTATGAACATTGTTGACTTAAGAGTGTTCGCGTTTGATATTTTTAATAATTTCGGATATTTATGAAGACATTTTTATTGATCGTATGTAAAGTATAGTACACTAACTCGCATGCTATGGTCATTACACACTCAAATAAATTAAGACTCAAAGTTCATCTTCACGCTTAATAACGTGAGACGTCTACAAATGAAATTTTGTTATCCTTTTCTACTTCTAAAGTAAATTTGACTCGTTTGACAAGCGCTGACCTCTCGTCTTAAGAAATATTAGGTATGTCGCCTAATCCGTCGAGAATTATTTACCACCACCCGGAGCTGGTGGTGCATGCAACTTTCTTTTTGCACTTTAGGGACTAAAAACGTATTTTGGTCCGAGCAACGAGGGACTAAAATGGTACATTTAGTCGCCAGACCAAAAGTATATTTTTATTCCTCGGCAAATTGTTTCCTGACAGGAGAGATACAACCTACCACTTTAGTCCCCAGATGTCGCCTAATCCGTCGATAATTTTTTACCCCCACCTGGAGCTGGTGGTGGATGTAACTTTCTTTTTGAACTTTAGGGACAAAAAACGTGTTTTGTACATTTAGTCGCCAGACCAAAAGTATCTTTTTATCCCTAGGCGAATTGTTTCCCAACAGGAGAGGTACAACCTACCACTTTAGTTCCCAAATGTATAATGTACTATTTATACCAATGGTGTACCAGACAAATTTTATGTTTTTGTTCCTTAAAGCTGCTTTTTAGCTAATACAGCTACAGAAAAGAAAGAAATAAATTGGTATCAAACAGAAGGGGAAAAACTAATATTATAAAATTGCTCTCCAATTTTTTGTAAGAATTCGACTGTGTGCCTAAATTTCCTCTATTTTTTGAAAAGAAAAGAATATTTTAATAATTAAATGTTATGCTTTATTAGATCCACGAGATACGGTTTATGTAGGCCCATAAATAAAGTGCCTAATAACCTAGCCAAAAACTACGAAAAAATACAGCAATTATTAGTCACATTAATCAAGGAAGCTATATCCTGGAATGGCCATGTTCTGACTATGACATATAGGGGGCAATTAAATCCACCAAAGCACTTAATAGTTAAGGGATTAAGTGAGCTTTAACCATGCAGTTGAACCTTATGCGCGAATCAATATTTTGCACGCGAGCTTTAAATCTCGAGAATTATTATCTGCCACGATAATGGGAACATATCTAAAGACTGAAAAGTCTACCCTAAAAAAAAATTGGTGCTAGAACGGATAGTTCACCATGCAATCAATTATTTTATGTTGAAAGGAAATGAAATTGTAGCTTTAAAAGGTTTGAAGCTTATATCAAAATTTCCCTAAATTTTTAGTCCAACATACCAATATATAACTCAAGAACGCATTAATCGATTTTAACGAAATTTGGTACAAAAATCCTCTATTGGCTTACCATGAACTGATTAACTTTTGTGTAGGGCGGTGGGGGGAAAAGGGGGATAAAATATTTAAAAAATTGTAACTTTGGAACAAAAGCGTAAGCTTCTGATAGTTTAATACGCTATTTTGTTGTGTGCGACGGAATATATTTGCGACGTTGTGGATTTGCGACGAAATTGTCTGCGACGCTAGGGTGCACGTCGTAATGTTCTATGGGACAAAGAGGATCCACGACCCAATTGTTTGCGACGAAGTGGATCTGCAACGAAATGGATCAGCGACCCAATTGTTTTCGACGAAGTGGTTCTGCGACGAAATGGTTTGCGACGGTAGTGGGGATATCGCATCTGCTTGCAACTTTAAATTTACGACCAGTTGTCCGCAAGTCGTTTAAAGGATCGTTTTGTATACAAGGCATAGGCTCAGTCACTTGATTAGTATTTCGTTTTGTTATAGTGTTAGTTATAGTTTTTTAAACATTGCTGACTGTTCATACTTGTCTTTTTATAGTCATAACAATCACTAAGCAAGTGCATCTAACCTCACTTTTTTGATTTCATTTACTTTTATTTTTTATCGTTTGTTTTTAGAGGAAATAAGGTTTAATAGAAACATTTTTTTTGAAATCTACAAAACACTTAGCTACTTGTTTCTTGCTTTTAATTTTGAACTCGCGTATGCGCACTTATATTTTTTACAGTAGTAGTCGTATTGCTACAAAAGTTGAAAGTTGCCAACTTTTCCCTAGAGCTGTGACTAAACCTACGACAATGCATAATGAGAAGCATTTCATGAACACTTTCATAAGAAACAGTGGTTTTAATTTTTTTATGATTAAGACTGTAACCAAAGACTGTAACTAAAGACTTATAAATTTTTCTTTGAGAAAAGTTTTTTTTTGTTTAAGTTAATTAATAAAAAGAAAATATTTAAAGGAACTGGTGTAAAATTTGACATTTATATTTTATTAAATAAACGAAAATGATAGGATTTTTTAAATTTAACAATCTGTATACTTTTACATTTTTGAAAGATTCTCATTAAACCGTTTTTGAAAGTATTTTTCATCTTAATTATTTTTTAAAATATTTAGCTTCTTATCGTCGAAGAAATTTTACTATTAGTTAAAAAAAAACAAATTTGTTATGTGTGGCACTGTCATTTTTATTTCAAAATCATTTGATTTTGATTAACTTTAGTGCAGTTATCTAATAGTGTTCCATGATAATATATCTAAATATCTTAGAAACTGTTAAAGATACAGCAGCGTTAAAAATATTTCCAAGTATATTTGAAATAAGTGTCCAAGTATATTTCAAATAAATGTCAAATTTGACAGCAGTGTCTGACACTGTAGGATTATTCTTTTCTTATTGACTCTTTTTTAAATTATCTTTTTAAGTCCACAAACAAAAAAACGTTTAAATGGAAATACTTAGCTTATTCACCACTGTTTATTAAAGATTGACTCAACATGTATAGACTGTCATCTTCAGGGGTTCACTACTTCTTCAAAAAAACTTTTCCCAACGGAAAGTTTATAAATGATCAATTGATATCCTGTGTAGCAAAACATTGCAAAAAATCGCAAAAATCTTCAAGGTTTTTCTACTTTTAAAAAATTTTCGGAGTTCCCTAGTAGTGAAGCAATAAATCGCAAAAGTATTATCCATATAAAGATATTCATGGCGCAGCTTCGACCTTAAATTTTGCCATTAAACCGGGGAAAATTTTCATAAATTTAACACACGATGTGTGAAACAATAAAACGAACTCAAAACGGTAATGTTTCACGAAATCGCCCAATAAAATACACTTCTAATAGGAAATCATTTTGTTTTTAAGCCAGTTTACGTAGAAACCTTTTCCAATTATTTTACTTGACGATAATAAAAACTTTTATACACTTCAGGGATTAAATATGTACTTTTAATCCCTCTTTTTAGAGACTAAAGTGACACTTTTAATCCCTAAGAGATTCATGAAAATTTAATCTCTAAGGGATTAAAAATAAATTTAATCACGCACCTTAGGGATTACATGTAAATTTAATCCCTCAGGGATTAAAAAAAACTAATCACTGGAAAATTATAATTAAATTTATAGCAAGTCAAGCCAAACAGCACTTGCACTTGACCAAGATTTCATTCTTAGCAAGCTTTCTTGTAGTTGACGAACCATTTGGCGTAGAAATAACGTAATTTTAACAAATATATTTTCCTAAAGTGCATAAAATAGTATATAAACCTCGGGACTAAAGTGTTGTTTAATCCCTTAGCGAATTGTACAAACTTTTCGCCGCGGGATTAAATGCGGCACTTTACTCCCCAGGTTTATAATAAACTATTATTAATTAAAAATGGGGTCTTGGCAAAAACTACTCAATTTTCTCTTCTTATTCGATTGCCGGGGTCCGAGTATTATCTCAAAAGCATTTTTAATTTGAACTGTGCTCCCAATCACCCCCTTTTTTTGAAAAACCCAAATGAAAGCGGATGACGTCCCTCGCGATCTCCTGCTATGCTAACCGCATTGAAGTCCGCATAATATGTCAAAGTGCTGATTGGTTGATGGTGATCTAGTCAATTATTTTTTTATTTACATTAACTTATTTTTTGTCTTTAAAAACACATCCTAAAGAAATTTAAGTAATATTTTTACATACCTGTATTTTACCAGGTTTAGCGCGCACTTAAGCAGTTAAAAAATATCGCTTTACTAAAATAATTATTGTCAAAATCTAACACTAAAGCCCTTTGCATTTGATCGCAAGTAAAGGAAAACAACATAAGAAAAAGCATTGAATGAGTTAATTTTTTCGTAAAATCGTATTTAAAAAAAAATCAAAATCCTTATTGTATATGTTAAATAAGAAATTGCAAAAAGTGCGTTGCCCAGTCTGCTTTTTTTAATAATACTCTTGTTGGTTAGGGCCTGTGCTGTCCAAGACTTTTAAACCTTGTAAAAAACTAACAAGGTACAATTATCGAGACATTTGTGCCAGGCAATTCAACAAGATATGGGTGTTCCAATACATTAACAATTACTCATATCTGATTTGTAAGTTTTAAAATGTAAAAAAAAAATTGCTGTGGTGTTGCCTTGGTGTCTTTGTGTTTCTCTCTGGTCCACCTTTCCAGAAACGTATCGAGGTTTTTTTGTGTCCTGGAGAACCTATAAAATGTCTGCCTGATCCTTGCCTAATAAAGAAGTTGGACTGGCCTTAATTCTTGCATTTTGCTGTGGTTTTGCCTTGGCGTCTTTGTGTTCTGAAGGACCTATAAAATGTCTATCCGATCCTTGCCTAACAAAGACGTTGAACTAGCCCTAATTCTTGCATTTTGCTGTGGTGTTGCCTTGGTGTCTTTGTGTTTCTCTCTGGTCCACCTTACCAGCAAAGTATAAAGATTTTTTGTATTCTAGAGGACCTATAAAATGTCTGTCTAATCCTTGCCTAACAAAGAAGTTGGACTAGCCTTAATTCTTACATTTTCTTGTGTTGTTGCCTTGGTGTCTTGATGTTTCTCTCTGGTCCACCCTACCAGCAAAGTATAAAGATTTTTTGTATTCTAGAGGACCTATAAAATTTCTGTCTGATCCTTGCCTAAAAAAGACGTTGGACTAGCCTTAATTCTTACATTTTGCTGTGGTGTTGCCTTGGTATCTTTGTGTTTCTCTCTGCTCCTCCTCTCCAGCAACCTAACGAGGTTTTTTTGTATTCTGGAAGACCTATAAAATATCTGTCTGATCCTTGCCTAACAAAAAAGTTGGACTGGCCTTAATTCATTCATTACGCTGTGGTATAGCCTTAATGCCTTTGTGTTTCTCTCTGGTCTACCTTTCTAGCAGCGAGGTTTTTTTTGTATTTGCGCTGGAGAAACTACAAAATGTCTGTCTGATCCTTGCCTAACAAAGTCGTTGGATTGGCCTTAATTCTTGCATTACTCCAAAAGATCTAAAATCGGGAAGACAAATGACATATATATCTATTCTTTATGATCAGCATTTCTAAACGATCGTACACGTCCAAGTAAAAGTGCGCTTTTATGTCAGCATTAAGTGTTATAACGAGCCGTTTTGCATGAAGTAAATCGCCTTTTCTATGGTGTAATTTGTCTTTTCCGAATAATTGAATTTTTGGCACGTATATGAGAACAAATGGCAACTTAACGTAAACGTATCATACTCAAACAAAACAATAAAATCGTCTAAATGATAAGTACTAAAATAGGTTCGTACAATGAGCATGGCATAATAAAATTTGGCAAGGTTTTAGCTATATAAGATTCTTGACAGACCAAACTATATTTTCACCACTTTTTTGGTCAATTGTCACCACACCAAACCCAAAAGATGCGAGCTATTCGGCCACTTTCTCACTTCGGGTTAAATTTAAAACTAAGCTAAGTTAAAACTTAAGTATAAGTTCAACTTATCCTTATTTCTCTTGCAGAGGTGCAACCTTGGCTAAGTGGAACCAGAGAATATGAAATTGGGTTGATGCTATTAATTACAATTGGTAGCGTCGCATTTTTTATGTTTTTTTGGATGCAGTTTTGAATTTCAGTGTCAATTGTCAAATTTTTGTTTATTTTTTGGCGGTTTCCAAAAATTGAAATGTAAAAAAACGGACGATTTGAAAACAAGCGAGAGCCCAAATTTTAATTTACTGTCAATTACAGTTGGAAGCAGAGGGGATTCACCAGGGGTTCCCGATTCACCATCCCCAAGACCTGCAAAAAGACAGGAGATAGGTACGTGATTTGAATTCTGTTCTTTGGTAAGTTTCTATAAAGCCTGTAGTTAGATAATAAGTTTCCGTTTTATTAATGGGTTGGCCTCAAGAGGTGAACCAATCTAGCAGGAGTTAGTAAGTTGGTCGTGAAAAGTCAGAGATTTTTGAGAAATGCTGTGGACACTATGGTGTTGTAGGTACCTACTTTCGTTATAATGAAAACTGGGTGACCAACTAATTTTCAATTATTTTTTAAAACTCTTATGTCAAAATTCTTTGGAAAAAAGAGAAATCTTTAAAATATTGTTTTCCTTTGTTTTAGATTGCAGATAAGGAGGCAAGATGATCATCTTCATAGAAAAGGTACATACTAAATAAGAATAACTTATGTTAAAGCTGAATCATCTGGAACTACAAAAAAGGTAGTTGATACACATATTTTACATAAGATTTTTTACATAAGATTTTTCATAGCTCAATAAATCTTGATTCATCATTTAAAGAGCATGTCAATATTAGGGATATTTTGGAACGCTTAAAATTTTTGACAACTTTGACAGCCGCTGTGGTAGTATTTAACAACCATTATTAAAATTAAAAACTGTCACTTGTAAAAATATGTACAGATGAAAAAAAAATAAACATTTGGCTTAATTTTACAAAATAAATGTTTTATATGTTGCAACCTGATAATATTTTATTTTTTTAAAAATTAATTACACCAAAATTCTATAAAACTAACCAAAAACATAAACACAACCACAACGAAATGGATTCGTAGCTTATGGCAGTTGTAGTGGTTAATTACCACAACGGAATTACGTTTAGCTATTGTGCAGGCGCAGTAATTACCACAACCACTACGAAGTGTCGAATAAGCGTTCCAAAATATACCTATTGCCTTTATTTTTAATTTAGCAAATATTTTTAAAAAATTCCAAGAACTCTTTGCATTATTTATTTGCCTTTTTATTTTTTAGAAAGTTCTTTCAAACAACTTCCCCATCTACTAAAAAAAATGCAAAGACCAGGACTGGCAGGAGACATCCCGCAAAAGAAAAAAAAAATACTAAAAGTAATAGAAAATCCATTAATTTTATGTCAATATGGTAGAGAAAGTCAGGAGAAGGACACTAAAATGGTAGGAGTTCATCGACCTATGTGGAGAGGGTCTTGCTTTGCTTTATCCCCAAGTTTGACATTTATTGTTAAATGAATTTTATTTTTGTTGATTATGTTAGTTCCTTTTATTATTTACTAAATATTTTATAATTTAGAAGAAAGAATTACCTACCTTTTAAGTTTTTGTTTTTTTTTTCAAATTACCACTATAAATAGTTAGTCTCAACTGAGAACGATGTTGTATGGACCCTGTTTGCAGGAGGTGTACACAATTTGAGGATTTGTTAACCCTTTGGGTTTTCACTATATTTTGTTATAATAATAATAATAATATCACGTAAAAAAAAACTATCTGCACCGATTAATATAAATAGAGGTATTTGCTGATTCTTATTTTGATAAATCTTGTAAAAGAATTTGTGAGGTTAGAAATTTTTTTAAATTATTTTTACTCCTAAAAAAACACAAAAATCGCTTAAAAACACTGTCAAAAGCCGAAAAATAGGTTTTAAGATAATAGTAAAAGCAAAAAGGTCTCAAAGACTTGAAAAAATTTAGCCAAGTTTAACTTAAGTCTCAAAAATCTTCCACTTAGATTTACGCTAACAATGTTTCCCTTAAGGGATACTTTGACAGTATCTGCAAGCTACTTATCTTAGTTAAGTTGAACTTAGAACTTAAGCCGAAGTGAGAAAGTGGCCCATAAACATGCGAAATTGGCAATTTAACAGCTTAGCCTTTCCAATAAAAGGGACATCTTGGACAATCTAAAATAACAGCAAAAATAACTACTTTTGTGGTTAGTAATTAAAGATAAGAGTAACAACTATCAAATTTATAAGAGTTTTTGGAATGTAAAAGGAGATACGTAAAATTTTGTTAATTCATGGTAAGTTAGTAATTAGAAAATGATGACAAACCCGAAAAAAATTAATGAATTATCCATATCCATACCAATATGGTATGGGGGTCTATTAAAATCGTGAAATTTTGACTTTTCTTAATTTTAGCAAAAATGAGTTAAAAAGGTTCCAAAACACCTTAATCGACGAAAAAACAGTTATCTGTCGGTCTGTCGGTCTGTTGTATGTTGTCTGTATACACGATAACTCAAGAACGCCTTAATAGATTTTAATGAAATTTCGTACAAAAATCCTCTATCGGCTAACCATGAACTGATTAATTTTTGGGTAGGATGGTGCAGGGTTAAAGGGGGGAAAAGAGAGAGTTTTCATGAATATGGATTACAAATTTTGTTAAAAAGTCCAAATTCGTGGGAGCTTTAGTTTCCGAATTATTTGAAAAAACGGTAAAATATATAAAAAAATCATAACTTTATAAGCAGCTATTGCTATGCGGTTTTCAGATTTTGGTTTTCGTAAATATTACCCAAAAATTTTGTTATAAGGTTCTAATCTTTCAAAGCTACAGTTTTCGAGATATTTTCATTTTCTTTCAGCATAAAATAATTGTTTGTATGGTGGACTATCCGTGCTTTCTAGCACCAATTTTTTAGTCTGTGATAAAAATAACCATAAAAATCGTCCGTCGTTATCCTTATTTGGTTAGTCTTCCCTCTTTGCCCTTACTGCGCAGCCGCACAAATATCCATAACCCCAAAAAATCTTATTTTAAGTGCTCCAAAATGACCCTAATAACAGGTAAATTTATATTCTGGTTATTTCCTTTTTATGCTTTTTCTTTTTAATATAAGGCGTAACGCAATTAGAAATTAACAAGGTTAAGACTTTTTTAATATTTACCGTTTGAAAAGGGGGAAGCGTTAAGAGATTCTGAATATTTAAAACTCTGTGTTAAGGGAGTTTAAATGTTATTATTCTTATTAACTTTTTTAAATTTTAAAGATGTTTTGGTAAATGGGTTAACTTTCAGGCAAATTTCTTTTAATTTACAAAAAAGCTTTAAAGACCTGTCTTGAATAATATTAGTAACGTTACATTTTTATGTTTGATTTTAAACAAACCAGACTACAATGTACCAATGCTGCAAGAGAGCAGTAGAGATATAACAAGTGCGTAAAATATTTTCGAATATTTCATTTCATAACATTTTTTCTAAGGCCCATTTTTGAAGAACAGCATAGAAGAGGTATTTTTCTTTGGTGCATGAAAGAATGAATGAATGTAAAAATGCAGTTGGTACAATTCCCATGTACGTAGGCCACCTTGCTAAGCCCGTTGCACGCTCGCTATCTATGGTATAGCCCTGGAAGCCTGTTAATTTCACAAAATTCCCGTCGTCTCTTGGTGATTGTTAAGGTGTCCTGCTAGGAGCCCTGTTGCTAGTCTCACATTCTTCCTAAGTGTAGCAAAGACTTTGTTTTTTTTGACGATCACCTCACCAATCAGAAGTTTGGCCTATCTTTGGTGCCTAAGCACGAATGTTTTTTTTTTTAATTGGGTGAAGACTAAATTTTAAAAATTTTCCAATAGGAAATATTTTACGCACGTGTTATGTTTTGGTAAGAAATATCCCGAGTGTTTAGGAGGTTTAAACAAGATCTCTAGAGCCTTTTTGAAGCAATTTGTGACTCAATTTTTTTTTCTATTTAATGGAAACATCTCAAATTGAAAGCGCTCAGTAACCTGCGGGTTGTTTATAAACTTCGGCATTGATTTGCGTATTATCGGTGATGTAAAATATTTTATAGAAATAGTTAATTTTTCAGGTAAATAATTTATTTATTAGTTTAGGTAATAATAGTAGTTTACTTAACAAGCATGTTATGATGGCGAGCCGAAGGTGTTTTAATTTATCTGAGTGAAAAATGATTAAAAATGATACATCTAGACCCTCCTAAGTACTTACTTCGTATTATTTATGCAACATTACTGTTTCTACGTTTTTTTAAAATTTCATAAAATTTTGAAATTTAAAAATATTTTAATTTTGAAAATGTTTACATTTTTCAAAATTTTAATTTTTTTTAAATTTTGAGAATTTTTGAAAATTTTTTGTTGTTTTTAGAATTTTAAAAATGTTTAAATTTTTTAAAATTATAATTTTATTTTAAATATTGAAAATTTACCTATTAAATAAATATTATTATTTTGTTAAAAATATAGAAAAATAATTTACATTTTTGCGTCACTCCTCCTCCTTTTTGCTCCTACGATTACGCCTAAGCCTCATTATTATCCTAGGAGCGTAAATGGTCCAATACAGTCGTGTTAGAACGTTCGTTAAACTAGTATTATGGGTTGGTCGTAAGTAAATATAATTTTTGAACAAATAATCGCTCCATCCACTTAAACTAATAATTTAACAAATTTTCGTCTTGTCACGATCGCATCGTGGACTCAACCAAAAAATCATCCACCAAATTAGTGCAACAAACGGTCGTGTTTAAATAAAAATAAACTTTGGGATGCCACGTTGGCACGCCGGCGCTGTGCACAACGTTGAGTCATCGGCAAATTGTTAGTTGGCCTATTCTACTGTTTTTATTTACCCTTACTTAATCCTTTTTTTGATTTTATTAACTCCCGAGCTTCCATTCCAACTCGGCCACCTTTTGGAGTGTGGAGTCTTGGAGTTAGTCAGTACCTTAGGGCGCCTAAATTTTATTTTTGCGCAAATCCTACTTGTAAATAATAATATTTAAAAAAAAAGTAGCTTAGTATAAAGAAATTTATTTGCGTTATATTCAAAGTAAAATAAAAAGTGATTTAAGACACATTGGTATAAAATCTAATTTGATTATTTAGTGACCTTAATTATGGCCTTTTATCAATAAATCTGATATTAATAAAAAGTGACATTTCATTTTTTTCTAATTTTTGATATACATACGCATTAAAATGTCTGCTATCGATCACAAAGTTTTTAAAGTGTGCTAATGTTTGTAACGTCTTAACAAAATAATATATAAGCCTGCAGGGAAAAAAAATATTCAACTGAAAAACTATTATGAGCATTATTTTTATATGCCGTCCTTTTTTAAATATATTCTGCAAAACACGTTCAATAGACTACATTATTGTGGAAAAAATGGGTTGTCCCCCCTATGATTACTGGCACATATATATTTTTTTAATTATTGGGTTTAGACAAAAATCGACATTTTATCATAATTTATGATAAATTGCTTTGTGCTAACTCGACTAAACATCAAATAAGAAATAATTTGGTAACCTTAAGCTTTTTATATTTTGCATAAGATTCGAATATCTTTGTTTTAGTTTAATACTAACTTTTTAAACTAAGCTAAAACAATAATATTCGAAACTTATGCAAAATATAAAATTAAAGCTTAAGGTCACCAAATTATTTACATTTGTAATTTAGTCGAGTTGACACAAAGCAATTTGTCTAAACGCCCAATAATAAAAAATATATATTCCATTAATCATAGGGGGCGAGGCAATGCATTTTTTTCATCAATAACGTAGTCTATTGAACGTGTTTTGCAGCATATACTTAAACCTGGTTTAAAGGACGGCATCTAGAAACACTGCTCATAATAATTATCCAGTTGGGCATAATTTTTTTCTCTGCAGGCTTATATCGGGTATAACAAGGTATAGGCAACGGATAGGTACGGCAAATTAGCGACTTTATTTTTAAGAATAGAATTCTGAAATTTTGTCAAACATGTCAAACCGTTACAGTTTCTAAGAAAACGAAGGTAACTTTTGATTTTTAAATGAAACACCCTGTATATGACATCGTGCCTGAAGGTGTGAAGAGATGCTAAATACGTTTGGGTCATCCATATATTATTTTGACAAGTTTGGAAAAATATTTTTTTATATTTACAGTTTTTGTTCAATATGTTCCGATTGACAGCAGTAAAAACATCTACCAATACCTACGGCTTGAAAGAATTTTTAAAATACCTGACAGGAGTGATTCAAGACAAATAAAAACCCTTTGGTACTTTTCCTGAAACGACATTTTCTTACATCTCAGATTGAGTTTTTAATTTAAGTTAAAGTTAAAATATGTAAACTTATTTAATTTTTAATAAGTAGACAACACGGCTCTGTCCCCAAGTAAGAAATACAGTTCGTCAACCTCCGACATTGAGGCCAGCCAACACCTTCCATTTTAGTACCCTTTTACACGTATGCCGCCGCCATTTTTGACACTGTTGACAGTTATTAAATCAGTTAATTGTCAAAATGGCCGCCACATACGTTCAAAGCCCACTAAAACGCGAGTAGATGGAAGGCCTATTAAATATCGGAGGCATCGGTCAACCTAAAGTAATGTCATCTGGAATTCTGACAAGAGAGAGTGTCTATTTTCTGGGTGTCAACTTAAAAATTTAATTAGTTTAAATTTTTTTTATACGACTGTCGTGAAAAAGGGAGTTTTGCGCATGGAAAATACGATCTGAAAACGGTATTTTGCGCACGCCGTGTGCAAAACGTTTTGCACACGCTTACGTCATTTTAGCGCACACATACGTCATTTTTGCACACGGGTCTCCCGTCATTGTGATTTTTCTTATTTTCACTCAACAATATAAGTTGGCTGAGTTCCATAGCAACCGTCACGGCTCCTTTTTTTTATTGATTAGATACTTCAAATAGAATATTATACATTTTATTATAAAAACGAGTTAAATTAAAATTTGATTTTTCTGTTCTCTCTTTATTTGCAGTCGTATAAAAAGTATCGTAAAAATATCGTTTGAAAACCTCTTTTTACACTTTCTTACTTGATGACCTCGCCTTCGGCTCGGTCCATCAAACTGTCTCGTTCTTGTGCAAAGAGCCGTTTCCAAACGTTGTTGTTTAAATAACTATTATCTTTCATTACTCAAGTAATTCTTATTATAAGTAAAAGCGGAAAATTCTAAGTAATGTGTAATGTGTGTTAGTGTATCATAAGGTTTTCATTCATAAAAACAAAAGATCAAAAGATCTTGGGTGGAAATAACAAAAATTCAAACCTGGATGAGCATCCCACAAGGAACACACAAAGGACCAAAGTGAAAAGAGAAATGACTAAACGATGTTTCGCTCTGAGTAACCACCATGATGGTGTTTAATAATGTATGGGGAGGATAACCAGTGGAACCACTGACGAGCTCACGCTGGTTACCCAGAGTGAAACATCGTTTAGTCGTTTCTCGTTTCACTTTTGGGTTTAGATTCTTTTCGGTTGACGTAACCGATTTGGAGGTTTTTTAAGTTCTTTTTTTTGTTTTTTATTTGCCTCAGGAGCATAATCCTATTGGACATATTAACACGCCAGGACGAATACATATCAAGTAACTTGGATAATTACCAGTGCGGCACGTTGCCTATTTGTGAGTGATTCAAAGTTGGAAATCAAAGTGTATGATGCATCTTGATGATGCGTCAGATTATGTTCACTTGTTTTGTAAGGAGGCATCTGAGTCTAGAAATAAAGACTTCAAAAGATTTCGACAACTATATTCACGCAAATGTTCAAGATCTGCTAATAACGAAGATATTCTTCATTCACTGCTGATTTCTTTTGATCCTTATTTGACTAGTTTAAGGAAAAAATGTAAAAAAATGTTAGTCCCGAACTGGACGTGGAAGCTATTCAACTGCTAGCTTTATAGAAATGTTAAGTCTTTTCATGCAATTTATTATTTTATATTTATGTAGTTACTTTATTATTATTAAATTGATTTAAGTAAATATGTTATTTTCAGTAAAATATACGGGGTGTCCCACGACGAATCGACACGACCGATTTCTCAAAAAGTGGACCATGGAAAATTTTAAAAACTAGGCAGTATACCAATGTCGATGGCGGCAACTCGGCTGAAGTATTTTCTTATTTTAAATAGGACACTTTATATATTATTTCATTTTCTATCTTTAACTGTTTTCGCACTATACTAGTTGAAAATAGTGGGTAACATGCAGATTTTCAATTATGGTTTTTATCTCAAAAACTGTTAAAGTTAGGTATAGACATAAAATATGTCTAGAAATATTAGAATCTTAAAATTAAATAAAACAGAAAAATGCGTATGTGTATCGGCGCTTTAATAGCGGATTTATTGAAATGTTTTTTAAATTACTTTTTATTTACCTTTTAATATGCCGCAAATAAGTTTCTTAATAGTAAGCCACTTTTTTTAAATATTTATATTTACATGTAGGATTTGCGCAAAACAAAATTTAGGCACACTATATATTTTATTATTATTAACATAGAAACCTAAAAAATACCATAATGACTAACCCAAATACTCCACAGTACCAAAGTTTGACACTAATTAAAAATTGGTTGTGGAAAAGGTTGTCGAGTATATTATTTGTTAAAACAAATTAAATAAAAACCGTCTTTATATTGCACCAAACTTTTCGGGAGAGAAATAACACAAAAAAAAACACTTTGAAAGATCAAGAAAGAAGTCCACTTAAACTTTTCTATACATTTTCAAAACAAAAAAGAGCTTTCTTTTGCAAAGATTTAATTGCTTTCCTTACTTTAAAATGAATTGACAATAAAAACAAAGTTTACAAACTGAGAGTGTTTCTTTGAAATAATGCGTTTTTTGTTAAGTTAACTTTGACGTGTTTGTCGTATTTGTCTTGTATTATTTAAAAATGTGGTCGGTTAATCTAGCGGCATTACACTGCAAAGTTTAATCAATTTCTTTAAAAAACTAGCCATATCCTACCAAAGATATGTAAAAATATACCTGCAGTATAGAGAACTTACTCTATGTTGTTTTGATTATTCTATATTTGTCAGTCATTCTTTGATTTAGGTTAAACTTACTTGCAAGTTTTAAAGTCATTTCAAGGTTTGCGAATTAAAGCCTAAATTTAGTAACGAACAACAACAACACCCGGTAAGAGGGCCCGATCTGGAAGAATCCTTAGTGTTAGCGGACATCTATGTGCGCTGACACTAATTATTCTGCCAAACCTTTCCTTCCACACCCACTTGACCTTCAAGTGGACCTCTTAAACTCTCCTTACCGCTAGGTAGCTTAAGTTTTGTCGATTTTTGGGGAGACTAGCTGCCTGAAGGGCTTAAATATCGTGACTGTTCTAAAGAACTATTTGTTGTTGTTGTTAGAGGGGGGGGAGGGGAGGGAAGTGGGATTTGGAGGAGGAGGGAAAGTGAGAACTAGCTCGCTAGCTGAAGGCTAGAGAGCTAGCTGAAGGCGGGGTCTCTTGTGACGATGTCGGATGTTCTCGTCGTAGCTGACGGCCTGTCGAATAAGAGGATTTGAATGAGTATCTGCTTTTTGGTATACATTATGGACTTTTTCGGAAATAAAGGTCGTTAATGGGGTAAGATTATTGTCTCTCATAAGTCGAGTATACGATGTGTGCCAGGGAAGGTTAAGGGCGTTACGTCTGTAGCGATTCTCAAGGTTTTGGATGAGTTTTAGATGACTTGGCGCGGATAGGATCGGGCGAATAATTGTGTTTAGTAATAGTAAAACAAAAACAAAATCCAACATAGTTTAGTAATAGTAGTTTGTTTTTGTGTGAGAGTTTACTATTACCGCGAAGTAGGGAGTATAGATTTTTGTAGGTGTACATGGCTTTAATGCGTGTGTTTTTGACGTGTAACCCCCAAGTAAGGCGCTTGTCGAAAGTAACCCCAAGATACTTAACGTCGTCCTGCCAATTGATTATATTGCCATTTATTACGACGTGTCCGACAGGTCCCTGTCGTCTACGGCTAAATAAGATGGCTTTTGTTTTATCGGAGTTTATTTTGATTTTCCATTTATTGCAGTAGTCTACAAATTCGTCTGCTGCTGTTTGAAGGTGACGCGTCACTTGGCGAGGAAGCAGTGAAGCTGTTTTAATGATTAGGTCGTCAGCGTATCGTGTTGAACAGATGGGGGGATAGCACGCCCCCTGGGGTACGCCGGCCATGATATTCCGAGATGCGGATAGACTGTTCCCCACGCGGCTGTTTATTTTACGGCCGCGTAGATATGAGTCTATGAGGCGAGTGATTGTCAATGGGTACCCGGCGACAGTCATCTTATAGACCAGTCCCTTTTGACAGACTTTGTCGAAAGCTTTTTCGACATCGAATAGCAAAACTCCAGTGGCCTGCCTCTGACAGAATCCTTTGGTTATAGATTCTGTCAGCCGCAGGAGCTGGAGCTCCGTACTGTGATCAGGTCTAAATCCGAACTGGTCGTCGGGGATGATGTTTAGTTGATCTGAAAAAGATGTGATGCGGGATAGGATTACGAGTTCAGCAATCTTAGATATGTTACTAAGTAATGATATAGGTTGGTAGTTTTGTGGAAAGACATGGTCTTTGCCAGGTTTGGGGATCATTATTACTGTGGCACGTTTCCAATGGGACGGAAAGTGTCCCAGTCTTAATATAGCGTTAACAATATTTGTTGTTGCTGCGATCCCCTTGCGAGGCAGGTGTTTTAATTGTTTGTTTTGTATGTTGTCTTGTCCGGGGGCTGATTTGTTTTTCCTATGTCGTATAATTTGTCGTATTTCTTGTGGAAAGGTTGTTCTTAGAGGGATGTCGATAGTGTCGTTTTGTCTTTGTCTGTTTACTAGTCGCTCTGTGTCTTCGTCGATGTCGTCGTTGTCGTGTAGTGTCGTGTTTTGTTCGTATGTGTCGGCTAAGGCCTCTGCTTTGTCTATGTTTTCATAGACAATGCCATTGGCCGTGTGTAATGGTGGCATGTATGTTTTTTTGTTACGTAAGGCTTTTTGCATTTTCCAGATGCTGTTGTCTTGTGTGTTGAGTGTTTCAAGTTTTGTCTGAAAGCGTTCGTTGTGAAATTCACTGAGCTGTCTTCTTGCTAAGTTGTTAAGTCTGTTATATGCATTACGAAGGTTGATAGTTCGATGCTGTTGAAATAACCTACGAGCTCGGTGTTTTTGAGCTAATAGGTCCTGAAGATGGGGGGGAAGGTCGAAATGTCTTCGGTCATGCAATGGTATTACCTCAGTGCATTCCTGGATCGCAGCGGATAGATGAATTTCCAGCTGTTCTACCGCCCGTTCCAGGTCTGCAGTTGAGTTAATATGGGTGATCGGTGATAGGTGGGTATAAAAAACTCGCTATAATCTTTCATAATGAAATATAGTGCGAGTTTTTTGGACGATGTGGTTATGGTCCGGGTCTCCGATTTGAAAAAAGACGGGGTTATGGTCGGAATTTAGTAACGATTTTTTACTACAATGATTAAGTACGCGGAGTCACGATACAGTGCGCGAAGTAGCAATTAAGTGCTCTAAAATAGTGCTTTTTCAAGAGCGTAATTTAAATAATGATAAATAAAGCACAATTTGACCGCCAGTTCGAAATACTAATTTTTATGACGTTTATCAAAAAATATATACAAAAAACTAGAAAAAAAGGTATGGCAGTAAAAAAAATCTTTCGGGATCCCGAAAATATGATTTTGTTTTTGAAAAAAAATCAACTAAGTTGTGTTAACAACAAAGTTAAAATACAGTGGGCCTTGAGAAATTTACAAGAAAAACACAAGGGCTTTTCTCCACTTTGTCTTACCCAAGGGTATGCATCGAGGCAATAAAACTCCTTCAACATACCGGGCTCTGTAGGTGTTCTGGGCGAGTTTGTAATCTCATCGATTGGGCAATCGATATATCAAACAAGTTCTTGAAACGTTCCGTTGCCATCAAACGCGTTCTTTTGGATTTTCGATGCAACCGACTTGATGCCAACAATTGCAAGCTGGTCGAAAGGCTGATGGCTATTGATGGATTAATTAATCATCAGCAGTGGCTGTCAGAATCAGATGTTCAATCAAATGTTGACATCGGTGCCAACGTTTAGATGAATTTTATATGATTTTAAAAACTAACTAAAAACATACTTAAAAGTTCAAAAACCTACAGATACGTCTTTCAAACTTACTTTGATCTTATCAGTGTGGCACAAGTCAGGTTAGATATAGGGACCAAAACCCTACTAATAACCCTAAAACATATTATATTCATTTGACCGTTTTTTCGCCAAAAATTTATTTAGAATTATTTTTCGTTTTATCCCTTTAGTTTTGTTACTTTCCCTCAACTGTGACAAATCACCCTTCTGATAATTTTTCACCCCAAAGGAAATAGGGACGTTTTAAAATCCGACCTTGTTTCCCTCTTTTCGGCTAAAATTCGAACGTCGACCCACTTTCCGGCCGCGAAGAAATCGTTTTATCACAATTATCCTTAATTTATTAATATTTATTTACCCCACGTCACTGGAAAATCCGAATCGCTTTCCAGAAAATCGCGGCAATTATTTTCGAAGACGTTTACGGTAAATGAAGGAAAAGGATTTGGTTAAACCATTGTCTAATATACAGGGAAGTCGGCCAACATTTTTTTGGTCGAAATCATTAAATATCTTGGACTAAATGGCACAATTTTAATTTTATACAGGTTTTATTATGGATAGGTTTAAAAATAAATTCTGTATGCAATAAAAATTGGTCAACTCATTTTGTCCAAGATATTTAATGATTTAGACCACGATTTGCCCCTAAAAGTGCCTACTGCTTTGTTCATAAGGTTGACCGACTTTTCTATATATTAGAAAAGGGTTTCTTCACTCATATAACTACGAGATACTATAAAGGCCTTGCCCATGTATTTCCGTATGATAAAAAGCGTAGCGGAAACCCCTGCGAAATATCAAGTTGGCCGGAGCCAATCGATTAATGACGGGCTCCAATGCGCATGCGTCAGCTGGAAGTGCGCTAAACGAAAAATGAGGTGATTCGAGTTTACAAGCTCGTGCAAGCTCAGCTCGAGCCGTTTTCATCCCATTGGCTATGTAATGGCAATCTAGATTTTGACCGTTCCCGCTATACCTTTATATACCTTATAGTTATATGGTTTAACCATAACACTATGAAATATTATAATGGCTCAAGTCTCGCAAAATGTGTAACAATAATAACTTTTAAAAAACAATGAAAATTATTTAAAAATCGGGATTAGCAATGGGCAAGGCTAGGGGCACAAAATCTACTGCGCATGCCTTACGCAGCTTGTTTGCGCCCAGAGAAGCTTTTGGATCTGGATTTTCTCCATGCCAACTTGATTGGGAGAGTTACTATCGCTACAGATTTTTTTTCATAAAACGCAAGAGCAGGACCATTCCAGCTCATAGTTATATGGTTTAATCCATTGCACAGTCAAAATAGAAGACAAATAAAGAGAATTGAAAATTAAAACTTTAACAATCACAATGGTGCACATAAATAGAGCGGACTATAAAGTAGACACAAAACTTAAACGGTTATTATAATCCATAACTTTATTAATTTTTATTTCATTTTTATAATTGTGGGTTCTAGAAAGCTTTATATAATAAATAAATTGCATTAAAGAAGCTATCAACAAACTGGATATACGTAAAAAACAAGATGAAGAAGACCAATGTCCACGATAACCTTAAAAATATTGTTTACCTTTTAAAATATTATTTGATAATATATATAATACGGTCATGAAGAAGCCTAAAATATTTTTGTTAGACACCTCTTAAAATATTTTTAGATGTGCTAAAAAGCTTTAAAATAGAACACGTTTTTTGGTAATTTTAAAGAATGGAATAGCAATTTACGTTACAAAGCCGGGAAATGCTCTATTAAAGTACAAGTCTAGATGTTTTTTTGGAATTTCTAGACGAGTACTGTAATGACAATTCATGACCGTGTATCGTACACCGTTTTATTTCATATTCTAAGTGTGAAATCCATTATTTTACCCTTATTTTTTTTTAGTTACTTTAACGGACTAGAACCAATAAAGTAATGGAGTATATTACAACACAGGATGAACTAAAGAACTTCGATTAAAAGACATTGGTATTGCATTATAAAATTTATTTGTCAAAGATCTTTTATAAAAGATATTTGATGAAACATTTTACAGTGTATTATACCATTTTTTATAAAATATTTCTTTTACTTTATAAAATTTGGAAACTCTGTAAAATGTTTCTTTAAATACCTTTTACAAAAGATCTTTGACACATAAATTTTATAATGTAAACAATTACAAGTTTTGCCTTTTTTATAAAAATGGTTAAATAAAAATCATACACCCAAGATGACAGACAGTTGACAAACAGAAAATTTGAAATATTTATCAAAAAATGACGTTAAATTATCTTCATGTTTTCCTAAAACACTTTTTTTAATACTGCTCTCTCTCCTCAACATTCTTAAATGTTTTTCATTTGTACAGTGAAAAAATATTTTTGGCAGTACTTTTTTTAAACGCTAAAAGCAGTAAAAACTAAAAAAAAATAGATTATGCCACCAATCCATATTTTGAAAAGAAAACTATTAAATGTGGATAAAATTATGGCCTTAAAATGTGAAAACTCTAAAAAGAAAAGAATAAACAGAAACGTTACCGGTTACATAACGCTAAAACATTCTAGGCCTTAAATTACCATCATGGTCGGACCAATATTGTAACTTAGGGTAAATATTAAGTTGTCTATCAAATAATATTATTGAATTGAATTGAAAACGTCTTTAATGTAATAATATTTTTACAAAGCCAAAGTCTAGCTCAATGGCTACTCTACTTAACCCCTACATTGGCAATATATTTTAAGTATGTAGATAGCTGCAATTTAACAAAATATTAGCTGTAAATCTGTGTTAGGTGATCTAGAAAAATGGTAGATCTATAAAAATCTGTTTCAATACCAATAAATCCACAAATCCCACCAACGGCGTGGACTTCTTTAAACTTTAATTTAAAAACTTGGAAAGACTTTAAAATACGCGTTCAGTAGATATCGAATTGCTTTACTTTTTTCGCAAAGACAGCATATTGGGTATTTTCATAGATATTAGATTTTTATAAAAATAACGTTATTTGGAGCGATATATACCGCGGTCTTTTTACCCGACTACCTTCGGGTAAACCGATTTTAATAACAGTGGCATCGCTGGAATACTTTGTTCAATTTTTAGCCATCCATACATATTATGGAGACTATTGGGATCGTCAAAAAGCTTCTATTTCCACTAAAAATAAATTATTTGGATAAAAAAACAACTAAATAGAAAATTTTGTCATGTTGTCTGTCTGTCTGTATGTCGGTAAGACGATTGCTCAAAACCCGCTTAACCGATTTTTATTAAATTTGGCATAAAAATTATTCTTTGTCGCAAGACGCAGAGCTGATTAGTTTTTGATGGGGGTGGGGGCTTTGAAAGAGGGTAGGAAGGCGGATTAAACTTTCTAAAAAACTGTTACTCACAAACCCTAGCAACTAGCGACACGCGGTTTCCACATTAAGATAGATAGATAATGGGACTTTCAACCAGAAAAAAAATTAAAAAAATATTTGAATTTTTTTTTTAAAGATTTAGTGGATGGTTATGCTATGCTCTGATGGCTTTATTGGATTTTTTATATTGGTGCCAAATGGTAAAGCGTCTTTACTAAATATCTACATAGAGTTAGAATCGGGTTAACAGGTCTGTTTTTTTAAATAAGGCAGATTTTTACGCACCCCTGGATAAAGTTTTTTGAGCAATTTCAAACCCATCAAAATTTTGTTGTCATTATACCTACACTGTACATAAAAACGTAACTATTTTTTTTTAATATGAGCTGCAGAAATTGTTACTAATGATATTTATTTTTTTTACAGATAGAGGATGCAATGTTAATGTTCGACAAACAAACAAATAGGCATAGAGGTAAGTTTCTTCCTCATTAAGAGTAGCGATTTTTTTTTTCTGTCAGTGACCTTGACTCACTTGATGTCGAAGTAACGTTCGAAAGGGGTCATATGATATCCATACTTTTTAGAACTTTGAGTGAAAGACACATTTTCTTATAAACTATGACACGACTCGAAGCACTTTTTTAGTTTTTCGCAGAATAAGCTGAAATAACACCAATTCGAAATATTCGCAGAATAAGCTCAAAATTATTTTTGGTCGTAGTTACAATCTGGAGATTGTTTTTAGCGACAATATCAATTTAACTATGTCGACCTGTTATTTTTGCTAAATTTTATGTCATTGAATTTGTTTTTCGTGGCAATGCGGAGACTTTATTTATGTTTATCCACAGTGGGACACCAGAGATTTTTTAGCACCAGGTCAAAAATTTGGGGTTAGGTTACTTATTTTGACTTTTCGCATTCTACGCCGCTAAAAAAACCAAGTAAAATACTAAAATAAAAGAAAACCATTTATTGCAGAACTACCTGCTAAAAAACGCTCCCCAACTACGTATTAAAGTAACTGGGTGTAATGTTTAAGTTTGCATTTACAGGTGAATTTATAATTGAATTGGAAACACTCCCTCTAGCTGATACCGACAACAGGTTAACTTAAAAGCATGCAGATTTAAAAATCGGCTACTGGCGCTAGACGAAATAATCGTATTCTATTTTAAACAGAAGCGTCAACCTCTAAATGGAGCTTTACTGACCTGTTTTGTCAGTACTCAAGTATCCGTGTGTTTCTGAAACTGAGGTTTTAAAATATATCCTTTACACTCCAAGATTTTACTAGTGCACTTGCACATAACTATGCCGCAATAATTTAAATTAAAAAAAATGGTTGAATCAAAATAAAAACAAAATTATTATTTTATTATGTGGGGTTATGGGCGCCGAATGTTTCTATGCGAATTCCTAGTAGTCCCAGCGAGCCACTAAATTTCTCTTGGTTCTTTGATAGACTCGGGGTAATGCCCGCGCAGCGCTAGGCCTTTTTCGGAGGGCGACCGCACACGCGGAGTGGTTTCATATTCGGAAAACACATTTTTGAAAGATAAACATAACCTCGAATGGTTTTCTGTCAGAAAACGTACAAATACCCTTCTGTCCTACTGCGGCCCGATTTAAAGTTTGTTGACAAAACACCTGCAGTTACCATGAAATTCTGTAAATTCTGCGGTCAATCGACCAACACTGCGTGTGTCACCCAAATTAAAGTATGATTGGTTGATCGGTTTTCTTTTCCGGAGTGCACAGGCTTTTAGAAAAAAGGAAACTTAGTTTTTATTTTCGCCATGCAAGGAAATATAAAAAGGAAAAATGTAATCCAGAGGAAGTTGTGAGTATTTCTCTATTTTTTTTTGTAAATCGGGTTTGTTCTAAATCGCAATTATTTTGAGGCTTTTGGGATAGACGTCAGCGCCAGAGCTTTTATTTTAAAGAAAAAATAATTGAGAAATTTGGAAAATCCTTCAGATATTTTTGTTAAGCATTTAAAAATGATCATCCCTGCAAAATTTCAGCTAATTCTGATGTTTAGTTTTCTCTGTGCACTCTGGCAAAAAATTAAAAAATTTAAGAGCAAGGCGTTGCCAGTTGTACTTTTTTTACTTAAAATCTGGAGAGAAACTATAGCCTTAAGAACACCAATTCAAAATATTCAAGCAATTGAGTAGAAGGTACTAACCCCTGATTAATGATTTGACAGTTGATGTTATAATAGAGTCCAAAGAGCTATGGCCGGCCCCTTGACTTACTCTTGAACAAAAAACATCACCAAAAAAAGAACCAGCCTCCGTAGTGGTGCAGTGGGTAGTGTATCGGCCTGCCGCATAGATATTTTGACGTTTGTCCTTACTCCAATAGAATATTTCCTTTATGAACCAAACGGCAGGAGAAAAAAGCATGTGTCTATAAGAAAAAATGAACTTGACATTGCTCCTGTCACACCGAAATATCAAATCTCGAAAATGGGCCACTCATTAGGAAGATCTTAAAAAAGTGTCTGTAGAAAGTTTTAAGCGTTTTTTGACAGCTTTAAAAATAAGGGCGCAGAAAAATAAAAAATAAAGATAAAGATTTCGGTCTCCGGAATTACCCGCAATTTAACTTTTTTTTTTTTGGTTTTGAGCAAAGCGTCAAATTGCGCCACTTTGCCCTAATTTAAACCTTTTCGTATCTCCTACCGTTTAGGAGATCCCCATGCATCGAATTTGGAACACTCTTTATACAGACCGCTTCAAGCTACTGCAAACATAGGGCGAAAGAAGTCTAATTTGCCAGTGTACGTACATGCAGAGACACCGCACGCCTATCAGTGAAGCAACCAACACTCGTGCTATTCGCTGACGTTCGCCGCCGTTCGCCTTGTATTTAGTACGCCTCTAACAACGGTGCTGTGTGGAGCGTAGTCAATGAAACCGGAATTTGGTCAATAAATACGCAAATTTTTATAACGTAATTTTCTTATTTTTTGTCACTGATAAATAAGAGCGTTTTATTGTAAACTGCTCAGATTTATCAGTGACGACGTGTTACAATGAAAATAATAAGGAGAAACAAAATAAAAGCAAGTTCTCAAAATAAAATAATACATTCTAAAAACCAAAAAGATTCTCCCAGTCAAAAAAAAATTAAAGCAAATGGTCGAAAAGTCCTCCTTGTTCGGCTAGACAATATCCGAGCCTACTATAAAAACCCCTTCCAACGTTTCCAAGCATGTTAGGGGTGATAATTTGAAAAGCTTCTTCAAAAACAGATAGAAGTCATTAGGAGCAAGATCGGAGATCGAGCTGGCCATAAAATAGTTCCCCGTGTACTTATAACCCGATTAGGAAATACATTATCAAGATATTTCCTAACAAGGCCAACATTGTGAGCGGAACAACCATCTTGTTGAAACCATGTTTCACCAAATCTTACACCTAACAACTGCCTAGCAGTTAGAAAAATGTGCTGCTGCAGTAGATCCAAGTATCTAGGACCATTCAAATTGCAATTGCCGTTAATAAAAAATGGCCCAATTACGTGTTCCCCTACAATACCCCCCCCAAACATTTAGTTTTTGGGGATACTGTGTTCTTACGTCAAAATACAAATGCAAATTTTCCCTCGACCAATATCGAACGTGTGTTGGGTTATGACGATTTGACCATTTGACCATCTGCACTTTTTCGGCAACTTCGTAGACATCCATTAATTTTAAAAATGTATTATTTCAATTAAGAACTTACCCATCTGTTTCTCGAGCAAGGCAGAAATAAAACAAAATAATAAAAACAAAATGAATTTCCAAAAGATAACACTGCAGCGTGCTTCGAATCCACCTCGGTCGTACGGCACGGAGAGTAAATTGGACTTGATTCCCCCTATGTTCGCAGTAGCTTGAAGCGGTCTGTATATATATTGACATGTAATTTGTTACCATTAAACTTTATTAAAAAAATGTTCCTATAAAAAATAACAGTTATGGTAAAAACAGCGAAGGGCGCCACAAATGTGTATTTTTTTTTTTAGGAAAGTGTGTAGTGCTTTCTTATGTACATATTTTCACAGAGGCATAAAATAATACACACTAAGTAGCACTTAAAAGTTAAAGAGAAAAAGTTTGAAGCCTAAGCGTAGAGAGCAGCTTTTTGAATTTCAGAAATAAAAATGACGGAAGATACAAAAAAGTGACAATAAATAGTAGGTATATCTACAACAAGTGATATAAGTGGAGCTAGAGGCGAGATAGTGTACGAGCGTAGCAAACGATACAATTCTATTTTTCACATTTCTGACGCCCTTTATTTGCGTACTCAGTGGCGTAGCCAGGACCAAGCTATGAGGGGGGTTGGTAAGAAGAAGTAAGTAAAAAAATGTTAACGCAAGCAAGAATTTTTAAAATACTCTTTCAATTTATAGGCATCAAACCTCTTACCAAATCCTTAACAATTCCTGTTTAAATGCGTTCCAATTAATACTCCCCATGCCATATTCTGGACTAAACTGGGTTTTTTATTATGTCCCTTCCAATATCTCTGCCCCTGGGGGGCAATTTTAATGTTCTTGAAATGGGACCATCTGAACCATAAACCAAGTCTGCGTGGTTCTTGAGTTAGGCGCGCTGGTGACAGACGAACGAACAGACAGACATTAAGGCAAAACATGGTCTAAATTATTTGAAACGCAAAGACCTATAAAAAATTTGAAATCGGAGCAACTTTTTTTTTGACCGTTTTGATAGGATCAGGATAATGGAAATTTTTAAAGTGACCCAAATGCGCCGCAAGCAAAAATTTTTGAGAAAAAATGCCAGTCTTTTAATAAGAATCTTGGATCACTCTGTAAAATTGTCAAACATACTTATAACATCTCTAAAAAGCGCCGCAGTCAAAAATTTTTTCAATAAGACTTTTTATATCTTTATTCTTTAGGTAGGTTATTGATAAATAAGTACTAAATTTAACAGTAGCGCACCGAGAGGGGGTGTTTTAGGGTTACACCCTCGCCCCCCCCTCCGAGAAGCCTGGTTACAATTGGCACAATCAAATAAAAGCAGAAATAAAACATATAGGGAATAAGATACAAAAGCCTAAACTCTATTTTTTAACAAATATTTTAAAAAAATCTTAAGTTGCAAAATGTTTCGCCTGCGGCGCTATAACACTTTTCATTTTTACGATTTCGTGTCAAAATGGTATTTTCAACGTAATTTTATCAAAAAATTTTGCCTGCGACTTGGTGTCACAATTAAAAGTAAGTAAACAAGTCAAATTCCCAAAACTCCATCAATATTTACGATTTTAGTTTAATTTTAAGTCAAATATTGCATTTGAAGTGTTATTTCCTCAAAAAAACTTGCATGCTTCAATGATTTTGACATCAAATAAACAATTTTAATTTTCTTTTTCGTATAGTGGTTTTTTTCAAAGCAAACAATTAATTTTCTCGTTTTCCTAGAAATCCATAAGGACGAATATCGAATTATTCTCACAAAATTTAAATTTTAGAAGTAGCTACGCAGAATATTATTTAATATTCCAATATTCTAGAAAGGAAAAACACTCACTAACGACAGGTTTCAATTTATTAATAGACACTTAAAGGTACATATAAAAGAGTGCTTATTCCTTGTCGTATCTCAGTGCGCATGCTCAAAACGCCATACGGCATTGTTCATATGATATCATATGAACAATGTCGCCGAACCATGGGACAGACTTGGAGGTTATCCCCTAGGATAGCCTTATGGATTTACACGGCAATCATAAGACCTATGCTAGCATACAGCGCTTTCCAAGCAGAGCTATGGAGGTGATATTTGTTCTCACCCCTTTTGACATTCACATCAAGGAAGGCGTTTTGATGACTATGTACCGTTTCCGCATGGTTGGCATAGAACAAGAAGTAGAAGCCGTTGAAATGAGACGACGTTTGTGGCGCGAAGGGCTTAACTCGCTCCCAATGCTACAGGCGAATACGGACTCTATGGCACCTCGCTTGTTTTTCACAAGCCCTACAAAATAAGCATCCAACACAGCAGAAGAATCGGTCATGGGAGGTACTATCTGTATCTACACGGACGGTTCCAAAACTGAACACAGGTTTGGATGTGGAATATACTCAACATCACTAAACCTCAAAATTAAATGGGCTATGGACAAACACGCCAGCGTAGTTCAAACAGAAAACATCTGCAGTTACACAGATAGCAGACAAGCACTACTAGCTCTACGACTATCAGGTATTACAATGGGCTCAGTACTCGAATGCCATGAAACCTTGGTCAAAGTGTCAGAAAACAATAACATGATCACACTAAAATGGATCAAAGGTCATGGCAAATACAAAGGAAACCACATTGCAGATAAGCTGGCCAGGAAGGCAGCGAGACAAACAATCTTTGAACCTGCACCTTCTGCCAGTATAGCAGCATTAACAGTGGCGAACCAAACACGAGAACATTCCCAAAATGACTTTAGAAAAAGATGGGATGAAACTAGAAACTGCAACATTGCCAGAGAATTACTACGTTACCCTGACCAAGCATCAGCAAAAAAAATTCCTATCAATGACCAGACAGAACCTACGCTTTGTCACGGGCATTCTGACCGGCCACTGCCAACTAAATAAACACCTCACTAGAATGATGTTATCTGAAACACCTCTATGTAGAGGGGGGTAGAGGGGGTCTAATGAGGCCTAAGTGCTGTGAGGTTAAATCCCCATTCTCCGAAATTATCAGATCAGAACGCCATACGGCACTACGACTCACCCATAAACATTTAAAGTTGCACATAAAAAGGTTGCTTATTCGTTGTCGTATCTCAGTGCGCATGCTCAGAACTGATATCTCTTTTTATATGTAACTTTAGTCTATTAATAGATGAGTGGTACTTTTTTTTGTCATGGCCCACTTGACACAATAAGGGAGTAAAATCTTACCTCAAGAATTTGTAGTGTCAAATTTGCAGCACTCTGTCTCAGCTATTTTTTTACTATACAGAAAAAGTGTTTAAAAAAATATATAATTTTTTGATATCTACAATTTGTATTTGAACTCTTTTTTTCTCAAGTCTACACAAAGAGAAATATTGGCTAGTAAGTACTCACATGTCACGATTTTAGAATTTTTTTTTTTATGACACATAGAAAAAAAATTTCGAATAAAAATTTTAAAAAAGTAATTTTGTTTAGCCAACAAAAAAAACCGTTTTAAAATCGCACAAATATTAACCTAAATATTAAGTTCAACACAAAATCCAAGATGGCGGCGAACATAGAAGGAAATTTATTTGGAAAAATGTGGTTTTAGGTCTCTGGCATGATTCCCTATTAGCCCTAAAAAATGTGGCTGTGTAGTCAGTTTTGCCATTTTAAAGTACTATTCTATTGAGCTACTTTAACTTTGCAAAAAGTGGCTAACACTGGGCTTTTATCCTATAAAGGGTAGAAAGTCCCAGTATAAAAAAGGAGCCAAATTCAAAATTGCCCAATTAAGGCCCAATAGAGGCAAAGAAAAAAAACCGATAATAAAAAAGAAGTATGTTTTTGAACAAACCTATTTACTGTGCGTTAGGAAAAATCTCTTGAGGCCTTTTAAAAAAAAGGTCGGTTCGATTTTTTCCCGCCGATAAGGCTTTGGCAGAGGGTGGAACGTAAAAAAATAAAAAAAGTAGCTCCTGCCCCTATACGCATCCATAATCTAGGGTTATATATCTCCGAAAAAAGTTGGATACGGCAAATTGAAATCGCAAAAACTTTGACCGGAAGTTTGAGCAGATCCGGGTTTTCTGAAAATCAATGACCCCAGTTTAAAGCTACGGTATACAAGGTGTTTCACATTCCATGCTCATCATGAGAAACTTCTAAAAAGTGATAGACACAAAAAGGTTTAAATTAGGCCAAAGTTGCGATATTTGATGCTTTGCGCGAAACTAAAAAAAAAAAAGTTTAGAAAATCCGAGTAGTCCCGAAGACAGGCAAAAAAACCTAAATTTTCATTTTTAGTCCACCATACGAATATGGTATGGGTCCCATATTTTTACTTTTCTTAATTTTACCAAAAATGATAAGAAATGAAAAAAAAGCTGTCTGTTGTCTGTCTGTATACATACGTATTATATCGAAATTCAGTACAAAAATCCTCTGTCGGCTGACCATGAACTGATTAACTTCTGGGCAGGGTGGTGGGGTTTTAAAGGGGGGAAAAGGGGGATAAAATATTTTACAAAATTGTAACTTTGGAACAGAGGAAGTAGCGATATACGTTTTTCAGATTCAAGTTTCAATAAATATTGACTAAAAATTTTGCCAAAAATTCCAAAGTTATTTGAAAAAACGTTAAAATATATATAAAAAAAAAATAATGACTTTAGCAGTAGCTATTGATATGCGGTTTTTAAATGTTGGTTTACGTAAATATTACCCAAAAATTTTGTTATATACTATCCGTGCTTTCTAGCACCAATTTGTTATTTTTTTTTCTGCGACTTTAATTTTAAAGCTGTAAAAAACTTTTTACAGGCATTTTTTAAGATCTAACTAATAACGGGTGCGTTTTTGAGATTTGACATTTTGGTGTGACAGGACCTCTGTCAAGAATGACAGATAATATTTTGCAACCTTATTTTGACAAGTCTCCTGACGTTTTGCGTTAATTGACCATCATCAGCACAAATTCAATTTTTGCTTTTAACTTAATTACTAGTTTACCAAGATATTTTAGAAACCCGGTTGCAGTACTTTTTTGACACTTTAAACATTTAAAAAAAAGGAATTTGTTGTCCGTGAAAAATAAATAAAAGGAAAGGTTCGTGGCATATTGGACACATATGTTGCTTTTCAATTCATTACGACCAGGCCTCCAAGATCTGATGAGGATGAAAAAGGCCTGTAGGTTTCTATGCATTAGATCTTGGAGGCTTGGTCGTGATGAATTGAGAAGCAAAATGTGTGTCCGATATGCCACGAATCTTTCTTTTTATTTAAAAATAACGTTTTGTTTAAAAAAAATTGCCCAATATGTCAAAATGCGTTTTTACTTTCTTTTTAATCATATGATAGTTAAAATCTAAAAATATTTTTTAAATTATAAAAAATTTATTAAGATAATTTATGAAATGATTAATTTAAAAACAAAGAAAAAAACCTATTTTTAAAATTATTAAGCAAAATTATTGTGTTAGCACAAAAATAAAAAAAAACTGACATTTTTATAATGTCAAAAAAGTTACTAAAGCTGGTTTAATAAATATCTTGAATAAGTTAAAAGCAAAAATTTAATTAACCCAAAACAACAGGTGTATTGAATGCATGAACCAAACGGTGGAAAAAAAGTACGAGTCCATAAGAAAAAGTGAACTTGACATTACTTCTTTACACTGACATGTTAAATCTCAAAAACGGACCTATCATTTTGTAGATTTTATAAAATTGCCTGTAGAAAGTTTGCATCACTTTTTGACAGCTAAGAATAAAGGCGCAAAAAAAGAGAAACTACAAATGAAACTTTCACTTTTTTGTTAGCCTATCTCCGGAACTACCCAGATTTTGTAAACTTTTTTAAGTTTTAAACAAAGCATTTTCGTCCCAGTTTAAATCTTCTCATTTCTGCTACATTTAGGAGATTACCATGGTTTGAGCCACCCTGTACATAGAGCAATAGTTCATGATATAATGGACTAGAATGGATAGGTAATCTTCACCGTTTTAGCTCAAAATTTTGGTCAAGGGCTTGGCACACCTCCCTAAAGGTGGGCAATTAACGCCCTTGGAGTGAGGGCGGTCCACATCTCATTGAAAATGTTTTTATTGTTTTTCCGAAAAGGTTATTTTCCTTTGTTTTTAGATTAAAATGTTAACAGTTTAGGGATGTAGAAAAACGCAAAAAAAATCCTAAAACGTTGGGTAAAAAAATTAAAGTTTTATACCTATACAAAGTTTTAAATGTAAACACATTTTTGCGTTTTTCCATCCCTAAGCATTTCTTTGTCTTTGAGATTCTAATATAACGAGACGTCCTGTTTGAAGAGTCATACTTGCACAATTTAAGATTTTCTGGAACAGTAAGTGATAATATCAAACACAAATAGCGTTTTCGATATACACTGCTCTCAGATTACCACCAGTCAGTGCAGGGACGTCACAAATCTGTCCAGGGTGCCGATT
Organism: Oxystoma pomonae; assembly: GCA_963921995.1. Lineage (NCBI taxonomy): Eukaryota > Metazoa > Arthropoda > Insecta > Coleoptera > Brentidae > Oxystoma > Oxystoma pomonae. The sequence goes on from OY998164.1 coordinate 34,236,921, forward strand.
CTTGAATTTCGAGAGAATATTCGCCTGGGAACGTTCACATACTTGATTTCGCCCAATAAGAAAACTCAGAAGCTGCCAAACTTGTACGGTGCACCTGCAAAGCTGACTTGTTTATCGTTTTTCAAGAGCGCCCGTTCTCCTGCTCAGAGGTAGGCTTATGAAAGTGTAGGAAGGTTCCTTCGATACAAGGCAATCGGGTGAAGTTCGGTCATGGTCGGATAGGTTTCGAATAACTCGTGTTAGCTTTAAAGCGTGTTATTGGTCGATATCAGGGAGGTGTCCGTTCCCGTGCGACCTTTTCTACGAAATTCAAGAATCGGCACCCTGGAGTGATCTGAGGGCGATTCCGAATCCGAATACAAGCACCTGACTTGCGATCGTATTCGCCCTATTTTTTTTTAATTTTGGGATATATTGTCTTTGGGTTTCCTAGGGGATTCAACCAAAGGGTCTTTAGTAGTGTAATTCAAAACAGAGCTTTGCCCCAGTTCTCTGACTTATTAGGGCAACACTTTTTGCAGAAAATTCATAATTTTGCCCTTATTTGAGGCACCTTGAAGACGTTATGTTAATAAACTCTGCTTGTCCATTTTTTTTTCTAAAAAGGTGTCCTAAACGTTTATAAATATTAAAAGGAATAAAAAATTAAAAAGTAAGGTTATGTCTATTATTGTTTTAATCAACTCCTTGATCCCTCACGATTGACGGGGAAAGAAAAAGCATTTGGGGCACAAATCGAATATGCAGATCGCGTTTTGAGCATGATCCGTTTTTGATGCGAATACCAAAATCTTTTTTGGACTGATCATGGATCGTTTGGAAGCGGTTTTTGAGCGTAGATTGAATATGCTATCATAAAAAATACTGATGCACCTATTTAAGCAGAAAGAATCCAGCAAAATCAATCAACAAAAACTATAAGACACATATGTTTTAAATAATTTATTTTCAAAGACATTTAATTAAAATAGACTCATCAAGTCATTCATAAATCACTTTGAAACACGGTCAGTCGTTAGGCTTAGAGAAAACCATTTTATCTTCCACTGGCAACGCTGGTCCAGGCAATACCACGTTACGTTTATCAGCGGCCAGAAGCGGCTCGTTATTTATAATTTGGTCTTTATTTTCAGATTTTCAGACTTTCAACATTTTTGGAAATACAGTAATTACCTAACTAGTGCGGAAAGTGATACTTTTACGCACAGAAGGAGTTCGAGCGGAAAAGGTACTTCTGCAAAAGTTAGGTACAATTTTTTTTCTACGAGTGTTTATGATGACTTTCGTGATCAGAAATTAGTTTTTAGTGAACACCATTTCAAACTTAATTAAAAATTTGGTCAATAAAGTACTATTAAAAAAAAGTGCGTGTGTTACAATTTTTTTCACTCACGCTAGGACAGTTTTTTACGCACGCCTTGCTTATTTTTTTTACGCACGGCGTGCGGGAAGTTGAACTTTCCACATTAAAACTGGTATGTGAAGTAGACTTTTTACACGCATTTGCATGCGGGAAGTTGCATTTCCCGCACGCCATGCAAAAAACATTAAAAAAGTATTTTTTTTTACCTATTTATTGTGAAATGAAAAAAGTGCCTGCAATTTATAGAGTACCTGCAAAACTTTACTAAAAAATTATAGTAACTAAAAAGTATAGTAAAATTATTTTTTAGCACGGCGTGAATTTTAATCCTAATTGGAGTTTTTAGATGCATTTATAAACTTGATTAAATTAAAAATAGAAACAAAATTCTGTTTTGGTAATAATTTAAAAAATACCAAATATATATAACCTTAGGAAGAAGCTTTTTATGCAAGTAGGAAATTCTTGTCATAAAAACATGCCAAAGGTGCCTTTTTCGCCCTTTACGGCCATTACTTCCCTTAGCGAGAAGAAGAGAAAATTCGATTAAAAATAGTTATTATTATATGATGGTTTTTCAATGCGTAAAAATAAATGAAATTTATATACTCTACTATAATTTTTATTTAATACGTACAAAAGTAACTTTACATTTTTAATAGATACAAAAAAAATCTTATGTAGGGTGTCTACCTAAATATATAAATATTATAAATAAAAAGTTGTAACAAACATACATTCTTTATTCTAGCTGTGTCTGATATAATGTTTTAAAAATTTATATTAATACCGGAAACGCTTGTACTATTTATAAAAATCTCGGCTGAACTACAGACTACAGATAGTATTAAAACTATGAATGTAGTTATAAATAAATATCATACGCACCTCTTACATTTTTGTGCTACTCATGTAGGAAATTTAAAAATGTCGCAGTTGGGATTGGTTGATTATACCAAATATAGCGTAATTGATGATAAGTGCTTATCATATTGTTTTTATCAGAATTTCCCAAAAATATCCCAAAAAAAAACTTATTTCATTCCTATATTTATTAATTATATTTTGTATTTATTTCAACACTGGTTGCACGCCTATGGCTCCCTATGATAAGATGCCGTCGGGAAAACATATGATAACTAACCGTGAAATGTTTGGTTTTCAAGTAAAATTTCCAGTTTTCGTCACACCACGTTTTTGTCATATCACTTTTGCCACAAACGCTTAAAAATCTATTGAAAAAATATTAAAAACTCTCCAGTAATCTGCAAAATATACCAAAACCTCGATTATTTTAAAGCTACAACGCCGACAAGAAATTATGAATGAGGCAGCACACAAAAGGTTATATGGCTGACCCTCCACTAATGCCAGGTTATCACATTGTTGTAGGTTTTATTCCCGATATATATTGGGAAATAAAAATAATTATTCTTTCGGCCTAAATATCAGGTATATTATCTGATATTTCGATTGAAAATGAGGTATGTTTCAAGTACCATAACATGTATCTACACATTATAAATTTTTTATTAATTTAAAATTGTGAAGAATCAAGGAACTTAAATGTAATTATATAATATACCTAAATTTCTTTATATATGTGAATAAACATAAGGTCTTTCTCCATGTTTTAAATAACAAACCACAGAATTTGCATAATCGCAGGTAAATGATAAAAAAGTTATAAAAATATCATGTAAAAACATTACGTGTAGAGATACAACTTTCAGCACAATCTGGCAGCATCGCCAAATTGTTTACCTTACGTCTAATCGCAACTGTGGTAAACATAATGTCTCTATTAAAGTTATACCCTTATGTTTATTTCTTAATGCGTTGATTACCAATCATTTCGTTTGGAGTGCATCAACTCAAAATATAAAGTCGGTACTCAACCTGTTAAAAAATTCTTAAGCTTGCCTAAGCCCTCAATATTCAGCAAGAAAGTGACCTTAAGCGGAAAAAGAAACTCATTTTCTAATAAAAATTGCGTAGGTGTGCGTGGTATAAACTTATTTACGGTCCTGGTTATAAAACACCCTCGTTTGATACCTTGCTTATCCTGGACATTCCTTTTTTACCGACAAGCGTTAAATATTTTATTGGAAAAAAGAAATCCTTTGTAGTGATTTATGTTATCGTTATAGAAAAGCTGGGGCAATTTTATGTGACTTTACGGTGTCACTTTTATTTGTTATCCTCTGACCCTATTAGATTTTGCAAACGCCATTCCTTTTTCTAATTTTATGTACTTGAATGGTGATTTTATTATAACCACTGCTGAGCTAGAAACTGTTTTCTGTTAGAGGCCTAAGTTCTATTAGAAAAGTGCGATTTAAAAAAATTACAGCGAATATTTCCCTGTTTGAAACTTGTCAAAAGTTGTGTGAAATTTTCGCAAAATTACAGAGGTTTTCATATCGTCAAAACATTTCAGATAAGGACGAGATTCTTCAAAAACCTCGCATTTATAAAAAATTGGGCGATGTTTAAACATGTTTACGCTAAACTCCTTTTTTGTCGGGTGTAACTGTGTTGCTAAAGATTCTTAAAATTTAGTTTCTTAGTACGGTTTCAGTAATTGAAAGGTATATCAACTTTAATTTATATAGACACTTTTTGTGAAAAACCCTTTTAACAAGCTTTTATTTAATTTCATCTCTTTTATGTGTGTATGTTCGGGTCAAATTCTGCAAGTTCATTTTGACTAATTTCTAGATGTCCGATTGAATTCAAATTTGGCATGCGATTATAGTTTCGGTGACAATACAATAATATGGTATTATGAGGCACCCCCCTTCTCCTTAGGAGAAGAGTGGAGGCGGAAAACATCTAAGTTTGTCCAACTTCAAGCCAAATTGGTATACGAATATTTTATCAGATTTTGAAAATTTGAAATTCAAGATGAACGATGTTTGATTATGTTTTGCTAACCTATAGACATACCCCTCCCCCAACGAGAGAAGTGGTGAAATTTCAATATAACGGATTTAAAATGCACGTTTTAAGGTACAAAAAATAAATCTCCTTGATGAAATCAAACAAACTAAATATTTTTCCCCCTCCACTTCCCTCATTGGGGGGAGATGGGAACTATAAAGCCATAACAAATTGGTTGGCAAAACATGACCAAAAATCATCAATTTTAAATCCGCCATATTGAATTCATATTCATAATCAAAAAATTCATATTCTTTGTCCCCAAAAACGCCCGTATACCAATTTTGGTTAAAATCGGACAAACTTAGGTGTTTCCCCCCTTCAGTCTTCTCGTAGGAGAGGGAGGAGGGTGCCTAATAATAACATATTATTGTACTATCATCCGAACTATAATCGCACACCTAGTTTGAATTCAATCCGACATCTAGAAGTTAGTCAAAATTGAGTTGCAAGATTTGACCCGAACATACAAACATGCATGTATGTAACAGAGGTAAAGTTAAATAAAAGCCTTATAATGTTGGTCACCTAGGTGAACCAAAAAAACTTCCGAAAGAATTGATGGTTGATATGGCAACGTGACAAAATAAAGGTATCTCATTGGCTTAAAATAATGATTGTAAAATTTTTCACCAAGTAAAAGTCAAAATTTTTTCAGACGGTAAAGGTAAAAAGAGAAAACCTTCAGGAAAAGTGTAAAATCTGCACTGAAAGGCGGACTTTGTTTGCCAGAATTACACACACCTTCCCAAGGAACAATCCAAACGTCTTAAATGCCTGCATTAGCACATTACCTCAAATATAAGAACAGGGCCGTCCTGCACATAACTTGTATGAAAACAGTACGCCGCTGCCTAATGCGCATATTGCACAAAATTTAGAATTTATCCGTAAATTTGATGTTAGATTGAGTCAAAGTCTTTCCAGAGGCAAAAGGTTATAGAAAAAGGAAACCGCTAATCAAAGTGTAAAATCTGTATAGCAGAACACACATTGTTTGTCACATATCTCACACACCTACCCAAGGCACAACCCAAACCACTCAAATGTATGCAAGAGCACATACAATACACTCACAATATAAGCACCTAGGCTAGCCTGTAGATAAGTTGAATGAAAACGATACGTAGCTGTCAAATGCGAATATTTCACCCAGTTTAGAAGTTTTCCGTAAAATTGATATTGTAGATCGAGTCAAAGTCAAAATTTTATCATGGATAGTAGAACCAGTTAAAGCCAAAATATTCATAAGGGCAAAGGTCATAGAAGACGGAAACATCAGTTTAAAATCAGACTTTGTTCGTTACATACCACACATATCCACCCAATGAACTACACAAAACACTTATGAATGAAAGCGATACGCCGATGTCGAATGAACCAATTTAACGCAATTTAGAAACTATTCGTAAAATTCATATTGTAGATCCAGTCAAAGCCAAAAAAATCGTGGATGGTATCACCCATTAAAACCAAAATTTTCCAAAGGGCGAAGGTTATTGAAGAGGTATCCGCCAGATAAAGTTTAAAATCGGACACACTCACCTATTAAACAATCCAAAACACTTAAATGTGTGCAATAGCACATATCCTAAAATATAAGCACTTAGGCCAGCTCGTAGATAACTTAAATGCCCAATGCGCCAATTTAACCCAGTTTAGAAATTATTGGTAAAATTGATATTGTAGATCCAGTCAAAGCCAAATTTTATCATGGATAGTAGCACCAGTTAAAGCTAAAGGTTTCAAAAGGGCGAATTGAAGAGGTAACCGCTAGAAAAAGTTTAAAATCGGACACACATACCTAATAAACAGCCCAAAACACTTAAATGTGTGCAAGAGCACATTGCCTAAAATATAAGCACTTAGGCCAGCCCGTAGATAACTTAAACGAAAACGATACGCCGCCGCTGCCCAATACGCCAATTTAACCCAATTGAGAAATTATTCCTAAAATTAATATTGTAAATCCAGTAAAAGCCAAAATTTTATCGTTGATAGTAGCACCAGTTAAAGCCAAAACTTTTAAAATGGCGAAGATTATTGAAAAGGTAACCGCCAGATAAAGTTTAAAATCGGACACACCCTATAAACCCCCACCTAATAAACAACCCAAAACACTTAAGTTAGTGCAATAGCACATTACCTAAAATAAAAGCACTTAGGCCCGCCCGTAGATAACTTGAATGAAAACGATACGCCGCTGCCCAATGCGCCAATTTAACCCAGTTTAAAAGTTATTCGTAAAATTGATATTGTAGATCGAGTTGAAGTCAAAACTTTCGAGAGGGCGAAGGTAAGAAGAGGAAACCGCCAGGCAATGTGCAATATCGGCATTGCTGGGCGGAAATTTTCCCTCAGTTAGCGGAATGATATAAAGCGTCGGTGCTGGGGCCAAAGTCTTAACGTTTCTGAACTCTCTCAAGTTTTCGGTATTTATTACTTTAAAACTTGGTAATCTACATGAGCTTAATTCGGCGCGCTTATTACATTTTCGTGCGGTATAAGTCAAAGGAGGCTTTGCTCCGCGAATAAATGAAGCATGCGAGGCGTGACGAGACGGGCAAAGTTGTTTTCTTTACGGATTAAAATGGATTGAAGTACGTTAAATTCGTTAAGTTACAAAGAAACCAAGTACACGCGTAAAGATAACAACGAAATTTAGCTAGGAAATATACCAAAATTTGTCTCTTCCTTCATCAATTGACTAAGAATAATGAAATTTGAGAAACGAAGACTGTTCGAGTATCAAGGTAAACTACATTTTATGGCAAATTCTCTGGACCAATTTTCAAATGGCGGCTGACAATTAAACACAGAAGCCGAATGGAACTGTCAAAAAACTGGTACGAAGCAATTTGAAATGGAGTGTATTATATAAACAGACAAGTCCTTACTTCTAGAATTGCTCTGTTGCACCACTAAAGCCTATTTCTCCCTTTTGAATGACCTACCTCAAATATAAGAGCGTTATTTCATTATGGGGGGATTTGGGTCTTTTTATAGAGCCTGCATAATTTATTGTAGTAGCATTTATTGGTTCAAAATATTAATTTAATTGTTTTGTGTAGATGATTTTTAAAAATTAAAAAAGTGCCCCTTTCCTCAATCTTTAGCCATGTTCCTAAATCACACTATGAATTAAACCGGTGCAATGCCTATTTTTGGGCATGGGTCAACAGATCATTATTATTACTTCATGTACCAATAAAAAAATATTTTTAATATTTGTAGTTTAACACAGACACTAAACGGAACTGTCAGTATACAGTTTAAATTGGTCATGAGACGCACGAAGTACCTAGAGGTAATGTGGAGTTTGCCAAATCGGACGTTTCTGTTTTTTATATATTATATCCTTGTATTTATATCTTGCCTACTTTTGGTAGGCGCGCGCCGGTTCGGATTACCAAATATTGGTTTTTTGACTCCCTTCGGCAAAACTACGTTTTTTCCCATATGTCTGCGTAAGAAACATAGCGTAGGGGTTATAGAACATAAAATTGCGTCTGGTGTGTACGTTATACATGCTAAAGACGTGAGCTCAAAGCTCAAAGCTATGCCGCAGAGATTGGACTCTGATATATGTATTTGAGCAGAAGTTTTTGTTTTTTTACAGATAAAAAAAAGAAAGAAAATTGCGTTATATTCAACGTTTATTACTCGTACGTCCTATGAACAACTTAAACTGTCTATCAGTGTCAAAAAAAATTAGTCGGATTGAATCTTAGATTAAAAAGAGACAAGATACCTGACACTTACAGAGACTTTGGTTATATTATTATATGGAACATTGTTTACACCTTTCAGTAAACAGACCAGTGGCGAATCTACTTAAATATAAATTTACACATGGTGCCAAACATTAAAACAAAGAAACACAGTTCATAGCACCTGTAATATCAAGAAAAAAAAATATTACTCACTAGCAAAAAATTATGTTATTGTGTTTGTTAATTTTGTTATTTTTTCTGGTCTTTAGCAGAAACTTACTTATATTGACTTCTTCAGTACACAATAAAGTCAATAATGCTTAGGGTTATAGAGACATCTAGGACAGACAAAATGATTTAAATATTAATTCGATGGGCGAGCGCAGATGGCACCGGCAGCAGTATAAATCAACCTTAATATTCTGATAAGAGGTAGGAATTCAATATTCTTACAAATCTGAAATTTTATTGTTGTTTGCAAGTTGGTTTAAAGAGTTTACCTACCTTCATTCTATAGACTTTATAAAAAAAAAACCGTCAAAAATATCTTATTTGCGACTTAACTACTTTATAAAAAGTATGCTTTATTTTATCGTCTTTATAAAAAAAAAACCTCGAAAAAAACCTTATAAAAACGTTTGAAAATTCTCATTAAGCGCATATGGGATTACCTACTTTATCAAAAAAAACGTGTTTGTTGATATTTTAGTCTAACTGGCTCATTTCACTTGCTCTCCTTTTGTTTTCAAAACATTGGGCGATGTGTTCCAAAATATCACTTTAAAAAGTGGCGGTCCCAGGGGGGGGGCAGGGGGGCGATCGCCCCCCGCTTTGCTCCAGAAAAAAGTAGACAAAAAAGATGCTGGTGGTAAATCTGAAGTCTTTGGAGAAAAAACGAGAAATTGCAGAACGTTCCCTTAAAGATATTCTAGAATCCCTCCACAGTATTTTGGGACAGTTTGAAACAGGCGAAACCCACGATATTAAAAATACTCAACTGTATTATAGATTTTCAATTTTTAAACAAGTTTTAGACAAAATCATTTCGGACATAAAATCAAGGTTCAATAACGAGACTCTTAAGTATTTTTGATCTGAACATATTCAAATCAAGTTTTATTCAACGTGAAGCCACAATTAGGGCAAAATTAACTAATGTCGTTTCCAAATACTATAAACTATTTGATTAATCCAAAACACAAATTCTTGAACTTTTAATGAGAGAAATTAGTATTTGGAAATAATATTGGTCAGAAGTAGGCCAAAGCTTAAATCAAAACATATATGGATGTTTGTCAGTAAGTAAAGCTTCTCCTGCTCCAGAAGATTAAAAACATAAGTAGTTAGAAACACTATGACCAAAATTCGTCTGACGGGCTTGACATTGGAGCGAATCATTGACCGGTTTACCCAAAAAAACCAGAAACGTTTTTTTTTCAGATAGTCTTCTAATATTTGAGATATGCAATATAAAAGGTAATGTTTCAACTTAAAAAGCTTTTCAGACCTCAAAAAAAAAGTATTTAGCTATTAGGTTTTGGTTGGTGGTTTGTTTGTTATCTATGTTTTTACAACTGAAAAAATTATACGTACAGTTACTTCAGGGGGATAGGGGGGTAGTTAAAATCAAAAGTAGGGCAACGGTAGAGCATAAATTGCGGTGCTATAATACCTTTGATATTTACGGTATTAGTTTAATTTTGCGTTAATAATGGCATCTGTAGTGTCATTTTCTTAAAAATTTTCGCCTGCTGCCCTTTAAAACCATTGATATATTTACAAGTTTAGTTTAATTCTAAATCATTTTTTTTTTGCAATTTTTTAAAAAATTTTACGATTTTAGTTTAGTTCGACTCAAAAATTGCATTTTTAATGTAATTTTCCCAAAAATTTTCGGTGCATTTTAACATTTTTTTCAAATAAAAAATGTATGAAATAAAAGACTTTAAATCTGAGTACCCCCCCCCCCTAGATTTGACACCAAATCCGCGCTTGTAGTTACTAAGTTTTGTTTGCATATATATATATATGTTCCTCATAAAAGCTATGTATTAGTTCTATTTTTTTCCGTATCGAAACCGCCCCCCCCCTTTTCAAATGTCTGGGACCGCCACTGCTTTAAATGCACTGAGATATTCTCCTACTGGTAAAAAAACACACTATAAACGTTTTTTGACAAAATGTGGTTTTAAAACGACTTACAAATTGCTTAAAACATCCTGAAATTTTAAAATAAATAACACGAAAAAGCTTATGTCAATAAAAATATCATCCGACCATCTGCGCTCAGCCGATTTTCCCCACCGACAAGACAATCACGACCTAAAGTGGTTGTAACAGAATTCTCTGTCCCTATCGTTCTAACATCGTTTCAAAGGATAGAGAAATAATCGATATTTCTCACCTTTGTTTTGTTGTGATTTTATTTGTAAATACACAGTGCTTATTATTTGCCAAGTAGTTTTCGTTGGACCAGGTATCTTGTCTCTTTTAATTCTATAGATTGAATTTAGAATAAAGTGTAGGTACCCTAAAATTACTAAAAAAATATAGGGTGGACCACAAAAAGCCGGACTGTTTTGGTTTTAACTGCCAATTTTTTATTTTTAATTTTAATTAATTTTAATTAATTTAATAGACTTTCTGCAAATAGTGGATGTCTAAAAGTTTTATGCATCTTAAAAAACCGTTGGGTTTTTTGAGAAACTTTGTATATTTTTCATCCAACCTCAAAAATCTATTGTCTGTAAACCGATGTATCGCTTGGAACAATCTATTAGGAATTTTTATTAAATTAAACATTTTGCATTGAATAAAACTGAAACTGAATTTAAGTGAACCGGATTTCGTTATCTTTTCGCCAGTTTTGTTGACAAGGATATGCTAACAATAAGGCTTCGTTTTCTAAATGTGAAAAAAACATTTGGTGACAATCCAAGATTGCAATTTTGTAATTGCAACCACTTTGTATATTTTGTTGCTACAAAATTGACGTAAATTTTTTATTTTATGCATAAAAGGTGTTACACTAGAATCCCAATATTTTTTCGTTTCTTAATAGATTTTAACAAATGATACATGAGTTAACAGATAATAGTTGGTACTTTTCTGTCATAGAAACAAATATACAAAGTGTTTAACAAAAAGCCAAAGGATTTTTAAAAATGCGTAAAGTTGTTAGTGTCACAATGGTCGCGATTCTTCAGAAACGACAGAAAATATCACCCGTCACAATTCTAGAAAGTGGCAATTTTTACTTATTGCCTCATTTAAAATAAAAACACAGCGTTCTTAATATTTATCCTGACGTTGGAAGAGAAACTACGCAGAACTAGTTTTACGGCGGAGCTAAATTGCTACTACGCGTACCAGTAAACCTCAAAAAGTGTTGAAAATTCTCACCATCTAAAAGGAAAGACAGGATTTGTGTGACTTTTCTGAACAGTGACAGCGACATATTCCACGGCTGTCTATGGTTTTGTATGTTAAAAGTTTTAAAGGTTTGTTTACACAAAAAAATAAGCTTCATAACGTACATTTTTGAATAAAAAAAAGGGTTTTTCACAAAAACTGCAATCGCAATTAGTGTAAACTTATGTTTGAAAATCGTCAGATTTTTTATAAGGACGAGATTTTCTGACGGTTTTTGAAGAATCGCATTATTTTATGCAAGAAGTTGGTATATGAATAAACCCATAGTTTTTATCCATCGTTTTATAGACAATAGGAAGATGTTTTTTGTAGTTGCAAAAGAAATATATAAAAAAAAACCCAACGGTTCTATAAGATGCATAAAACTTTTGGACATCCGCTATTTTGAATTTTCGATAAATGTAGTTTTTTGACATATTGGCAAAAAGTCTATTATTACCTTTCCAAAACTTTTTTGGGTTATAATCCGACAATAAATATAAAATTGCCAGTTACAAAAAAAGTTCGGTTTTTTGTGGTCCACCCTATTTATACAGAGCCTTCAGGCTACTGCGAACATAGGCCGGAGGAAGTACGATTCGCCAGTGTACGTACAAGCAGGGACACCGCACACCTATCAGTGAAGCAAACAACACTCAGGCTTGCGATCACCGTTCGCGGATTGCGTTTAGTAGGCTTCTAACCACGGTGCAATATAAAGTGTAGTCCATGAAACCGGAATTTGGTCAATAAATACGCAAATTTTGATAACGTAATTTTCTTGTTTTTTGTCATTGATAAATTACAGCGTTTTATTTTCAACTACTCAGATTTATCACTAACAACGTGTTACAATGAAAATAATAAGAAGGAACAAAATAAAAGCAAGTTCTCAAAATAAAATAATACATTCTAAAAACCAAAAAGGTTCTCCTAGTCAAAAAAAATTAGAACAAATGTTCGAAAAGTCCTCCTTACTCGGTTAGACAATATCCGAGCATTTATAAAAACCTCTTCTAACGTTTCCAAGCATATTAGGGGTGATAGTTTGAAAAGCTTCTTCAATTTTAATTCGAAGTTCTTCCAAATTATTAGCCCTTTCATGCTCGTAAACTTTATTTTTGATATAACTCCACAGAAAGAAGTCATCAGGAGCAAGATCGGATGATCGAGCTGGCCATAAAATAGTTTCCCGTGTACTTATAACCCGATTAGGAAATACATTATCAAGATTTAACAAGGCCAACATTGTGAGCGGGACAACCATGTTTCACCAAATCTCACACCTAACAACTGCCTAGTAGTTGGAATAATATGCTGCTGCAGTAGATCCAAGTATCTAGGACCATTCAAATTGCCGTCAATAAAAAATGGCCCAATTACCTGTTCCCCTACAATACCCCCCAAAACAATTAATTTTTGGGGATACTGCGTTCTTACGTCAAAATAAAAATTCAAATTTTCCCTCGACCAATATCGAACGTGTGTTGGGTTATGACGATTCAATAATGGAAAAGTGCTTTCATCTGTGAAAAGAATAGATTTCTTCACGATTTAGCCCTTTCCATCATTGTTTCGCAAAATTCCATAGACGATAGTTGTCCTACGGAAAAATTTTATGCGTTTTTGACGCTTTGTAAGAATGATAAACATTCTTTTTGAGAACACGTAAGACAGTGTCTGAAGACGTATCAAATGCTTCGGCAATTTGGTAGCTAGTTAACTTTCGATTTTCCTCCACTGCAGCCCAAATCATCACATCTCGTACTTCCTGCTCGTCATTCAAAACAGTGGGTTTTTTTATGGTTTCTTGGCGCTACACAACCAAACTTTTTAAAATTCTGCACAAACCTATGAATCGTTGATTCGGTGTCGGCGATTTACAAAATTCTCCAAAAAAAGTTCTTGAATAAGTCTCAATGGTCTGCCTTGATAGTACTATTTGACCATCTGCACTTTTTCGGCAACTTCGTAGACATCCATTTTTAGTTTTAAAAATTTATCATTACACTTAAGAACTTACCAATCTGTTTCTCGAGCAAGGCAGAAATAAAACAAAATAATAAAAACAAAATAAATATCAAAAAGATAAAACTGCAGCGTGCTTCGACCCCACCTCGGTCGTACGGCACGGAGAGTAAATCGAACTTCATTCCCCTTATGTTCGCAGTAGCCTGAAGCTCATTGTATATTTTTTTCCTCTTTGATACAGTTGACCTATTTTCTGAACTAAAACTTTTTACTATCAATTTTACTACTTTCTCTCCCTCTTTATAGTAACCTCTTTTCGAGACACAAAATAGTAAACTATTAAACTAATATCTGGTAGCCTGTTTTCGTTTCCCCGTCACGTTTTCAACCCTGTTTCGCGTTCGTTTAGTCGCCGCCCTTAAAAATTTATGGAGGTTACTATCCCAAAATTCGACTGACACAATTTGCCGTTTTTTGTTTGGGCTTTATAGAAACTTATGGTACAATGTCATAAAAAATAGCTAAAGATTTATATACAGACTAGGGTGGCGTAGGTATGTGTATCCAGCCTAACAACCTCGCTCATCATTATCCTGTTTAAGTTCTTTTGTCAGTTATATTAGGCTGCGCAGTTCACATGTGACAAATCTTTGTGTTTTGAGGGCAATACAATACTTATAATGCCGTGCATTCTCGACTTCCCAAGCAATAATTATAATCAATTTCACTGGTGCTATTAGACACTTTAAGTTGGTCATGACACGTACGAGGATCCCAGCAGTATACGTGAAATTTTCCGGCTCGGATGTTTCTGTCTTTTACATTTTATTACCATGTATTTCTATCTTGCTTTCTTTGGTTCGGCCGCAGATCTATTGATTTTTGGCTCTCGTCGGCAAAACTCGCTGCGTATTTGATGACATCTTCACGTTGCTACGTAGGTTAGCGTCATGTATGAACGTTATATATTCAAATAACGTGACCTTGATAAAAAAGCTCAACGATAGACTGCAGAGATTGGACTTTGATATCTGTATTCGGGCGGAAGTCTTTGCTTTTGAACAGATAATTACGACGATTATTATAATAATAGTAAAATATTGCTTAATTTTTAATGGCACTGCGATCGAATTGCTACTCACATCAAATATACAAAAATTGTAAAATGCTATATTTCAATTATTTACTTTTTTACAGCGAATGTTTTTCATTTTTAGTAATCCAATTTTTGCTGGGCTGAATTTTTAAGACAGACAAATATTGCCCATATTGCTCATATTGGTAACGGACAACACTTTTTGTCTCAGGCTACAAATTCGTCAAGGAATAAAAAAGATACTTTGGTCACGTGGTTAATATACTAGGTATTTGAAGCAATTTAAGGCAAAAAAAAAGAAAAAAAAATGCCACTTAACGGTAGTCTATTTACAAAACAATAGCACATAATACATCCACTTTCACAACCGCTTAATTTTCTCCATTTTATCCGTTTAATGTTCTCCATTTTTCCAGTTTCTCAATTTTTTTCGGTTTTCCAGTTTTTTAATTTTTTACCAAAGCTTCCTTTTCTCAGCCACTTCATTTTCTACTTCTCCATTAATTTCATTTTATACATTTTTACTACCGCCTCATTTTTTCACCCGCGTCATTTTCTTTCGGTTTTTCCATTTTTTTTACCACAGCATGCTTTTCTCAGGCGCTCCATATTCGATTCCTCCATTAGTTCCATATTCTCCATTTTTACTTTTTTACCACTTTTTTAATTTTTCTAGTAGCTGCACCCTTTTTTTTGGCAGAGGAAACAAATTCAAACTCACTAAATGCCTAAGAGATATATATACCACGTTAATTCTTGTTACTAACGGCAACACCGCACACGCCAAGCGATTTTGATGCACCCTTTCGGTCCGAGCCCAAAGCCTGCCTAAATTTCGGTCAACCAGCGTCTCATATACATCCTTCCTCTGTTAGTTACTTACTTTATAATTTTATTAATAAAAACGAGTTAAATTGAAATTTGATTTTTCTGGTCTTTGATTATTTGCAGTCGTCTAAAAAGCATCCTAAAAAACTTGAAAACCTCTTTGCACACTCCCTCACCAAATTGTCTTGATCGTGTGCAAAGAGTCGTTTTCAAACCTTGTTGTTTAAATAACTATTAACTCTTTATAGTTGAAACGAACCATATTGGTTGATAGAATTAATTACTTTTTATTTTGAATAATTAAAAAGCAAACTGAAAAACAAAATGTATGTGGAAAGCTAAGAACTTGTTAATACTTACACAAAAAAAGGCAATGAATGGATCAAGAAATATAATTTTTAGTTTTTTTTGCATTCCTCGGAAAATAATAAAAAAATAATTTTGTGGTGTGTAAAAAAGTTGGTGTCTCGCAGGGAAACATACTTGTCTTGTCAACAAGGAAAAAGAAAAGGTGGCTTTCAGGTTCAAAACTTCTATATTTAGCATAATGCTTTAGTTTCTACATGTGCTGACGCGTTTCGGATGTAAATCCATTTTCAAAGCAAGTCAGCCTACAACAAAAAGGGGACTATTACACTCATATTAAATTACACAAACAAACAGGACAGACAATTATCACGAATGAATTAAAACATCATAAAATGTACTAAACTTACCAGGAACTTTGATGGGCATTCAACCTATTACATTTAGGGTCGCACATAAATTCATACTTATGAATATTTATGTTGCACTTAGGTATATGGTACTTCCTCTGAAAGAGTTTGTGGAGTCTTTTTGTAAAAATAAGAATAATATGGCACGTTACTTCTAGAATTTTCTTTGGTTATGAGTTTTTTTGGTCCCAAGTTCAGGTAAGGCGTTTTTTTTTCCGTCACCTGGTGTAGCGAAAGCGACTTATTATGTCCGTTTATACTTATCCAAAAACAATTTTTAAGACAAAGAAATGTAAAAAGTGGGTTGGAGAGGGGGGGATAGATAGTTGGGTAAGTTTAGAGGATACAGTGGGAAGAAACCTAGTAGAGCCCCAGTAAACCACTTGCAGAAATGTAACCACGTTGGATGGATAGGAGTGGTTCTCCCTAAGTTGCGAAATTCTTAATTAGTATATAAGAAAATCCTCGTGCGAAGGGGTTTTTGCAAGTGGGAAACTAAGGAACTTGGAACCAATGAAGGAATTGGGAGAAGAGAAAGTGTGATGAGTAGTGGTGGGGGATTGAGTTTTAATAATAATTTAATACTTGCCTTGGTTGATCCATAAAAGTAGATAGAGGTAATTATCATTTCAAAGTCATTCCGACAAATTTTTCGACACTGACAACGACAGTCCCATTTAGTTTCTGTGTTGAAAAGTCAGCCGCCAACATTGAAATTGGTCCCAACTTTAAATGCGTAATTAATAAACCTACCGGATAATGTGGGCAGCTTCGTGGAGATTTTTAATTGAAAAATGGAGACGAAACAGTGCAAATTAATTTTTTTGTTTATATATATATATATATATTCAAGATTGAAGCATTTATGCTATAATTTTACCTATTTGTTAGTTTTTGTAAATTTAATATCACGTGTAATTTATACTGTTTTCTTCCATTTACTTTACGTAACTTTTTGTCTTTTATTTCTTGTAAAGTTTGTTATTAGGATCGGTCAACTTTGTCCCCCCCCCATACGATTTCTTAAAAATTTTTAGGCTATAGCCTTGCACATATTTTGCACACCATAAATAAAATTTTGCACACCTTCTTATGAGTAAATGTGGTTATTTTTCTATGGGGTTAGGGCTAACTTGATCATAACCTATTTTGAAATTTTGCACAACCCATGGAAACTCGCAATAGGGTTCTCGAGTAACAAAGTTGCCCCCCCCCCGCAAATGATATTTTTTGAAAATTTTGGTATCATTCGAAAGTACCAACTTTGCATAATTTTGCACACCTATTTTGAAATTTTGCACACCCCATGGTTCTCGAGTAACGATGCTTGTCCCCTCCCCCCAGATGATATTTTTTGAAAATTTTGGTACCACTCCAAAGATCTTATTTTGCCCAATTTTGCACACCTATTTTGAAATTTTTCACACCCAGTGGGAACCCGCAATAGGCTTCCAGAGTAACGAGGCTGCCCCCTCCATATGATATTTTTTTGAAATTATGGTTAATTAGACCTTTCGAATGATACCAAAATTTTAAAAAATTATCGTCTGGGCGGGCCAGCCTCGTTACTCCAGAACCCTATTGCGGGTATCCATGGGGTGTGCAAAATTTAAAAATAGTTGTGCAAAATTATATCTTTCGTATGATACCAAAATTTTCAAGAAATATCATCTGAGGGGGGGGCTAGCCTCGTTAATCGAGAACCCTATGGCGGGTTCCCATGGGGTGTACAAAATTTCAAAATAGAATTGACTTTTGAATGATACCAAAATTTTAACTAAACCTTATGTGGGGGGGCTACGATCCTCCATAGAAAAATGGCCACAGTTACTCGTAGGAATGTGTGCAAAATTTAATTTATGGTGTGCAAAATTTTGGCCTAAAAACTTTTTCATAAACCGTATATGGGGGGTGGGGGCAAAGTTGACCGTGGTTAAATATTATATATACAATATAATTATTGTTAGGCACCCTTAGATTATATAATTTCGTCTTAACTATGTTTTTTATATTAATTTTATAAGCTAAATTGCTTTTTAATATTTCCGTGTATATATTTTCTGTTTTTAAAGCAAACTATTCGAGCTACGTATTTCTTTTTGTAAATGCATTAGACACAATAAACGAAACTTGAACTTGAACTTACTGGATAATGCATAATGTTTCTTAATTAAACAAGGGCGTTTACTAAAACACAATATTAATAGAATTTTTGAGCATTCCCTCAAAGAATATGGTTTGGGGATGGCTTTTATTTTTTTTATGCAATGCAAAAAAAGCAAAAACGGTAAAAAAAAGTGACAAGTGGCGGTTCGTGCACGTGCATTTTTGATTTGGGATTAAATTTAATGCGCAAAGTCGAAAAGTTTTCAACTTTATCAATTATCCGTTGCACATTTAATTTAAAAATAGTGCAATATACTTTGGAAGAACATCAGCTCCACTGGTTTTAAAATAAAATAAAATATATAAATAATCGCACCATATAGATATCAGAAATCCAATTGTTCCAGCATCAGGGCAGAAAGTAACTTCTAAACGGATTTTGATGGGAGTTTCAGTACTGGAGTCAATCATCTTCAACAAAATAAATTTTTATTAAAAAAAAGTTTTAAAGAAGAAGTATTTATTAAATGCACTCAAAAGTAAAAAATAATTTTTTATCTTTCTTATACCCTAATAAAAGCGATGGGCGGGAATTAAAAATTTTGAAAGTAAAACTCGTGGCATATAGGACAAAGCGTTTTTGTTTCTCACTTCATTAAGACCAGGCCTCCAATATCTAATGAAGAATCCAGACACCTACAGACTTGTTTCATCCTTATTAGGAATCATCAGGGAGTCATAGGATTATACCTGGCAGTTGAAGCTACACAGTGACCATGCAAACCTCTAGAATTTAAAACAAATAGTTTGTAATCCTTAGGGACGTAGTAACTGTGTGCGCCACCTGTCGAATAAACCGAGAAACAAAAACATCAAAATTGAGAAGTGCAAGACACCGTAAATACAGAATCCTGTACCGTTCAGCAGGTTATAAAGTAGAAACCTGTAAAAGTATAAGGTCAGCAAGCAATCGCCTGGCAGTTGAAGCTACACAGTGACCAGGTATAATCCTATGATTTCCTGATGATTCCTAATAAGGATGAAACAGGTTTGTAGGTGTCTGGATTCTCCATTAGATATTGGAGGCCTGGTCGTCATGAAGTGAGAAATAAAAACGCTTTGTCCGGTATGCCACGAGTTTTACTTTCATTTTTATTTGCGGACACGAGATTCATTGTGTTGTTTTTTAAATACTTTGGCTTTTTAGTTTTGCGCAAAAAGCCTCCTCCGGAGCGATTGCTTGCTGATGCCTTAAAATTAGGGCCACGTAGTATGAAGCTCCAATTGGGGGCGGTGCTGCTGCGAACGTTACCTCTTTTTAAGAGTCATGTTACAGTGACCTTATACTTTTACAGGTTTCTACTTTATAACCTGCTGAACGGTACAGGACTCTGTATTTACGGTGTCTTGCACTTTTCAATTTTGATGTTTTTGTTTCTCGGTTTATTCGACAGGTGGCGCACACAGTTACTACGTCTCCAAGGATTACAAACTTTTTGTTTTAAATTCTAGAGGTTTGCATGGTCACTGTGTAGTTTCAACTGCCAGATATAATCCTATGACTCTCTGATGATTCCTAATAAGGATGAAACAGGTCTGTAGGTGTCTGAATTCTCTATTAGACATTGGAGGCCTGGTCGTAATAAAGTAAGAAACAAAAACGCTTTGTCCGATATGCCACGAGTTTTACTTTCATTTTTATTTGCGGACACGAGATTCATTTTGTTGTTTATTAAAAATTTTAACTTTGGGTATCGTCAGTGGCTGGGTATCGTATATCGGTCACATCGACGATTAACATAAGAAACAGTTGTATTACTCTATCACACCAAATCTCACCCGCTCTCAGCTTCTTTAGATGAAAGCATTATGTTTATCATTCGAATAGATAAAGATTTAGTTCTTATTTTGTAGTTCTCTCTTTGTCACCGTAGCGCTAAAATTTTTAATTTGCGCTCATCGCTTTTGTTATGGTCTAAGAAAGATAAAAAGTTAGTTTCTATTTTTAAGTGCATTTAATAAGAGCTTGTTCTTTAAAAGTTTTTTTTAATAAAAATTTATTTTTTAGTTTTTAGGGTTGTACTCTACATCGTCATTTTCAAATCTGATAAAAAATTCATATCCACTCCCGAAAAATTCCAAAAGCCAATTTTGAATGAAATCGAACAAACTAATTTTTTTTTCCCCTCCACTTTCCCCGTTAGAGAAAGGTGGCTACCTGAGAATATTATATTATTATATTTTCATGATCTTGAAATTAGCGGGTAATAGGACAGGAGAAAAAGAAACTCTTATTCTTTTTTAACGGCCAACGTTTCGACCCTTTATTGGGATCTTTATCAAGGCTGCAACAATGGAGAAAATTACAATAGTTTTTTATTAATATAAACACACTTTCGCTCAAATATAGGTAGGTAATATTTTCTAAACTTAGTGATCAACGAATCTAAAATAATTATTCTTTTTTTCCATGTTTAACAATAGTAGTTTTATAAATCTAGAAGTCTAAGAGGTAATAAAACAGCACTTTTTTTGTATAAATAAAAAACAAAATGACACTAAACCATAAGCAGAACACTTTAAAATGGAAAATGGAAATACAAAACATTGAAATAATTTCGTTTATTGATGCAAATATTCAAACTAATTCCAACTTCCTACCCCCATTCACCAGTACAGTGGAATTTAACAATAGTTCCAGACAATTTTTATTATTTTTTAAAAATTATTTACACGGAACACAAAAATAAATAGGGAAACCATACGTTTTCAGGCAAGGTACCCACAAAAACACATATGTTGTTTTTCCGACAATTAAAAATAGAAGGTACTTACCAATTAAGTGGTTATAAGAGTTTTGTCATCTTAAAAATATGATTTTGTCCACAGTCTACACATTCTGTTGGATGCAGCAGTAACACTTGAAACCATATGTTTCTATAGCACATAACCTTCTTTTTTTCCTTCTTTTCTCACTCTCTCCAATAACACTCCGTAATGATCTTTTTAATTTTTTTCCCTTTAGCTTTTTTTATAATGTTACAATTTTTTTTTTATTTATTATTACGAGTTCCTTTGAACAAAAATAAATGTCAGTATCAAGCTGAATAAAACGGAGACTAAAATTAGGTTGCTTATCAATGCAGGTGCACGGTTCGATTTTTCGTTTTACTATTTTCTTCTTGATCTCCCTTCCTTTCAGATTTTTTTTGTGGTT
Source organism: Oxystoma pomonae (assembly GCA_963921995.1). Taxonomy (NCBI): domain Eukaryota; kingdom Metazoa; phylum Arthropoda; class Insecta; order Coleoptera; family Brentidae; genus Oxystoma; species Oxystoma pomonae. The sequence continues at coordinate 34,258,285 of OY998164.1, forward strand.
CTTTTTATTTATTTATTATTTTAATTAATTTTGCGTTGATCTTTTTTTTTTTATTTATATATATATAATTAATTTATTAACCGATGTTTCTGAAATTCAGCACAAAAATTATTTGGCATGAGGCAATCAGCTAATTAGCTTTTGGTGGGGGTGTAGAGTTTTCTAAAGAGGGTAGGAAAAAAATTAAACAAATAAAGTTATCTTGTAAAAACCCGAGCAAATATTTTTTTCCTTTTTTTATAATATAAAGGTTGTATATGGATGGCTATTCGTGCTTGATGGAGCCATTTATTTAATGAAGGATTGAATTACTGAAGATATTTAATATAAATATAACCACCTTTTAAATATCTTCAGTAATTCAATCCTTCATTAAATAAATGGCTCCATCAAGCACGAATAGCCATCCATATACAACCTTTATATTATAAAAAAAGGAAAAAAATATTTGCTCGGGTTTTTACAAGATAACTTTATTTGTTTAATTTTTTTCCTACCCTCTTTAGAAAACTCTACACCCCCACCAAAAGCTAATTAGCTGATTGCCTCATGCCAAATAATTTTTGTGCTGAATTTCAGAAACATCGGTTAATAAATTAATTATATATATATAAATAAAAAAAAAAGATCAACGCAAAATTAATTAAAATAATAAATAAATAAAAAGAACCACAAAAAAAATCTGAAAGGAAGGGAGATCAAGAAGAAAATAGTAAAACGAAAAATCGAACCGTGCACCTGCATTGATAAGCAACCTAATTTTAGTCTCCGTTTTATTCAGCTTGATACTGACATTTATTTTTGTTCAAAGGAACTCGTAATAATAAATTAAAAAAAAAAATTGTAACATTATAAAAAAAGCTAAAGGGAAAAAAAAGATCATTACGGAGTGTTATTGGAGAGAGTGAGAAAAGAAGAAAAAAAAGAAGGTTATGTGCTATAGAAACATATGGTTTCAAGTGTTACTGCTGCATCCAACAGAATGTGTAGACTGTGAACAAAATCATATTTTTAAGATGACAAAACTCTTATAACCACTTAATTGGTAAGTACCTTCTATTTTTAATTGTCGGAAAAACAACATATGTGTTTTTGTGGGTACCTTGCCTGAATACGTATGGTTTCCCTATTTATTTTTGTGTTCCGTGTAAATAATTTTTAAAAAATAATAAAAATTGTCTGGAACTATTGTTAAATTCCACTGTACTGGTGAATGGGGGTAGTAAGTTGGAATTAGTTTGAATATTTGCATCAATAAACGAAATTATTTCAATGTTTTGTATTTCCATTTTCCATTTTAAAGTGTTCTGCTTATGGTTTAGTGTCATTTTGTTTTTTATTTATACAAAAAAAGTGCTGTTTTATTACCTCTTAGACTTCTAGATTTATAAAACTACTATTGTTAAACATGGAAAAAAAGAATAATTATTTTAGATCCGTTGATCACTAAGTTTAGAAAATATTACCTACCTATATTTGAGCGAAAGTGTGTTTATATTAATAAAAAACTATTGTAATTTTCTCCATTGTTGCAGCCTTGATAAAGATCCCAATAAAGGGTCGAAACGTTGGCCGTTAAAAAAGAATAAGAGTTTCTTTTTCTCCTGTCCTATTACCCGCTAATTTCAAGATCATTAGTACATTCCAAGGACGCTAAACACACCCAAAATTATATTTTCACCGGAACTATAAACGCATACCAAATTTAAACACAATCGGATGTGGAAAAGTCGATTAAAATTGGTTGGCAAAACATGACCGAAAATCGTCCATTTTGAATCCGCCATATTGAATTGTCAAAATCTGATTAAAAATTCGTATTCCCTATACCCAAAAGCCCCCGTATACCAATTTTGGTTGAAATCGGAAAAACTTAGGAGTGTTCCCCACTCCACTCCCCTCGTAGGGGGGAGGGGTGCCTAACAATGACATATTATTGTATTGTTACTGGAACTATAAATGCATGCCAAATTTGAAGGTAATAGGATGTGTATAGGTTAGTTAAAATTAGTTAGCAAAAGATTACCAAAAATCGTCCATCTTGAATCCGCCATTTTGAAGTTTCAAAATCTGATTTGAAATTCATTATCTCCATCTCCAAGTGTCCTAATACAGCAAATTCAACGAAATCGGGCCAACACCATTCTCAACTAAAAAGCCAGTTAACTCATTTTCGATTTAGTATCCTTTCGCCTATTATCGATGCCATATTGACACCTAACCTGTCAATTAGGTTATAAAAATGGCAGCCATCGTAGGCTAAAGGACACTGAGACGTTAGGAGTTACCTGGCTTTTTAGTTGAAGACGGTGTTGATCGGGCCTACTTTAACTGTACCCCCCTCCACCCCCTTCGAGTAAGGGGGAGTTGTCAATTTCATCACACTATATTCGTATAGTGTCACCGCAACTATATAAGCATGCCAAATTTGAAGCCGATCGAATGTCGGGAAGTTGCTCAAAATTAAGTTGCAAGATTCCATCCGAACAAACATAGTTACATACAATGCAAGTTAAATAAAATCTTGTACAACCGCAGGCAAAGCTTAAAATGAGTGTATTTAATGTGTGGAAGAACCATTCCAAATCAGAAAATGTTCTTTCCAAGACCAAATTTTGGGTGTCCTACCTATGGTACAAGTCTTCCTACATTCACTCATGTCGAAAATCAGTGTTTCTATTTTAGTTAAAAAGAGGCCAAGTAATAAGTTCAACGTTAGTTTTTTTAGACGTTTTTTCCAGAAAATTTTTTAAATTTCATTCAGGAAAGCTCCTGTATGGTTAATAAAAAACCATACTTTTTTCACCACTTTTACGACAAACCTGAAAGAATTAAACATAAAAGGTATAAAAAAGTATAGAGGCTAGGTATAATAAAAATGTACTAAAAGTTTATTAGAATAAAACCTTTTTACCACAAAAAATTAAAAACTGAACTGCCTTAAAAAACCAAACTAAACTAAAAAATCTGTAAAATGTTCAGTACGGAATGAAGGGAATGGCTGGATAAATAAATAAGTTTTTTATAAATTTATGATGTTTTGGGACCGAGCTTTCATAAAAATTTGGTAAAATTTCCATAATTACACATAACTTGTCCAAAAATTTTCGCTTGCTGCGCCAGTGTTTGATTTTTACACTATTTTAACTAAAAACTTAAGAGAAGAGATTATAATATGTTTCAAATCCTGCATGTAGCATATTTTTTGTTAACAACAACAAAAATGTTTCTTTGTCGCCCCTTCTTCTTTTAAGGCATCTGTATCCTTCTCTGGGTAGAAAAAAGAGATACTGAATCGGAAGTTTTTCGCTATCAAACGGGATATTGGTCAAAAAATATTTTAGGCGGCCATTTTGGCATTTATAATAAAATGTAAGTTTCGCTACAAAGATAGACAACCAACATGGCAACTTTAATGAATAACTTCTTGTTGGCAATTCCAAAATATCGCCCTGCCCTTCCCTTTTCCGAAACGATAATAACTCTCCTAATCAAGTTAGCCTGGAAAAAATGCAAAGTCAAAAACGTGTGCACATAATTTATCAAAAAGTCCATTACGAAAAACGAAAATTATAATAAAGTACAGGTTCGTAACAGTACTACGTAAAAACAATAATTACGGAAAATCGTACTATCACAACTGGCTTAAAACGTTACAAGGGTAAAACCGTACCAACATAAAATAGGATAACCTGTGTAATATATTCCCACTAGATGGTGACACAGTATACAGTCGACAACCGCTGGACAGGAAAACCCTCAGAAAAACCTGTGTAATGTATTGGCGCTAGATGGCAGAACATAGTCGACAAATAAAATGTACTGACATTGGCTATAGAGGTCAGGTGTTCGACCAATATAGCGGACAAGCTTTTCGTAACGGCTTTTGCCGCGCTTGTTTTTTTATTGTACAGAATGGGTTGGGTTGGCTTCATCCTTCGAAAGTTGACGTCAGTGTATGTGTGTTTATGAATACGGCCCTTAGTTATCTCTCACATAAAGGCATCCTTGCCGAAGGAAGGGACTATGAAGAATAATAATATCGAAGGACGCTTCGAAGGCCGCCTTTGGCAAGGAAACCTCAAGGCTCCCTTAAAGGGAGGTCTATGAATACGGCCCTTAGATAGGTACTACCCAATTTCAATTGGCCGATTGTAGGCGAGCCAGCGCCCTCTGTACCTAAAATACTGAAGGCGCTGTCAGGCTAACAAATCAAACAGCGTCTCTCAAACCGCAGCGCCATCTAGCCGCAATATGTTATACTATTATCGGTATCACTTATTTTAGAATTGTACGGGTTTAGTATTGTAAGGTTTTAGGCCAGTCCGCTTTGACCAATTTCTGTTTTTCCGCTACATAGTGTTGTTATTTTAAAATTTTTGCAAATTTTGCCTTATTGTAAATTTTGGGAAAGTACGTTTTTACATTGTATTGTTTTGCTAAATTAAAGACATTCCCAAAAACTTTTCTGCGTCAGACATACGCAGTAGATTTGTCGCCTTCGGCTTTGCCCAGGGCAAACCCTGATTTTTGAACGATTTTCTGTATTTTTCAGATTTATTATTGTCTCATAGTTATATGGTTAAAAGTAGTCTTCGCTGGCAGCTTTCCTTTGTTTTTGAAGGTGGTAAACAATGTAGAACTTGAGAGTAAACTAAAGTTGCGAATAACAAAAACTAAGTCTACCTAATCTTATATACTAGCATTTGTTCAGTGATCCACAAAACTAACCTGGTTATCCCCGCCCTTTTACAGCTGAAATCTGTTACCTCCGAAAAGTGTGGGTTTTCAAATATCCTTGATGGTGACGCTTGTTTGAGAAAATATATTTTGGTTCCTCAGGATGAATGCTGTTTCTTTGAATTTTCGCTTGACTAGATTGTCCTCCTTGGCGACGATATTTGCTTCTTTCCATTCCATATGGTATTGATTTTCCCAGCAATGCTGTGCTATTTTCGATTCAGTTGTGTCCCCTTGTCCAGTTTTCCGTTTGTGTTCTATAAGTCGAACTTCCATAGGTCCAGTGCAGTTCTTGGTGTCGTGGTATTTTAGTTTATTCTTTTTTAGAATAGAGTAGAATAGAATAATCTTTAATGCCTTCAATTAACTATAAAACAATAGCATAGACCACGTTAAATAAAAAGTTATAGACAAAAAAAACCTGTCTAAGATCTCCTGCACTGTAGAGTAAAGTAGTTTAAACAATATAAATATTTCAGCTGTAAAGTATTAGGCAGGTACATTTACGAAAGATATCTTACAATATTTTGTTCGAAACAGAACCACGTCTAAAAATGTAAATACAATATTAAAGTAACAACACACTTAATAAAATTTCATAACTTAAACTAACTAAATGTTACGACACATCACTTAAGGTTTTTATGAAAAAGATATCTCGCAATACAATATTAAAATAACAGCACACTTAATAAAAATATAATTTAAAATAATTTTTAAAAAAATAGATATTTATGTAAAAAATAAGTATTTAGGAACATCAATGGTACACATAGAAGTAGGTAATTAATATTGTTTAATTTTTAAAAAAGCTTCAAACTCCAGGAATCTATAAAAGCTATTGCTAAAAAGTAGTTCTTTTAAACGAGATTTAAAATGAACAAGTGTTGGGCATTCTTTTAATTTATTTGGTAGTAGATTGAACAAAATTCAGAGTAAAATGGAGATTTTTTTTAAAAGTCATGATAATACTTATTTAAAAGTATATTGGTTCTGCCACGTATGTTGTGCCGATGGTGATCTCCCACTAACATTAATTTACTTTTGTTTTTTTAAATAAAAATAAGGCTCTTATATACCAAAATAGCAGTTACAGTCATGATTTTTTGCTTTTTAAAAATTTCTCGACAAGAATATCTATAGGGAATATTAAAGATCAGTCCTATTATTCGTTTTTGTATCACAAATACTCTTTTAATATCGTTAGCTCTGCCCCATAATACTATGTTGTAACAAATTAAGCGGTGCACAGCACTGTAATAAACGTCCAATAGTTCACTTATCCACAATTCGTTTTTCAACTGTTTAATTAGATATGCACTGTTATTAAGTTTCCTGGAGACATGGTCAATATGTTCGCACCAGTCCACATGTTTATCAATCGTGACTCCTAAAAAATTAGCAAAATCTGACGTAAAAAGTGAATGTCCCTTAAAATTAAATAGAAAATTGTTTCAAGTTCTGAATTGATTAAAAATTTTATCTACATTTATATTCATGTGGTTAAGCATTAAATTATTTGCTTTTTACCATCCAGAAATTTCATTAAAACAAGTCAAGATATTTCGTTTCAAATTTTCGGGATTCCCATCTGAGATTACAGCGGTGGTGTCATTACAATAAACAAACAATTTCGCTCACTTCACAAAGTCAGACCGATCATTGTTAGAAACCGTAAAAATTAGTGGACCTAACATACTCCCCTGAGGAGTGCCTATTCTATTGGAAAATGGTCAGAGCGTTCATTCCCGATTTTTATATTAAAATGTCTCTCAAGTTTTGCTGAAACAAACTTGGGATCTACCGTATCAAAAGCACGCGTAAGATCAAAAAGTAAAACAACAACATGCTCATTTTTATTCGGCAGTCTCCGTGGACAGACCCTTACGAAAACCATATTGACTGGAGGAAAAGATATTGTGGGCAATAAAGAATGTTGTTGTCCACTAATATATTACTTTTTCAAAGATTTTTGAAAAAATGCTTCGCAGCATATAATTTTCCAAATTGGTACGATCTCCCTTTTTAAAAATCGGCACAATCTCAGCTTGTTTAAGTAATTCGGGGAATACACCATGTTCAACGGAATTTTTAATAAGGGTTGTGAGAATTTTCGAAAGCTCTCCACTACATTCTTTAACAAGGGCTACAGGAATTTTATCTGGTTCAGAAAATTTTTTGTTTGGCAAATCTTTCATTACTTTTTCTATTTCCAAAGGAGTAGTAGGAAAAAGAACATGGTGTCAAGTGTTAGAAAGCTGACTGCCAAAATAACTTTTTAATTTATTTTTAATAGTAACAGATAAATATTTACCAAACTCATTACCTATTTCTTTTTGGTCAGATACTATTTTATCAGAAATAACTCTCTTATCACCACGTTTTATTTACAGCTCAGTTTAGACCTCCCAATCTGCTTTTGTTTTGTTTTAAGCTTAATTTAAGAATTCGTTATTGTGTGCAAGTTTTTCCGACCGTATACAATTTTTTAATTTTTTCTACATTCTTTGTATTTTAAATGTATTTTTAAATCGCGTTCTTTTCCTGAACCAGTTTAAATTTTCCAGTTTCTCTTCTTTGCTGCAATAGTTCATCAGAAAACTTAATATTTTTTATTTTCTCTTATTTTCTCTGAGATTCCTTTGACGTATGTAATTATAAGTGTCGCCGTTCTTTCAGTATTTTCATCTGTAGACTTTGGTGTTGATGTGGTCTGAAGAGTTTCAGATGTATGTGGCTCGATCTATGAGGAATTTTGCAACTCCTAGTTTGGCTGATGTGGAGGTGTTTGATTTGAAATAATTAAGATATTGAAATTAACTCTGTGTTTCGGACTTCCATTGTCTATATTTTATTTATACACGACGTTTCGATCAGTACAATCTCTGATCGTCTTCAGGTGCAAACTACAATCAATTCCTAAGGCTACGTACTTATATACTGTGAGAAATCACTCAACCTTGAAGTTTAAGAAGTTGGCTCCGCCCAAGGAGGGGCTTCCAAATATTTGGGATTTCAACACTTGGTTTACTGAAAATACCCTGATTCTGCCCAATAAAGGCAGCTTCAAGGAATTTTCGTTTCTTCCAGTGTGACTCCTTGTGCAAAACCTTTGCTTCTGCCCACTTCATTCGGTGTTGTTTTGACCATGCATGTTCGGCAATTCCTGATTTCGTGGTTTCACCTTTTTGGGTATTCGTCTGATGTTCCTTAAGCCTAACAGATAGTGGTCTTTTAGTTTCGCCTATGTATGATTCACCACACTCACAAGGAACTTGGTAAATGCATTCCTTATTTTGTTTGTTCTCCGGTTTTGTTTTACTAAGAAGGCTTCGAATTGTATTACTAGATTTAAAAGCTGTTTTAATATTAAAGTTTTTCGCTACTCTTCGAATTTTCTCTGATACTCCTTTAACGTATGGGATTGTAAGGAATGCATTTGCCTGGTTTTGGTCATGTAATCTCTGTCCTGTTTGTTGAAATTTAGAAATAGTATCTGTTATAAGTTTCAGGCTGTAACCATTCTGCTGCAGATCCTTCTTAATGTTTCTTATTTCGATTTCCAAGTCATGAGAATTGTTACAAATTTGAACGGCTCTGTTATACAAAGTTTTGATTATGCCTCGTTTGGTTGTAGCAGAATGATTTGAACCTTGATTTAAATATTGTCCTGTGTGAGTGGGTTTACGATAGACTGTTGTTCTGATGTCGCTTTCTACTCGTGTGACAAGTACATCAAGAAAAGGAATTTGACAATTTTGCTCCAACTCCATTGTGAATTTAATGGTGGGTCTTATGTTATTTAGGTGGTGAAGAAATTCTGAAAGTTGTTGGTCATTCCCGGTCCAGACAATAAAAGTATCATCAACATATCTCAGCCAGAGCTTAGGTTTATATGTTGCGGTATCAACCGCGTGTGATTCGAACCACTCCATGTAAATATTGGCCACCACTGGCGAAAGCGATGAACCCATTGGCAGACCGTCTTCCTGAGCATAAAACCTATCTTTCACTTGAAAATAAGAGTTATGTAGGCAGCACTCCAACAACTCCATCACTCCCTCCAGCGGTAGGCTGGTACGTTCATAAAGGGATTCGTCATCAACCAGTCTCTTTCTAATAATGTCTAGCGATTCCTTTATTGGGACATTGGTGTATAGACTTTCGACATCAAAACTGACAAGTCTATCCTCGGTTCCTAAAACAAAAGATTTAAGAATATTAACAAAATGGTTTGAATTTTCTACAAATGAAGCGGTCTTGCCTGCAAGAGGTTGAATAATTTTCAAAAGGAATTTAGACAGATTGCTTGTTGGAGAATTTCTGGAACTTGTAATTGGGCGTAAGGGCATTGCATCTTTGTGAATTTTGGGAAGTCCGTATAGATGAGGAGGCTTGCTATAATGTGGTGTAAGTTGAGATCTTGTATTGTCCGGAATATATCTGGAATACTTTTTCAAAATTCTATAAACCTTACTTTCGATTGATTGCGTCGGATCTTTTGGGAGAAGTTTATAGTTTCCTTTAGCCAGTACCTCTTCAACTTTCTGGTCATAGGTTTCCGTGTCCAAAATCACTGTTGCATTGCCCTTGTCTGCCGGTAAGATTTTAATTGACCTTACCGGCAGACAAGGGCAATGCAACAGTGATTTTGGACACGGAAACCTATGACCAGAAAGTTGAAGAGGTACTGGCTAAAGGAAACTATAAACTTCTCCCAAAAGATCCGACGCAATCAATCGAAAGTAAGGTTTATAGAATTTTGAAAAAGTATTCCAGATATATTCCGGACAATACAAGATCTCAACTTACACCACATTATAGCAAGCCTCCTCATCTATACGGACTTCCCAAAATTCACAAAGATGCAATGCCCTTACGCCCAATTACAAGTTCCAGAAATTCTCCAACAAGCAATCTGTCTAAATTCCTTTTGAAAATTATTCAACCTCTTGCAGGCAAGACCGCTTCATTTGTAGAAAATTCAAACCATTTTGTTAATATTCTTAAATCTTTTGTTTTAGGAACCGAGGATAGACTTGTCAGTTTTGATGTCGAAAGTCTATACACCAATGTCCCAATAAAGGAATCGCTAGACATTATTAGAAAGAGACTGGTTGATGACGAATCCCTTTATGAACGTACCAGCCTACCGCTGGAGGGAGTGATGGAGTTGTTGGAGTGCTGCCTACATAACTCTTATTTTCAAGTGAAAGATAGGTTTTATGCTCAGGAAGACGGTCTGCCAATGGGTTCATCGCTTTCGCCAGTGGTGGCCAATATTTACATGGAGTGGTTCGAATCACACGCGGTTGATACCGCAACATATAAACCTAAGCTCTGGCTGAGATATGTTGATGATACTTTTATTGTCTGGACCGGGAATGACCAACAACTTTCAGAATTTCTTCACCACCTAAATAACATAAGACCCACCATTAAATTCACAATGGAGTTGGAGCAAAATTGTCAAATTCCTTTTCTTGATGTACTTGTCACACGAGTAGAAAGCGACATCAGAACAACAGTCTATCGTAAACCCACTCACACAGGACAATATTTAAATCAAGGTTCAAATCATTCTGCTACAACCAAACGAGGCATAATCAAAACTTTGTATAACAGAGCCGTTCAAATTTGTAACAATTCTCATGACTTGGAAATCGAAATAAGAAACATTAAGAAGGATCTGCAGCAGAATGGTTACAGCCTGAAACTTATAACAGATACTATTTCTAAATTTCAACAAACAGGACAGAGATTACATGACCAAAACCAGGCAAATGCATTCCTTACAATCCCATACGTTAAAGGAGTATCAGAGAAAATTCGAAGAGTAGCGAAAAACTTTAATATTAAAACAGCTTTTAAATCTAGTAATACAATTCGAAGCCTTCTTAGTAAAACAAAACCGGAGAACAAACAAAATAAGGAATGCATTTACCAAGTTCCTTGTGAGTGTGGTGAATCATACATAGGCGAAACTAAAAGACCACTATCTGTTAGGCTTAAGGAACATCAGACGAATACCCAAAAAGGTGAAACCACGAAATCAGGAATTGCCGAACATGCATGGTCAAAACAACACCGAATGAAGTGGGCAGAAGCAAAGGTTTTGCACAAGGAGTCACACTGGAAGAAACGAAAATTCCTTGAAGCTGCCTTTATTGGGCAGAATCAGGGTATTTTCAGTAAACCAAGTGTTGAAATCCCAAATATTTGGAAGCCCCTCCTTGGGCGGAGCCAACTTCTTAAACTTCAAGGTTGAGTGATTTCTCACAGTATATAAGTACGTAGCCTTAGGAATTGATTGTAGTTTGCACCTGAAGACGATCAGAGATTGTACTGATCGAAACGTCGTGTATAAATAAAATATAGACAATGGAAGTCCGAAACACAGAGTTAATTTCAAACACATCATTGTCTCAAACTTTCAAACAATTAAGATATTGTCTAGTATGAGTTGGTTTGCGATATATGGAAGTGATTATGGTTGAATTATTTTTAATGACTAGAACATCGAGAAAAGGGTGCTGACAACTTTCTTCTTTTTCCAGAGTGAATGTTTCTTATGATATTTACATGACTGAAGAAATATTCTAGTGTTTTGTTGTCTTTTTCCCAGATAATGAATATGTCGTTCATGTATCTTAGCCGTAGATTGGGTTTCTGACATGATGTTCACTGACCTTCTTCTTCAAAGGATTATATAAAGATATTGACCACTACCGGCGCTTCCCTTGTCCTACTTATGCAAAATTTTGCTTGCAAGAGTATTTTTGATCCCATATTTTTCTATCCAAATAGAGAAAATTTTTGGAAATTTTATTATCATTTTAGAGATAAAGCTTAAATGTGGTGTTCTCTAGAAATAGTTTTTTGATTTCGACTTTCTTTTTTGTGCAACATGGTTTCAAGTATTGCGTATTGTGCCTCCTGATATATGCGAGACTAAACAAAAATTATTTAGTAAAATATCTATATTCGTATAGAAAAATGTGGGGCCAAAAAACCCGTGTAAGCGAAATTTTGTATGAGTATACCCTTAATTTTAAATACTAATTTATTCCGAGCATTAGTGTCCATTCCATTCATCTAAAATTATTCCAAACTGTTTCCGCGATCGCAGCAATACGTTCTAAAATCGCTAAAATATTTAGGATTCGTCTCGAACCCATATAATACCGTAATGCCGCCGCGTTCCTATACCAACCCATTTCCTGAATTTTTTAATATCATTGCCGCGGTAAATTTTATCCGGCGACCCGTAGAATCTATTCCTTTGGTTTCACAGTGCGGAAAGCAAAATGGAAATAGAGTTCAGGCTGACGTATTATCGCTGTAAGTAATTTTGCCTATATATACGAAAGCGTGGTAAAATATTGCCGCTCCTGGTTACACAATAATTTTACAAATGCATGCATACATTCATACAACTTTAAATCTATTTTGTATACCTTGGCTGTATGTTATTTCTACACGGACAAAAAGATATCTTGTCTAAAGATCAGAGGACGACTCATTCTCTGTAGATTTCTTGGTTCTTAGGAACCCACGGAGTTGGACTATAAGAACTCAATTAAAGTAGTACAAGAAAGACGTTACACCATAGATTTAAAAAGATGAAGAGGACAATTTAGATTGAAGTTAAACTTAAAAAGCATCCCAAGTGAAGTGTCTACTTAGCTTTTTTTGTTAGTGGTAAGTGAAGTTTTTATTAGCCCCAAGTGATGAATTCAATAGCTGCAAGTTAAACGACCTACTTAGATCTGAGTTTGTTAACCCTTAGTGATTTATCTACTTACCAATATGCGAAAAGTCACTTAACTTTCCCTTCTCTTAGGGTTAGTTAATTTTTCTACTAGTTTGTTAACCCTTAGTGATTTATTTACTTACCAATATGCGACAAGTCATTTAACTTTCCCTTCACTTAGGGTTAGTGATTTTTTCTATAAGTTTGTTAACTCACTTAAATTTCCTTTCACTTAGGGTTAATGAATTTTTCTACTAATGACACGTGAATGCATTAAATATTGAAAAATCATGCGGAAAAATGTATTCATCCTAATAATAATGCATTCCTATAATGATTTGTCACTATTTTGCCATCATAAAAATTTGACAATCTCATTTGCAACGGTCACTGTTCTATTTATAAGGAGATCACGATGCAAATAAGTTAAAAAAAACTCGGGAAAAATCGATGACCGAAAACGAATCCGGTTTAGAGATGCTTGTTCATATATATCCACCAAACCCAAAAGTCATCTGATTAAGCTTTAATCATGATTAACATTTCTCGGTCGACTAATATAAGAATCCTCTAAAACATTTACAGTGAAATTTACTAAGATCTAAAATAGTAACCCCTCACAGGTCTAAATATTTATACTTGTGGTGGGTCCTAATTTTTAAAACCAATTTTCAAAAAAACACTTACACATACGGAAAAGACACAAAGTTATTGATTATTTTGTATTGTTATTGCAAAATACCACTGAAAAAGTGCTTTTTTTCTCAAAATACACAATATTTTACAAGAAAATGCCCTAAACCTACTTTTTTTGACAGGTTTCAAAATGACAAATGGTGAATAAGCCAGAAATTTGGCACATAATAGCTTCATTATTTGTGGTTGATGTTATAAAGTTGGTGATTTTTTAGACCAAATTAGGGAGGTGGTTTAAATTTATAGCCCCCAGAAAGGATTATTTTGTGGCATTTGGTAATAAGTTCGTTTATAATTTCCCTAAGTAACCATTTTTACAAGGATAAATTTACCTTATTTAATATCCCAAGTTGTTCATTACCCAATAAAACACGACCTATTTTGACCAAAAAAACGCCATATTTTGAACCCGTTTTCAGCACAAAAAATATATTTATGAGGGCATTACGAGGCAAAACAAACATAAAGTAAAGGTCACTGATTATTCACGAAAAATATACCAAACAGAAAAACCCAAAACAACTATATTAATTTATTTACAACATGTAAGTAAAACATTGAGGTTATCTAAAAGCTCAGTCAAAAAAACTTTCCTTAGTCAAAGCCCACTCATTTTAAAGCTTTCATCAGTAGAGGTTGATACAAGCCAAGGTGCAAGCAGAGGTAAAAGATCCGAACTCGCTTTTTCTGATTGAACGCAGCGCTAATATTTTTAAACTGACATTTAGACAGTGACAGAAATGTGAAAAACTTGCATTTAAGTTTTTTAATATATTTCATAAGTAAAAACACCTTTTAAATAAATTCAAAATTAATCTACTCCTTATTTTATTATTACCCATCTAAATCGTTGTGTGACATCAAGTATTAATTGGAAAAATTAATTATCAAGGGTTTAAACCCCGAGTGGGTTTAAATTTTTTTTTTAAATCCAACAAGATTGTGTTAAGATGATTATTAAATAAACAAATTTATTAAAATTCTTTTTATAAATCAAACTATGTCCAAAACTCAAGGAGGTTTGGTTTAAAGTGCTTAAAACCAAAAATTTCACTACCAAACCTAGGACCGTTCTAAAATAGACTAAAACTTTTTAGTAAATCCCACCACTATAGTCCGCGGTTCCAACCTACTTCTTTGTAAGCGCATGGTACATTGGATGGAGCATTGGTCTATGAACCTGTAGGTTATCGGTTCGAACCCTCTCGGCACTTTGCACTTTTTTTAAAAATTATTTGTTTTTAGTTTTTTTTTCTTAGGGTGTATTATTGTGATAGTTCATGGTTTTTAGAGCTCAAATATATATTTTTTATTTTATTTAAATCCATATTTTAGGTGTTATACTGGTTTTGCGCCGCCATAGATTTGCTAACGGTTAGTAGATACTTCACTTACGGTAAGTGAAGTTTTTGCTTATAGATAAAATGTTATTTTATAAGCTTAAGTAGGTGAGAAAACTTATGGTAAGTAGACAGTTCACTTGTCTCATATTTAAATGAAGATTCTACTTGGGGCCAATGAATTCTTACTTAGGATTAGTGGATATTTTTCTCAGTGTATGTGATTTACACTTCGAGGAGACACAAATTAATATCTTATTTATTTAAGTAAGTAAAAAATCTAATTTGGGATTGTCTGTCTATAGAAATAAAAAAAAAACTAAAAGCAAAGTCAAACGTATAACATAAACCAGAATGCATTTCGTTAATTGAAAAGTTGGAACGATAACAAAAAGTAACTTTTTTAATGATACGTTACCTAGATAAGTTGGCTTTATAGGCAAAACCACTTAAAAGTTTTCCTTTCGTATATTGGCGTTTTTTACATTGTTTGTTTGGTTTGATTGTACTCGTTTCAATTTCTTTGTTTATACGGGCCTTCTAAAGCGCTTTTATATAAGGACGGTTTGACAATTTTGTCGTATAAATACAACTAAAACCGTTTTAGGCACTAAATTAATTTAATCTAAAAGCGATTTAAATACTTTAAAAACGCTTTAGTGCATTACAACTTAAAGACATACTCAACACTGGTTTTACTGATAAATCTGTTGTTAACTTACTTGTTTTATTTGTTTTCTTTACTGACAATTAATGAGATTCAACGAAGAATGCGTAAACCTTCGAAAAAAGCGATTTTCATTAAAACTGTTCTTACATAAAACTAGTTTTTAATAAAATCGTTGGTGCCAGCGCTCTACCTTCGCCCTTCTGTAATGTCGACCTTTTGTAATTTCGATCTTTTGTATTTTCGACCTTTTGATATACGACCTTTTGTTATTTCGATCTTCTGTAATTTCGACCTTTTGTAGTTTCGACCTTCTGTAATATCGACCTTTTTGCATTCGATCTTTTGTGTTTTCGACATTATGTAATTTCGTCCTTTGGTATTTTCTACCTTTCGACCTTTTTGTCTCTCGACCTTTGATTTTCGATCCGCCCGTTTGCATCTAGTCTTCAAGTCGCACCCGGTATGTATTCTTATGGTACTCCGGTGTATTTTGTATAGTTTGTTTTTTGCTATCGCTTCGTCCTAGTAAAAACTCCGACTGGTCAATGGACTGTGTACAACTAGTGGAAAAGGCCAAACAGCCAATAGTTTTTCTGTTAGTAAAATTATTTTTTTATCCAATAACACACTAGTGTGTTATAATTCATAACTCACTAGTGGTGATAGTGCTGGAAGTGCTAGGTATCCTTATGCTATGGTCGAGGACTTCCATTACAAGCGTTTGCAGTAAAAATTATGATGGATAGGTAACCCTTGCCATTTTTTGAAAAGATGTGCATTTTCTTGTCCTGAATACAAAATGCACAATCCTGTACCTCAAAATTGTGGATAAAGACTAGGCACACCAATCCAAAGGTATATGATGCAGTAGTACCACCAGACCAAAAATCACCTGGTGTGCCGAACCCTTATCCATGAATGAGGTCTGGCACACTAGTTGATTTTTGGTCGGGGGGCACTACTACATCATAAATGTGAATATGGTGGAGGTTACCTTTGGATTGGTGTGTCGAGCCGTTATCCACAATTTTGAGATATATGATTGTCCATTTCGTATTCAGGACGAGAAAATGCACATATTATCAAAAATGGCGAGGGTTGCCTATCCATCCTAATTTATACCTTAAACTATTGCTCTACATTCTCCGTGATGCTTAAAAGTAGTCATGTTAGCCCCTGAATTGGCCAAAAGGGTCGCCGAAGAGCTTCTCAGACAGTGACCGGTGTAGAGCGCTGGCTCCTCCAATTTCAAAAACATTACAATTCTTGAAGGTATCTTTGATAACGTATTTATTCCCACACAAGGGCTGGTACACCTCCCATTTTTGCAAATAACAAAAAAGCGGCTAGAACTAGTATTCTTTGGCCTCATAGACCTGTATTTTTTACACAAATTGATCGGGTTGACTGGAAATCTTTCTTCACGTATGGTGAAACTTCTCGATTTCTTGGTTTTAGTGTCAAGCAAAACTACGTGAAAATATTTCCCTTTGTCTTGAATAATATTTTCTATTTTCAAATTGACCAATTCATCGCATCTACAAGCACCGCTAATTCCCATTATCAACACCACTTTCATGAACAGGTACTCGTCATCGGGAGCTTCGTTCAAAACTTTTCTATTTCAGGTCGTTCTAATGTCTCGGACTTCTTTGGTTTGTAACTCTGTGATTTACTTTTCTAAAAGCTCGTCAGTTTGCCATATTTTGAATGTCGTTTTTTTTATAAAGGTAAATAGTCGAGCTACACATCGAGTATTTGATCCATAGCGACGATCGGGCAAATTTAAATAATAAGCCAATAGAACATTTTCATTGATACCTTTTATCTTCCGTGAATTCATCCAAGACTCAAACGTTTTGAACTCCTTGTCATAAGCATCTCGAGTCTTTTCTGGCAAATTCGGTAAGGATATCCTCAGGAACGTTATTTTTATCGGTTTCCTCCATTTTCTATACGTTTTTTTCTTCAAAAAAAGGTTCCCTTTTCTGCAGGGAAAACTGACAAGTGTAAAAATTTATTTAAACATTTGCTAACAATGTATCGTGCCCGTGGCAACGAAATAAACAAACTACTTTGACCAAAATATAAAAATGTCACTGTCAAATAATTCTGACATTTATAGGGCCTTTGATTTGATCATAAAGCTTATTAATTATTATCTCATAAAAAAAAAGATTTCTTCCACTTGTTGGATAAAACATTTTATGCCACTTGTATGTTATGTTTTCTAAGTCACTTGAGAATTTATACCACTCGGCCTGACGGCCTCATGGTGTAAATCTTTCTCGCGTGACTTATTTTCAACACAACACACTAGTACCATAAATAACTATTATTTATCTCTATGGATGTTCTAGAAAGAAATTAACAAAAATCTTATTTATTTCACTATCCAAACCGTCTCCATATAGGCCAATCAACTCCTACCGTTTTAGTGTCCTTTTCTCGACCTTCGCCGCCATATTGACAGAAAACTAATGGATTTTCTGTCATTTTTGAGTGAAAATGGCGGCGAAGGTGGATTAAAGGACACTAAATCGTTAGTAGTTGATCGGACTGTATGGAGAAGGTACTGCACTATCATTACAGACAGTCTTTTTTTAAGCTTTCGAAGATTTTTAAAGGACTAAGAGAATTTAAGGACTTCGAAACGCCTATTTAATTCTTGTTTTTAAAATCTGGCTTCAATCAAAAAATGACTAAAGTAGTTTTTACTGCATATTGTACCCTTTACTCTGTTAGCGAAACCTTTCATATGAGCGATAATAAAAAATGAATAGAGCGCCACATTGCTCAGTGGTACATAAGGATATAATTAACCACAGCTAGAATCAAGAGAACAAAGAAATAATAAATAAATTTAAGTCAAAAAGGTTTGAAGCCATTTCGTGTGCTTTGTTTAAATGATGGTGGAGTTCCTGGGTTAGAGAACTGGACAAAAGAAGCTACCAGAACAACGTTTTGGTTTATATTAAATATTTTTTAAGCCTTAGCAATATATCTCCTATTTGGTACGTCTATTAGAGATGGAACAAAGCACCTTTACCATGATTTTAAATGAATTCTTAAATTTACTAGATGTTTATCATTTACCAACTTTTAAGGTTATGCCAGCACTCAGCTGATGATGGGCTTTCAATAAAGTAATTAAATGTTGGTTGCGTTCACAGACCTGGGCAATCTAGTTCTGTGGGTAAGTTCGTTCTTAAAAGCGGTTTGTGGTGTGGTCTTGAAAAAATAAGATGGAGTAGAAAATCTATTTCATAGAAAAAGTTCGTTCTTTTCCAACCGAATACTGAAATTGAAACAAGAGTCATATGCATAGTCGCCCCCAAATCTTACTTCTTTCTCTCACAAATATAGCCCCTAAACAGAGAACCTACTGAAACAGATGATAAAAATTAATAAATAAGTATTTTTGATACATTCAATACAATGCACAAGTTAAAAACCACAACACACTCAAACTTTAAAAAATTTTTCTGAAAGATAAAATGCTTTAAAACTTTTTTCAAACCACAGAAGTAAAATTACTACCAAAACTTACAACTATTGTTTTCACTTTACATCAGAGACTAAATATACACTATTTCAATAGTCGAGCGAACTTACCCACAGAACTAGATAACCTAGGCCTGTGAATGCACGCAGCATTTAGTTACTTTATTAAAAGCCAATCATGAGCCGGGTGATGACATAAACTCAAAAGTTAGTAAAATATAAACATGTGTAAAAAAGCAGTAAGATTTTGTATGAAAAAAGCATATAGGGAGCTACTACATACATTTGCTATTTATGTTTGTAACGAATAAAATTTGTTGTTCATAATTTTTATTACAGCTCTTTCATAAAACTAATGTGTCTAGGGGGTTAGGTTGTGGCATGTCCTAAAAATGTCCAGTCGTTAAAATTTTTTTATTTGCCACAACTGAAAGAAATATTAAATTATTTTTGGCCCACTAACGTCAATTAACTTTTATATTATTAGATATCTTTTTTGATACACACTATCCAATGTAAAAATATACCCAACTAATTAACTCTCTGTTTCGGACTTTCATTGTATATTTTTTATTTATACACGACTTTTTGATAAGATATTATACTAATAGAAACGTCGTTTATAAATAAAATATAGATAATGGAGTCCGAAACACAGAGTTAATTTCAAACACATCATTGTCTCAAACTTTCAAACATACCTAAGTTATAAACATAATAGAGTATGTACTTATAGACCAAATTACCAGTTACCAG
The DNA here is from genome assembly GCA_963921995.1 of Oxystoma pomonae. Taxonomy (NCBI): domain Eukaryota; kingdom Metazoa; phylum Arthropoda; class Insecta; order Coleoptera; family Brentidae; genus Oxystoma; species Oxystoma pomonae. Next base: position 34,277,744 of record OY998164.1, read on the forward strand.
ACCGAGGATAAAAACTAAATTTGAAGGGTCGCGATGCCACCAATTTTAACCGGACTACTCCTCCCCCACCACTGTTAAAAAAAGGTTACAAAAAATATTTGTAACTTCTGGGCCACGCATAAATATATTACTAACCTCGTCCCTTGTTCCACTGTGCGTTCCCCGCCGGCATCGTGCCGTCATATCCATACAATCAGCGCTCTGTTAATGAAAAACAGCTTTTTCAGCTATCTCGCTGCATAGTTGCTGGCTGCTACTCGCTTGTTGTTGTTGCCGCGATGAATGATGGTATCTTTCGCGGGCCGTTGATTAATTAATAAACATTAAAAATAGTTTGTTGCGAAAAAGCCGAGGCGTCGGCAATTTTTCATCGGCCATCACTCGTTAGTGAGGCACACCTATATCTCATTGCGACTTTTAAATATTTGTAAAATCATCAGAAATTCTAAGTAACCCATGTTGATGATTGATTGATTTATTTTCTACAGCGAGGTAAAATTTATAGGGTTTCCCTGGCACTGCTGGTGGTTTGCTTATTGTATTCCTCACTGTTTTTCTATTTAGCAGTGTTTTCATGAAATCTCCCTATACAGACCGCTTTAAGCTACTGCGAACATAGGGGGAATCAAGTCCAATTTACTCTCCGTGCCGTACGACCGAGGTGGATTCGAAGCACGCTGCAGTATTATCTTTTGGAAATTCATTTTGTTTTTATTATTTTGTTTTATTTCTGCCTTGCTCGAGAAAGAGATGGGTAAGTTCTTAATTGAAATAATACATTTTTAAAACTAAAAATGGATGTCTACGAAGTTGCCGAAAAAGTGCAGATGGTCAAATGGTCAAATCGTCATAACCCAACACACGTTCGATATTGGTCGAGGGAAAATTTGCATTTGTATTTTGACGTAAGAACACAGTATCCCCAAAAACTAAATGTTTGGGGGGGGGTTATTATAGGGGAACACGTAATTGGGCCATTTTTTATTAACGGCAATTGCAATTTGAATGGTCCTAGATACTTGGATCTACTGCAGCAGCACATTATTCCAACTGCTAGGCAGTTGTTAGGTGTAAGATTTGGTGTAAGCTCCTAATGACTTCTGTCTGTTTTTGAAGAAGCTTTTCAAATTATCACCCCTAACATGCTTGGAAACGTTAGAAGGGGTTTTTATAGTAGGCTGGGATATTGTCTAGCCGAGCAAGGAGGACTTTTCGAACATTTGCTTTAATTTTTTTTTGACTGGGAGAATCTTTTTGGTTTTTAGAATGTATTATTTTATTTTGAGAACTTGCTGTTATTTTGTTTCTCCTTATTATTTTCGTTGTAACACGTCGTCACTGATAAATCTGAGCAGTTGAAAATAAAACGCTCTTATTTATCAGTGACAAAAAATAAGAAAATTACGTTATAAAAATTTGCGTATTTATTGACCAAATTCCGGTTTCATTGACTACGCTCCACACAGCACCGTGGTTAGAGGCGTACTAAATACCAAAGGAAAGTCATGCAAGTGGTGATCGCAAGCCTGAGTATTGGTTGCTTCACTGATAGGCGTGCGGTGTATCTGCATGTACGTACACTGGCAAATTAGACTTCTTCCGCCCTGTGTTCGCAGTAGCTTGAAGCGGTCTGTATATTGTCCAGTCTCATAAAATGTTGAGTTTTCCGACACTTAAATAAGATGACAAAAGCTTTTTCGTCGTTCCTAATAAATAGCCTACAGCTAGGATCCTTTTCATTTCATTATCTTGGGCAAGTGTTGTCGATACGCAGAGGTTAGTAATGTCGAAGAAGATTTACATAATCCAAGATTTCATGCATTGAATTTTGTCTTTCTCTACACCCTTCTTCACGTATCATATATTTTAATATTCCAAATACAGGTGTCTGGCTTTCCACAGGAGTTACTGTGTTGTGGTTCACCATGCCACAGGGGTTAGAAGAGGTTGCATCAGGCAGAAAGTAAGATCGTGATATCTTTGTTAACAAATATCCTTATCAGATTTTCCAGTAGTAGTATTAAATACATTGGTTTATAATACAGTTATGATGCGTTTCTTCAGTGAAGCAAATGATTTCACTCTCGCGATTGGTTTTTTTTTTTGATTGGGAAAGTGTTTTGAAATTTTGAGAATTTTACAACTAGGTATTTCTGGCCTTTGTAGTCATTTATCCGCAAAAGCAGTACGGTATAATCAAAAATTTTAAGTTATGTTTCTCATTTTTGCTTTTAACATTCGCGCTGCTGTTCGTCATTGCCATAGTTTTTATAAATCTAAGTCACTTATTTTCTATAGAAAGTTATAGATCATTGGTTATCAGTTATTCGATAAAGCTAGATTTCGTTAAGCACTAATATTTTTAAAAGTGTGTGTCTTAACTCTGTTTGATGATTTAATTTGCAAAAGCTGCCATATCTACTTTTGTATTAAACTTTCTGCACGCCGTTAGTTTATCGAAATATACATTTTTAGTCGTTAAGAGTGAAATTTTTCAAAACTTTCTAACGGAGTTACACGATTGAAACAAGCGCTACCCAAATAAAAAATAAATATATAGAACACACACCACTATTGACAGAGGAAGCTCAAAGTATACCAATATGTTGTCAAAGAATGACGATTTTGGTCGGGGAAGAAAATTTTAATATTTTTATATATTACCCACAGATTCTCATGTTTCTACTTCTAATATATCCAGTATTTTATTTTGTTTGATAGACACTTTAGACTTGATAATAGATACTTAAAGTTACATATTAAATAAATTGCTTATTCCTTGTCGTATCTCAGTGCGCATGCTCAAAACGCCATACGGCTCTCACCCATATACATTTAAAGTTGCACATAAAAAAAGTGCTTAGTCGTTGTCGCATCTCATTGCGCTTATTATATCATTGGTTACTTTTTAAATGTAAAGTTTTGGTTTTGACTATTTTTTTGTATCTTTTCTTCGCATTGGTGGTACGGATTACCTTCATGTATATCTTGAGTATGTGGTTAAAAAATTTTTTGGTCTTCATGAATCACCCAAATCACCCACTAGTGAAGGAAGTTGACTGCATCATTAGCCCATTTGTTTGAGCCCTCTGTGCACATTTCTCCTAGTTATACCTATTAATGGTCCCCAAGCTCACGTAGTGGGTATTGGTACTTGACTTTAACCCAACCGAGTCCATACGCCTTTTTTAGTCACCGGGTACTCGCAATAACTATTTCTTAGTACTTTCCTCTTACAAGAGTTAAACAATTTGGAGAGTGTGCAATTAATTAACGTAAAATCTTTGGAATGTTAGCAGTTTTGCGTGTGCTGATATTTTCAGTGGTAATATACCTAATACATGTCAGATTTTGTAGAATTTCCGAGATGGAAATCTGACATGCACGGGTTATATTTTGATAGAGAATATACCGAGTCAGAGACCATATAAGTCTAAATAGAGAAGGCACGTAATGGTAATCCCCAGCGAGTTTTTTATTATTAGCTGAATGCGCCAGCATGAACCGGGGTAATATTTATTTAAAATTAAAACGGCAATAATCCCACGAGTGGAATGAATATCGATTTATCACTAGCGTACACTTCCGACCACATAAAACGCGTACAGCAGAAATTAGCTGCAGGTCTGTTGAATTTAAGTTTTGCTAATTGCGTTGCTTATTGTAACTGACTTTGACGTTTTCGACTTACAGGTTAGATTTCTTGACATTGTAAATATAAAAATAAGGAGACTGGCCACACTTTACAATAAGACTAATATACTAATGAATAAAACATTTTTTTTAATTATTCAATGTTTTATTATAAAAACTTATTCTTAAAGCTCATTATGGACTAAACAAGACCACAATTGTGCGAATAAGAAAAAGTATGAAGTAGATGGAACTGTTTGGCGAAAGGAAAGCAATAACTTAAGTGATAGTCAGCGCACCTCTGCAGGATCGGTAAATTTGAGTAATCTAAACCTTTACAGACAACCAAAAATGTTCAAAATCAAAAAGAAATTATTGAAAAAAAACACTACTTAAAAAAAAACTAGAAAACGTTTCTTCAGTAGCCTGTCATTGCCCCGTCAGCCTCAATAATGTTTGCCAGTCTTCGTGTCATGGAATCTGATAAATTTTGAAATAAATTTAGATTTAAAACAATAACTTCGTCGTACTCTCTGACTATGAGCTGCATTAAGTGGTTGGAATTTCTGGGAACAATGTTTATTCGTGTAAACTTTTTTGCTATAAGGTGACCCCAAAAATTTTCCATGGGATTGGCGTCAGGAGTTTTTGCCGGCCCAACACCGTTCTCAACTAAAAAGCCTGTTAACTCCTACCGCTTCAGTGCCCTTTAGCCTATTGTGGCTGCCATTTTTATAACCAAATTGACAAGTAAAACATGGATTTTCTGTCAGTTTGGTGTCAATATGGCACCGATCATAGGCCAAAGGATACTAAAACGAAAATGAGTTAACTGGCTTTTTAGTTAAAACAAAATTATGATTGTTTTCCACAAACCAAAACTACACTTTTTTGCACTCGACGCGCGTTTCGCTAACAACGTTAGCATCATCAGGAGACGATAAACAATGAACTAAATTAATCTACGCTCTATCTTATATACAATCCTTTAGTGGGCGGAGATAAGACTAATAAATTGTGATTGATCACGATTTTTAATCCTACCTCCCCTCAACCAAAGAATAAAGTGTACTAAACGGGATAGGTCCTCTATCTTTATTTAAACTATTTCTGGATTTAATGATTTCCATACTTTCATATGCATTCAAAAGTCTTTTGTTTGGTACACTTTTTAGAAGTTTTAGGTTATCTAATGTGAATCTATGATTGTTTTCAAAAGCATGCTCGGCCACACTTGACTTTTCTGTTCTCCCGTATTTTAAGTGTGCTAAGTGTTCTTTAAAACGTGTTTGAATAGAGCGTCTCGTTTGGCCAACATATTTTTTATCACAATCCATGCAACTAATTTCGTAAATTCCACTTTTTTCTAGAACTGTAGTTTTATCCTTGGGATTTCCTAGTAAGCTTCTTATTGTGTTACCGGATTGATATACTAATTTAAGACCGGTGTTATTAAATACTTTCTGTAATCCTTTCGTATAATTAGGATTATACGGAATTGATACAAATTTTGAGTCGCAGGTATCTTTTTGTCTGAAAAAGGTAGAATTCCGAAAGGTCTTTTGAAAAAAATGTCTATTTATCAGCTTATTTATTAAGCCTTCGTCGTAACCGTTTTCGCCAGCTATATTCCTAATCCTATTCTTTTCTGCTTCAAATCTTTCTTTGTTTAAGGGGAAATTTACTAATCTATATGTTAAAAAGTGCAAACTTGCAAGCTTATGTTGTAAGCAATGAAAAGAGTCATTTGGAATATACCTGTTGGTGGCCGTGCCTTTTCTGTATAGGTCAAAGTCCAATTTATTTTTATTTCTTATAACTAAAGTGTCTAGAAATGGCAGTGTACCGTTGTTCTCTGTTTCATAAGTAAATTTAATAGTGGGAAATTTGTTATTTATTTTTTCCATAAAAAAAAAAGCTTACTAGGAAATCCCAAGGATAAAACTACAGTTCTAGAAAAAAGTGGAATTTACGAAATTAGTTGCATGGATTGTGATAAAAAATATGTTGGCCAAACGAGACGCTCTATTCAAACACGTTTTAAAGAACACTTAGCACACTTAAAATACGGGAGAACAGAAAAGTCAAGTGTGGCCGAGCATGCTTTTGAAAACAATCATAGATTCACATTAGATAACCTAAAACTTCTAAAAAGTGTACCAAACAAAAGACTTTTGAATGCATATGAAAGTATGGAAATCATTAAATCCAGAAATAGTTTAAATAAAGATAGAGGACCTATCCCGTTTAGTACACTTTATTCTTTGGTTGAGGGGAGGTAGGATTAAAAATCGTGATCAATCACAATTTATTAGTCTTATCTCCGCCCACTAAAGGATTGTATATAAGATAGAGCGTAGATTAATTTAGTTCATTGTTTATCGTCTCCTGATGATGCTAACGTTGTTAGCGAAACGCGCGTCGAGTGCAAAAAAGTGTAGTTTTGGTTTGTGGAAAACAATCATAATTTTGTTTTAGTGCAACCAAAGGTTCCAAATTCCCAACATGGCTTTTTAGTTGAGAACGGTGTTGGCCGGCCATAGCAAAATCTCGATGTTGTTTTGCTGAAACGTCTGCTACTACTCTTCGAACCGACCACCCACCGTCTAATTTGTGATTTTTCAAATTCGTTTATTTGGGGCCTTTTTAAATATAAGCGTATGACAACAACAAAACCTGACGGTGACATTTTTTGTCAATTTGAAATACCTAAAAGGTTACTGAGTTGCCAGGCCCATAATACACTAAAACTTGTTGCTAAGGGAGCTGGCAGAAAGTTTTTATTGTATATATTTTTCAAGCCTTTAAAGCAATAATTTAGGAAAAAGCACAGAGCATATAATTTACGTTTTCTCCGGTAAAAAATAAGTGTTTTTTGTTTATTTTTTAAATATTTCTCTATCTAAGGTTACTTTAATTTTGCTATAAAAAACAAACGTTTACAGCAAACCACCCAAACTATGCTTCTGTACCAAATTTTAATAACCCCGACATTTCCGAATGTTTAAAAACTACAGGATTAGGAGATCAGAATGGATGAGAAGGTATGTGAAAAGTGATGGTCTCATATGATAAATTTCCTTGGATATTCCTTCAATGGTTCTGTTCTTCTTATTCAAAAGAGGCGGTTGTGACGTAATTTTTTTCAGAAACCTAACATCTAATTATGATTTTTTTTTAATTTGACCGCCGAAAACGAAACCTTGCAAAAGAGTAATGTTTAATTTAAAATAAAAGAAAAAAACTGGCACCGCAGGGGAAGTTGGTACGTAACTCGTCTAAAAGAATACGATTTTCCGCGCCGCCACTGCTTTAGATCGATAAAAATAAGCAAGATCGAAAGCGAAAGCGAAAGTTACGCACCAAGTTTCCAAGCAAAGAACTAAAAAAACGATAGCTGTGCCACTTGCTTTTCAAGGTGTCTTCTCTATTTAGATTTATATGCTCTCTGACCGAGTGAAAGTGCATATTTCCAGAGGACAAATTTTATGTAAAACATTAGAACATCTAATATAAAGATATACGATGCGATTTTCATGGAAATTTTTGACACATGTCATGCGATTTCTAAAGATTTCCACTTGTTAATCCAGAAAAAAATTCCAGTTATTATATACACACGGTATTTTCTCAATTCAAATCAATTTTAAATTTACATTTTACAAAAATTGATACTAGAAAGCGCGGATAGTCCACCATACAATCAATTATTTTATGTTGAAATGAGATGAAAATATCTCGAAAACTGTAGCTTATAACAAAATTTTTGGGTAATATTTACGAAAAACAAAATCTGAAAACCGCATATCAATAGCTTCTTTACTTATAAAGTTATGAAATATCGCTACTTGCTCTTATTCCAAAGTTACAAATTTTTTTAATATTGTATCCCCATTTTCCCCCCTTCAACCCCCCAAAACCCTACCCAAAAGTTAATTAGTTCATGGTCAGCCGATAGAGGATTTTTGTATCAAATTTCATTAAAATCGATTAAGGCGTTTTTGAGTCACCTTGTATACAGACAGACAAACAACTTAGTAAATCATTTTTGATAAAATTCAGAAAAGTCAAAATTTCACGATTTTAATAGTCCTCCATACCATTTTGGTAAGGTAAAAAATTAATAATAAATAATAAAATAATCAAAAGTAAAAAATTAATAAAGCAAAGTAATATTAAGAAGCTATAGGAACCTAAAGATATTTTCTGATGCATCCACCCATTAACGTATTTATTTCCTCCATATTTGAATACAGCTCGGTGCGTATTTTAAATAGTAGAACGAATCCTTATAATAATAAAGCACCACTCTATAATGCGGAAATGTTTTTGCCTTATTGGAGTAGAACTTAACCTGGCCTTTAATGAGCCCCTTATTGTCGACGCTTTCAAAAATAATTTTAATGAATAGTGGATTTTAACGAGCAAAAACTCGACGTTCGCTTCGGCCGATGCTGTGCAGCAGCCCTCCTGCCTGGGACAAACACTTATCCACACCTTCGTTAGGTCGCATTTACAACAACTTTTGCGTTTGTCACTAGTGTCATTTGTCAAAGTTTGACTTAAGGAAAACGCATATAGATACATTTCATTCCAAATTCAATCGATTCAATTTTTTAACAACGACAGTTCCATTTAATTTCTCTGTTTTTGTCAAACAGTAGGTATATTTGTTACAACAAACGGTTTGCCCTAAGTAATACAAACCATAAACTGCGCTGCGACGTGTGAAAAGCCAAGCAAATATTTTAGGTGATAGGTGTTTTGTATTAACATAAAACATTATACCTTAAAAAATAAAGGAACATTGTAAAAAAAGTTTAGTTTCACTCTCTTAGTATACATACATACTTGCTAGAAATGTATTCGGAGCAACTGTCACTTCAAACATTCCTTGACAAGTTGTTATAAAAGCGGCTTTGTACACACCTTCGTTAGGATTGTTTTTGGCGCCAAAAGGGGAGGAGAACTTTCAGCATGAGCGCGAACTTATCAATAATTTGTGGTTGACAGGGTTTTACTTTTAATTTGGTCTTGATTTATGTTGGCACATATATAATTAAACGTATAGTAATAACGTATGCCTGAGATTCGCAAGTATGGGTAAACCTCACATAGCCGGTGAAAGTGAGAGTATAATTATTCTAACGTTTTTAACCCTCAAAACTTAAATTTTTATAAATTTTTGGCCTAAAGGTTTATTATCTAAGACTTAAAAAATTTAGATTGTCGGATACGTCTTTTTTTTGTTCATAACTATGTCTTTGTTACAACTGTCAAAATATTAGAGTTTCCATGAATAAGGCTCGATATAAATTATTTTCTGATTATTCCACGGTTGTTAAAAGTCGGATAAGATTAATTTTGTTGACCCAGGGTAGGTCGAAAAAATTTTCCAAAAATTTCATGGGTGCCATGGATATCTGTCAAAATAAACACTTGAAGTAAATATTTCAATGCATCGATATCGGTATACCTACCGCGTTCGAAACGAAGCCAAAATACACTACATTTTTGACTTGTTAGAACAGCTGATTCCACCCGTTGCGTACGGAGGAATGTACGTAACGTTACTAATTCAATCAGTAGTTCTGTCATCGCACCCTTCAAAAAAGCGGATATCGTTCCAAACATCACATAAACAAGTCAAAAATGTACTGTATTTTGGCATTATTTCGAACGCGTTAGGTATACCGATACAGATGCGTTGAAATATTTACTTGAAGGCTCTAATATTGGGTAGTTAATTTCGATTTCCCTATCTCTTCCATACAAATATAAACTTCAATATCTTGGAGAACACAAAAGATAGACACAAAGTGTTTGTTATTTTTAAAAGGTTATTTTTTAGGAATTCAGATAATGAAATAATATACAGGGTGTCCGATTTAAAAAAAGATGAGCTTGTGTTATGATTTATTTTTGGGAAACCCTGTACAAAAGGGTATTTTTCGAAACCCTCTTTTTTACCTAAAACAATCCTATATAAGTTTTTTTTGAAAATGCCCTTAGTTTCCCCAAAAAAATCATTATTCAAGACTTGTGGGACACACTGTTTATATATTTAAATTAATGTATTTTTACTGGAAAATTTGTTAGTTAGCAATTGTTTTTTCATCGTGACGACAATAAATTATGCATTTTGGTGGCGCAACAATATTGAGCGTTTTGACCCACTGAAAATTTTAAATTTAACCTTTTGGAGATCCCAAAAGTTCAAACTGTAGCGCCCTTGATAATTAATTCAATCCGTAATTTATGTTTCATGTAGTCTTGACAGTTAGAAGGTAAAGGATACAATTATTAGGATCTGGTGGGTAATTATGCAAATACAAATTTTAGGCATTTTCATGTTTTTTAATAGGTAACAACAGCGTCCATATTCGAAACATATTTACATATTTAACCAAACTATTTTAGGAAAGGCATTTATCAGACTGTATTTAATAAAAATTTTCATCGTAAAATCGATTCACCATAAAAACTGAAATTTATCAAACCAGTTTTTTATCCAAACCTTATTTCTTCAAACCCATTATATAACAAATTAGAAATTTGTAAAACCCGCTTTTATTCGAACCATTGTTCATCAAATTCATTTAATATCAAACCCATAATTTGTAAAACCCATTTTTAATAAAACGTGGAATTTGTGAAACCATTACTTTTCAAAACCGGAATTCGTAAAACCCGTTGTTTATCAGAAAATTTTTGCTAAATTGATTGCGCATTCGCCAATAATACACTAAGCGAAGGCGTACACGCAGGTGGCGCCTGCATTTGTCGTCCTATGTACGTACATTTGGCTAAAAGTATTCACAGTTAGTGTGAATACTGTTCAATACTTTGTGTATAGATGTCACTCTATTCATCTATACACAAACTATTGATCGCTGAAACACCGCGCTGCGCCACCTGCATGTACGCCTCTGGTTTATGTATTATTGGCGAATTCGCAATCAATTTAGCAAAACTTTTCTGATAAACAACGGGTTTTACAAATTCCGGTTTTGAAAAATAATGGTTTCCGGGTTTTATTAAAAATGGGTTATAATTACGAGTCCCAAGTAACAATTGTATGACCTACTGGTTGTGATGACTAAAAACTTAACCAATATTAACGTTGTATTTGGCGGGGAAATTGGTTATTTTCGGGACGACCTTCGTTAACGAAATAATTACCGACGCCTAAACGTTAATTTTACCCTGAAGTTAAACTGCAACGTTTTGTAAACGTTTTTGTATGACTAATGAGTTTTTGTGATTATTTTGGTGTCAAAATAACGACCACCAAACGTTAAAGGGTACACGTCGCACATCCTACGTAATTCTTCGTCAAATTTACGTTTTTTGGTCGTTATGTGGTAAGAGCACGGAAATAGGTCTATTTTATGCACCAACCATTTCTGATCGTTCTGTGCAGAGAATGAGAATCGTTTGTATTTCAAGTCTTGTCATCAACACAATACACAACCTCACTTTTTTTATTTTTCATTTAATTTTTTATTGTAAATTTTATTTGTTTCATAAGGCCCATTTACTGAAGTTTTAATGGCTAATCCTGAACGCGTAACTTTTCTTCTCTCTCTCTACTTTTTGAAGGGAAATAGACAGAAATAGAAATTTAAGCATTAGGCATTAAAACTTGAGTAAATTGGCCCTTACTTACGAATCCTTGAATATTTAAAAAAAAAACTATGATATCTTTTTTTTTTAAATGAAACTAGAAACTATTGCTATTGTATTTGTGTCAAACTTTTAAAAAATATGTATTTATTAAAGAAAAAGAAAACCTTTCTTCTGACCAATTTTAATACAAAATACACATTGCACAAACAGTACAAAACATAATACAAAACACAAAGTAGGTACTTAGATTGTAACTTCTTTAAAAGTACAGAACACAACTAATAGGGACAACATTTTAACGAATAAACTAGCAGAAAGAAAAACCTTTTTTTTTTCTTAATCTATCTAATTACAAAACTAACCTAAACAAAAATAAAGAATTCGAAAAAATATTACAAAGCTTTTTTAGTACGTATAGTATAGGTACTCACACAAATACCTAAATACTAACATAGCTCCAATATTCAACACTAAGAAGCTGATAGCCTCCATTGTGAGCCGGCCCTGGGATGAATATTGTAGCTCTGCAAGTATTTGTTTGGGTAGTGCACCTACTTATTACTTATAAATCTCAACGAGGTATGTAAAAAATACTAGTATCTACTTGAATGATCAAACGATTATCCCCTTTTTCCAGTTCTTCATCCAAAGTATATTGTTTTCCTCTTTAGATCCAATTGATATTTCATTAGCCTTCAGTGTAACTCTCTTTATTTAGGTCTTTAAGAGGGTCCAGTTTTATATCCATATTGTATTTGCACCTAAAAAAATAAAAGAAAAGTTAAGTAAAATGAAACAAAAAAGCAGTACTCAGGGAATTTTTAAATTAAATTAATTAATATAAAACTTTCATGACTGAACAAGCTCTACTTAGCTATTATTTTAATGCTCATAAAGCAAAAATTCTAAGAGAATCGATGTTAAAATGTGATGTTTTATATTGAAACTTTATTTGTCAAGACCCATTTCAAACCCCGATTCGTGTTAATCATGACTAAAGCTTTATGACAGTATCTCATATGAATCTGTCATTTAAGCCTTGAAAGTTTATCGTCAATAAAAATCAAACAGATGGATACTGGGTGTTTACTAAAAATATAAGAAAACCGGTAAAGTTGTAGTACTTACATGTAACTATGAGGTTGCAAAGTTCGTTAAGCTTCTCAAGAACATCTGAACTTTTGTTACATTCATCAGGTGTGCGTGTGGGACTTCATTATATAGTGTTTCTGAACTTTCTGCTTGTTGACCATTAACTTTGCATAATGATTCCATACGTGTGACTCTGTCTTTGTGTTAAGCCTACAACAGTTTTTACCAACTTTTTCTGGGAATGAATCTGATTTTCTTGCTTTGATGGTCCAGATTAGGATATTATAACTTTATTCACACCGGCAGCTTCTGTAACTTCCACCGGCAGCCTCGATCTGTAACTTCCTTTTTTGTTGAGGTTTTTTACAACACACGGGTAGGCACTGGTTTCATAGACAGAGCTCCGGTACCACCAGACTGAAGTCTTTTCAACAACCTCAAAGGTGCCGGCAAATAGAGGTGACCCTCGTTTCCCATGAATGTGGAACAAGTTCCACTTTGTCAATTTCCAAAATATGGACCACTTTCACAGAAAAAACTTGGGTTCGGTCTGTCTGGCAGACACCACTTTAAACTAGCTCCGGTCCATTTTTTTATATGGCAAAAAACATTTTTTTTTAATCGCGGACAGATGAAATTTGGCAGTCTGTCAGCTGTCACCCAAGGAAAAGATTTTGGTACGTTGACATTAGGCGCATTTTGGTGAAGCAGCTGTCGAACCTGTTACCAAAGGACGTTTTTTGGTTGACAAACGGTAAGTACGAAACGACGGATAAGCGCCATGTTGCTTTTTGCAATCACCTTTTTAATTTGAAGCCATATTGTCAAACAGAATGTAAACAAACGCGTTCGGAGCCTTTTATTAATTTTTCCTAGCAATTCGTAGCTGTTATTACTGTTATATCACTAATTTAGTTGTATACAGACGTAAAAGTAGTTCTGCAACAATTTTTTGTCTTACATAAAATTAAAAAAAAAATAACTTTTTTTCTAAATCTGCCATATATTTCAGTCCCGCGGTTTTTTTGTACCTAAAAATATCATATTTGACAGTACACTAAGTTGCGTTTCCGATTTTAGTGTACAGAACGCCTTCAAAACGTAAAACACGTTCGCAATTTTTACACTTTGTTAGATTTAAAATCAGTGTAAAAATTAAATGCGAACGAAATACTCGCAGTAGTCATATTATTTTAATTTGTTTGTTTATGTTTTTTTAAGTTTTAATTAAAATTTTACGGTACTTCTGTAAAAATAATGCCTCTTTACCGAAGGATGACATCTATTGGCAATAAAATCGACACATAGAACGACCGTCTTGAATTGTCCTGAAGAAGCAAATTAATTTTGCGAAACGTTGGCATTTCAAAAAAAGGACGTTTTGTTAAGAAGATCCCTTAACCTATAAACCTATCGTTAAACCATTCTACAAGAATAAAAATTTATTGGAAAAATGTAAAATTAAGAACTTTATTTTTTTGGTAGAAAAATGTTAGTTTGGCACGAAACGTCATTTTTTTGCACTCTTCGACCTGATGACGACAAAAGATAACAGGTGATTTTTGTCCGCCATTTTTTCTTTTTCTTTGTTTAAATGATTCATGCAAGACCTATTTTTTGCATGTATCTTTTATTATAACTTTTTGTGTATAAGTAAATATAATTTATTTTTGGCATGCATGAGTTGATCTTTCACTAAATAGAAACCAAGAAAATTAGTTAGTACTCGATTCCTTCAAGAAACTCATCGGATGAGTTTTAGTTAGTTCGTCCTCGTAGTTGTAATTTTTCCGGTTTTGGAAGTTATTTTATTTCGTAATTGATTTTTGCCAGGCATTTTTGGGAGAGTGATTATATTTTCTTATTTAGAAGGAAAGACCTATGACAAACATATTGTAAGTAATATCACAGGGAATTTAATTAGTGCCAGAAAAAAAGAAATGATGAACAAATACAATTTTTGTTACAAAAATGTATGCAAAAATAATATAACCTAAAATGTCACCCATCAAAAAAATACATAAAGAAAGCAGGCTGATATCTTTATGTTGTCATAAAGTGGGCGGAGCAAAAAATTACTAGACCGTGTCTTAATTCTAGAGACCGTGATTTTTTTAAATGTTCTGCTAGCCTATTTTTTTGGCCCATGTATTCTTACGTTAAGAATGATATGGAACACTAAAAGAAGAGTACGAAATTGCCTGTTCGGAGATTCGTAATTTTCCTTAGGTCATGCATCTGGTGGTATTACACTCGGTGCATCCCATGAAATAGCGTCGTCGTCGGCAACCGTGCAGGAAATCCACATCCATTTACCAGGCGGATAACAATGGGACCGCTTTAATTCACTCCTGTCGCTAGCTAAACAGTTTCCTTTGTCGCAGCCCGATTTCGACTATTTGTCCGTGTACACGGTTGGGCGCTATAGCCATTTTATAGTTAGAGCTGACAAAATTCGAGCAAAGTTGGTCAATTTTCAGGATGCTAAAGCTCATTCAAACCCTGCTTTAAAATAAACAAACGAAGCACCTTAAAAAAATAGTGACGTCAAGTGTAAGAGCCACATTATATGATATATTGATTATATAATTTAAGAATGAATAATCTGCTTTGTTATTATTTTTAATATTTAGTGCATACTGCTATTACCGCTCATTCGAAATTCTCCGGACCAATTTCAATTATATACTTAAACACATGCAGAACAAAAGCAGCAGCAGCAACTAAATGAAATTTTTGATATTTTGTTTCAAAGGCCGTCTTAAAAAAAACACAAAAAACAAATCTCTACAGGAACAAAACCAAAAGCTATTTATTATAAACCTGAAAATTTACGGAAAATTTAAAGTTTTGAATGCTTTAGAATTTTTTTCTTCATAAATCAATTTTTGTGACGGACGTTATAAAAAGCCAAAAACTGGTTTTGCGACTGAAAACTAGGAGTCATATAATTTCTCTACAGTGTGCTGTTATGCCTTTCGTTTTGAGAAGTGCTTAACAGTTTTTATTCAAGAATTTTGTTTCTTGTGCTGCATTCTCACTTTTAAGAGTTTATAGTGGTGCCTGACTATCTAGGTATAATCTGATTGCATCACCGGCTCTAGCATTTTTTCCACCATCTGCAAAATTCTGGGTTGCCCCCTCCCCTCCCCTATCTAGCCCAACTATTATAATTTTATATAGGTCTAAAACATAGGTATACTAAGAAAAACCACAGAAAACATTTACTTAAAAACTTTATTTTTAAATAATTTTAGACAAACATCGATTTAGGAACAAGAAAGAAGCTGACGTAGGTGTGCAAATAAAAACATAAACTTATGATTTCTGTAATATCGGTTTTCTCGCATATCTCCTGTTCTATTGCAATAATAGCAAGACCTATTACTGAAAGCATTAAAAGAATCCGGATGGCTATACTTAAATTTGGAGCAAAATTCAATTTTGTGATAAATTCAAGTACTTCTTTAGGAGTTTTTTTTTTTCGCTTAAAAGAGAAGATACAATGACCAGTTCGTCATTTATCACTGTTATCTTGGGAACTTGCTTTAAGCTGTGAACGTCATGGAAAAATTTTTTGAATGTTCTTCTAGAGCGTAAAATTTTTGCTCCAAAGCATTTAGGGCTGTATCTAGAACAAGATAATAAAATTGTATTTTATACTTTCCTTTTTGATTCATGAAAGGATTATTTTCGTTTTCATAATCAAATTTTTCTTTTTCGACAACGGATTCTATGCCTAGCTGTAGCTTCAACAAATGTTTGCACATCAATTTCTTCCCGCAGTTCAACCGCATTGATTTTTTTTAATTGTCAAAAAAATTCTCAAAATTCTTTAAAGCAACAGTGGCAAAATCAATATCATAATTTTCTGTTTGCATAAGTTTACTTACAAGGTTGACGTGATTAAAACAGTATACCAAATAACAACAGAACATCAAAATTTTAACTGTTTTATTTGCTTAAGTAAACCAGATACTTCATTTCTGATTGCTGCATCAATATTTGGATCATTATATATAGAAATAAAATGGTGCCAGCGGGCACATAAAGCCATCCATCAAATCTTTTAAAAAAATTTAAAAAAAAATCAATATTTTTTAAAAAATTGTTTTAAATTTTTTCTTTGGTGAAAAATGCAATTATCTATCTTGATGTAAAAACGGCGTGTCGTTAGCTGCTATGGTTCGTGAGTTACAATTTTTTTTTATAAAGTTTAATTCCTCGTCTTGCCATCCCCCCACCCCCATCAAAAACTGATCAGGTCTGCTTCTGGTGACAAAAAATTTTTGTGCCAAATTTAAGAAGAATCGGTTTAGCGGTTTATGAGTTATTGTATTACAGACAGACATACAGACACCAACCCAACTCGTAGCATAAGAAAGAAAGAAGTTAAAAATCCTCCAAATCAGTCACTTCAACCGAAAAGAAACTAAAAAACAAGAGATCAAATCCAAGTTACCTGATACGGATTCGCCCTGGCGTGTTAATATTTCCAATAGGATTATGCTCCTGTTTTAATTATCGTAGAAGCGCCAGGACGAATCCGTATCAGATAAC
Organism: Oxystoma pomonae; assembly: GCA_963921995.1. Classification (NCBI taxonomy): domain Eukaryota; kingdom Metazoa; phylum Arthropoda; class Insecta; order Coleoptera; family Brentidae; genus Oxystoma; species Oxystoma pomonae. The sequence goes on from OY998164.1 coordinate 34,294,658, forward strand.
TTGGATAAGTACCAATGCAGAACGATGCCTATTTGTGAGTGATTCAAAGTTGGAAATCAAAGTGTATGGTGATGTTTAATGATGTATGTGGCGGGTGACCAGTGGAGCCACTGATGAGCCTACGCTGGTTACCCAAGGCGAAACATCGTTTAATCATTTCCCTTTTCGCTTTGGTCCTTTGTGTGTTCCTTGTGGGATGCTCATCCAAGTTTGAATTTTCGTTATTTCCACCCAAGATCTTTTGATCTTTTGTTTTTTAACTCATAGCGGCATAAAAAGCTAGATCAATAAAAAACTAATATTTTATTTTAAATTGATAAATGTAATTTTGATAATTGTAGCTGATTGATTTTCACACTCTCTTTATTTTCTTTTCTTTTAGCATTGCGTGAATTTCTGACTAAAAGGGCAAACCCAACTTCAGTGGCTATACGAATAGGTATTTTCTTTACCTTTTAATTTTTTTGTACCATTCCTAGCCGACGCGTTTCGTAATATTATATAGACTTACCAAAAGGGGTTCATTTCATTTTTATTCAGTCGCTAATGCACTATCTTTTCAACGGACGGAGGTTTGAATTACTTTTGGCGATCACAAAGGATTAGGTTTCCAGGCAATTTTACAACAAAAGTGGGGTTAACACTTCGCGAATTTATCACATTCACACATTTCGGGATATTAGGTAGGTGTATTATTGTACAAAGAGCTTTCGTTTTATAATATAACTTTTTCGGGTGTTATTTTGGTAAGAGATCCTAAATAAAGTTTACACGATTTGCAAGGGATATCTTTGGGTTGGATTTTCATAAGATGGAAAAATGTCATTAGCATTTGCGCAGTCTGGGGCGATTGGGCTCTCCTGAAATTTTAGGTATCTGTATATAATCTTTGGCGATTATTCTATCGCAGCATCTGAAAATTCAAGGGTTATTACCGTATAGTTGGAAGTTTTCGTTATTTTGTATTTGCGAAATGGCCGATTCAAGCAATAATACGACGTTTTTAACGGAATTTATTGATATTTGTAGGCAGATTTGTCAGAATTTGTTACTTTTAAAAAATAGAACTGCCTTGAAATTTAAACACTTTGACATAAGTGCCAATATACTAGCTAATATTTGATGTTATTAAAATCTAATAAAGATTACAAATTAGTAAAATGATTTAATTTAATATTACTCATTTTTTTAGTTACTTTTAAATAGTTTTTCTTATGGGCCTTATAAATACAATAACAAGTTTCTGGAATAATTTATCTGAGGGCGTGGCAAATCTTCCAAACTTCGCCTCGTTGCCAGATATCGAAGTGTCACTAGTAATCGTTCTTCGCCTGTAATTGCCTTTCTCATTTTTCTTTGATATTAACGGTTTAACCATGCTTAAGAGTTCGTTAAAACATGTGTCATCCATTCTGAGGTAATTTTTAAGTTCTTCTGTTGCACTAGTTCTTAATTTTTGCACCATTCTCATATGAGATAAAGTATCACGTTTTAACAGCCAATCTTTAACCCAAAAACGTTTTTTTTGCCTTTGTTGTTGGCTCTTGCAATAATAATAGCACTAGAAGTGCGGAAATTTTTTTTTCTATTCGTACGTTCGTTGTTCGAATAGCACTGACAACTGACGAAATGTTTGTGTGTGTGATGAAAGCTTAGTTTTCTTTCAGTTCAAAAACTGAATGGTGTGTGGCCTGAGAAAGTTCATGTCTTCAGTTCAGATCGTACAGTCTTGGAACTGAAGGCAAACTGTATGTGAATGGGTTATTGTATTATAGTCACATTGTTTTTTGTATGAGGTCATTATTTAACTCTTTTAATTATTTTCCTTTCTCCCTAGTAGAATATAATTATGTTTTGCATGAAAAAAGTATCTATTTACTAGAGCAAAGGGAAAGTAAAAAACAATAACTAAACGATTTACTTACTTATTTCTCCTGTACTATGAAAGTATATATTGTAAGTAGAGTGATGTTCACTTTATAAAATTACTTGAACCTTATTTTACTAGAGCTTGGGGAAGTTTAAACATTTAGCATTAAAAACGCGTTTATAATGGATACTTTGCCAACTTTAATGTATTTACTGGCCTAGCAAAAAGTCAAAATACCAGTCATTCCTACATACAACACCAATAACTGCCTACTACTCTCATATTGTATGTAATTAATTTAATTCTATTTTGAAATAGTTTTTGGCAAAAAATTTTCTTACCGAATCCCCCGAATTTCTTAAGAAAATTTCCCTTAGATAGGGCCCAAGTAAATTAAAAAAAAATTCGAATGTGGATAAAATTTTCGGAAATAATTCAAACACTAGGGAGATTATATGTGGAAAATATTGACAATTAATTATCGTCCTTTAAAAGAAAAATCTTGAAAATATAAATCAGGTATATGGAAGATATTTTTCATATTGACCTCTTTTGTTCCATTTATTTATATTCGTTCTTACTTCAGAACATGGATTGACGGCACCCAAAGATGACCTTTGCGTACCCTCTATTTCCCAAAATATAAGAAAGTGCATAATTATTTATTTTCAAAAACTAGAACAGAACCACTAGCCAATGGCTTTAAAGTATATTTAAAAAAGAATATATGACATAGTTCAGTAACAATGCTGCTCTGACTTCATTCTGTATCGATTTCTGAATAGTTTCTTACCTATCCGAAAACTCCATTACAATTGGCACTAACTTCCAAACCGCAAAGTATCAATCAAATAGCGCGGCGTAGTGTTTATTTAGGCAAATGATCATTCGGGATTGAGGAGGGAATGGAACCGAAACATTTCTCCTCTCGTTACATCGGGAGAAACAGATCAATCGAGAGCATTCTGCCAAGTATTAGATTTTACGGACGATCCATCCCCGTCAAAGGTAATTAGATATCGGTCTCAACAGCTATTTGCACCGGTGCCCTTAAGACTTAGGTTTAACTTTGACTTTGTTTCATTGTACCGTCGTTTAAGTTGCAGAACTCAAAAAATAAGTTTTTTCAAACATTGAGAAAAATGTTTTGCTATTTGTTAATTTTTAGAATTAATACTTGATGTCACTCAACGATTTAGATGAGTAATAATAAAATAAGAAGTAGATTAATTTTGTATTTATTTAAAAGGTGTTTTTAAAAAGTTTAAGTGCAAGTTTTTATTTACATTTCTGTTAGAGTCGAAATGTCAGATAAAAATATTAGCGATGCGTTCAATTACAAACAGCAAGTTCGGATCTTTTACCTCTGCCTGCACCTTGGCTTGCACCAACCTCTACTGAAAGCAACAGCTTTAAAATGAGCGGGCTTTGAGTAAGGAAATTTTTTTTGACTGACCTTTTAGATAACCTCAATGTTTTACTTTCAGTTTGCAAATAAATTAATATAGTTGTTTTGGGTTTTTTTGTTTGGTATATTTTTCGCGCATAATCAGTGACCTTCCCTTATGTTTGTTTTGCCTCGTAGTGCCCTCATAAATATATTTTTTGTGCTGAAAACGGATTCCAAATATGGCGTTTTTCTGGACAAAATAGGAGGTGTTTTATTAGTTAATGAACAACTTGAGATATTAAATAAGGTAAATTAATTCTTGTAAAAACGGTTAATTAGGGAAATTATAAACAAACTTATTACCAAATGCCACAAAACAATCCTTTCTTGGGGCTACAAATTTAAACCACCCCCCTGAGGTGGTCTAAAAAATCACCAACTTTATAGCCTCAAACACAAATAATGAAGCTATTATGTGTCAAATTTTTGGCGTATTCGCCATTTTCCATTTTGAAACCTGTCAAAAAAAAATAGTTTTAGGAAATTTTCTTCTAAAATATGGTGTATTTTGAGAAAAACAGCAGTTTTTGTGTCTTTTCTGCATCGGTAAGTGTTTTTTGAAAATTGGTTTTAAAATTAGGTACCCCACACAGGTGTAAATATTTAGACCTGTGGAGGGTACTATTTTAGATCTTAGTAAATCTCACTGATAATGACGTTAATTAGGGAGATTTAATATGTACGTGCGCATTTTATAAAAGCTCTTTATATTTATCAAAGAAACAGTTCTCTGTTTATTACAACTATTTATGAATGAAATTAAATGTAGCCTCATGATACTTCTGTTGAAAAGTTTGGGGCTCATTTCTTACCCTCCTCAAGGCAACTCACTTAGTTAAAAAAAACATCGAAATTTTTAAGAAGAAAAATCTTTTTTAATAACTACAAAATTTTAAAACTCCGGTTACGGATTTTTGTTCAGGTGGCAGTCATTGAAGACCAAAAATTCTTAAGTAGAAGTTAATTGGATTAACTTAACTACGATTTAAAGTTATGTGCGTATTAAAATAAATTTAGCCACGTCTCATGAAATTCGGTTTTAGAAAATGGAGTTTCACTAAATAGGAAAGTTTTAGGGTTCATTTTAAATGTCACAGTAAAATTTGAGGTTTGACATAATATCGAAGCGCGAAGAATGCCGGAGAAATAGGATATTTTCAGAATAGGTCAGCAGTTGTGTGCAGTGGGATAATATTAGGGGTTCAAAACAATAGGCGAACAAAGGTTACACGTGTAGTTGTTGAGTAGTGTATCGTAAACAAAATTATAGATATTGTATTGTTTCGTTGTCTTAAATTATCTTTTAAAAAATAACATTAAACTTAATGATTACACCTCGGAACAGCAAAAATGTTTCCTAGACCAAAATGGCAAAATCGTACTTATTTACTAATTACCAATCTGTCTGGCAAAAGTCTTTTATTAGAAGAATTTTAGTAAAGCAAGAATCTTTTGAGCCTGGGAAAAAATATAACCGGCGCAGCGCGCAATTAGCTTCCTAAAAAAGGATTTACAAGCGCCACATAAAATTAGGACTTATGAACAATGCGGTGAAGAAGTGAAGGCCATACTTTTAGTTATTAAATTTATAAGAAAAGTTGCCTTATTGTAAACTAAAATAGTGTTGTATCTTTCTGTTGTGATGGGTTATTACAACAATAAATTTAATTTATAGCATATGAGCATCCATTAGGAAAAGGCCCAGCCAAATTGGACCATTGTAGGCATATTAGATCTCCCACAACGAACTAAGTACTATTGTAAAAGAGTGACAACAATAACAACTGGATACCAAAACATTATTTCTATTATTGGCACTCGTTGCTTTGTTATAAAAGTGTAGGTTGGGAAAACACACACACAAAAGGTCTAACCTTTGTTTATAAGTAGAGTTTATTGTTCTTGTCCAGTACTATAATTTTTTACTCGGTTTCTTGTGTTTTTTTTTGAAAGTGAAAAGAAACCAAAAAGGTTTAATGGCAACATTTCGGAAAATATATTTCCTTCCTCAGACTTTCAAAAAAAGTCATAGGTTAAGTAATTATATCAAAATATGAAGAATTTAAATTTTTTATGTCTGTTCTTTTATTGATAGAATTAGGGTCTTTTTTAATATGTAACATTTCAGAAACTTTTCAACTGAAATCTATTCATTTCGTAACTACCATTTATTTAAAAATATATATGTTATAAAAAATAGCAAGGAAAACAAAAAACAAGCCATCTGCAGCGCGGGGAAAACGCTAAACTATACCAAATAAACAAGTTACTTATTAGAGACATAAAGCTATTTGTAACTCATCGCGGTATACGTATCCGCATCTAGTGAGAACCAAGCCCATTGATTGGTCAAAAACTTGTAGCACGTTCGAAAAGAGCAGATATATGCTAATTTAAAGTGTTTCGGAACGCAATAGTTGCTGAGATACGATACGTGTGTCGTAACGATACGTGATACCTAACGCATCTCAACACCTATCGCGTTCAAGAACACCCTAGATTAGCATATATCTGCTGTTTTCGAACTTGGTACAAGTTTCTGATCAATTAATGTGCTTGGTTCTCGCTTGATGCGGATACGTATATGGCGATGAGTTACAAATAGCTTTATGTCGCTAATTATTGTACTCCTACTAACGAACCAAAATGTGTATATTGATATTATTGCTAAACCAACAACTAAGTGTTTAAAAGTGACCCGGTATCAATTACGCATTCTGGTGTCTTTTCTCTTTTAAAGTAGTTATTTCTATTCCGCCCAACCGTTATTGATATATGCCTGAAGGAGAATTCCCGAGGCGTTTCATTATCCTTTAAAATGGGAAAGGACGGCCCTGAAATGTGGCAAAACAGGGTCGAAGTTAATTTATTGGAGAAACCGTTTACAGTAATTTCTTCCAAAGGTAAAGAAAAGCTTCCAGTAGGCCTGAGCATAATAGCTTTATATGCTGTTTAAGTATTTACTAAAGTATTAAGGCATTGCTTTTGTTTTCGTGATTTTACAGATCATATACGAAAGAAGAAATTTAAAGCCAAATTTTATTTTGCCACCTAACTTCCTGAACACTAATTCTTTAATAAGAGGTGCATAGTTACTTAGAAAAATTCAAATCATTTAGTTTAGGCAATAAATAGGCTCAAAAACTAACAAGAAAAACACAATTTTTTTTTCGTGCATGTTCGTTACGGTTTCGGGTTTATGTTATTTTTTGTTCACTGTTTTTAGCGGCAATAAATCAGATACAAACAACACTCTTCCTTTTTATTTAATAACTAACTAGTACTTATTGAAAAATTATTTCTCAGAAAGGTACCCAGGGAACAGTTTTAGAACCTCCTGTGGTTAAAAATTATATTAATGAATTATTTGACTTGAATATTGACGGAATTATTGTAAGTTTCGCGGAAGAAATTTTTTTATTTTTAAAGGCAATACCTTCTTCATATTTTGATATATTACTAAAACAAAGAGCTGTGTTTTTTCGAAAACCACCTTTTTTCCATTTACTTTTTTTCCATTTACTTCACTCGCCTCAGACCTACCTGGATTCGAATAACTTACGATAACCACTGAATGCGCCTGTAATGGTATCTAAAAATGATCTGGGGTGGGACGCTCATTTAAAACACGTCACAGGAAAAATTAGATGGTTCTTGAGTAAGTTCAAAAACTTTAGAGAAATGTTTGAAATACAGCAGAGTTGCAATCTGGAGTAGGACTACCAAAAATGATTTGGATTTACTGGAAAAAGTGCAAAGGTGGATAATTAAAAACTATTTTTAAGAAAGAATTCAGGTATCCAACTGAGGATCTGTTTATTGACGCCGAACTATTTGATCTGATAGTGAAGGGGCATGTGTAAGTCCGTGGGATTTTTAATGAAGGAGTTTTGTGACTATGTGGGAATGATAGCTCTTTAGTCACACAATTAAGTGTTACCAGATGTTTTGTTCACATCCGTGTAGAAGAGGTTAATATGACGTCATCTTTCAAGATGGCGGCCAAAAATCATAAAAAATACAACTTTCGCAACCAGGCCATGATTATAATCGATTCCATATTCAATTGAAAAATTGACTTTTAAGGTCATCCGACATTAAATGACCTTGAACATCGCAAAAAACAAGATTTTTGCCATTTTCTTTTCAAAAAATTTTCAATTTTACATGGTATTTTCAAGGTCAATCGGGGTAATGCATCAACTAAACTTTTTTTTTAATAGTAGGCGGAGGTAAGTCAACAAAAATTGATGGCCACCTTGTCTTTTTTACGAAATTGGATAAAATAAAATGTGGTTATAGGTGGCCATTTTGATATATCAACCGCCTTATTGAAACACGTCATAGCTAAACAATTTTTTTTTTAACAAAATTGTTGTATTTGACTTTCTTATCTTTGTTGCCAAATTTGGTTCTCTTCCCTTAAATAGTTGATTTTTGCAATTTTTTAATTTTACTGGGGTATTCTTCAAGGTCTTGAAGCTTCAAACTGTATCAAACTCTAAGGATAGAATTTGGCGTACATGCCTAATAGTTTAAGGTATATTTGAAGTTGGTCTGGCAAAACGTGGAATTATTAAGATCTTTTGTAGAGAAAATGGCAAAAATCTTGTTTTCTGCAATTTTCATGGTGATTTAAGGTTGGATGACCTTAAAAGTAAATTTTTTGGAATCCTCGCCCTCGAATTATATCGAATCGAGTATAATTATTTGTCGGTTGCGAAAGTTGTATATTTTATAATTTTTGGCCGCCATCTTGAAAGATGTCTTCATATCAACCCCTTCTACACGGATGCGAACAAAACACCCGGTAACACTTGATTGTGTGACTAAAAAATCCCACGGGATAGAAATTATCGACATATGCCCCTACACTATGAGGCAGCTGTTTTTTCTCAATATTAGTAAAACAGCACTAACAAATTAACAAAAAATAAAAAATAAGGCTGTAAAATTTATTCCCTGAATTATAGATCATAAAAACAATTAGAACTACTGGAAAAGAAGCTATTATTAAACAAAATTTATTAGGTCCGTTTCTTCGAGTTTAAAATTTAAATGCATTCGTTTGAGAGAGATCGACCATACCAGAAAAATACACGCCTGTACACCCTTCGACTCCGCATATTTAACTTTCTTCTGGAGATATTTTTCCCTGGCAGATATGCGGGATCGAAGGGAGTGCATTTAGAAAACAACTATATTAACTATTTTAAGCTCTATGAAGGATTTATTTTTCTGCACACAAGTTTCAAACGGCCGGACCAACCAATTTTTATAATAAGTTTTTTTATTTGATCAAGGATTGCTCCTTTTTGATACCGTTTTATTTAAAAATATACTTCCCCCGCGACTTTCACAACAATACTAAATAATTTTTGGAAAAACTTAAAAAAAATAACATAACGGGCATGATATCATGGTCATTAAACGCGAAGATGAAGTTTGCAGGCGAGTGAACTGAACATGTAATGACCATAACATGCGAGTTAGTGTGTTTTACCTACGACTAATAAAAATGTCATCAAAAAATTTAGAAATTATTAAAAATAAATATCAAACGCGAACACTCTTAAGTCAACAACGTTTATAAACTGAAGTTTTAATAATGTTCTGTCTAAAACGTCAAATCAAATAAGGTTACTAAGGGACGTTTCATATATCTTTTTAACAAGGTTATTTTTTCTTAAAATGCCACTTATTTTTGGTTAGGTACTAAAATTATATTGAATTTATCTACGTTAAATAAATATTTATTGTCTTAAAAATAGCTCACATTTTCGCGTCAATTAGCGCTCTTATAAAATAAAGTTTCATCGCTTGTCATGCCATCTTGTGGTTTACGTCTAAGCTTTATTATTATCCTAGGACCGTAAATAAGCCATTAAAATCGTGTTGAGAGGAACGTAAAATTATATCATTATTTGTTGGTCGTATGTAAAGTACTTTTTTTTCAAACGACCGGAAAATAGCCACTTTCCGTACGATTTTTCATACAGAAAGTTCTACATTACAAGGCATGCTCTTTCGAAATATTTCCACTCTCCAGAAAGGACCTTTTTGTTCAATTTTCCGGTCCCTTGATCCTTTTCCGGTCCCATTTTTGGCCAAGTTGGCTTTGATTCTTATTGACAGCTTTTAGCTTGTTTTTTTGGGCAGTTTTGACACTTCTAAAACAGCTATTTTAAATTTGTTTCAAAAGTTTTGTTTACAAAAATGGACTCAGATCTAGAAAATGAGTTGAATCCGAAGGAAATAATAAAAGCTGCTTCAAAAGTCACATACACCGAAAAATCGACCACACATTTTTTATTCTCAAATTAAGAGTATACTATAAATATAGGTAAATAGAGAAAAAAACCTATAAATCTGCCTTTTATGAGCTCTTGGCCATAACTAGTCGTCGGTCATCACTGATTTAGCTGTGTAAAGCTAATAGGCACTACACTATAATTTTTCTAATGTTTTATACAATTTTGCACAAGTTAAAAATACAAAAATCATTTCTAACCACAAAACTTTACTTGTTTTTCTTAGTTTTCATCTTAAAAACTACCGGCCTTAGCGGCAATGGCTATCTAGCCATCAAGAAGCAGAAAATATCAGGGGACTGTTCATAAATTACGCAACTGATCGTTTGAAAAAAAAAAGACGTACGATACACGACCGGAAAGTGTATTTACAGGTCTAGTGACGTAAATACCTATTATCAATCGGTCAAAATTTTATTACATACCATGGTTAAGTTGTCCTGCAACCTTCAAAGCAAAAATGTTAAACTTTAATTATCTACAACGCCGAACTAGATATGCTAAATCATCTTTAGTTTTCTGACAAAGGACGAGAGACTCAGCTAAACCGACATTTTTGTTAAGGAAAATTGAGTAAACTAACTGGGGGTACCAGAATTTCCATCACAATAGAATGCAAATCACTCGAGTATGAGTAGAACAATGGCGGCCGTGTAGTGTTTAACAGAATTCTGATATCTTGACCACGACACTTCCGAATTAACATATTGATATTGCCTCAATTCTGGCGTCTAACCCAAACATAGATATTTTAGAACAAAAATAGATTAATTTCAACCGTGGATTTTTAGACCCGCAAATATACAGGGTGGTCCAATAGGATAAATAAACACTTTTTGCGGTTTGGCCTTTCCAATATCTAGTTATAAGGGCTCTAAAACTTTGCTAGATAAATCCGGTGGCTAGTCTTATTAACCACTCTGTATATGGGCAAGTGTGTCCCACATACTCATTGTTACTACATTTTTATGGACCACTAAATTAATTTTCGAAACAATGGAATTGGAACGTAACGGAATTATAAACATTACTTTAGAGAGGGGTATTCAATATTTTTTTATTTTTTCCTTGGTTTGTAAATAGTAGTTTTTACAACTAGTGGCTAAAATAGTGCTTTTTTTACAAGCGTTCGTTTATATAAAGAGCGCACCGCGAGTTGCTAACACTATTTTTTAAATACCTTTATCAAAAAATCCAAGGAAAACAGAACAATACTTTTAAAAATCTTGAACGAAGAGCACTTTACACTATACATCAAGGCCGCTGGTAAATGTAATAACAATGGTTTCCATAGCGATGTGCCTTTTTACTCTGTGACGTTCATTGTTGCGACATTTTAATCTTTGTAGGTTTGACATTTTGACGATGTTTTTAAATGATTTTTTTGTAAATACTTGGTGAAAACTGGCAGAAATGACTTCATTTTTAGGCAAGAATAATTAGATTTTTTCAATATTACTATTTTTAGCTATTTTTCTGTAATTTTGGATAAAAAACAGACGGAAATCTTTTTTTGCACCCAAAAAAAAAGTTTTTTTGCATCGGTAACCAATAGTTATCTGCAGACAGTTACTAAAATTATGTTTTTGACGAAGGTATAAAAAAACTTTTTTCAAGTTGGACTTTTGCAGCATTAGAAGTAGAGGTTCTTTTTTTTCTGTCAGTAAGCTTAGCTCAGCAAATGTCCAAGTGACATTCAAAACGGGTCATGATCCATACATTTTGAAGTCAAATAAATATCAATATTGGCTGAACTTTGAATGGAAAGCACATTTTATAAAAACGAAGACACGGCTCTGAGCATTTTTTTAATTTTTTTGCCGAATAAGCAAAAAATTCTTTCTGAGGCCACCAATTCGAAAAATTCAAACATTTGAATGAGTGGGCCTTTGAAAGAAATTTTTGTTTATTCTTTTAAAAAAATTTAAAAAATGCTCCGAACCGTGTCTTAGTTTTTACAAAATATACCTTCCGTTCAAAGTATGGATGTATGGATGGAGTATGGATTCAAAGTACGGATATCACATGACTCGTTTTGAACGTCACTTTGATATTTCCTGAGCTAAGGTGACTGGCAGAAAAAAAAAAGAATCTACTCATCTTTACGGGGCAAGTAGTTGAGTGGTGATCTTGTACTTACAACTTGAGATTAGTTCTTACCTGTCAGTGCCAAATATGTTTGTCACCAGATTATGGGTTTATTTCAAGATGCCAATAACGTCGTTGGACGCGAGCGCCTACGTAAAGCTAGGAACACACGATGCATCTTTTTCATGCGTCAAATTTTCTAATAACAGGTTAAAAGGAGACACAATAGGCTTGCGTCTTTTTTGTATCTTGTGAAAGCGAAATTTGATGCATGGCAAAGTTGCATCGTGTGTTTCTAGCTTTAGGTTTATAAATCAATTCAAGAGTAAGACCTTACCAAATAAAAAAAGTTTATATGAAAACAACTTATATATAAAAAATCGTCCAAAAAATAAACGCAAACCAAAAGCACAAATTGGCGAAAAAACTGGCTAAAACAAATAAACGAAAACGATGCCGTTTTAATGTTACTAAATACTATATTTTACAATCAATCAAGCGTATGATAACATCACTAGCATTCAGGGTAACGTCACCTCCATTCGTTCGTGTTAAAGCTGTCCGCCATCTTGGATGTTCGAAAAATGTCAAAGCCGCAAGCTTTGTTCATCCAAAAATGTAAAAATGTTTTAAATCAAGTAATTCGATCCAAAGTTAAAGCAAATGCAAAAACTGCGATTTTTAGTTTTATAGTTTTTTTATCTCTTAACCGCTTTAATTAAGTAATGCATTGGTACAGAAAGCATACATTAGACTTTCGTTCGCTAAGACTTAGATTTTCTCCAGTGCCGCGCGTATTTTTTTTTAGGGGGTTGAAAATTATCCAATATTCAAAACGGTCCGCCATCTTGGATTTTTGATGTCAAATTTAGAACCAGATCGGAAAAGTCTCATGTCTTGTCTTTCCAAAAAGTTAAAAAAAAATTTTTAAATCGAGCTATTCGATTCAAAAGTTATAGCAAATTTAAAAGTTTGCAAGATTTTTTGGCCCACTCTATATTTCAAAGGAACCGACCAAACATTGTTATTGTCTACGGCGGCGTCTGTTAAGAAAAACAGGTCGACATCGGAGGACTCGATCCATCAAACTTTGTTTTATTTATGTTGATTACAAACTTCAACTTTGCGCTCTATTCGATTTACCGCAAATAGCTTTCGCTTAGCGGCGCAGTCAAACTCGATTATCTGGATCAAAATGGCATCGCGCGCAATGTGGGCAATGGATTGACTTTTACGAAAAGGACAAAGAGGCACAAGTGCCAGGCGAAATTTCGACCCTCCCCAGCGCTTGGAGTAATAAATATTAAGATCAATGGATGCCACTGCGAGCCGCACTCAATTTCGAAGCTGTTGTTCAACGCCACTGTTCAGTGGCATTGAACAGCAGCTAGTTTTTGACCACTTTTTTATTGCTGTCACGACGTATACTTTAGTCATTAGAGATTAAAAAAGGCCATCAGCTTGTAAAAGGTGGGGTAGTTCGGATTTTGAAAAATGTTGTTCAAAAAAAAAATGAGTTTTTGACCTTGGGGACAAGGGGAGTTGAGCTCATTCTGCCATCTTGGATATAGAGTGCATAAATTTGTTTATTTTTTAAATAACACGAAAACTATAAACTTTCGAACAAAAACTTTTATTAGGAAGTTAAGAGAATAACATTTCCTTCAACTTCGATATACAATTTTTTTTTGTCTGCTGTTAGCTAATATTACAGCTTTATATAGCTACTTACCGATGCGATGTAATATTCCAACTAAACATATAAGTATAACTTATTTTAATAATATAGACCCTCCAGAATACTCATTTCCGGACGTAAAAACGTAAACCAAGGAACTGCCAGCAGCCAGTAGTTGTCAAAGCCTTCTAGATTAGAAGAACGTAACCGAACCTCATCATAAAAGTGTCCAGAAAATTTGATAATAAACAAGACGCAGATTCATATGGCTGGTGATCTGGATACTGTCTGTCTCTAATTCTCATGTTGGCCTAGTAGCTTCCTGGTCCTCAAGAATACATGCCCTGCTGAGATTTGCTCTCGTTTGAAGTGCCATCAAGTCAGCAGCTGTCACTCTCCTTGAATTTTTACCCTGAGGTACACGCCACGATTTGCTGTGTTTATTGCTGGTGAAGATATTGATCTTTTAATTCTGCTAACAGCATTGGTTGAATATCAAGACAACATCTTCCTTCTCAAGCTAGGGAAAATAAAGATATCAGAGAAAATGTATCCGCCAATTAGCTTAAAGCCGAAAAATCTAGCAGAAATCATTTGCTTTTTGCACGCATTTAGTGGATGTAAGACAATTTCAGCAATCTTTGATCAGGGAAAAACAAAATTTTTACCACTCGTAAAAAAAATTAAGTCTTTATGCTGATATTAAAGTTTTTAACAACCCAAATGCTAATGTTTGTTTGAAAGTTTGAGACAATGATGTGTTTGCAATTAACTCTGTGTTTCGGACTTCCATTGTCTATATTTTATTTATACACGACGTTTCGATCAGTACAATCTCTGATCGTCTTCAGGTTCAAACTACAATCAATTCCCAAGGCTACGTACTTATATACTGTGAGAAATCACTCAACCTTGAAGTTTAAGAAGTTGGCTCCGCCCAAGGAGGAGCTTCCAAATATTTGGGATTTCAACACTTGGTTTACTAAAAATACCCTGATTCTGCCCAATAAAGGCAGCTTCAAGGAATTTTCGTTTCTTCCAGTGTGACTCCTTGTGCAAAACCTTTGCTTCTGCCCACTTCATTTGGTGTTGTTTTGACCATGCATGTTCGGCAATTCCTGATTTCGTGGTTTCACCTTTTTGGGTATTCGTCTGATGTTCCTTAGGCCTAACAGATAGTGGTCTTTTAGTTTCGCCTATGTATGATTCACCACACTCACAAGGAACTTGGTAAATGCATTCCTTATTTTGTTTGTTCTCCGGTTTTGTTTTACTAAGAAGGCTTCGAATTGTATTACTAGATTTAAAAGCTGTTTTAATATTAAAGTTTTTCGCTACTCTTCGAATTTTCTCTGATACTCCTTTAATGTATGGGATTGCAAGGAATGCATTTGCCTGGTTTTGGTCTTGTAATCTCTGTCCTGTTTGTTGAAATTTAGAAATAGTATCTGTTATAAGTTTCAAGCTATAACCATTCTGCTGCAGGTCCTTCTTAATGTTTCTTATTTCGATTTCCAAGTCATGAGATTTGTTACAAATTTGAACGGCTCTGTTATACAAAGTTTTGATTATGCCTCGTTTGGTTGTAGCAGAATGATTTGAACCTTGATTTAAATATTTTCCTGTGTGAGTGGGTTTAGGATAGACTGTTGTTCTGATGTCGCTTTCTACTCGTGTGACTAGAACATCAAGAAAAGGAATTTGACAATTTTGCTCCAAATCCATTGTGAATTTAATGGTGGGTTTTATGTTATTTAGGTGGTGAAGAAATTCTGAAAGTTATTGGTCATTCCCGGTCCAGACAATAAAAGTATCATCAATATATCTCAGCCAGAGCTTAGATTTATATGTTGCGGTATCAACCGCGTGTGATTCGAACCACTCCATGTAAATATTGGCCACCTGGCGAAAGCGAAGAACCCATTGGCAGACCGTCATCCTGAGCATAAAACCTATCTTTCACTTGAAAATAAGAGTTATGTATGCAGCACTCCAACAACTCCAGCACTCCCTCCAGCGGTAGGCTGGTACGTTCATAAACTTCAACTTTCTGGTCATAGGTTTCCGTGTCCAAAATCACTGTGCATTGCCCTTGTCACACCGAATGAAGTGGGCAGAAGCAAAGGTTTTGCACAAGGAGTCACACTGGAAGAAACGAAAATTCCTTGAAGCTGCCTTTATTGGGCAGAATCAGGGTATTTTCAGTAAAACAAGTGTTGGAATCCCAAATATTTAGATGCCCCTCCTTGGACGGAGCCATCTTCTTACTTAAACTTCAAGGTTGAGTGATTTCTCACAGTATTTAGCCTTAGGAATTGATTATAGTTTGCACCTGAAGACGATCAGAGATTGTACTGATCGAAACGTCGTGTATAAATAAAATATAGATAATGGAAGTCCGAAACACAGAGTTAAATCCAAATGCTAATCCTGACAAAGTTGCAAAAGCTGGCGAACGATTCGTGCTAGTATTGTATGGTGGCAATATTGCAGCTTAGAGAAAGTTCGATACCAACGTTTTATCAAATCTTCAATAAAATCTAAAGTCAACCTTGCATCGTTAGCACCTACAAAAAAAGCTGCCCGATACCTTTGGTTGCGACCATACCATCAAATCCAAAAATGGAGCGGTAACAAAAAAATCCCAGAAGATTGGGGATGGAAACAAAGCCGTCGAGTGGTTTCAATTGAAATGATGAACACTTTATTAAAAGTAATTTTATGAATCTGCAAAAAATATTGCACCGGAGCTTGTGATTGCCGAGAAGCGAACCTCAAATGTTCCATTGTTTGTGGATTTTGTAAGCGACAGGCGTGTGAAAATCGAAACCAAGATTTTTCTATTGAAAGCGAAGATGAAAATGAAATAAAAATTGTTGAAGATCCATAGAATCAATATTCGTTGCTTTTGCTAATGTTACATGTGGATTAGGTCTACTAGAGATATCACAATAAAAAAACGCGCCGTTTACTCTACCCCTTGGTAGTGCGGAAATGAGTGATGTATATTATATAGTTATTATATTATATTAAGGTACTTTAATCAGAATAAACTAAAAAAAAAACAAAAAAATGTGTATATCAAAGTTGTGGGAAATTTTATCCTCTTCAACAAATCAAATCAAACAAAAAAAAAACAAATGTATGCACACTAAATCCAAGATGGCGGAATGAGCTCACTCTCCCCCCCAAGGTCGAAAACTTAAATTTTTTTTGGAGGCCCAATCTAAACAGCATATGTGAAAATCGCTACTACCCCACCTTTTGCAAGCTAAAATTCAATTCAGTTTCAGTATAGAGACAGATGACAAATACTGACACTTTGTTATTTTGTAGGTTGTAATTTTTATCTCATGAAAAAAAAATGTCTGTAATTTTACAAAAGAATTTTTTAAAAGTACCGCCACACTGTATTTTGAATCTAAAATTATATCACTATATTTCTAAATATTTACTTCGGAGTGCTGTGCTCAAACTAATAATAAACGGAAATGCCGAATGCCCTTGCCCAAGCTCGAAACTTTGCGGATTGAGAAGTTTATTTTATCTATCAGTCTCTATTAATTGTAATATTTACGTGGACCTGCTTTGATTCCCTTCGATTATTCAATTTAATATAAAAATCCAATGCGGTTTTTGCACATTTTTAAATATTTTAAAACTTGATTTTAACGGAGAATTTGGCTAACCGGATATTCAACGCCTAATATATCGAGGGATCCGATCTTGAAATGTTATATTTTAGTCATTTTTGTTGGTTTTTTTTTGCTTGCGATCGAACGAAATCTGTTTGATTTTAGTGTTTGAAAAGAGTTATTTTAGTGAACTTCCGAAACTTTTAGTTGCTGTTAAAGTTTTATATGCGCGATCGACTAAATATCAATAGGGGTATGTACCTTAGCGAAAATTAAAACTATTACCTGTTTGGAACATCATTTATGACCGTAACCACCAACGCAAAAATTCCCCGATTAATGTTGATCATGATTAAAGATTAATCGGAGAATTTTCACGTGGATAATGTAAACAGGGAAAAGTAATTAAAAGTAGTTTTTATTTTCGCAAAGCATTGCGAAAACACCTGTTTCTTCGCATTTTAAAATAACCTAAAGTTTTATACGAAAGATCGTCTGACTTTTTTTTTCAGAATTTGATTTGTTTGGGCTATGTGTGAGATCCAAGAATTCGGTGTCAAAGCACATATCAACATTTTTTTAAAACTTTTTGAATAAATTGTTTCTGGACTAATTGTTTGCACAGAAAATGGGTTGACTATTTATTAAGTAATTTACAAATAAAGAAAATGTTGGCTATGTGCATAGATATTTTGTGTTTCTCTTTAACTTTGCAAAAAACTTGGGTAAAACTGTACCAGAAAATGTAGAATTTCTGACTAAACTGCGACTAGTCCTTGTGGTTGATTAAAATCCAACGCTAATGACGCGTTTCCCTACTTTGCGTCCAAAAGACAATCGCGAAAGCAACTGCGAGCCATTGCAAGTGGCCAACTTTAAAAACCAAACAATACCGCTATTTCGACAGGTCTCTAGCAATTTGACTTTGCATTTGAAAGTTTAAAAAAAAATCATGATTTTTTTTGAGTTGGGCTATCATTTGGGATGTCGAGGGATGAACTATTAATGCACGTTCGAATACCAGGTATGCTTTTAGTTAGTTACTAATAAAATGTAGAAGTAAATGTCAAAAATCAAATTAAATTTTCAGTCAGCCGAAATTGAAATAAATAGAATATTATTAAATATTAGAGCAAATACTTCTTCTAAAACTAGGAAATAAAATTAAAAATGACTTAATTTCCACGTAAATAAATGAAATTATCTTCACGGATAGTCCACAATACAATCACTTATTGAACGGAAATTAAAATATCTCGAAAACAGTAGCTTTGAAAGATTTGAACCTTATAACAAAATTTTTGGGTAATATTTATGAAAACTAAAATCTGAAAACCGTATATTAATAGCTGCTTTACTTCCAAAGTTATGATTTAAAAAAAAAAATATTTTAACATTTTTTTAAATAACTCGGAAACTAAAGCTTCCACGAATTTGGACTTATTACAAAATTTTTAGCCCATATTCATGGAAACTTAAATCTGAAAACCTTATATCGCTACTTGCATTTGTTTCAAAGTTACAATTTTTTTAAATATTTTATCCCACTTTTCCCCCCTTCAACCCCCCACCACCGTACCCAAAAGTTAATCAGTTTATTTTCAGCCGATAGAGAATCTTTGTACCCAATTTTGTTAAAATCGATTAAGGCGTTCTTGAGTTATCGTGTATACAGACAGACAACAGACCGAAAGACCGATAGATCGACAGAAAACTTTTTTTTTTCGTCGATTAAGGTGTTTTGCAACCTTAGTAACTCATTTTTGATAAAATTAAGAAAAATCAAAATTTCACGATGAACTAAAAAATAGGAGAGAAATGTCCATGTCAGTGATATTTTATAAGGTCCATGGTAGTGACAAAATAACAATTATGAAAAGTAAATACTTACCAAAATAACAGAAGCCAAAACAAGTATCAATAGAATTCCACTTCTATAAGCTAACTGATAAATGTATTCGCCTTAAAAAAAAAAACACAAATAGCAGGAGACTAAAAAAGTCCATGGTAATGAGACCCTATAAAAACGTTGTGCAAAAATGCCTGGTGTAATCTCTTCCCAGGCTTGCTGGATACTATATATTATATATATTGAGTGAGAACTAAACATATTTTGTTTTTTCTAAGTCCGTAGCAAGGTGTCCATGGTAGTGACAGTGAAACCTTAAGACAAACTTTTCATTGCTTTGAAATGGATAGTTATGTATGGGTTGCGTAAATATCCTATCATGCGCATCGTTGCTGGAACTCTTTCTTATATTATTGTTAAAAAAGAACAAGTAATAAAAGTCGTTTCTCTGTCAACAAAATATTTTTGAATATCAAATTCTGGAATAGGGACAGTCCATGGTAGTGACATTTTGGGATTAAAGCAAATTATAAAAAAAGTGTGGATGGACGGAAATTAGGAAAAAAACAGTGCACGTTGTAGAGGCCATTTAAATAGGTACCTATACGGAAATTATTGACACCTGCAAAATTAAATTCGCTTGGCTCCCACGAAAAGCTGAGAGAGGCGGGATATTGTCAATTTTGATATGCTTTTAGCGGCATAACTTTCTCAAATATATTTTTTTGCTTTATTACCAATGATCTCACTTCCTTACTCACCGACTGACACCCTTCGTACCTCTAAGAAATACGGGATATCATGTGGTACACCAAAAATTTTTTTTAATAATACAGAATAATGAAACGTTTTGCAGTCGCAATAGTCACACTAACGAACTCAATTATTTATACTAATCTAAATTTAGAACGAGCAGTCGGGTAGTTATAATAACTTTTATAAAATATAAAGTGTGGTAAAAAGTAGAAAATAATTTTAGCATTCGTAAAATATTATTTTATTATTTTTTTTATTTATTTATAATTGTTTCAAGAAAATACAATATTTTCTATACAATGACTATTATCCTATAAACTAAAAATACAATTCTACTCTTAGAAACCTAGAGGTCAAGAAATTAATATTAATTGCTAAGAAAAACAAAAACAAAAAGAGAAGAGTATACTTTTCTTAATTGTAGAAAAATGGGGAATATAAAATTAGTACCTAATATAAGTTTATAAATAAAATAAAAACCTCTACGAAGAAGTCAAAAGGACCATGTATGTATCACTGCCAAGTAAAAACCATGTTTGAGTAAATTTTAGTTGATTAACTACATAAAAGTATTGCCCAGAGTTGCCTGTAATGAGATATTTTTCTTTTTTTTTACTCATTCATAAAATATTCGTGAAATATAGCGCAATATTCTGTCATCTTTTTATCCGTACAAAAGCAAAGACTTCCGCTCGAATACAGATATCAAAGTTCAATGTATGCGTTCTATCGTTGAGGTTTTTCACCAAGGTCACGTCTTTACCATATATAACGTTCAGACCTGACGCTAACCTACGTAGTATAGCGTCTGCGAGATGATAATATACGCAGCGAGTTTTGCCGATGGGGTCACAAAATAACTAGATTGTAATACGAGCGGCCGAACCAAAGAAAGCAAGATAGAAGTACATGGAAATAAAATGTAACAGAAAGAAAATTTCACGTATATCGCTGGGCTCCTCGTACGTGTCATGACCAACTTAACGTGTCTAATAATAAAAGCGATGGGCGCATTATAGGAAGCTTGGCTATGTTGACTCGATAAATTTATGTTATTGATTATGTTACGATTGTTCGCAAGAATCTGAATTCACTAGAAAGCAGTTAGTAAATCCCCTTTAACTCGACCCAAGCCACCCTAACATTTCTTTGATATATGGATGGACATTGTTAGTTTTAGTTTGCGCCCATCGCTTTTATTATTATGATATCAGAATGCTAAAAATTATTTTCTACTTTTTAGTGCACTTTATATTTTATAAAGCTTGTATTTGAAAAGCTTTTCAAATTCGATCAAAAATGTATTATCCCCTTCCCTCAAATCCCTGTATGCCAATTTTGATTGAAATGGAACAATACTAAATATTTCCCCCCCCCACTTCCCTCGTTAGGGTGGGTACCTGATAATATTATATTATTGTATTGTCACCGGAACTATAAACGCATACCAAATTTGAACACAATCGGATGTGTATAAGTCAGTTAAAATTGGTTAGAAAAAACATGACCAAAAATCGTCCATCTTGAATCCGCCATAGGGTGGTGGGGGGTGCCTAATAATATCATATTATTGTATTGTTACCGGTACTATAAACGCATATGCAATTCAATCCGACACATACATACACTGAGGTGCAGTTAAATAAAAGCTTGTAAAAATAAATTTTATTGTTCTTTTCGCTGCAAATATGAAAAACGCTTTTGCGTTTATACTTTGCAAATATGAACCATTATATTTGGTAAATAGAAACCCTGTAAATACGCAAAGGTATTTTTTAATATTTGATTTGATTTTTGTTTTGCTTTATTTTTCCGTTCGGATTTGATGCATATTCTATATCACATTAAACAATTAACCCTCGAAATTTAAAAAGAATTATTAAATCCTAAAAAACCATTTTTGCTCTTTTATTTTGATAGCTTAATTTTAATGTTTTCGATAAAAATATTTAATTTAAAAATATTCATATTTGCATTCGTTTCATTACGTTTCGCTTTTAAACTGTTTTTGCACAGTATATGTAGGTACCTACTAAAGTGAATTATTTTTCGAAAGGCTAACAATTCATTTAAATTCAAACAAATAATTAACACTACAAACGAATGTTTTTAAAGCCATTTATAATGGCAATAAAGCCATAATTTAATTTTTTATTCATAACCGTAAAATAATGTAGAATTATTCGTCAATTTTTAGGGTAATATAAGTGCTTAACTCACTATTGGAATAAAACGTTTATAACTCACTCTACCTTACACTACTTTAACGTAGAGAAACAAATCCCAATTAGCGATTAAACAATAAGACCAAAAAAAACCCCTGTGCCCTTATTCTCGAACTGATAGAAATTCTGCTCCCAGGGAGTCAAATTCTCTCGCTACTATGCTTCTCATTGGTCCAATTCTTCGACTTAAATCGGGTTCTCTCACTTTCGCCCGATATTGATAAAAAGTAATTCAATTGGGCAAAAGTGAGAGAAACCGATTTAAACCGAAGATTTGGACCAATGAGAGGTCTTGAAATCCCTGACAATGCAGCTTCTTAGCTTATTGTATCTCTTGCTGTGTGCCTTCCTAATCTAAGAGGTTTGACGACCTCGCGAGGAGCAGCAGCCCCTTTATTAGATTTCTTTGGCAGTTAGCTTCTCTGGACGGGTCGTCCTCCAGGAGGTTTTGTGTTCTTAGTCCAACCAAATTAAAATAAGAGACACAAATTTTTTTAACAGCAGTTTGATGAGTGGAAATGGTAAAGGGGCTTCTGATAAACGTTTTAAAAAAAATGCGTGAGGGGGACTCTTGCGGGGTGGATTTGGTGGGGGGGGGGAAATAGGGAGAAAAATGGTATTATTGTAATTTCCGGCAAAAGTGAACGTTACAGAGTAAAAACTTCAATACAAAAATTGTAGACGGTACAAAGATCTACAACTTTTTTAAATGTCACTTTTTCACATAACCTCAAAATTTTCGAGAAAAATGCGAAAAATCGTAATATTTTTATTTTATTGTTTCTTATTTTTAATTTTCGTAAAAATTATTGTATTTTCACGTAACTTGGTCAAAATATATCTCTCTGTGTCCTTAATGCCTAACAATTTTTTTAGGTAAAAAAGTTAAATATTTTTTAAGATATGAATTTTTTTCGTTCTAAATCACTTTTTTTTTCAATCAAAAATTCTACTCAGGAAAATTCTCGTAGTATTTTTTGACGTTGCTTTTTTTTTATTTTGACAGACAGAAATACAAAAAAACAAATGACGGATTTTGCAACAATGAATTTTTCAGCAATAATTGTTGATAATTTCCTTAAATTAAAAAAAATCAACAACCGATTACAACATATATTTGTACGAAAAAAATACAAAGGAGACGGTATTTAATTTACTACGTTTATACGCGCCTAAAACCGTTTTTATATAAGAACGGTTTTAAATAAAGTCGCTTTCCCCTTCATTAAAATCGTTTTCTAACAGCTTACCTTACAGGATCTCATAAATTAAAACATATATTTTGTTATATTAAAAAATATTTGTATTACATTTTTTTTAAACGCAAATAAAGCAACTAAGTTAACAATTTTTTGTCCGGTTTAAAATAAAATTGAGTTAGTATTTAAAAATGTTCTAATGATATGTTTAGGACAAGCATTTTCAAATCGTCCTTTGTTTAAAAGCGCTTTAAGAGTACCGTATAAACAAAGTAATTGTTTGACCTAGAACTTTATTTTTGTGCAGTATTGCTACTAATATCTTATTTCGATTGGTAAAGTGTCATATATAGAGTTGATTGCTGCATTTTTTCCCTATAATTAAATTTGAATCTAAATTTCTTGTTTATATGAATGTAATTTTTATGTAAAAAAATGAATCCGATTTTTGCTTTCAAATATAGTATATTTTTCCAAATTTTTACAATTAATATTTATATTACTGGCTCACGAAAAATCGTAAGGTAATCTAATAGAGGTTATTAAGCTGGAATTGCAAAAGAAGCTAAATTGCAACAAGAAGCTAAAATTTTGAATTATTTCCGTCCAACAATTGTTTTGATAGAAATAGAAAAAATTACAAAAAAGGTAATAAAAAAGTTTTTTTTATACCTTCATCAAAAACATGATTTTAGTAACTGTCTGCAGATAACTTAAGTGTGGCTTTTTTGATTACCGATGCAAAAAAAACTTTTTTTTTGATCACGGGTGCAAAAAAAGATTTCTGTGCGTTTTTAACCTCAAATTAAAGAGAAATAGCGGTATATATAAAATTAAGTCATTTCCACCGGTTTTCAAGTATTTATGAAAAAATCATTTAAAAAATCATCAAAATTTCAAACTGTCAAAGATTAAAATGTCGCAACGATGAATGTCACCAAGGAAAAAATCGCATCGCTATGGAAACCGCATTGTTATTTCATTTACCAGCCGCCTTGATTTATAGTGTAAAGATGGTGTGTTGCGAGAAGTGCTCTTCGTTCGAGATTTTTTAAAGTATTTTCCTGTTTTTCTTGAATTTTTTAATAAAGGTATTAAAAAAAATAGTGTTAACAACTCGCCGCAAAACTGTGCTTTTTTTTACTCGCCTTTTAGCCACTAGTTGTTAAAACTACTATTTTTTAAAAAAAGCACTTTAGATAAAAAATACATATTTACTAAAATGACTAAAAAAAGTGCATTCTAAGCTTATAGCAATACTAAACAAAAATAGCGTTTTTTTATTTTTTCTGTACAACTGAACTGAATCGATTCTTGATTTTTTCTAATTGAAATAAATTATAAACAACAATAAAATGTTGGTAATGTCATTATTTGTTTTTTTGTATTTCTAAGCATGTTTTCTAATTGTAACTATTATTTTTTACTATCCCACCAAAAAGTATATATCAAAACTAAAATAAAAATAAACAATGAGTGCACCAATCGATTCTACGAAAAACAATTTTTGTTTATGTATTACACTTTATTAATCGAAATGAGATGTTTATAATAAAATTGCACAAAAATAAAGTTTTATGTCAAACAATTACTTTTTTTATACAGTACTCTTAAAGCGCTTTTAAACAAATTTTAAATACTAAATCAATTTTATTTTAAACCGGAAAAAAAATTGTTAACAAAGTTGTTTTATTTGTGTTAAAAAAAATGATATGTAAGGTTTTTTAATATAACAATATATATGTTTTAATTTTTGGAAAACTGTAAGGTAAGAGGATTGACAGTACATCAATCAGCGTGTAATCGGTTGTTGATTTTTTTTTACTGAAAGAAATTAAAAACAATTGCTGAAAAATTCATTGTTGCAAGACCCATTATTTATTTTTTGCATTTCTGAGCATGTTTTTTTAATTGTAACTATAATTTTTTATTATCCCACCAAAAAATATATGTCAAAGCAAAAAAAAATAGGGAACGTCAAAAAATTCTACGAGAATTTTCCTAAGTAGAATTTTTGATTTAAAAAAAGTGATTTTGACCGAAAAAAATTAATATCTCAAAAAAATGTTAACTTTTTTATCTAAAAAAAATTACGGGCATTGTTACAGAGAGGTTTATTTTTACCAATTTTCGTGACAATGCAATTACTTTTGGAGAAATGAAAAATAAAAAACGAAAAAATAAAAATATTACGATTTTCCTCGAAAATTTTGAGGTTATGTTAAAAAGTGACATTTACAAAACATGTAGACCTTTGCACCGTCTACAACTTTTATATTGAAGTTTTTATTCTATGACGTTCAACTTTGCTGGAAATTACAATAATACCATTTTTCTCCCCCTTTCCCCCCACCAAATCCACCCCGCAAGAGCCCAACTCACGCATTTTTTTTTAAACGGTTATCAGAAGCCCCTTTACCATTTCCATTCATCAAAATGCTATTAAAAATTTTTTTTCTCGCTAAATGAGTTAATCCGATCGGTCTATCTGCAGAAGGCAATCAAATATGATGTGAGCGACTGATTCATCATCCTTATCACATAGTCTGCAGTTGGGTTCGTCTCTATAGATTCCAATCCTGTGCGGGTTTACTCTCAGTGTGCAGTGACCGGTTAATAGCCCCGTCACTTGTCTGATTTCTTTCCTATTCAGTTTAAGGATTTCACAGGTGAGTGGTGCTGAAGGGGATGCCACCATTCTTTTGCTGTGGTTTTGCCCCGATATTGAATGCCAGTGGTTTCGATATTCTTCGTGCACTCATCGCTTGATATAGCCAGGTATCGAGGTTTTTGGAATTCGAAATACAGGTTCAGGTCCTATAAATGGTCTTTCTGATCTTTTTTTTGCTAAAGAATCCACGTGTTCATTGCCTGCTACCCCTGTGTGCCTGTGTTTGAAGGCAGTTCCACACTAATTTTGAGTGAATTTGTTGGCATGCCAGAGCTTTAATAGCTGGTCGGCTGTCTGAGAAGATTATTATATCTTTGTTGAGATATCTTCTTCTCAGCTTGGAATACTGTGGTGTGTTTCCCCGGAGATGCAAACCAATTTGATCTTGAGGCTAGGCTATATACTCCTGCTCCTGATCCACTGTCCATCTTGGATCCGTCGGTATACCATACTAATTTTCCTGACTGGACTAGTGATTTCTCCGTCTTGTTTTCCCAGGATAGCTGGGTCTTAGGCCGGCTCTAGCAGCGAGTTGGTAACAATGCTCGCAGTCTTGGTATGCCTTTAATGGTTAACATACCAAATGAGATGCATAGTAGCATGAGAATTTGAGTTCCTGGAGATTTAACAAGAGATACAAGATGGCCAGAGGAGCGGCCCTAAATGCACTAAGGGCACCCAAGATCAATAATAGTTGTCTAACGAGCTCGCGAGGACCGGAGTAAGCACCCAGTATATGCAGGCCCGGAACTACGCCTAGGTACCACCAATGGGCAGATACAAACCTGACTCAGCAATTAGGCCAACAATGCCATGACAGCCACCTGGAGAAGAGGAACAGGATGCAGATAGAACCTAGACTTTGTAGAGGGTTGAGACGCGGCTAGACAGAACTGGCTCCTGGGGAGATCTCCCAAGGACACTGGTTTGCTGACAAGAATCATGACAGGTTCTAACCGACTAAGGAAGCACATGAACCAGATAGCGGTTGACAATGACCCGTTCTGCCGGACCTGCGGGAGCACTAATAGAAAAGCTCAGCGAATTTGCCCAATTAATCATTGGTTACCGTGTGGCCGTATTATATACTATAAAGTTATTTGCTGCGTGTAATTTTAAAAAAAGACTGTGAATTTATATAATAATAATACATACCTGACAATGTATATTCACATTTATTTCTGTAGATTTTCAATGGTAAGTGTACTGCTACCTTGTATAAATAGTATAATACATAACAAGAAAATAAAGTGACAAATTTCACACGAGCGCGAATGTTGTGGACGAGGCGCTGGCCGCGTAAAACAACACGCGGGTGTAAGAAAGTTACTTTCTATCGAGTTGTGTACGCTATTTTTCCTACGTACACAGATAAATTGCACTAATTTTTGTAAAAATTGGTCTTTAATTTTGCACAAATCAAATGAAACAACTTTATGTACATGTGTGGAAAAGTACTTTGCAACACATGTGCCGAAAAGTATGGTGACAGTTAACGTCATCGTACATTTTTCCACACATGTGTGGAAAAATTTCTGAACGGGGGTAAAATTTAACGTTTTCTAAGGATGCAAATCGTGTATATGTGGTCGTAGGAAAATGTAATTTTACGTAGGTAAAACATCACTTTATATTGCCACAGTATTTTATTTTAAAAGAAAAACTAATCTGTAAAAGGTAATCTGAAAATTTCATACTTTTTTATCATTGAGGGAGGAAGAGACATCTCGACATGTCAGAGCGGACTGCGATGTATGCCAAATGAGGCACCAGATGCTTGGCTCCGCGATCCTAAATGCACAAGACATGCCCAAATGAAACAAAATACTGGACTTTGCAAAAAGAACTGCCAGATGAAACAAAATACTGGACTTTGCAAAAAGAACTGCCAGATCGGTAGTGCAGATTGGTCGGTAGTGCAAGTGACGGATTAATGGCTGACTCGGGGTAAGGCAGAAAGGGCCCAGAGCGGCTAATTGCCAGGCTTCGTGTCGCCCCTTCTTTACTACTATACCGCTTTAAAGTCAAAACTTGACCCAAAATGGAATAATGCTCTCAAATTTAGAATGCCGGAACACCAAAACACACAGTTTTAGTAAGTGCGGTAATATTTTAACAAAATTCTTAAGCAAAAAAATTTACAAATTATAATTTAACGGATAGTTCACCATACAATCAATTATTTTATGTTGAAAGAAAATGAAAATATCTCGAAAACTGTAGTTTTAAAATATTTGAACCTTATAACAAAATTTTTGGGTAATATTTACGAAAACCAAAATCTGAAAATCGCATATCAATAGCTGCTTTACTTCTAAAGTTATGACTTTTTTTATATAATTTAACGTTTTTCCACGAACTTGAACTTTATAACAAAATTTGTAGTCCATATTCATGGAAACTTAAATCTGAAAACCGTATATCGCTACTTGCTTTTGTCCCAAAGTTACAATTTTTTTTAAATATTTTATTTCCCGTTTTCCCCCTTCAACCCTCCACTACCCTACCCAAAAGTTAATCGGTACATGGTCAGCCGATGGAGGATTTTTATACCAAATTTTGTTAAAATCGATTAAGGAGTTCTTGAGTTATCGTGTATACAGACCGACAGAAAACTTTTTTTTTTCGTTGTTTTGGAACCTTGGTAACTCATTTTTGATAAAATTAAGAAAAGTCAACATTTCACGATTTTAGTAGTCCCCCTTAGCTATAAACACGCAATAAATGATCCAAAAGATATAATTTAAACTCTAAAATTAAACAGAAAAAAGTTGAAAAATTTTGACACAATAACAAATGAAAAACAGAACAAGACAAATTAGATTAATTTGGACAAAACATGCACATAACCTTGAAAAACTAGTTGATCTGATGATGGCCTAACCAAAAGGCTGAAAGCGGCTTATTAACAGAAAATAAAAATGCACTAATACAGAGAAACAATCTTTTTTCATTAATCCTGATTAATAAAATTGTTTCCCTCAAACGTCAATATTATTTGATTGTTGATAGTGTGAGGGCCGCTTTACTCAAAAGGTTTGATAGATAGTACTCGATTAAATTTTTGAAATTGAAAATCTGATATACAAAATATCAAGCACATTAATAAAACCGCTAGTCTTAGGATCATTTCTCCCTCAAATAAACACAACTTTTACTTGTACTCGGTAGCCCCCTCATTCTACTACAACTATTCTGGAAACCCCTTTACAATAAAATTATGATAGCGATGAAAATTTTTTCAAAATGACATAATCAACAAAAATGGAAATAGAGCGTAAGAAAGACGTTTATGCATAAGATGTATAATTTTAAAAAATTCGTGATTTATTCCAACAATTCTTATTTTTTCATTACAACGGTGGTAATTTGCGTCGTTATATTTTTGCAAACCTTTTCATAAGGCAATATAAAAACTACTAATAACTATATAACAAAGTATGTCTTGGATAAATTTAAGAATAGAGGACCTAATATACTTTTGTTCTAGGTACTGGTATATTTTTAGCGAGGGTAAAAGTAAAAGTCTTTAAGATCAGATAAAAATTATTTGAACTATTTTTGAATTTTTCTAATTTTAAATTATCAATATTAACGTCTGCGGGCTCCCGCAGAAATTAAATCTGTCTACCAGCACTTTAACCCCATATTACACCTTTCACAGGTTTATAAAATATACAGAAACAAAAAAAAAATGAGGGCGCGCCTGTTCGGTAAACGAGAGACGAATTGCAATAAAACTAAACCGATTTCCTTCCACAAAGAAAATCAAAGGGGGCTTTATCTTGCAGCCGGCGGCGCGACTGATATTTTTCCTTTTGAACGCTATCGCGTATAAGGCTACAGGCATGACTTTTATTATTATTGATTTTTTTTTGTTTTCCGCCATCTATAACTTTAGGCATATTTTCTGTTTCAACAGTCAAAACTTTGATTACTGTACTGGGTGCAATCGGCAAATTTCAGTAAACTTATTAGGGGAGCATTATATTTCCTGATTTCAAGGGGGGCTACTGAACTGAATATTGTGGGTTTTTTATTACTTCCCAAGCAACAAAATCAGTCACGACGTGGTGGTTGTCTCCACGCCGTATCCCTAATAGAGTTGTGGCATCATCTTACGGCGACAGTTTTACTACTACTAATATACCTCGAGGTATTCGCCGTTTGTGGGAATGCATTGGGACGGTTATACAACTACATCGCGACGGTAAGGATTACTCTTGATATAAGAGTTATGTCGTTTCGAGTAGTAAACGGGAACGTTACCCCGATGTCCTGTTTACGATATAAAGTACTATTTTATAGGTTTTCTCTTTCAACCGCGCGCCCCCTAGTTTTGACCTAGTTTTATCTAAAATGTTAATAAAAAATCGGAACTACTTGAGGTTAGGATTTCCAAATTAAATGTATTTCCAGTTTTAGTACGTTTTATAAATTACATATTAATATCTTTACTTTTATTGGTACATGTAACTACTAATCAGTGATTTAATGAGGTATTTTTAAATTTTGATTTGAATTCCATGTTTAATAGATCGTCGCGCATCCAGTTGACGGTGCATTGATTTACAATTTCAGTAAAGTAGCAATAACTCGTAGAACACTATATGCACATTTACTTCTTACTGCATGGTAGATAGGCGACCGTGTGGACTCCATTACTTTGTAGTTTTGTATTGAGTAGGGGCTACTGAATTGCAAGCAAATTAATATCAATAGAGTCGTTATCTCGTAAAAGTAATATCAAAGAAATGAAATGTAACAACTATATAGTAAGCCTCGGACTGTAAAAATTTTTATTGTATATAGTTATATATAGTTATATAGTGAAATATATTACTTTCTACTACTTATATACTTACTACTACTTACTTTCTACTACTTATATACTTACTATATTTTTGCGAGACTGTGATAATTTTTTTACCGTAGTTAGTAACATTTTTCTTATAAATAGTTTTTTGTAGGAAATATTACTATTTAACCCATTTTTGGTGGCAATGACAATAGTTGAAAGAGGATCTAGAATCTCTTCTCTTAGTCGATTTTAAAAATATTCTTAAACGAGTAGGTATTTGCTTTCTGTTTACGATAGTACGCCATCTTGAATTTTCAAATGGCGACCGTAGTTCTTTATTTGTCTGGAAGCTCTATGGTTTGTAAAAAAGTTATACGGTCTTTTAATAGTCTTTCTTTGTGTGTGAAACGATCCCATACAAAAAAGTTATAAAATTCGTCTAACCGAAGGGGATTTACCCCTTCTTTCAAAAAAGTACGTCTGTTAAATTCTTAAATATCTTCGATGTTTTTAAGGGGGCCCCCATAAAAGCCGAATTTACAAAAACCAAAACACAATTGAACCGAAGATAAAACGTACGAAACGATATATAAACGAAAGTAAAACACACAGAAGATAATGGATACGAATATAATTTTATAGAATTTTAATTTACTCGATCCTTAAAAGACACGCATATAATTTAACCGATTATAATTTTGCCGAAACATAAAATATCAGAATTACAAAAGTATCGAAAATAATTTTTATGGCATGTGTCAAATTTAAATTTCT
This sequence comes from Oxystoma pomonae, assembly GCA_963921995.1. Taxonomy (NCBI): domain Eukaryota; kingdom Metazoa; phylum Arthropoda; class Insecta; order Coleoptera; family Brentidae; genus Oxystoma; species Oxystoma pomonae. The sequence goes on from OY998164.1 coordinate 34,325,965, forward strand.
AAAGCGCCGTAGTTCCTGGATTGCGGCGTTGTCAATTCTCTCCATTTGGAAGATGACACGGGAATTTTTTTTATTATTATTTTATTTATTTTTATGCGATTTATTTTTGACCCACTTTCCGTGAACCGATTTGAATATTATGCAAAAAATTGGAGGGGGTGGTTGAGGGATGTGAAGGGGGTAAATAAATACAATATCACAACTGACTTCGACTGTTCCCTGCTGTGAGGCTGCCAAAGTAGCAATTGAATTCGCGGTTCAAATCATTTTCGGACAGATTGGAGTTCTTGAATTTTGTGGTTCGGCATAAAAATATGTTTCGAGTTTTTTATAGGGACCCGTTTTTAATTCTTGATTGGAATTTTAACTACACTTGATTTAAAAAAAAAATCATACATGCATTTTTTCCTATGCCACAAAATTTAGCTTTCCATTAGTGTGTATACTATTATAAGGCATCACCAGCTTAGTATGCTTGACAGCTTAAAATTCAGAGTGACATCCTTAAAAAATGCCACAGATGTCAACATTTACAAAAGCTCAAATTATCACTCGAGTTTTAGAAGACGGCTGGTCTATAAGAAGAGCGGCCACCCAGTTGATAAAAATGACGATAATGCGATGGAAAAAGCGCTGGATTGAAAATAATTCTACAGATAGGAAAGATGGATCAGGACGACCAAAAGATTTTTCAATCATCTTCAAGCAGCGAGAGAATTTTAGTTTATCGTCCACCAAATTCTACATTTGAACCCGAATATACAAACCAAATTAAAAAAACTGGACATTTTTCTCTAAACATGTGGGGCAGGTTTAGTGCTAGAGGTTTGGATTTTTTTTGGAGAATCGAAGGAAAATTCAATAGCGAACGATATATTGAAATCCTTGAAAACGTTATGCTGCCATCTGTACAGGCTTTACATGAAAATAATGACTTCGTTTATCAGCAGGACAACTGTCCAGTAAAAGAAACACTTCCTTGACCAGCCAACAGTCCTGTCCTGAACCCAATGGAAAATATATGGGGTCGAATCGTTAAAATAATATGCCAAAGGAATTGGAGACCACGAAATGCTGAATAGATCAGCTCTCAGAATACCATCAGCATTTTGAAAATTTAACCTTTTCAATGCGCATACGTTTGCAGCTTGTAATAGAAAAAAATGGTGATCCTATTAAATATTAAATTATTTATTTTAGTTCTGTTTTAAGTTAAAATTAATAGTATTAAGTTTACCATCGTTTTTGTCCTAATAAAGTTCCCTATTCGTCGAATTGTTTTCAATCCAGCGCTGTTTTCATCATATTATCGTATTTTATCAACTCCAAAATGGGTTACCGCCCTCTTTATAGAACACCCTTCGTCCGTTATTCGAGTGATAATTTGATAATGTTCAATAAAGACTTTACCAAAACATTATTTTTGCTGATTTTTGAGTATTATGCAAAATTTAATATAAAAATAAGGTTGCCTTTAATTTAAGTATAAAAATATTTTCGGTTTTAGAGACCTTTTTTAAACAATATGACAAATTGTCGTACTTTTGAAGTTTTTAGGCATTTTAGCTGGTAGTCCGTATAAATTATACACTTTTGGAAAGGTCAATTTTGTGACTGCATGTATGCATTTTTTTTAAATCAAGTGTACCTAGTGAATTGATATATAAACAAAGTAAAATAAAAACCTTGTTAAGAAGCAAAGAATTTTCCATTTTTCGCTTTTTATTTGCAGAAAACCAAACGTGCCGGTAAAAATATTCATCCAACGATAATGGTCAGACTTGTTAGAGTAAAACGGGTGCATTTTTCACTCGGTTTGATTTTGTTTTTAGGATTCCCAGGGTTAGAATTAGGTATAGGTATTTCGACAAAAAATATATCGTCGACTTTGAATTCTTGCGGTTGTGCTTTCTTTAGTTCGGTATCAAAACTGCCTGCGTTAGCAGTCATAGATAGGCACTAAATTATGACAGTTAGTTAAATGGCATTGGCAGAGGCGTCATTTCACATTTCTCTTGGAGGGCATACCTAATTTGTTAACAATATGTTTTTTATTACCGTAATGCAGCTTTTGCACAGAAATAAATCTGGTTGGTTACCAAAAGGAACCGAGCAGATCCCGTTAAGCCTCTGTAAGTAACGTATTTCGGTTCGGTTCTTTTTGGATACGTGTGAAAAATAACCAATTTTGCCTAGGCTATCACCAATTTTGATGGTCTATTAACGCTCTATTAACTTTACCAAAGAACTTGTGCCTACGCTAAATTTTATCGTATGTTACAATATCTGTATTTTACAACTTTTATCTTCCTGCACTGACTTAAAATAACGGTAGCGATAACAAAGTGGCAAAAAGAACGGCCCTAATAACTCGTTATTTGTGCGATTGCGCGTTAAAGAAAAAGATAATGGCAAATCAACTGAAATAAAAAAGGATGACAAAAAGTTTATTTACGGCGGGTTGAAATTGATTTACTCGATTTTCCCTTCTTGTCGAAAGGCATATTTTCCAGCACATTTACTTTCCTGAATAAGGTAAGTAATATAATCATCGAAAACTCTCATTTCATTGGCTCCGAAGCCAGATAAGCACGTTTTCAGACTCCGTCGCTCTGTCTTTGTCTGTCGATCTGCCCGTCGCTCACATTGTAGCTACTGTAACTCAAAAACACCTGCACCAATCATAACGAAATTTTATATAACAATTACTTGTGTTGACGCACAAACCTCTATTATTTTAGAGCTTTCTCCCATTACATTCTTTAAAGCTACAATCAAAAACCTTGTATTTCTTCAAAAAATCAATTTTATGGGCCATATATTTCAAGCCATTAAGTCAATTTTTTCGAAAACTATTTTGTTCGCAAAGGGCCACATTTTGCCTGTATTAAAATTGTTGTAGAACACACCACTTTCAGAGGGTCAGTTTCACCACTATAGTTTAAATAGAAACAAGTGTTAAAATTTTACTTACTAAAACCCCTCGATTGTGACTCCAACCTGCCTGGTGGCAAGCTACAGTCACTGCACTGTACACATTCTGGCTTATTGTGCACCCTCTAGGTTCCTAGGCTAACCACTCCATTAATTTTGTCCCCTGTGCAAGTTTGTCCCCAGTCAATATTGGGTGTAGTTCAACTTCCCCAAATATTAGGTGCCTTCTGCGATCCAGTACCTCGCATTGGCATATTACATGTTCTACTGTTTCCGGTTCATGATTGCATAGTCTGCAGGTCAGGTCTCCGTGATATAGGCCCATGTTGTTAAGGTGAACTTTAACCGCCATATGGTCGGTCATGATTCCTATTATAGTTTTCACTTATACTCACCAATATATTTTTTTACGGTCCTTGTCTTTCAAGTTCTTCAGCTTTTTCATTGCCTTCGATATCTCTATGTCCTGGCACCCATACTAATACACTAGCTTTGAGGTGACCTTTAGGCATATAAGGGTCCGGCTGCCTGGGTATCTGAGTATATAGATATGGTTTGACTAAAGTATCCCATTCTATTGTCCTCTCTTGCGCATTCTAGGATGGCAAAGATTTCTGCTTGGAAAACTGTCGGATAAAATTTGAGTGAGAAATGCAGATCTCTCCTAGGTCTGTCCCCGAATATTCCTACCCTACTGCCTTCGTCAGTTTTTGATCCGTCTGTGTACCAGATGAGTCCTTCCTGTAGCAGCGGGTTGTTTTGTCCTGACCACGCTACTCTCTCCTGTATAATTACTTCTAGAGTTGGTTTCGCATAGGTACTTTGATGACATCTGGGGTCCTTTTTTCGAAACCATACGAAATTATTCGCATGCGACTACTTCCGTCTCTTCCTATACCGTATAGAATAGGAGGCAAAAGATATGACGACATGCTGATTCTTGGGTAGTACGTGAAAGAATAACTGGTTTTTCATGCGAAACAACACGAATACCCTCCACCCACTCGAGCAATTTTGATTTAAACCAGTCGAATTCGAATGCGGTTTACACATACCGGCTTATCTTTAGCCTCTCATTTCACACGACATAGAAAGAGACTGACAAAAAAATTGGCTATTATTAAGTACTCGTATGCGGATGTTTTCGTATGGATTCGAACATCAGACCCCTGGTCTGATCTCATGTGTAGGATTGGTATATCTAAAAACCTTTCTATGTCCATTTCTTCTTTTTCTTTCAATTATGTATTCCTGTGTAATAGTGTGTATAGTTTTTTGAAGACGACAGAGTCCAATCTTTGCCTCTCCCTGTATCACCGAGTGAAGTGGGGGAAGATTTAAGAGCACCTTCATTGAATTTGTTGGTGTAGATCTCATTGCACCTGTGACGCTGAGGCAAGCAAGTCTTTGCACCCTGCTTAGTCCGAGAATCACAGTCTATTGAGTTACTTTTGGCCACCAGACTAGAGATACATACGTAAAGGTTGGTATTACCATCGTCTTGTACAGCCAGTGTACCATTTGTGGTCTGAGTCCCCACTGTTTTCCATGTAACCGTCTAATCTCCGCCAGGGTGATTTCCGCTTTTTTTTTACGAAATTAAAATTTTATTTTTAAGAAATCGCGGGACACGTCGTTTGTGTTTCATCAATAATATATTTTATTGTTTAAATAAATGAAGGTCACTGATTATGCATGAAAACTATACCAAATTAAAAAAACCAAAACAATTGTATTCGTTTATTTAGAAACTGAAATTAAAACATTGAGGTTTTCTAAAAGCTCAATCAAGAAAAGTTTCCTTACTTAAAACCCACTCATTTCAAAGGTGCAGCTTTCGTTAGAACAGGTTGGTGCAAGCCAAGGTATAAACCAAGGTAAGTGATTTAAACTCGTTGTTTTCGTCAATAGTGATCTGAACGCACCTGATTTTTTGAAACTGACATTTTGTCAGTGACAGAAATACAATCAAAAATTACATTTCAGTTTTTGAATACTTTTCATATATATCTATAATCTAATCCTCCTTTTATTATTACAAATCTAAGTGAGATATTAATAGAGAAAATCAACTAACAAGGGTAAGCTTGGATTAGAGTGACTAGGTTTAATTTTTTTTCGAAATCAAAACTTTCTTCTTAAATCCGAGAAAAGATTGTGTTAAGATAATTATTTACTAAAAAAATTAATTTAAATTCATCTTATAAATCACATTTCCAAACTCAAAGTCCCTTATGTAAAGTAAAATGACATCGTAAGTAAACAAGTTGATATACCGTAGAGAAATCAGACATTTACCGGCCATTTAGCCCGCCAACCTATACGTATCTATATAGGTCCAATCAAAGGGCCTTTTGCCGCTTGAAAGAGCGCCGCGCAGAGGTAATCCTCTTTGGAAGCTTACTGGAACGAAACTAACGTATAGGGGTGGGCGGAATTGGAGACCAACATAAAGCACATCGGGATAGTAGCAATCATTAAAAAAAATAACCAAACAACTAAAATTATTTTGTCTAAAAATTAACTCTTTTATTTTACGATCCCTAGGAACTTGTTAGAAAAATAATAAAATTATCCTGTTCTAACAAAAGAGAAGGGAACACAGGTGTGACAGTCAACGAAAATACAAATCCGTAGCTACACATGGACAAGGATCAGAAAGAAAGCTTATAAGTCCTGAACCTCCGTTCAGAACATCAATAACGTCGAGCGTAGCTTAAAAAGATAAACCAGAGAGAGGAAGTACAAAAAGTATACGATATTCTATACTGAAATTTCTTTCAGCATTACTTCCCTTTGTATTTGTGATTGTAAAATGAGTGGAAATCTTAACTGGTCATTGTACATGAAAAAGACACTTGCACATGATGGAAATATACCAAGAGAGAAATGAGGACGACAAATTAAAGATACCGATGTGTACCCAGATTAATAATTCCATAATTACCTAAAAAAATATCATTTTAGTGAGGATAAGTTTTTAGAGCCGGCAGACGGATTGAAAAAGCACATTCACAATTCAATAAAGTGTTGGCACACTTTTTTAACTAAATTTCCCTAACTGTTTATTAGGTTGGTGTAGAAAAATCTTTAAAAAGTTACTATTTTGATTGTAGGTTGTCAAGAAAAATTGGGGATTTTTACTGCCAACCTATAGTAAATAGTTAATAAAATTTGGTTACAAAAGGTTGACAACACTTTTACGCTAATCAAAATGTCCAGCCCAACCACGACGGTTTCTTTATTTTTTTCCATTTAAGTATGATAACGGATCATTCTCGACAAAGGTTACACCACAGTGTCCTCATCTTTTTAAAATAACTTGTTTGAAATTTAACTAAAATATATTAATCATTTAACTAAAAAACCCACCCGTGCGAAGTTGACTGGTAAACATGCCTCCACTTAATCTACAAATGTAAAACAGAGGCAATTAGTAGCGCTTATAGACTATTCCAGATAGACTACAAATGCATGTCAAAGTTAGTTTGGGAACGCAAGCAGAGCCTACATCTGCTAGTGACCCAGCTGTTATCAAGAAAAATGTTATAAAGAAAGCAGAGAGTGAAGTGGGAGCTAAAACACGATACCATGAGCCAGAGCTCGTCGTTCTAATATTTAAAGAACTAAAAAAATGGTAAAAGGATCAATTGTCATCATACTGCAGGACCGAGAAGACATTGGAATAGTCTTTGGACCGCCAACCCGACAATAAAACATAACCTAAAGGCAATAAGCAGAGTGGAAGGCGACTAGTTACTGTAGTCTTTGCGAATTCGCAACTAAAACCGCAGAACACTAAGGTATTCTGCAAATGCCCCGCATAACTTGGCAAGAATCTTAACTATACCTTGACAAAGGTATAATAGCTTTAGAAATTGGGACTACTATCGTCCCAGAAAATAGTGTTTTTTATAGAAGCCTTTTGATCTGAAACTTTGCAGTGGGATTTACTAAGATCCAAAATAGTACCCCCTACAGATATAAATATTTACACGTGTAGGAGGTACTAAATTTTAAAACTAATTTTCAAAAAACACTTACCCATACAGAAAGGACCCAAAGTTATTGATTATTTTGTATTGTTATTGCAAAATACCACTGAAAAACTGCTTTTTTTCTCAAAATACACCATATTTTAGAAGAAAATGATCTAAAACTAATTTTTTTTGACAGGTTTCAAAATGGCAAATGGCGAATACGCCAAAAATGTGGCACATAATAGCTTCATTATTTGTGTTTGCGGTTATAAAGTTGGTGATTTTTTAGACCACCTCAGGGGAGTGGTTTAAATTTATAGCCCCTAGAAAGGATTGTTTTGTGGCATTTGGTAATAAGTTCGTTTATAATTTCCCTAAGTAATCGTTTTCACAAGGATTAGTTTACCTTATTTAATATCACAAGTTGTTCATTACCCAATAAAACTAAAATATATTTATGTGGGCACTACGAGGCGAAACAAACATAAGTGAAGGTCACTGATTATGCACGAAAAATATACCAAAGAAAAAAACACAAAACAACAATATTAATTTATTTAAAAACTGAAAGTAAAACATTGAGGTTATCTAAAAGCTCAGTCAAAAAACTCTCCTTACTCAAAGCCCACTCATTTTAAAGCTAAAGCTTTCATCAGTAGGGGTTGGTGCAAGCGAAGGTGCAAGCAAAGGTAAAAGATCAGAACTCGCTATTTGTGATTGAACGCAGCGCTAAGATTTTTAAACTGACATTTCGACAGTGACAGAAATGTAAAAAAAACTTGCATTTAAGTTTTTTAATACATTTCATAAATCAAAACAACTCTTAAATAAATAAAATTAATCTACTCCTTATTTTATTATTATTCATCTAAATCGTTGTGTGACATCAAGTGTTAATTGGAAAAATTAATTAACAAATGTAAGTTTTTATTAGAGTGACATATAACCCCAATGTTAATTTATTCTACAGAGTGTTTACTATTTAAACCCCGCGTAAGTTTAATTTTTTAAATTTTATTTTCTTCTAAATTGAAAATTTTTTCTTAAATCCAACAAAAGATTGTGTTAAGATGATTATTCAATAAACAAATTTATTAAAATTCTTCTTATAAATCAAACTACGTCCAAAACTCAAGGAGGGTTCATTTAAAATGCTGAAAACCAAAAATTTCACTTAAACTTAGGACCGTTTTAAAATAGACTAAACCGTTTTAGTAAATCCCACTGTTACTGTTTTACAGAGCAACTAAGGTTGATGTGTTCGTGATTAGAAGAAATAATAAAGCGCGTAAATCGGTGCTTATGCTTTTAGATCCAAATATTTTTTAGATCGTCTCGACGTATTTATGTATAGATTTTTTGCTAAATTCATTGACGTAATTGAACTTGTAATTGTGGGGCCATATTTAATCACATGCACGAGCCGTACTAATTTAATTTGTCCGCCAGCCAGCAGGACTGATGCGACGAGACGGCACACAGCAACAATGGCAACGTTGCACCAAAACCCGATTCAATTTGTTATGGGTTTCGTTATTGACGGACATATAGGACCTCTAAGGATAGTCCTCGGGGAGCTTTGCAATGTACAGTCTTTGACAACATATACTGTACCCACATACATAGAGTTAAATCATAGGATAATATTAAATTGCGGTTATAAGAAAACAAAATGGAATTAGTTATGGCTAAATAAAGCATTTATTTAACGATGTCATCAAAAAATAATAAATCCAAAAACCAGAAAAATATTGATTTAGAATTTATCACTATATTGATGGATACTGTTCATTTTACATTCTTCGGACCAATTACAATATGACGTCACTGTCAGTGTCAAAAAATTGATCCGCTTGAAAGTGGAATCAAGTGTAAATTTCAGAATTATTAATAGACACAAAAATTCCCCTAATCTAACTTTTCTTTTTGATTTCAGGTAAGTTACCGCTTCAAAAGTTGACTTCATTTAGGCTTTATAGATCGGTAAGTAAAAACACAGATATTTGTTTAACACTGTTGTTATTTTTTACTGAGAATAAGGTTTTACTATAAAAGTTGAATCATAAATCAGTTCATGACAAGCAAACACATTGTATAAATAAAATTTTTTTGCAGAAAATAACCACCTTTTCAGAATTGCTTTGATTTTGAATTCCCAGATATTATTAAATTGGTTAAAAAGTTTTTTATTAGTAGTTCATCATAAAATATGTTTCATTATAATATTTAAATATACATGATAAGTACCGCCCAATTCGAAATACTCGTACTAACTTAGCTTTTAAAACTGAGCATTTATCCTACATTGAGCTGAATTATAAAAAGGTAAAAAAAATTATATACATATATACGTAAAAAATACAAATTTTTATACAAATAAGGGCGTATGCAACAAACGTTAGAGAAAGTAATCCCTGAAGCATTTTAGATTATGTGGGATATATTTTTTTACATTCAATTGTACAGACTTACTTAAACTTCTACAATGTCAACGAAAAGAAAAACATGTAAGATCTTATAGTGTAAATACTAACAATATATGTCATAATCGGTATTTTTTGTCTCGTTTGGGGTTAGGTCAATGTCAGGATCATAGTGATAATTAGTTTAGTTTTAGTTTCGGATTTGTTTTTACCTTAAGCGTTACAGGGCAATTAAATCATTGAAATAAGCGCGTCCTTTTCTAAAAATCCATGTCTTTAGTGTGTTTGTAAATGTTTGGTTGTTTTTTATTTGTTCCATGTATTCTGGCAAGATATTATAGAATAGAATTCGGATACTCCGGCTCAACCTATTACGCCGTAACTTAAGTGACTCAATCAAAGATTTATACAAAATATTCAATTATTTTATATTCAGAAAGTCTCTTAAGTATGAAAATTTTGACAAAAATCCTCTAATTTTGTGAAAAACATTTTTGATATGAACATCCCATCTTAAATTTATATGGATTCAAAGATATTTAATTGAAGAACACTCTATTTTTGTCTCTCTGTCTCTGTGTCTATTTTTTTCTACATTTAATATGAGTTTATTGTAATCGAACCAATTTTTCAAAAGTTTTATATCATTTTTTATAATATTTTTTAAAGTTATTCAGGATTTTGCTCGATAAAACAAGACTGTATCATCAGCAAAACTTAATGATAAATGGTTAGCCGAAACAAGCAAGAAATGTATTTGTTTGGCATAGATTTGACAACACTGCTTTGCTGTTTCTTTGAAAGATCAACAATTGGTGGCATCACTAATGCCATTTCGAGTGTGATCGTGCAGTGTTCAGAACAGTAACTAAATATAGGTAGGTATTCATAATATTCCATGAAGTATAATTGCTTATGTCTGGCTCATCTTGATCAATAATTTCTTTACAGACCTCCGATCTGGTTTGGCAGGTCTTAATTTCAGGTTCTAAGACTGGAACCCAACTGTAGACTAATGATAATAAGGCTAAGCCCAACTCGATGCTCGAATCAAGTACCCAGCGACAGCCTCGAAAAACGCAAATAAATTTCCACGTTTTTCTAGCACAATCACTACTTGATTCAATAGCCATTCTGGTTCATGCTTCAAGGATTGCAATATGAATCAAAAGAAAAAAAAATATTCAACATCAAAAAAGTAATAACAAATTTCCTTATTATTTTTATCACTTGACATGTGTCAATTTATTGGCCGGATGTTCAGTTAGACAAGTGGCCGGTGACTATGCGGAACCTGAATTCCAATACTCCAATCGAACTCACTCAGTTTCACTGGGCCCACCAAATTACGTGACCTTGACGTTTCAGAATTCCGGCAGAATCTCGCTTATAAAGAAAAAAATCATAACTTTTTTGTTATCAGATAATAGGATTTATAAAAATCTACAACCGTATCCAAAGGATTTTTAAAATTTGGTGTATTTTTTTCAAAAAATAAAAAAATCCAAAAATTTTTGACTATATTATTAGCCGTGTTTATTTTATTTCGGGAATGAGAGAGTCCAGCAAAAACCTGTCTGGATACGGTTGTGAGGAATTCAAAAATAAACATTCCTGCCAAATTTCAACAGATTCTGTTTTCTCGCTTCCGATATTCAGTCCGGTAAAGATTGGCCCAAAAACAGCAAAACAGTTTTGTCAAATCTATGTCGCTTTTGTGGCCTTAACACTTCTCGCTGTTTTGAGAAGCAAACATTTTAAAATTTAAGAATTAAATCTTCGATGTTTAGAAAAAGATATGAACGCTCCTGGTGCAAAAGCAAACCTTTTTAAGGTAAGAAAATTGAGCCTCTGAATATATTCGATTATAACAAGCTAGAATAAAACTACTTACATTAAATAAAATATAATAATATCTACTGCAAACCTTCCATTAGATTACATTGTATTAAATAAAATAATAGCCTAAAACTTCTATGGCCTGTAATTTTCCACAAATTTTTTGCCCTTTCAATTTATTTCATTGAAAATTAATGTCTTCCAACAAATTAATTTTTCGCTAAAAGATTTATAAATGTCACGGTTTTCCAGAATAAATAAGGGGCAAAAAGCAGACAGTAGGGGAAACGCAGCAGTATAAAAGATAACAAGAAACGTCGGGTGCGGCACCCTATTTATTTAAGTTGTTTTGCTATGTAGCAGCAATCACGAAAAGAGAAACTAATCATTTTCGATCGAACAGATAAAATTTATAACCACCACTTTTAAAAAAATTCACAGATCTTGCACCCTATGCAAGTATCTTATGTATTGAAAATACCAGGCACAATTTTTATATTTACATTTTTTTATGTTTATTATAATTTCGGCAGCACTTTTTCAGGAGATTATTACCGTGTTTGAAATAACAACTTATTTTGAATGCTATTGTTACCAAAAGCAATTTTGCATTATTTATTAGTAAAAATCAAGATTCCGTTGTTTATTTATTCTAGAAGTGTAAAATATGCTGACTGCACAGTTTGGGTAATACACGGGTGGGAATAAGTTACCTGATAGCTTTATCATTAACCTGTAAATTTGTCAGGTGACTTATGCCCACCCCTTTATATCGAATTTCAGTGTGATATCTTATGCATGCAAACTGGGTACCTGTGGTGATTCTTACTAGGCTTTAAGATGTGACAATGATGTTAAATTTTTGTGATAACTTTTATTTTATATTTATATATATTTTACTGTGTAAAGAAGAAAATTCAAAATCGCGGTTGGCTTTGAAACTATTTGGGCCACCAGGCCATAAACCAAAAATCTACTGCGCATGCACTAACAAATCCATGCCTGGTGTCGTAGTGACCTTACGATAATTTAATGACAAGGTATTAAGTTGAGCGACAGTGACAAACTATTTCAGTTCATTAGAAACAACATTATTTTGGGAAACCTAGTTCATCAATAATTAATTTTATTTTCCAAAGTACTGTTGATTCTAATTACTATAAATTTAAGAAATAAACCAAATCCATCGTATTTAATATATTTTATTATTCTTTTAAGAAGATATAATAGCATACATATCGAAACTATTGTATTTATTAATAAACTATTTATTCTGCTTCAATAGCAGCAGTTTCTTTTAAGACTTGCTAGTTTTCTTCGTTTTCAAAAAATATGGTGTAACTGGTTACACATAAGGATTTATCAACGGAATGGGCTAAAAAAAATGTACCTAGTTAACAAATAGGCTAAATAAATGCCCTATCAGTCTTATTAGAGCGTTAAAATAGGTTATTTTTCTCCCGTATCCAAAAATAACCAAACCAAAATACGTTACTTACGGAGGCTTAACGGGGCTCGCTTGGTTATTAAATGATAATTCATCTTTTTGTTTAGTTATAAGTTTTCATTTTTTTTTTTGTGAAAGTGATTTTGTAAAAACAGGAATGGTTGTTTTCTTTTACATTGGCAGTTTGTATGTGGGCAAAAAATACGGTTACGGTAATTTATGTTTGTGGTTTTAAAACTCTTTTTATCATTTCAATTATTGAATATGCTGTTTTTCCTCTGATATGTAGAAACCTTGACCGGTACTTACCATTAAAGTCTGTTTCAGACTCTGGCGGTAAATGCAAGGATGGAATAGTTTTCTAGTTTAAAATGTCGGGTACATACTCTAAACCTAAAAAGCGTTTCAAATGGCAAACCATTGTCTTTGGCGAGCTTGATTTCTAGGGTGTGGAAACCGATGAAGCAGAGGGGATAACTGGGACACTTTCCAATTGTACTTATTACAAAAATCCAAGAAATTACTGTAACAGTTTAAAAAAGACCAAAAACACACAAAACTAAAAAAATTCAACAAAAAAAACCTCATGAAGAGACATTGATTAAGATAGATCTCATCGGCGCGATTTGACGCGTGAGCTTCGGGACCGAGTCCCCAGAGGCGCTGTAACTTGTTTTTTGCGATGCCCTTAGTAACAGTTTTCTCTAAGTCCGTAGGTATATGCTTTGTGATCTGTCCGAAAACTTTAATCTTATTTAACTGAATTTATTTATTATATTATGGATAAAACATCTCCAACCGCAAGCTTAACTATCGTCGAGGGTTTCAATCCAGAAGATAAACCCGTTACACGAGGACATGGCACTAAGTACTGAACCCACTTCCTGAGAAAACTGGGCATTGTCGAAAAATTTACATTTTTAACGAGGTACGGTTTTGCCATTTTGTTTATGTTATTGTGGAGTTTTGGTGTTTTAAAATTTTGTGGTGGTATTTTCTGTGATTGTGTGCGTTATTATTACGCGGAAAACACTAGACAACACTTTTTCAATTTTTTTTACGGTAGTGTCCACTCTTTTAATAGATTTTCCAAAAGTAAACAAAAATATTAAACATAAACCTACAACTTTGCTGTCAGATGATTGTCAGTTGCTTTCACTGCTGACGCAATCGATGCGCCTGTCCATTACACTCCTCGTCTATAGGGTTTTTCCAGGCCAACTTGATTGGGAGAGTTATTATCGGTACGCATTTTTCTCGGGACAAACAAGGGGAGGGCCATTATATTATCTCATAGTTATATGCTTATTTACCTACCAAAAGTAGGAAAATAATGCTTTAATTTTATAATTTTCTTATAAGTAACCAACAGGAGGCAATTTTTTTCATAAAATATGTTATTTTATGAAATGTATCTTTTTCCAATAAAATAGTGAAAGATAACAACATTAGCAGTCTCTTTTCAACCTTTTTTATGAGTTTCAAGATCAACGTTAAAAGTTATGTTTTACCAAAAACACTGATGTGTGCATAATATGTGCCTGGGGACCTTTGTTTTATAGGATAGAGAGGGAAAACATGGTTCAGGGCTATAGTTCTCTCTTTTTCTGAAAAATTATAAACTATTTGATCTCAGCGGTAAAAATTAGTACAAAAACACAAGTGATATTTGTAAAGCGGTTATGGTTTTATATGTTAATATATAAATGCAAGTGTTTTTGCATCTTGAAAAAATTTCAAAAAGACGATGTTTTGCAAATCCGATTTTGTCCTCTTTTGAATATGTTAAAAATTAGATATTTTAAAGTTAAAGCCTTTTTTTAGGGTAGAGAGAGAAAACAAGATTCACGGCTTTAGTTCTGTCTTTTTCTAAAAAATGATAAAACATTTTAAATCAGCGGTAAAAATTGGTCCAAAAACATGTGCCACAAGTACCATTGACCGGATGGTTATGGGTTTATACAGACCGCTTCAAGCTACTGCGAACATAGGGCGGAAGAAGTCTAATTTGTCAGTGTACGTACATGCAGAGACACCGCACGCCTATCAGTGAAGCAACCAATACTCAGGCTTGCGATCACCACTTGCATGACTTTCCTTTGGTATTTATTACGCCTCTAACCACGGTGCTGTGTGGAGCGTAGTCAATGAAACCGGAATTTGGTCAATAAATACGCAAATTTTTATAACGTAATTTTCTTATTTTTTGTCACTGATAAATAAGAGCGTTTTATTGTTAACTGCTCAGATTTATCAGTGACGACGTGTTACAATGAAAATAATAAGGAGAAATAAAATAAAAGCAAGTTCTCAAAATAAAATAATACATTCTAAAAACCAAAAAGATTCTCCCAGTCAAAAAAAAATTAAAGCAAATGTTCGAAAAGTCCTCCTTGCTCGGCTAGACAATATCCGAGCCTGCTATAAAAACCCCTTCTAACGTTTCCAAGCATGTTAGGGGTGATAATTTGAAAAGCTTCTTCAAAAACAGATAGAAGTCATTAGGACCAAGATCGGGAGATCGAGCTGGCCATAAAATAGTTCCCCGTGTACTTATAACCCGATTAGGAAATACATTATCAAGATATTCCCTAACAAGGCCAACATTGTGAGCGGAACAACCATCTTGTTGAAACCATGTTTCACCAAATCTTACACCTAACAACTGCCTAGCAGTTGGAATAATGTGCTGCTGCAGTAGATCCAAGTATCTAGGACCATTCAAATTGCAATTGCCGTTAATAAAAAATGGCCCAATTACGTGTTCCCCTATAATACCCCCCCCCCAAACATTTAGTTTTTGGGGATACTGTGTTCTTACGTCAAAATACGAATGCAAATTTTCCCTCGACCAATATCGAACGTGTGTTGGGTTATGACGATTTGACCATTTGACCATCTGCACTTTTTCGGCAACTTCGTAGACATCCATTTTTGGTTTTAAAAATGTATTATTTCAATTAAGAAC
This sequence comes from Oxystoma pomonae, assembly GCA_963921995.1. Lineage (NCBI taxonomy): Eukaryota > Metazoa > Arthropoda > Insecta > Coleoptera > Brentidae > Oxystoma > Oxystoma pomonae. Next base: position 34,341,556 of record OY998164.1, read on the forward strand.
TTACCCATCTGTTTCTGGAGCAAGGCAGAAATAAAACAAAATAATAAAAACAAAATGAATTTCCAAAAGATAACACTGCAGCGTTCTTCGAATCCACCTCGGTCGTATGGCACGGAGAGTAAATTAGACTTGATTCCCCCTATGTTCGCAGTAGCTTGAAGCGGTTTGTATGTTAATATATAAACGCAAGATTTAATGAATTTTTTGCCGGCCATCTCGAAAAAACTTTTGGATATGTTAAAAAGTAGGCTTTTTTACAATAAAAACCGCTCATGTGGCAATTTGTTCAAGGTAAGGCCTGTTTTTTCGCTAATTTAAATATAATAAAATATATTTAAGAATAATATCACTTTCAAATTGCGCCCACTTGATCTGTGTGTTTATTCGTTTATTTTAATAATTAATTTCTAACACAAAAGAATGTTAGTAACGCAACGCGTAAGTATGACAAGAAAATTTAGTAGCTAAGTGGTTTTAAAAATACAATAAAGAAACTACCTATACCGTCCAAGCTAGTGGAGAATCCCCGAAATTATTTTTTTTTTGCAATGCATGCCTATTTAAATATATGCTGGCTAGGTTATATTTCAGAAGGCTTACTCCTGTTGGATAGCAAAAACATGGAGGGTTTAGTGCAAAAACAAAAGTAAAATGTAACATAACTGAAACATAATCCGTTTCTAAAACAGCGGCTATTGTTTGGACAAAAACTAACAGTCGCTTTTGGCCATCCCAGCCAAAAATATTACATTTCCTTGCAGGATTGTGTGGTCAAAACATTGCACGATATCATATACTACAATATAGCCGTCCTTGTTTACCCATAGCAATTAAATACCGAGAGTAAAACAGTACAAAAACCAGGATACCCTGTGTCCGTTTCCATCAGATAACTATGCGATTATATAACGGCCCTGCCGTTGCATTTCCCGAGAAAAATGCGTACCGATAATAACTCTCCGAATCAAGTGAGCCTGGAAATAATCCAGACAAAACAACCTCTACTACAGGCGAGATATCGTATACCTCATGACGTCATAATGGCTACGACTGGCGCCTACTCAGTGCTTTGTTTACATTCGGTGAAGAAGGTTTCATTTTTTTATTTTTTAGGTTACTTTTTTATCTAAATATTATTAAAACCTCACAAACAGTTTCCTAAATGTTTAGATAACAGGTCACTTGTTGTTTTCGTATCAAAATTTGCGAAAAAGCCTGTGTTTTTTGTGATATATAGGTTCAGAGATTTTATCAAATGGCCGGTCGGGTCGTGTATTAAGAGGGTTTGTTCGAAAAAGTGCTTGGGCATATAATTTAGAGTTTTTTTGTTTATAGGTACCTATGTGTTATTTTGTAACTAGTGAATTTGATATAAATATTTTATGTTCTTTCTTTCGAAATTCCTACTTTTTGTGCCGAGTTACAAGAGCCATTATAAAAATAATGGACCAAATATATCTGTGTTTCAATTTCAAAATAGTGCTGAACTAACAGAAAAATGGCTGAATGCAATTAAACGTGAAAATTTTAGCCCAAACAAAAGTTCAAAAGTAAGATAAAGAAATGACAAAAGTAGTGAAATTTGTGGTAATTTAAAATGTGTTTTTGTACTTGTTAGGGATGTGAATTACATTTTAAAGATAATTAAGTTGAACGTTTAACAAAATTTTTCACAAATACCCCCAGTATTTTGGATGGTCCGCTTTTAAAGCCCCGATTAAAAAAGTTAGGTCTAGCTACCTGCTTTTTTTTGTTCAATTATTATACACAGGTGCTACTTATTATAATGCTTAAATGGTAGCTACTATGAGCTACACTTGGTATACAGGGTGATTTTAAATTCCCTAGAAAGACTTTAACTGTAGGTAGAATTTATTGTTCTGAACAAGAATTAGTAAAATATATTTTTGTAGACTCTTTCGTTTCAGAGAAATTTGCATTTAAAACTTGTTAATATTTTTTGAAAAGCAGCCTTTATTAAGTGGAAGAAACATCAATTTTTGAAAACAAAACTTTGACAAATGTAAATTCAGAGAAGAAAATATGAAATTTAAACAAAATAATCACGTAACTTTTCTTAGACTAATGATATCTAACCACTGTTCAAATCTTTCCAGGGAATTTTGAATCACCATGAATATATATCCCAAAAAAATCAATAAGAAATAGAAATTTCATACATTTGTGGCACACAAGGGATACATATGAGATTGAGAATATTATTTAATTTTCAACAAGATGTACTTACCTATGCTATTGTATATTTGAATTATAGGTTTGCACTGTATAGTACCAATATGATAATTTAAAAAGCTATTAGTAGGTACTGTACTCTTTTTTAGAACTTTGTACTTTATGTCTATTAGCTTAGAACTATACTCTTTTTTCCCATATCCCAGAAAATGGCCTTGGAAATGGCCAAATTTTCAAACCAAAATAAAAAATTCACATCAAACGCTAATAGGGCAAATGTAAGTCTAAAGATAACATTTGAAAAAATTATAAAATTTTGCGCTATTAAATTATTCTTTTTTATAAATTTAGTTAAATTTTACACTCGATTTTACACAATTTTTAGCAGCTACCAATAGCTCGCTTATAGCATTAAAATACTCTGGTAATTCATCGGCACCGAAGCTCACACGATAATGTCCTCACTATTTTTAGCCCCCCCCCTCCTCAAGTGAATTTTCTTTAACCCTTAAAAAAAAATTTGACACCCCTCAACAAATTTTAGGTCAAAATTTTTTGACCCCCCGTTAAAAAAAAATTTACCCTTTCCCAAAACTTTTCCCAAAACTTTTTTGCTAAGTCGTCCCCCCGTAGGATATGACGCATTTTCTCTATTAAAACAGTGTATACTCTAAAGAATACTTAATCAATTCTGGTAAAAGTTTATAAGTTCACAATAATTTTTTAATGACTAAAGATAATGTTGTATTTTGTGCTGCATTTGCTTATTTAACTGTGGAGAAAATTCTTGCCAAAGAAGAAATCCGGGAAAATTAAACTTCACTTTGGAAAATACAAATAGGGCAGACATGACTTCATTTCTAGGTCACAATTGCAAAAGACATGAAAACATTTTTATTATTAATAGAATTTTGCTTAAATTTGCAAATTTGCTACTTAAGAATTAAGAAGAACAAAAATGACAGAATTACTCTACCACCTCATTATGCCCCAAGTCAAAAGAATTAAACCCTCGGGATTAAAAAAAATAATAAATATTTTTTAATTTAAATTAGTTAATTTTATAGCAGGACTAAATTTAACATTTAATTTGAAATTTATTTATATCATTTTTGTGAACTCTTAAAAATGTTGGTAAGTATGCTTTTACTTTAACTTGAAATATTATTGAAATACAAAAATCGTTAACATTTAATTCTATTTTCTTTTATAATAGATCTAGAAAATGTTAAAAAATAATTTTAATCTCTTAAAATAACAAACATCCCGCCATAGGCACGTCAAACGTATCGGCTTCATGGGCGGCCATCTTGTTTTCGATAATTGGCTTTCCGTAGAGGTGGTGTTGATCCAGGGCAATATGACCTACAAAGAAGGCGTAGCATGAACCCGAAATAAAAACAATATGGCGCCGTCTTTCGTTCCTGTTTGACATTCAGTCTGTTTGTTTACATCGCGAAATCGCGTCTTCGAGAGACTTTTTTAACAAGTTTTTATTGATTATTTTTATATTTAAATATTCCAAATAGTTTGAACATGTTTGTTGAATGAGTATATTACAGTAAATTATACAGGATCTGAAATGCTTTCTGGCTGTCTTTAAGCGTGTTTTATTAAATATTTTTGGCGATTAAAGTGTACTTAATCATATAAAGTGTGCGCTGTTAAGAGTTTGTCCCAAAATCCACCAATTTCTGCAAAATTTACAGTGCATATATCAATCTGCCTACTACGTGCTATGTGCCAAATTGCCAAAGCAATTACAAGGGGCAAGGTCCATAAGTGTTTCTGTTTTTCATTTTCCAAGAAATGAAGAACTTACAAAGAGATGGATGAATGCCATAAAACGAGAAAACTTTGTTCCTAGCAAGCGTACATGCGTAAGATACGGGCGAAAAAATACACGGAAATTAGGGTACTAAAAGTGCTTTTGTTAGTTACACGTTCAACCAAATAACACTGGCAATCTATTATTAAAGCCTCGTTTAAAGGCTCGTAAGTTATTTTTGAATTACATGTTTTGCATTCTTAATTTTTTTTTTCATGCGTAGTCCTTTTTAAATGGCATTTTTTTTTAAAAAACGGGTGCGCCAGAAGCGCAGTGTATGTTCAGAGAGATGGTACAGAGTATCGAAAAAAGATAAAGTCGATTGTAAACCAAAGTAGGCAAATAATATACGTACGGCAGTAAAAAAAAATTGGTTAATATCTAAATGCTAAAAATATTTTGAAGCTATTGTTAAAAAGGATCTTTTTTGATTAATTAAAAAACTGAAATTATACAGGTTGATTAATGCGTAGTTTTTTTTACAAGGGAAATTTACAATCACAAAAAATACCGCCATAAAATTTTACAACACTAAAACTCCACTATAACATAAACACAATCACTGGCGTAACTAGCTCTTTAATCTGGAGGGTGCCTAGGAGGGGCCTAGCTAACACTGCTTGATACTGATGTTTTTCTCAAAACTGTTTAATATTGTCTCGAATATTATGCATTATTACCCGAAATAAAATTAACCGTATCTTTATTCGACTCAACGCAGCTGTTTAAAATAAATTAACCTAAATTAATTGCAACTTCCTTGTCTTATGTAAAAGTATTTCCAGAACGTGGTCTACTGTAATCTTTTCTTTAATTAAATCATTCTGGATGTTAATAATTGACAATACTGGAAAATCGGGTTTGTCCCATTGTAGTTCTGGTTCAATTTTTATTCTACGCATCGCAGAGAAGCTTCGTTAACAACTTAATAGAAAAAAAAAGAGCAATCTGAAATAATTTCTACAGGTTATCAACAACAACAAGATATCAACTTCACGCATAGATACATCCACACCTGCAATCGTGGAGTAATTTTCAATAAAATTTTGACTTTCTTCGATGTTTTTTTTTTCGAAGTCTTGGATTTCAGAATAAATATTTTAAAAATTGTTTCTAGTTTCTTTTAGAGTCTGTACCGTACCATCTATTACTAAATTTGCTTTGCCGAGAGTAGCATCTTTACCCTGAAACTACTAACTAAAAACGCTGATACGTAAAACTCGGCTTTTTGAATAGATGCTAATGGTCCAACAACTTCAAGGGCATGTCTATCCTGGTTATCAGTTACTTCACTTTTTAGAGCCATTTTACTCGCCCCAATTAAAGTTTAATAAATCTGCTTTACAATTTTGAAATCGACATGCCCAGCGAGTAGTAGAAAATTTAGATACTTCCAAAAATTTAATACCAAAGCTCTCTGCAACCTTTTCAGGTTTTTTATGATTGTCTGGTTGCGAAAAATGCACATACGTCAACAATAATTAAATTAAGTCTATGTGCCAAACAATGAATGTATATTGCCGAAGAATATTCTTCTCTTATTAAACCTTTTAAGCCCTCATGTTTTCCACACATTATACTAACCCCGTCATATTACTGACAACTACTAGGCTTTATTTTTCTGGGGGAGCCTGGAAGGATCTGGAGGGGCGTCCCCCCCCAGGCCCTCCGGTGAACACAATGGCTAAACCACACCACAACAGGAAGTGGGTTCGGCACTTGGGCGCCATGTCCTCGTGTAACGGGTTCACCTTGTGGATTGTAACCCTCGAGTAAGGTTAAACTTGCGGTTGAAGATAAATGCAATTAAATAAAATCAAAGACAGATGATGTAGTCACTGTCACTCAAATTAATACATTGTCATTAAATTATCGTATGGTCACTACGATACTGGCAAGGATTTGTTGGTGCATGCGCACTAGATTTTTCGACTATGGCCTAGCGGCCCAAACAGTGCTGAAGCCAACCATGATTTTGAATTTTCTTCTCTGTTTTTCAAAGTTATTTTCGTTACACATTTTGCCACACGTTGGGCGTTATAGTATCTCATAGTTGTATGGTTTCCATTAACATTTTGATTATGGAGGCATATTTAAGTCGAGTTGGCTCTGTTTAAGTAACGTTAATTGTCTTTAATCAAAGAAATAGCTTTATGCAGTATCTTCTCCGCATAGACCGATCAACTCCTACCGATTTAGTGTCCTCTAATCCACCTTCGCCGCCATTTTTACTTAATAGTCACAGAAAATCCATTGCTTTTTGGAAAATTTTTATTTAACAAATTGGGTGCGGATCGCGGATTAAGCTTAAAACTACTTTAAGCCATGTTGGTGAATTTTTTGACATTACAATACAAAAGCTGAGATTTTTCATAATTTTCATTTTTTATAAAAAAGTCTTTCTTTTTCTTTTTCATTTTCCTTTTATTTTTATTTTTAATTTTTCTAAATTGAAACTTTCTTCTTAAATCCAACAAAAGATTGTGTTAAGATGTTTATTCAATAAATAAATTTATTAATATTCTTATTATTAATAAAACTATGTCTAAAATTCAAGGAGGGTTGGTTTAAAATGCTTAAAACCAAAAATTTCACTTAAATTTAGGACCGTTCTAAAATAGACTAAACCATTTTAGTAAATCCCTCCGAAAAATTTTATTTTTTTTTTTCGAGTTTTTTGTAAATTATTTTATAAAATGTGAGTTGGGTCCGCTACAAAGAGGGGGGGAGACCGACCTCCCTACCCCTTCCCTGTATCCGCCACTATTGAATTGAATCTGGTTCAAGGGATGTATTATATATCACAGTTACTTTGTTTATACGGGCCTCTTAAACCGCTTTTATATGAGGACGGTTCAAAAATTGTGTCGTATTAACACTATTAAAACCGTTTTAAGCACTAAAACGATTTTCTTTTAAAAGCGATTTAAGAAAGCGGTTTATCGCTTTAAAACCTATTTTAGGGTCAGTATAAAAACTTTAAACAACCTTTAGCGAATGTTTTCCAACCTAAAAAAATACTCAACCCTCGTGGTACTGCAAAATCTGCTGTTACTTTGTTGTTTTTTATTTATTATTTTTTTAAACTGACTTAATGATATTTAATAAGGGACATATAAATCCTCGGAGAAAGAGATTTTATTTAAAATAGTCCTTATATAAAAGCGGTTTTAGGTGCGTATAAATGTAGTAAGTATACTGATTCGGTGTTCGGTCGAGGTAGTACTTTTCCAGTGTTCGTTTGAGGTCATTTACGTACTGTGTTTAAATAGTTATTTACCTAACAAGTACGGAAAGTGGTACTTTTCCGCACGCGACCGCAGTTGCACGAACGATGCTCAGCAGAGTCGTTAAGGGTAGAAAAGGCAGTTTTTGTCCAACTTATTTATCAAAAAAAATATTTTTCCTGCTACTGCCAAATGACAAAAGAGGTAAAATAATTACATAAATCATAGTACTTTTAACTTCACGTTTTCACGAGTAGTTTAAAGCCCCCAAAAAAATCTGGCCTGTCTGACCTCACGTACAAGAGGATGTGGTTATAACCTTACTTCTTCTAACTCGTGATTTCGGAGTAGTTCTTTAAAATTTTAAAAAGGATAAAAATTACTTAAAATGTTCTCCAGATAACGTAACATACATGATAAAAGTGCATCAACGTCTAAAGAAGACGAGGCAGACCTTTGGAGAAGAAAATTTAAAAAATTGGAAAAGAAAATGTATGTATATGTAGCTTGTATGGTTCAGCGGCATTGAAGTACTAAAATACTTCAATGTTCGGCGGTCTTACACATTAGAATCCTATTCTATTTTTCTTTTAGCTTAAATTAAAAGGTTTGACTGTAGATGTAGCTTGTATGGTTCAGCGGTCCTGGTCCTATTCTATTTTTATTTTATTTTTGGAAAAGCATTCAAATGAAGATGGATCCCTCACTCCCTGTAACAATGGCTTACATTGATGGTAGAAATCTTAACAAACAAGCTTTCAGATTGGAAGGGTACAGGATTCGACTCGCACTCAAAACAATATGAAGTTGCATAAAAAGTAGTGGAATTTTTGTTTGAAGCATAACAAAAATGTTTTTAAAGCAGCATCTTATGGCTCCATAAAAAGTTTTGTCAGGTTTGTCTTTAAGTTCTTAGACCAGAGTTAACCAAAGAGTTTAAAAGGGGGATATAACCTAACACCTCAAAAAGCAAAAGTGAGACTGTAGGGGAGGCAGGCGACGTTATATCCTTTTTAGTAGGTAACTCATTAAGAATGTGAATGTTTGATAATATAAGTGTTGCTTACATATTGATTATGGCACATAGAATAGAACTTTTTCTGGGCAATATTAAAATTTCATCAAGAATAAAGATATTCCATAAAAATGTAGTCCATTTTATAAAGAAAAGGTTACCATCTGCCCATCAGTACTACATTAATTTACTCTCTTATATTCAAAAAGTAAGACATCAGATCTCAAGGTGCTGATAAAAAAACTATTATTCGGCGCATAACACTCGACACTCAGACTCTACTATTGCAAATAGACAAGGAGCAGTTAATCTGGATTCCATCGAAAAAGCAGCAACTTGGTCCAAAGAATCTATCACTTTTGCTAGATCCTATAATAGACCAATTTTTGATAAAATTTTATTTGCTAGGGATGTTTTATCATTTTTAGGGTGTACATGTTTTAATTTTGAGTTTTATGAGTAGATTAGAATAAAACTCTTTGTTTTTATGATTTTGCTTATTCCAATTTAATTTGGTGTTTCTTGAATAAAGTTTTGCCTGAATGTGATTTATATATTTATTTATTTTGGAGTGTCGCAAAAGGCTTTAAACGGCTACAGTTTACCAAATAATTAATAAATATCAGGGAGACCAGTATAATTGAAATATCAAACGAACTTCTTAAAGTGAAGTTTGATCTTAATTATACTGGTCTTCCTCGATAGTAAAAGAAGTTAAAAAGTAAATAATTGAACGATTCATTTTCCCGCCTTTTTCGTATTGCTTTTGCGACACGGCTTTAAAATAAGTGAGGTTATAACCACATCCTCTTGTACGTGAGGGCAGACATGTCAGATGTTTTGGGGGCTTTAAACTACTCGTGATAACGTGAAATTTACCAAATAATTAATCACTATCGAAGTGGTCTCCTTATTAATTAAGATCGAACTTCACTTTAAGAAGTTCGTTTGTTCTTTTAATTTTAATTTTCCGCACGATTTTTTTAGTACTGTGGCTGCATGTGACTTTTTAAGTCTAATGGTTAAGGCTTTGAATTTTCTGAATGAAAAATAATATCCATAGATAGTAATTTGATTTACAGTACATCTTGAATTAAAATATTGTCCTTTAAAATAAAAATCGTGCGTTACGTTAAAAGTCGTACGGAAAAATATAAATCATGCGGAAAAGTACAACTATCAAAACGAAAAATCGAGCCGAAATTTTTTTATATCTTCATCAAAAACATGATTTTAGTAACTGTCTGCAGATAACTAAACCATGGCTTTTTTGGTTACCGATGCAAAAAAACTTTTTTTTTGATCACGGGTGCCAAAAAATATATCTGTCCGTTTTTTACCCAAAATTAAAGAGAAATAGTGGAAAATAGTAATATTGAAAAAAATCTATTTATTCTTGCCTAGAAATTAAGCCATTTTCGACGGTTTTCACCAAGTGTTTACGAAAAACTCATTTAAAAACATCGTAAAAATATCAAACTGTCAAAGATAAAAATGTCGCAGCAATGAACGGCACCGAGTAAAAAGGCACATCGCTATGGCAACCATTGTTATTTCATTTACCAGCAGCCTTGATTTATAATGTAAAGACGGTGTGTTTTGCCAGAAGTGCGAGATTTTTTAAAGTATTTTCCTGTCTTTCTTGGATGTTTTCATAAAGGTATTAAAAAAAATGGTGTTCAAAATTCGTGGCTAAACTGTGCTTTTTTTACTCGCGTTTTAAATACCTCGCTGCGCTCGTTATTTAAACCAACGCTTGTCAAAGAAGCACTATTTTAGCCACTAGGTGTAAAAACTACATGTTCCGTACGCTCGTAGGAAAAACTATGACCGTTTCCCTTTTTATCTGGCTAATTAGATAATTTTATTTTGCAATTTTCTTAAGTTAATTAGGGCAAGTATACATTTTTCTCTTTACTTAATCTGGGCATATCGGCAATTACCGATTGAAAACGGAATTCAAAATAAAAACAAATCCCGTAAAACTCGAATGCAGATGCTCGTTATGCAACGAAAAATCTATTTACCCTTGCATTTCAACCAATTTTCGGTAGCATTAGGCAAAACGTTTGAAGCAATCAGCGAGCTCAATTCATTTTTTGATCGAAATGGTTCACTAAAGACAAAATTGTTGAACATATGGTATTAAGACATTTTATAATATCAACAGAGTTTGGCGTTAGTTAAAATATTAGAGTCAAGTAATAGCACCTAGTTTTTAAATATATTTTTTCCAAAAATTCGTTGTTCTTCGATGTTTAGGTTATAGTAGTTTATTTTATAAGGAAGTTATGTAGAACTAGAGGTTCTCTATAAGTTTAACAGGGCTTCTATGTAGAATGAGCTGAAACTGAGGCTGGCTAGACGACGAAGCAGACAAATTTTTTTATAGAAAAGATTTGTGGCGTCGAGAACAAAGGGTAAGGGAATAAATCGGAAAAAAGTTTTTCCTCGACCATTTCGTAAACATGTTTGGCTGAAATTATTAGTTGGAAATTCGCCATCTGACACCTCCAATAGAACGCTATATATCGTGTATCGTTGGTTGATAGATAAATAGAAATTTCGTGCAACTAATAATCGTGAATGTCTTTATAACTATAATGTCTCCTTGTCTTTATAACATCTCTAGGTTTTTAAAGCAGCAGTAGGCTTCAAAGATCTCCCCACTACTAACAAATGAACCGGACAAAAGGATTTTTGAATAGCCAGTTAAAACCCCAGTTCCTCGGTAGCTCAGTTGGTAGAGCATAAGACTGGTATTCTTGAGGTCCCGGGTTCAAATCCTGGACGAGGAAAAACTTTTTTTCAATTTATTCGCTCACTCTTTGCTCTCTACGCCACAAATATTTTCTGTAAATTTATTAAGACGCTAAAAAAATTTTTTATCTACAAATAACATATGCAATTTTTTGATCCTTCCTTAGTTTATTATTAAAGAATAGTTTATATTAACTTTTTAAAAACAGCACATAAGGGGTTTTAAAATTCGTGTGCCACCTATTACATTTTCCATTTTTTTTTCGATAACGATTAATTTTGAAAATTTCTGAAATTGCCATGGTTATCTTTAAACAATGCAAAATTACCAAAAATCGTGTTCTATTTTAAATTAATTTGAGTTTAATATGAACAGAAAATTTTTCGTCTAGAATGCCAAATGACAGTAGACTTTAATCCAGCCCAGCCTAAATCTACAAAAATTAAACGATTTTCCCGCACCTTAAAAAGCGGCGCATAAGATCCGTCGATCAATATCTAATCGTCATTATTTGATCACTGCTTTAAAGTAAATCACTTCTAGCTCCACGTCGAGGCAATTTCCCATTTTCATCATCGTCACTCATCAGGCCCGTTGACAGCAGATGGCTTGACATTTTGACCATAAAGCCAGATTTGATTTTTTATCGTTTTCCGATGGACGTTTCGTAAACAGAGCTTAAAAAGGCACAGACACGGACAAACACTCAATTTCAGAGACATTTTTATTGATAGGTGACTTATTCTGGAATATTCTATATGTTTCAAGAAAGATGGCGTAGGCACTTATTGGGTCTATTGTACCCTTGTTTAAAAAAAACGCATGTCTTAAACTTTGACTTTTTATTAGTGTATACTCAAACCAACCACCAGCTTGTAATGTATGCCAGCAGAACACCGTTCTCAATTAAAGACAGCATTACCTTCGGTATTATGATGACATTGTATCATACTAATAAAATTAAAAGTAAAAATAAGGCCTCTAAATCAAAAAAATGTCGGAATTTAAAGCAAATACCCAACGGAATGGAAACAACTAAACATTAAATATATATATTTTTTTTATACTGGGACTTTCCATTCATTATAGGATAAATGCCCAGTTTTAGCCAAAGTAATACAAAGTTAAAAACAAACACAAAATATCCATCCATGCACCTAGCTGGGATTCGAACCCGGAACCTCCCGTGCGGCAGGCAGATACGCTGACCACTGCACTACGGCGGCCGGCACCTTCCTTTTCAAAACATTCTGCAAATGCCTGGGCATTGACAAACTTAAATTTGGAAAATATTCACGATCTTTTTTGAAGTCGGCCCCATATATTTTCTATTGGGTTGAGATCAGGGCTATTGAAGGGCCAAAGAAGAGTTTCAATATTATGGTTTTCAAACCACTGGCGAAAAACACGGGACAGCTGTTCTGCTGGTAAACGAAGTCGTTGTTTTCGTAAAACATCTACACATATGGCAACATAACATCCTCAACAATCTTAACATATATATCTTTGACTGTTGAATCTCCCTTCGATTTGCCAAAACATACCCAAACCTTTAGCGCTAAACCAGCCCCACATATTCACTGAAAAATATCTACCTTTCTTAATTTGGTTGGTGTATTTTGGATTAAAGCTAGAATTTGGTGGACTATAGACTAAAATTCTTCTGCTGCTCGAAGATGACTAAAATACCTTTTCATCTGTGAAGACCACCCTCTCCCAGAAGTAGTCATTATGAAGAACATTATTTAATGCAAAAATAACTCTGGTATGTTTTTGTTCTTCCGTTAAAAAATATTCTTTAAACCTTCTATTAATAGTTGTTAAGGAACCTGGGACCATCGTTACATTAGATGCTTCAATGGACGTGTCAAAGGGATTTTATCTGAGGTGGTCGATAAGCCTTTCACCTTGAATCTCATAACTTACAGACTTTCGCCCTGATCCATGTTTTCTATTCATCGAATTATTCTGTATCCAGCGCTTTTTCCATCATACTATTGTCATTTTACCAACCTCAAAATAAGTGGCCGCTCTCCTTACAGACCAGCCGTCTTCTATAATTCTAGTGATAGTTTGTGATTTCGTAAACTTTGTAATTTGCGGCATTTTTGATTTTAAAAGTTGCGTTTTTTTTTTAAGCAAGAGTAAACATGATTTAAAAAAAAAAACGCATACATGCAGTCACAAAATTGTTCTTCTTCTTCCTTCCTTCCTTCCTAAAAGTGTATAATATATACGGACTACCAGCTAAAATGCCTAAAAACTTCAAAAGTACGACAATTTATCATATTGTTTAAAAAAGTTCTCTAAAACTTAAAATATTTTTTTACCTAAATTAACGGCAACCTTATTTTTATATTAAATTTTGCATAATACTAAAAAATCAGCAAATATAATATTTTAGTAAAGTCTTTGTTGAACAATATCAAATTATCGCTCGAGTAACGAACGAAGGCTGTTCCATAAAGAGGGGGGTAACCCATTTTGGAGTTGATAAAATAACAATAATACGATGGAAACAGCGCTGGATTGAAAACAATTCGACGAATAGGAAACTTTGATTAGGACAAAAACGATGGTAAACTTAATACTATTGATTTTAACTTAAAAAAGAACTAACATAAATAATTTAGTATTTAATAGGATCACCATTTTTCTCTATTACAAGCTGGAAATGTCTGTGCATTGAAAAGGTTAAATTTTGAAAATACTGATGGTCTTCTTAGAGCTGATCCAATGCGCGATAAATAGCATCGCTTAACTCTTCAGCATTTCGTTGTCTCCAATTCCTTTGGTATTTTATTTTAACGATTCGACCCCATATATTTTCCATTGGGTTAAGTTCAGGGCTGTTGGCTGGCCAAGAAAGTGTTTCTATATTATTATCCTGAAACCATTGGCGAACAACATTAGCCGTGTGTACTGGACAGTTCTCCTGCTGATAAACGAAGTAATTATTTTAATGTAAAGCCTGTACAGATGGCAGCATAACGTTTTCAAGGATTTCAATATATCGTCCATTATTGAATCTTCCTTCGATTCCCCAAAAAAAACCCAAACCTCTAGCACTAAACCAGCCCCACATTTTTACAGAAAAATGTGCAGCTTTTTTAATTTGGTTTATATATTCGGGTTCAAATCTAGAATTTGGTGGACGATAAACTAAAATTCTCCTGCTGCTTGAAGATGATTGAAAAATTTTTTGGTCAGTGAAAACCACCTTCTCCCAGAAGTCATTATCACGAAGAACGTTGTTCACTGCAAAAATCACTCTGGCCTATTTTTGTTCTTCTGTTAGAATAGGCAGCAATGACAAGAGACTTCTCATTTCGTTAATCTTTTTATTTACTGTTGCTAAAGAAACCGGAAATAATGTTACATTAGCTGCTTCAACCGACGTTGAAAAAGGATTTTGTCTGAGATGGTCAATAAGTCTCTCATTTGGCACTTCAGAAGTTACTTTTGGTCGTCCTGATCCATCTTTCCTATCCGTAGAATTATTTTCAATCCAGCGCTTTTTCCATCGCATTATCGTCATTTTATCAACTCCAAAATAGATGGCCGCTCTTCTTATAGACCAGCCGTCTTCTATAACTCGACTGATAATTTGAACGTTTGTAAATGTTGATATCTGTGGCATTTTTAAGGATGTCACACTGAATTTTAAGCTGTCAGGCATACTAAGCTGGTGGTGCCTTATAATAGTATGGCATAGGAAAAAATGCATGTACGAGTTTTTTTTTAAAATCAAGTGCACATTCGCAAATGGTTTGACAAGTCAAACATTATGAAAGGCGAGAGTATTTTGATAGCACTTCGTACAAGAAAGCTCTGCCCGAACGTAGGTTTCGGCTAGCCCCGGCAACCAAAAAGAGCGCCGCCGTCTCTTAACAGATGCGAGTGCCTCAAATATGTAGTTGTCGTCGGTCTCTGTCGCAAAGCTGCTTTGGTCGTAAAGGATGTGCTCTGTGCTCTCGTCATCCAAATAGGGTCCTCGACGCTCTTCTACTTTGTGGTAATGTACATTTAGCCTGGGGCCGGATTCTTGACCTGTCAAAGCATATGGATGCACAAACGAATTTTAATTATTTTAATAATCTTGAACCAGCGTTCACCGATCACACTTATACAAAAACCGCTGCAGGAAAACAGCTTCATTTTGCCAGACGTATGTGTATAAATAAATATTTTATGTTTACTTATTTAAGTTATTATTTTGATGATTTGGTTTTTCTTCACCGAAGAGTGTTGACTTTGCAGATGTAAACGTTCGTCCGCTTGAAATTTAAGAATTCAACCATTGGAGTGTTTTGCTAATATCTTGATGTTCTTTTTTTTTCACTAGTCCTTCCTCAGATATACCTTAGAATTTAAATTAAAAAATTATTTTCAATCCTTTGGAAGCCCTCTTTTTAATGTTTTCTGTGTTTTAAAGCACTGTAGGGACCAACTTCTGATTTCTTAGCTAGGGCGTCTCTTTTTTTAAATTTTTCATTTATCACACTTTTGGTTTTTATTGTATTAATTGCATTTACGATAACTTAAACTTACTGTATACATCCAAATATTCTTCAAGTGCTTTAAAAAGGCAAATAAAAAACATTTTATTTAAAATATTTTTTGTACCTACTTTTATTGTTAAAAGACCCAAAATACGGGGATACCATACAAAGCCCTAGAACAAAGACGCAGTGAGGCACCATTTTTATTTAAGCATTTAGTAAGGGTCTTGCACGATTTGGAATTAGTAAAGTTAGAGTTAGTAAACTATGACTGCAACTGTACTTTTTTTAAGGATAGTGATAAAGTAAATCGTGATTTTAATGAATAAACTTTTTACTGTTTTGCAGTAATTTAAATTGGTAATATTATTCTAAAAAACTGTTAATCTAATTAGCATCAAATTAGATATGGTGAAAGTTTAAAGAATTATACCGGAACTGTTTCACGGATTTTGCATAATTTTAAGGTTTTGACATAATTTTGTGTATCCTAAAAATGTTTAATTCACGGTAAAAATTATCGATTATTTTTTAAAAAATCTCAAAAAATACTTTTTTGTTGAAAAACCACGCGAATGGTCCATGGGGAATACCAGAAGACACCACTGTGCAAAATTTTGTTCACTTTTAATGTGCGGTTTATCTGTTTAAGTAAACGAACTGTTTTAGGATTCAAATTCACTCTTAAAACCAATACAAGAAAAAAAAATGTATCAAGAAAGAGAAACCTGTTATTTTTTTAGCGCTTCTTTAACTTTAACTAAAGAATTTTTTTTTTGTAAACATCTGGAAAATATTAAAAGGAAGGTCTTTACTATTAGGTAGAGATAATTAGTTTTTCTAAATATTATTATTTTGCGCATTTATATCACATTAATTTGGTTAAAAAATGGGTTCTTTAGTGAGCCGAATTGCTCCTGTACCTATACAAAAAAAAATTATTTATATATCGGTGACCACAAAAGCGGTTAACTCAAATGGTATTTTGGTAAGTTGTAGGATAAAATATTTTCCAAAAACAACAAATATTTTTTTCTAAAATTCAGTTTTACCATTTTGTTCCATATTGCCTTAAATTTGGTGCCCTTAAGACGTAAGTCCCCCTATCACATAAAATTCTGTTTCGACCCTGTTTCCTAATTTGTCAATCCACTTCTCCTGACGATAGCCATAAAACAATTTTCCTAGGCAAAAGTAATGGCAATAAATAACCACTAATATATATCCCATCTAAGGACCACCCTGAGATTTATTATAGGCATAATCGGCTGAAAGAGAAAAAGGCCTAACCGTCACTTTTGTAAAAAACGTTTTATGTGCTTCATCAGGTTATATTCAGAATTTAAACGTTAAAATGCTTTTTGACTGATTAATTTTAAGACATTTCAGGCTTTACCAATACACCCAATATTAAACTCAAAAGTAATGTGAGACTCACAGCCACTTCAAACCCTCGTCAAATACAAAATAAAATGTAGATTCCTTAGCTGGCGAGGATCAAACAGGCACTTTATAGGCAGGTCTTAAATCTATACACTTAATACCAAATATCTCGTTAACAGTTGATTTTCAATCGAATCGGATCATAATAATGTTGATTCTCCCTCAAAAAAGGTAATTGTAGCCGTAGACCCGGATTTTGCACTTGTGGTGCTTATCAGTACGGTTCTAGGAGTTAGGAGATAAAATGATGTTGTCATGATAAAAAAATCTTCTCTACAGAGGATGATATAGTTATTTTTACAACTATCCTAAGCTATGGTTTTAATAATTTTAAAAAGGAAATAGTGAGGGTGAAAACCTAACTCACTACATCTTTTGGAAACGGAAAATATCCCTAAAGGAATACAGTCAGGAAATATTTATAATTTTTGTAAATCGTGTGTCTATGTGACAAGGAGTAGGTTTGTACCCGATCCACTTTTCAAAAATTTAGAATATAAAATAAATATTTTCAACAGGTTATTAGTGCTTTACCTACCGTTTAAGAAATTACAAAAAATCTGACTTTTCTACGCTCCCCAAATATAATTCGTAGTTTAAGGGTTAAGCCTTTTTTCCTTACAACCGACGATATACGGGCTAAGAAAGTGGGTTTTCGCCCCCCCAAGCAAGCATCCAATTTTTTTCGTGAATTGATTTATGATTTTCAAGTATTTCCGAGAGTGAATGATATAACTCTTGTGCAGAAATGTTTACGAATAATTTTCTAATATACCATAGTATCCTGAAAAACACTACTGACAAATATGAACGATTATATACTGACAAACGCAGAAAGCAGAAAATAACATGTAAAAACAAAATGATTTACCACGCTTGTTTTGCAAGTCAAAACATATAGCGAGAGGGTGATTCTAAAGATGTGTAAAGTAGATAAAAGTTCATAAAAAACTTATTTATAAACAACATTGATCTCTTGACATCTTTTACTTACTTTCCAAACTATAAAACATCAGATTGGCATTATTATAAATGGGCACTGTAGGTGAAATGTTCTCGACATTTTAATTTACAAGAATAGACTAAAATTGGGGATTGTGGGCTTAATTAACCAGTGTGTAAAGACAACCTTGCTTGGCACGTTATTTTTTTTTCAAGGGTATCGAAGGAAACTCTTACATAAGACCGTCCAATCCATCCAGTCCCCCGACAAAGTCTCATCCCACTGTCAATCCCATATTATGGCTCCGACCAGCCTAATGGATGATGGCCAGAGTCACTGCACTGCAGCCATTACTGGCTTTGATTCGAGTTTAACCACTCCATTAGATTTATCCCCTGTACGAGTTTGTCCTTAATGGAGTAGTTCCTAGTGGTTGTCGGATTTAGTTCAACTTCCCCATGGGCCTATACCGCCCATATTCGGTAGCCAGAGTCTCGTCTGTTTGAGACAGGGAGCATGGTCTCCAACTGTTCTGATCAGTTATGAAGGTTACGTTATATTCGCATCATTATCCCTTACTCCCCCTCCCCCCCGTTATGCGCCCGCTTTTTCTTTCTTTTCTCCTTTTATAAGGGATGGAGGGGTCGTGATTCCAGGACAAGTTAACATGTCTTAGTAAGGGTCTGGCCCTTCTATGTGGATATATAGTCCTTTTCTGGTGAAGCCAACGGGCACTCACAGAAGTGTGTCTGAGTTTATTTTCGCCAAAATGTTTGGCACATATTTTCTACTCGGCAATAAGAACAGAGATGACCTACTGCCCCCCTCCCTCGAAAAAAAATTTCTATTTTCTTATTCTATAACACCTCTTATCTTTCTTTTATGGTAAAAGTCAATTTTGGAGATTTATCCTAGACCTCCAAACAAAGCCATTTAATATTTGTTTTTTGCATAATACAGTCTATTTTAAAAAAGGTTAGCCAGTCTTCCTAGTAATGCTGTATAACCCGCCATATAAGTATATAATTACGTTTTCCGGACATTTATAGATTTTTCCCACTGGTTTTATGCTGCCACTACCTTATTCAATTTAAAATGAATTGCTTTTGATGATCATCTCAGAGTTTTTATATAACCGTGAGGAAGAAACAAAATTCCTAAACATTTTTGACCACGGCGCATTTTTCGACAATTATTTTTATTTTCTACCATAACCGATACAACCGTCCAATCCACACCCCCTATAGGGTCACTGGATCCTGAAACCTGCGGTCCCAGGGGTAGCGACACGAGTCACGTGACCGCACTCGTTTTCCCATGGACGTTTGTGAAAAAAAACTCGTTTTTATACAGTCTGAGATAAAAAAAAAACTGTTTTAATAAAACTCAGTTTTATATAGGTTAAGAAAAAAAAATGTCACTAGGTTATTTTTGTTCTGGAAAATTGTACGGTGTTATAATAATATAATTTAGGAGATATTTGGAGAATTTTTTAAAAATTGCTAAAAATAATTTTCTTTTAATTATTATTTCTTTGCTTTATACACGTTGAAACTTTATTAATAATTAAGTATAATCTAATATAACCTAATACTGTATTAACAATATTCAATACTGCAAGATTTTCTTATACCGAATATCCAAAACTATATAAGATAGGTACCTATATCTATTTTATTATACCTAACCTAAAATGTAGGTTGGTAGTTCGTAATAGTTTTTGGTATAAGGCTTGTTGTGACGTGTGGTGTGAGACAATACAAAGCTTTTTTGGTTGCGATTGTGATATTTTATTCATGTACTTAAAATAATTTCCCAAAGCCCTAACAAATAACCCCACATATATAGCAAAAATGTTGATATATTACCCAAATATTCTAGGAACATACGGAAATGTCCAAAACACATCTTGTGAATGTGTGTATCCATTAAATATTCAGTAGTAGGTACTTGGGTTCTGTTAACTTGCTTGTACGATTATATTACCTGTCCAAACTCTACCTAAAAACATCCTAATACCGAAATTATTCCAATAATTCTTGTGTAATACTAGCGGCATTATCTTGCATTCACGCGAAAATATACAAATATGCACTTAGATGGACACACGCGAATGGCGAACTTAAGTATTTTTTATTGTTTGAGGATTTTTGAACGTATAGGTATGAAAACGCTGCGGACAAATGTATGGAAATGTTTACAAAGATTTCATGTCAGTTTTGCATCAGTCAAAAGTGGTCAAAATTTATTTTTATTTTTTTTTAAATCGCCGCCAGGGCAAATTTGAGTTTTGCGCGAATTAGGTTATGTTTCCTGTCGCTACCCCTGGGACGGCAGGTTTCAGGATCCAGTGATCCTAAATCTCCCGACAGAGTCTCATCCCCCTCTGTCAGGTCAGCCCGATTGTGGCTCCGACCAGCCTGATGGCTGGCCAGAGTCACTGCACTGCAGCCATTATTGGCTTATTGTACACCTTTTGAATCTAGTTAACCCACTCCATTAGATTTATCCCCTTACGAGTTTGTACAGGCTTCTGGGTGGGTGAATAGTCCTTTTCGGGTGCGGGCACTCACAGAAATGTGACTGTGTTTATTTTGACTAAAGTGTTAGGGATATATTTTCTACTCGACACTAAGAGCAGAGCTGACCTGACCCCCCTCTAAAAAAAACGTGTATTTTACGAAATTTTAATCTTGGAAAATATATAAACTGGTTATTGTCTTAAATATTGTCAAAATTAGTAGTTTTTTTTTACTAAAGTAAATTCCTGAACATCTTTCTTTAAAGGGCTACCACCAGAGAACTTTTTAAACGCTGTTTTTACTTTATTTTTTTCAAAGTCGTCACTTTAGAGAAGGAGAAAAGGCAAGTACAACTAAAATCAATGTCAAGATTTAATATCAGGATCGTCTTTAGAAATACAGACGTCAACAAAATTACCATTATAACGCCCTCTTATCTTTACTATATCTTACTTATCAAGCAAAGCCGCAAAGTTCATTTAAAAATTGGTTTTTGCATAATACAGTTCATTTTAAAAACTGTTAGCCAGTCGTCCGAGTAATGCTGTATAACCCGCCATATAAATATATAATTACGTGTTCCGGACATGGTGGCAAAAATTCTGTTAAGTTTTTAACTTTAGGTCGTGTTGTAGAGGGTGTACGGCTCCAGTCAGAGGATTTTTTTACATTTCCTATTTTTAGAATAAAGTGCAGTGTTTTATGCTGCCACTACCTTAATTCAATTTTCTGTATTGTGTGTGTCTATTTAAAAATGAAGCAGTTGGGAAAAAAACTTTTAATTTTTGATGGCAATCTGTAACTCAGTAAAAGGTACGTTATAAATGAATTGGTGATTGCGCTTCTTTTTCCCTTTGGCGGTTGCTTTTGATGTTTGAAGTTTTTATGTGACCATTAGGAAGAAACAAATTTTCTAGACATTTTTGGCCATGGCGCATTTTCGACAATTTTTTTTTCTACCGTAACTGTATAATTACAATCAAAAACTTATAAGACCTCTTGTCAAAGAAACAGCAATAAGACCTAGCTTAATTAAAATATTGAAAGGGACTTAGGGTCCCGGAATACCTAAACTACCGGGAACTTTAAATACTAGATAGTTATTTACCTAACAAATGCGTAAAGTGATACTTTACCGCACGCGACGGCAGTTGACCGAATGGTCAAGCAGGCAAGGGAGGTAAAGATACTTTACGCATGTGTTAGGTACAAGATTTTACCTAAAAGCCTTAAAAATTCCCAAAAATTTTTTATAAATATCTGTATTTTAATTTTCTAAAATAAATGTAGTCACTTTACCGCACAGTGTGCCGTACAGTCCCATAACGTTAACTAGTAAGTGTTGTAAAGTGCACTTTACCGCAAGCGAGTAGGTAAAATACTATAACTTAGTAATTAATTTAAGCGAAACAGAAGATCCTGCAGTAAAATATAACTTTTTTTGTCTAAACAAAACTACCGAAACAAGGTCAGGCAGCATGTTTATCCATATCAATATACCTTGCTGTTCCCTTCCCTTACAATTATTTTTTGATCCGCTACTGCATATTCTAATGGTTTCACAAAAACAAAATTATGATTGTTTTCCACAAACCAAAACTACACTTTTTTGCACTCGACGCGCGTTTCGCTAACAATTTTAGCATCATCAGGAGACGATAAGCAATGAACTAAATTAATCTACGCTCTATCTTATATACAATCCTTTAGTGGGCGGAGATCTCCGTGTGTAGTAGTAGTGTAGTTTTGGTTCGTGGAAAACAATCATAATTTTGTTTTAGTGCAACCAAAGGTTCCAAATTCCCAACATAGTTCTAATGGTTTGTTCGGGTTCCGAATTTTATAACTGTCCTAGAACGTTTTAGAACTGCGCGTGATAGTTGCGCAATCGACGGGACTGTTCTGAACAGTTTACAATTTTTGGCCGTACCCGAACGCATTTTCATAAAATTGCCATAATAATAGATTGAAGAAGAAGAAGAAACACGTGATGTCATCCAGAGTGTCTTAATTGTGTCTTTTATTTTTAGCATAAAATATATATTTTAACGAAAATTTTCCATGATTTGGTTCTCATCATAGAGTTCCACAGTTTCTTCTACAAAATTCATAGCTTTTGTGTTTCTACAAAATTGCATTTTAAAAGCTGAATTTTTGGGTTAGGCAGGGATTCCTCTTCTTTAGGTCACACCACAGAGTACCGAACAGGGTGATCCGTGACAAAACCTTTATGAAAATACACGCGGATGATAAAATAATACAATACTACACTCTGGCTTTTTATTATTTTTCCTAAAAACCCATTTATTTGGGTATATTTTCAAGGAACAAATTATTTTTTCGAACAAACTTTACATGCGTAAATGAATTTGCGCATACGTCAGAAAATAGTCCTAAACAGTTCCATTTAATTTCGCCCGGCTTCACGAAACTGTACTGAACAGTATTGAATCGGTCCTGGACAAATTTTCGGTAGTAACCCAAACACAAAACTTTTCAGTTCAGAACAGTTGTGGTCGAACCAGAACGCGTTTTTTTAAGCGCGCATGGGACCGTTTAGAACAGGAAATTTCGAGGAATCCGAACAAACCATAAGAAAGAGGAGAAAATGGATTTTAAACTACAGCTCCCATTTAGCTGTATGATTACTTATGTTACCGATTTTAGTACCTAAGTTGGATGAAGAACGAAAGCTGACGGGTTAATAACGTTAGTTTCTCAGTGCTTACAGTTTCTTGAACGGATCTTGTTATGTTGAATTTTGTAATTCTTACTGACTCAATTATAGTTCATTCAAATTCTAAAATATTCCAAGAAACGCTTAAAATTGACAGACTGATGGGGAAACCCATAAAAATAGTATAAGATACTACAAGGTAGTTTAAGAAATACCAAAAAAAGTCAGGATTTTAATCATTTAACAGCTAATTTCCCTGGAATTTACTGAAGTATTTCTTTAAAAAATGAGTATTTTAACCTCGTGCCATAGACAGTCGGGCAAACGGTATAAACTCTTTATTAGGTTGAAAATATACGAACAAGCGTGTTTTTACCATTAATATGAAAGTGTACATGGTGCATTGGTCGACTCGGATGCCGATGTTACTGACTATTTTCCGAGCTTTTTTCTTCAGAGAATTTTAATGGGGCTGGCATCATTTGAACCAATAGGAGATAAGTTACAGCGCAAATTTTCACCAGTGCAAATTGTCGATAATTTAAACACGTACAAATTGTAATGTTTGATTTTATTCCCAATGTGGACTTGTCAAGAACGCATTTTTGAAAAAAAAATAAGTGGAAAATAATAGACTAGGAAACAAATTCCAACTTTTTTTTCCTAAACAAGAACTATTGTAACAAGTGTAATTTATATAATATTTCAAATATAGGTCTATACTTATTTTAAGACATTGTGGTTTTTTACTTTAAGCGGACGCTATACTTAATTCAAATTTTTTATTTGCTTGTTTCGAACACTGCTTTACGTTGTATTGATGTCAAATGCTATTCGAACGAGAATAACATGTTTTTAACGCAAAAGTAACGATACTTCAATGAAATAATATTTTATACTTATTAATAAAAAATTATACTTACCTCAAATAGTTCTTATACTTGATTGAAACCGACCTTATATTTCACTTAACACCAATTGTAATTAAAACAAAAGTAGCATATATAAAATATATGCTAATATAATAATGTTATTTTACTATAACGTAGCGTAACTAGCGTAAGCCCGCCACTTGCAAAATAACCCTTCTTCAATAGCCATGCTGATTCTGTCCCGTAGCAGAATCATATCAACATGATTATCGGATACAAATTGAAAAGTCTTACAAAAGTCTCTTTTCATACCCTATAACAAAAAAAAAATCAAATCAATGTGCAAATTACTACACGGAAAAAATCTATTCTATATTTAAGAATAGCTCTATTCTTGAAAAATTACATTTGCTTTAAGGATATTATTCTTAGTGTAAGAATAGGGATTATTAGAATTAAGCCATTACCTATTCTTGATCTACGAAGGCTCTTATACTTAAATAGAAACCAAATATACTTTAAATAAGAAGAAGCGGTAATTTAAATCAAAACCAAAGCTATTATTAAATCAAATAATTTCTAGAGGTAAACCGATAAGAGTTTATTATTCTTGCAAAAAACAGGTAGTTTGCTTGGACTAAAACCAGAAATTCTTCTTTGAAAACGAAAACATATTAAAACCAAGTCGAAAAAAAAACTTCTCACAAGAAAAAGATATATCTTGACCTATGATATTGATAAGTCAACATGAATTGATGGCCATCTTTTTATTTTTACTTTTTTACGTAATTGGATAAAATAAAATGTGGTTATAGGTCTCTTTTTTGAGATATCAGCCGCCATATTGAAAAGCGTTATAGATGAACAAAATTTTTTTTAACAATATTGTTGGACTTGACCTTCTTATCTTTGTTACCCAATTTGGTTCTCTTGGCTTTAATAAATGATGAATAGCGCCCTTTAGTACGTTATTTTTGCAATTTGTTAATTTTGCTGGGGTATAGTTAGGCCAACATGCCTAATAGTTTAAGGTACATTTGAAGTTGGTCCAACAAAACGTCGAATTCTTAAGATTTTTTGAAGAGAAAATGGCAAAAATATTGTTTTTTGGGATTTTTAGGGTCATTTAAGGTCGGATGACCTTAAAAGTAAATTTTTTAGAATCATCGTTCTCGAGTTATATGGAAACGAGTTGCGAAAGTTGTATTTCTTATAATTTTTGGCCGCCTTCTACATGGATGCGAACAAAACACCCGGTAACACTTGATAAAAAATCCCACGGGATAGAAATTATAGACATATGGAATATATAATAGGAATAAAGACAATACCACACAAGGACATTATTGGCGTCCCATTTGAGGACCCTCACTGAAGGCCCAGGGCCTATCAACATTTTAGTGAGGAGGTACCACTAGTAGTACGTTTTTGGAAAGCTTGTTAAAAATGAAATCCTATTAAATAACTTTTCTGTCAACCCATGTGTTAAAAATTTTTAAAGAAAAACAAAAATCATCTTGTGCTTTGAATCTATTTTGCTTGTATGTATACCTAGTAAATTTAAAAAAAAAGGTTATTAGGCTGCGCCTTCAAATAGGGCGCCAATAATCTTTGTCTGGCAGTGTATTTATTCCGCTTAATAAATAAAGAAACATATAGTTTATTTTGAAGCTAAAACAATTGACAAAAAAAAGGTTTTTTTAAAAAATTTTTACACATGGGTTGACAGATGTCACAAAAAGTTATTTAATCGAATTTCGTTTTTAACGAGCTTTCCAAAAAGGTGCCACAAGTGGTACCTCCTTATGAAAAAAACGTTGTTATGCCCTGGTCCTTCAGTGAGGGGTATTTTTTTTATTCCGCTTAGTAAATAGAGAAATATGTAGTTTATTTTGAAGCTAAAAGAATTTAAAATAATTTTTTAAAAATTTTTGACGCATTGGTTAACAGATGTCAAAAAAAATTACGTTAAATTTATAAACGGTGCCACAAGTGGTAACTTCTTTAAAAAAAAATAGTTGGTGGGCCCTGGGCCTCTGGTTGGGGGCCCCAACTTTTTTTTTATCATGGGAGGAAAGTCAGTAAAAAATCATTAAATATTCGCTTTTAGCTTGTTTTGAAACCTCTTCCCTAAAGCCGCTAGAAGCACCGTTCCATTTAAAGAATCCACCCTGTATATAAATTGGAAATGGAAAATTAACGTAAATTCTAAATTGTTAGTTATATTTTTATATAATATTGCTAGGAATTAGTCTGTGAGAGTGACCTTTGTGGGTGTTTTGAATTTTAGTAAAGCAAGACAGTCAGTATATACACATTAAGGACAGATAGGTAATTATCATAATTAGTATGGATCTATAAAACCAGAGCAAACTGAGATTGTTGCAAGAAAATAAGTAAGATTTTGCTATTTTGGTATACCAAACCATTTCTGCTGTTCCCCAGTGCTATGCACTTAAAATAATACCCATGATAATTGCTTTTAAGTTCCTGCTTAATCTATCGTTTAGTAGTCACCAAAATATTTCGCCATATTAAACATAAACAGAATTCCAAAACTAATTCTCCTAAGCGCATGAAATAATAAAATATATTTTGAAATAATGCCAAAATCACGTACTCAAAATGCAATTTATGTTTATGATAAATTACGCGTAATCATTTTTCCATTTTCTATTGTAAAGAACGGACAAATATGAAAATTATTGCTTTAAATAATATCAATTATGGAAAATTTGAATGCATTTTATATTATTTTAGTCTCCTAATTCGAGCTATTACTATAACCTTTAGAAAAATCAACAATATTAAAATAATTCAAATCGACATTTATGAATGGTTTTTCTGACGTAAAATTGACTGCATTTATAACTGATTACTAAAATCATAATTTTCAGCACTGTCCATAAAATACAATACAATAGCTTACCGATTTAAACTTTTGTTTTTCGCAGATATGCCAAGTCAATTATTTCAGAAAAATGATATTTATAATTTTTTATTTCTTGCGTTGCAAAGTGGGCGGAATGAAATATCCAGTGAGACAAAACTATATGTCTACTTAGAAGTACAAAAAATTAATAAATCATCATTAACTCGCCAAAGCTTAGTGGACATTCTATTTATTACAAAGGGTGCTTGGAAACACGAACCTCTTTTTATTAATTCATAACATTTTTACTGAAATAAGGACATACTATTAAATGTGTGGTGAAGGTCGAGAAAGGTGAAATAAATGAACAGATTTATCGTTTTCTTTTTTTGTTATTTTAGGAGAATCCCGAGCCCTTAACCCCAAGTGTACCCCACAGAAGGGTTTCTAAATCAGGAAATATATGGTTAAATTAAACTTGTCTGATTAAATTGAGAATGCGGGTCTCTATTATCACGTCAATATATCTAACAACTTTATTTATTATACATTTTATCCCTTTTACACCAATGCACTGAGGAGGGGTTTATGGGAAAATTAAATTTGTCCTATTAAATAGCGAATAGTTTTTATCGTCATGTCGTTAATTCATAAAAATTAAAATGAAAAAAAATATATAAAACTCAAAAAGTGGCAAAAAGATGCAAACCAATTACAGATGTGTTATAGAGAATACTTTTAATTTTATACCAAAATCAAATAAATCTTTTTTACCTATTTTTTTTACAAGTTGTAAAAATAGTATTGTTTTTATTCATAACGTGAAGCACACATTGCAACAACTTAAGGTTGGCATAAACTTTGCAAAACAACACAATGGTTGCTGGTTGCGCAGTGTCTCAGATAAGTTCGATTTTGTTTTTTTGTAAAATCATGCCTTACGACGGTTTTAATACATAATAACCAAACGGGTAATTCTACCTTAGTTTTAGATGATAAAAAGTCCAAAATTTTGAAATTTTAATTTCGGGGTTTGTCTTACTAGATAAAGTTCAATTCCGCCCACTGTGCGTTATCCAGATCAAGGATAAGATATTAGAGTCCCTTAAAAGACGTAACGTAATCATAAAGTTCAACTCTACAGGAATTTCTGATGTTGATCTTAGATGGCGCCAAATTAAATGATTTAGAACTGTAGAAAGCATTGGCTAAATAAGCGAACCAAAATAGTGTATTTGAATATTTTTTTCGTTTTTGTTTCGTTTATTAATCAAAGTATAAAAAAATATTCTCAAATGAATCGAGGATTTTACGGTACATAATATGATGGATTCCCTTTAAAAAAAATGAATTAAGATTTACCCTTTGTACTGCCAATACCATGTTTTTGTTGGAATAATAATTATTTTCAACCGATAGCAACAAAGAGGGTTGACTGGCAAAACTGAAAATTTTGTTTGATTTGGAAAATTAAACCTGCCTTAAACAATGACGTTGATATTTCGGGGACGTCACCTGCCTGACGAAATTTAATAATGGAACAGTATAGTGGCATTTATATTTCCGGTAATTGACTTATGGAATAAATGCCAAGCTCGGTTTAAACGTACAATAACTATGGAAATAATGTTTTATATTTTTTAGGGTTCAAATTTATGCACACAGATGCAGAAAAAAATATAGTAAAATTTAATACGGCTCGCGAGGTTTTATCTTGAGGCTTTTTATAGATGGCAAATAATATCGTAATAAATAAGGCCTTGCCTTGAAAATGGAGGATTTTTTCCGAAATACGTAGGCTAATAGACATATAAAAAGTTTTAAGCAGATATTGAACTTTATTTGTCTTTTTTCTCCCTCAAAAATAAGAATTTAGTTCTTCTTTTGTAGTTCTCTCGTTGTCACCGTAAAGTTAAAATTTTTAATTTGCGCCCATTTTTTTAATAAAAATGTATTTCTTAATTTTTAGATTTGTTCCCTAAATCTTCCATTTTGAATCCGCCATATCGAAATTTTCAAATCTGATCAAAATTTCATATCCCCTTCCCAAAAAGTGTGTACCTAATAATACCATATTATTATTGTATTATCACCGGACCTATAAACGCATACCAAATTTGAACACACCACTTAATTTTTAGATTTGTACCCTTAATCGTCCGTTTTGAATCCGCCATATTGAAATTTTCAAATCTGATCAAAAATTCATAATCCCCCTCCTTAAAAACCCCTCATTGAAAATTTTGATTGAAATCGAACAAACTAAAGCTTTTTTCCCCTCCACTTCCTTCTTTAGAGGCAGGTGGGTACCTAAGAATACCATACTATTGTATTTTCAGCGGAACTATAAACGCATACCAAATTTGAATACAGTCGGATGTGGATAATAAAATTGGTTAGCAAAACATGTATGTATGTATACCAATTTTGGTTGAAATCGGACAAACTTATTTTCCCACCTAGACTCGTAGGGAGGAGGGGTGCCTAATAATAACATATTATTGTATTGTCACCGGAACTATAAATGCATGCCAAATTTGAAGGCAATCGGATTTGTTTAAGTTAGTTAAAATTGGTTAGAAAATGATGACCAAAAATCGTCCATCTTAAATCCGCCATTTGAATTTTCAAAATTTGATTAGAAATTCGTTATTTCCATCCCCAAGTGCGCCGACACACCAAATTTCAACGAAATCGGCTGTCAATTTCATCACACTATATTCTTGTGTTGTTACGGAAACTATATAGCCATGCCAAATTTAAAGCCGATCGGATGTCGGAAAGTTGGTCAAAATTAAGTTGCAAGATTCCACCCGAACAAACATATCTAGTTAAATACATTGCATTGCTTTTACATTGAGTATGTATAGTGTTTTTGAGGCTTTAAACATGTTATAAATAACAATCTAAGGTAAGCATTAAAAAGAACCGTATATTATTGTCATACTAGTCCAGATGTTTACGGACAAGGCGACAAAGGAGCTGTCAATTTCATCACACTATATTCTTGTGTTGTTACCGAAACTATATAGGCATGCCAAATTTAAAGCCGATCGGATGTCGGGAAGTTGGTCAAAATTAAGTTGCAAGATTCCACCCGAACAAACATATCTAGCTAAATATATTGCATTGCATTTACATTGAGTATGTATAGTGTTTTTGAGGCTTCAAACATGTTATAAATAACAATCTAAGGTAAGCATTAAAAAGAACCGTATATTATTGTCATACTAGTCCAGATGTTTCCGGACAAGGCGAAAAAGAAGCCTAGTCTGGATCTAGACGAGTACTTTAATGACATTTTGCAGCCATGTATCGTACAATGTTTTATTTCATACTGTTTTATATTTTATTTATTAAAAAAAATATATTTCTTTTTGATAAATCAGCGGCAATAGATATACCAAAAAAAGTAATATACACAGTTAATTATCGGGTTTATCAGCATTCGTATCCTTATCTCTATCGAGTCGACCTATCGAGCGGGTGTACTTCTAAACTAATGGTGAATGCCTCACAGCTCCAGCTGACCAAATGCGTCAAAACATCTTTTCGTACGCAGGGACGGTCGTAACGTTACGACTCCCTTATCATACCTAACGAGGTTTTCGTGCATTTAATCAGCTGGAGCTGTCACGTATACGCCATGATTTTAAAAGTGCAGCTACTTGATTGGTGGACTCGATAGAAATAAGGATACGAATGCTGAAAAAATTGAAAATTAACTTTAAGAGTCTATTGTCGTTTTTAATTGTTTTAACTATTACTTTTTTATTTGCTTTATATCTATTAAAAACATTAAATTTTCAAAAAGTTCAAAAAAGCGAAATAGATGTGGGATTCCCCTGGATATTGAAAATGTTGTAGAAATGTTCTTATTTAATGGATTCGTAACCAAAATTTCAAATAGTTCTTTTTTGCGTAACTTAATTGCAACGTGCATTGATAAAAATTGTTCAGAAATAACTCTATAAACACTAAATTTAAGTTTCAGTCCGGTAAAGTTACTTTACCAGACTAGTGATGTAATGTATAATTTCCCAGACTGAAACCGGTAATGTAATGGAGTATTACAATACAGTATGAAATAAAGGAGAGAATTGTTTAAAGTATGAAAAAATTCGGGCGTAACCTCAGTTTACGCAATTCAGTGTTAAGACAGGTTTGTTTAAGTTGGAGAATTTACATTTTTGATTATTCAAGTCTTAAAGTTTAATATAAGGATGAAAATGACTTTCAAACGCATACTGTAATATATGCGGAGATTTTAAAAGTCGTTATTACTGTAGACTTAAACCGCTTTTACCCAAACGACCAATTATAAGATTAAACCTATTTGGGAAATAACCTGCACTTACCGATTATATCCCGAAAACGTACTAAAATACAACCCTTTTAAACGAGTTTTGTATATAGATACACGTTAGCTCTGAAACGTTTTATTTGCTACAAACATGCGAGTGGTATAAGAGTAAAATTCGACTAATATTCGAAAAATGATAATATTTCAAATATATATCGAAACAGTAGTATTCGTTGTGCATGAATATCGTCATCAGCAAGTATATGGGTTAAAGCAGTTTTCTCATCAAGCGTACCTAGGGGTAATACATAGACCAGAGTCCTTTTCCTTCAGTTTGTAACGTGTTATTTTGTGTGATGGCTTAAATTTCAGAAGTTTTGCCTGCGGTGCAATAACGTCATTAATTATTTCAATTTTTGTTTAATTCCAAGCAATTTTTGTCAACAGCCATTCAAAAAGACATTTTTAGTATAATTTTTCTAACATCTTCACTTGCGGCGCATTTATAATATCTGTAATTGAGACTATATATGACTGCAACTCACCTCTTCTTGGCTGCTAGCCCAATCTTACTATTTTAAAAAGATTTAGAAACCGTGAGAATGTTTTGTTTAAAGTGCAAAAATTTTCATCTGCGGTGCTATAACATTAATAATTGTTACAGCATTAGTTTAATTACACTAGTCTACAAAAAAAAATTTCTCGAGCCCTGGCACCATTCCTACTGATTCTTCAAATATAGCTCCCATTTTTTTCTACCAGCCACCATTTTTGGGGGCATAAATTTAATTTGAAGGGTGAAAATGATTATTGTGGTTGTAAACAATAATAAATAAAAAAGTATTTACCTTTTTGGTGCTTGCTTTCCTTTTATACCCTGAAGTACAACTTTCTCGTCCTAAAGACCAGCAGTAATCCGCCAACATGCTGGCATTTCACTTTCCTAGAAATTTCTTCTCCACCTTAACGATTTGATGAAACTGTATTTTGTATTAATCCGGGACTACTCTTAAATTTTCAGGTAAGAAGTCCAAGTGCGAGTGAAGGAATTGCACTTTAAGTGACATGTTACATCCCAGGGCCTTGTACGCTAACAGCAATTCTTCAACCTGAGCGATATAATCAACACTTTTGTGGTTACTCAAAAAGTGCTTACCCACGTTTTGAGATGCAAACCAAGCTTCTTTTTCTTTTTGATTCAGGTGTTTAATAAACGTCGAATCCTGGAAAAGTTGGCTAATCTGGGGAGCCACAGAAACTCCTTCCTCACTTCCGCTAAGACGGGGAAATTTACGGTGGGATTTACTAAAAGGGTTTAGTCTATTTTAGAACAGTCCTAAGTTTAAGTGAAATTTTTGGTTTTAAGCATTTTAAACCAACCTTTCTTGAGTTTTCGATATAGTTTGAATTATGAGAAAAATTTAAATGAATTTTTTCATTGAATAATCATCTTAACACAATCTTTTGTTGGATATAAGGAGAATGTTTCAATTTAGAAGAAAAGAACATTAAAAAATTTATACCCACGCAGGTTTTAAATGGTAAGGACTCTGTAGAATAAATTAAAATTGGGGATATATGTCACTCTAATTAAAACTTACCCTTATTGATTAATTTTTCCAATTAATACTTAATGTTACACAATGATTTTGATGGGTAATAATAAAATAAGATGTAGATTAATTTTGTGTTTATTTAAAAGATGTTTTTATTTACGAAATGTATTAAAAAACTGAAATGCAAGTTTTGTTTAACTTTCTGTCATTGTCGAAATGTCAGTTTTAAAATATTAGCTGCGTTCAAATCACTAACAGCGAGTTCGGATCTCTTACCTCTGCTTTACCTTGACTTGCACCAACCTCTACTGATAAAAGCTACTGTTTTTAAATGAGTTGGGTTGAATAAGGAAAGTTTTCTTGACTGAGCTTTTAGATCACTTCAATGTTTTAATTTCAGCTTATAAATAAATTAATAAAGTTTATTTTTTTGGGTTTTTTTTTTGTTTGGTATATTTTTCGTGCATGACCAGTGACCTTCACTTATGTTTGTTTTGCCTCATAGTGCCTTCATATATATATTTTTTATGCTGAAAACGGGTTCAGAATATGGCGTTTTTCTGGACAAAATTGGAGGTGTTTTGTTGGTTAATGAACAACTTGGGATATTAATTCTTAAAATCAATTAATCCTTGTAAAAACGGTTACTTAGGGAAATTATAAACAAAATTATTACTAATTGCCACAAAATAATCCTTTCTGGGGCCACCCCCCAGAGGTGGTCTAAAAAATCACCAACTTTATAACCTCAATTAGAGATAATGAAGCTATTGTGTGCCAAATTTTTGGCGTATTCACCATTTGTCGTTTTGAAACCTGTCAAAAAAAAAAATAGTTTTAGGGCATATTCTCCTAAAATATGGTATATTTTGAGAAAAAAAAGCAGTTTTTTCGTGTTATTTTGCAATATCAATACAAAATAATAAATAACTTTGTGTCTTTTCTGTACGAGTGTGATTTTTAAAAATTGTTTTAAAAGTTAGTACCCCCCACAGGTGTAAATATATATACCTGTAGGGGATAGTATTTTACATCTTAGTAAATCCCACTGTTAGTTTTTAAAAATTGAAATGCGTTACTTGTCTTTTCCATTGCTTTCACAAGCTGTTTGATCAATCCGAGTTTGATGTCCAAAGGCGGCAAGTAAATATTCTCCTTCGAAAGCACAGGATCATAAGCGACACTTTTCTGACCGGGAGTAAAACTTTCTCGCACAGGCCAGTTCCGTATGTATATTTGTCTCAGGTTCGGTTGTCCCCTTCATAAAGGAAGCAGCAATATTTAGTGAAACCCAATTGCAGTCCTTTGAGTAGAGCAACAACTTTTAAGTGAGCGCAAAACTGAAATATGTAAAAAACAAGTAAAAACTATACAATAAAAAGAGGAACAATCGATCATGTTTATTAATCTTTTTACAACTTGAGCAAGAACCCCCCTCCCCTAAAAAAAGTCTACCGCCTTGCTACAAATGTTCATGTTTCAGAACACTTAACGTCTATGGTAACTCAGAAATAATAATGGAAAAGCCAAAATAATCCTTTGACTCCCACCAAACCATCAAAAAGCAGTAGAAATAGGTAATCTTCCCGAAAACGGGTGGTGATGAGATGGATTCTGGAGGTCATTTTACATAAGAATCGGCATGAATGATATCACAGCCAATTTTCATGCAGACCAGTGTTATACGCAATTTTTCGTCGAAAATATTTAAATTTTCTAAAAAATATAATTTTTTAAAAATTTTGACCATCTAAAACTTAATTTTGGACAAAATCTGCAATTGAAAAATAAATAAGGGTTTTTATAGACACTACCCTATCACAAAACCTAATAAACGGCTCCCCCCTTTGCCCATAAGTTCAAGAGCTTAGCCCCCCCCACATTTAGGGACCCAGTGATACCCCTATAGGCTTATAAAAACAAAGTTTTACACAAAATACCTATAAACAATTTTTTTGGGGGGTTACTGTTTTAAAATTATTTTGTTACCCATAGATGATAATTCCAGTTTTTTACCAAAAAAACTAAACCAACGAAAAAATGCGTTACGTGCAAGTTTTTTATGGTTTTAATATGCAAAATTTCAGCCATTTCGATTAATATGATATTTAGCTTTTTTGGCGGAAAATAATTTTAGGCAAGTATTTTACAATTACAAAAAGTTATGTGAAATATTGCTTTTATGAAATGTTTTTACAGTGGATTTACAATACGCGCTTATGTTTTGAGGTCTCTTTTCATACCCTAAAACAAAAAAAAATCAAATCAATGTGCAAATTACTACACGGAAAAAAATCTATTCTATATTTAAGAATAGCTCTATTCTTCAAAAATTAAATTTGCTTTAAGTATATTATTCTTAGTATAAGAATATGGATTATTAGAATTAAGCAATTACCTATTCTTGATCTACGAAGGCTCTTATACTTAAATAAAAACAAAATATACTTTAAATAAGAAGAGGCTGTAATTTAAATCATAAGAGTTTATTATTCTTTCAAAAAACAGGTAATTTACTTAGACTAAAACCAAAAATTTTTCTTTGAAAGCGAAAACATATTAAAACCAAGTCGAAAAAAACTTGTCACAAGAAAAAGATAAATATTGACCTAAAATATGTTACTAATTGATTGAATCATACTTTAAACTTAGTTTAACTACAAAGGTTTAATTTGGATCAAGTCTTTTTATTATTCCTATAAAGCAGTTATTTTTAAAATAAGAAGAGCTGTACTAAAAACAAGAAATATCCCAATATCGAATTGCACCGTAAGACCGCTTGGCTAATCCATTCTCCCTCTTTGTTGTTTGGTATGGGGGCAACAAAGACTTAATGGCATTCAGTTTCAGGTTTTCATCTCAACATCTATCATTTAATATAGGTAAAACTATACTCCTATATCTTTAGTTTAAAGGTTCGGTTTATTATAATCGCCTAAAAAGTTAAATACTTCCCTTATATTAATAGGAGAAACCGAGTACCATTATGTATACCCACGGTTGTTAAGAAGTTTGGATGAAGTGGCGAAAGCACCTATTGTTTGGCACGGTCTTGGCCGCCTTTTTGCAAGAGCGCTTCAGAGCGTGCTGTCGCGAGAGTCGGTTCGAAATGGTGGTCATAACATCTCGCTGGCAGCTTGCGGAAGTTTTCTGATATATGCGTGAGCCGCAGAAAATCGGCACTGGAAGTACATCACATAATCCGCCTATGGAAATGTGAGTCTTCAATTTGTATGCAATAATCGTGTTGATTTGGTACGGGACTGAATCAGCATGGTTATAGGAGAAGCGTTATTTTGCAAGTGACGGGCTTACGCTACGTTATAGTAGAATAACATTATTATATTATCATATATTATACATATGCTACTTTTGTTTTAATTGCAATTGGTGTTAGGTGAAATAGAAGGTCGGTTTCAATCAAGTATAAGAACTATTTGAGGTAAGTATAATTTTTTCTTAATAAGTATAAAATATTATTTGATTGAAGTATAGTTACTTTTGCGTTAAAAACATGTTATTCTCGTTCGAATAGCATTTTACATCAATACAACCTAAAGCAGTATTCGAAACAAGCCAAGAAAAACTTTGAATTAAGTATGGCGTCCGCTTAAAGTAAAAAACCACATTGTCTTAAAATAAGTATAGACCTATATTTGAATTATCATATATATTACACTTGTCTTAACGCTAGTCACGCATTATATTTAAGAATAGGATATTACTTGGATAAAGAATAACTAGAGTTGAGGATATCGAAGATGAAGCTATTCTTGGATCAAGATTAATAATCTTGTTCCATGAAGAGCTTTTTTTCCGTGTATTTATGCGCACTTACTTATATTTTACTTCGGACATGGTAACTTAATAGTACAATTACGAATTTAGAAACTGGCAACTAGCTTCTAATCAGTTTCTAATGGACGGTGGAAACGTATTTTTACAGTGCAATGAATGAAAGTTCGTACTCATGTTGTCAGGTTGAAATTGAAAATGAACTATTTTGAAGACGAACTGTACTAGGCTTTAGGCCTTGTCGTTTCCTTTGGCGTTAATTACGTTTTTTGTCGTCTTATAATAAAAGATATTATAGACAAAAATCTGCTGTTTTTACGAAATCTACTGATCCTTTTATCTATGACCTTCTGCTTTCCTCAAATTTGACCTGGCAATGCTGCTTCTCATTTCGTACTTCTGACGTAGAAAATTTCTTAGTTGTTACATGCCTCTACCAACACCGTTCTCAACTAAAAAGCCAGTTAACTCTTATCTCTTCAGTGCATTTTAGCCAAAGATTGCCGCCATTTTTATAACCAAATTGACATGTAAAACATGGAGTTTTTGTCAGTTGGGTGTCAATATGACCGGTATAGTAGCCTAAAGGATACTAAATCAAAAAAGAGTTAACTGACTTTTTAGTTAAGCAGGTGTTGCCTCTACCCGCCACATATACGGCAAAAGACCAATATACGGGGACAAAATTATTTAGGTCCTCCCCTTGGGAATATGTCAAACATAATGTTCGTCTGCAAAAGTAATGTAGCAACGGACTCTTTTTAAGTAAATGCCCATATAAAACGTGATTTTAAACATTTTTTTCTTATAATCTTTTTATTTGCGCCGGAAGGTCAGTTTAAAAAATTAGCCCAATGACATATCTTTGCGGGACTCTGATTAACGGCCTTAAAATTGTAACAATTTTAAGGTATACTTACTTATAAATACAGAAATTTAAAATAACTTAAGACTTATAAATTTTTTAAATCAATTTTTCCAAATTTAAAATTATTTTTATTTTTTAATGTTTAAAAAATACATCTAAAAAATTGTGACTCGTGGCAAGTCACAGTCACTGCACTGCAGCCCTTACTGGCTTATTGTGCACCCTCTTGATTCCTAGGCCAACCGCTGCATTAGTTCTGTCCCCTGTGCAAGTTTGTACAAGTCCTTGATGGATAAGTCCCTTAGGTGCCTTTTGCGATCCAGTGCCTTGCATTGGCATATTATGTGTTCTACTGTTTCCGGTTCCTGATTGCATAGTTCACAGCTCAGATCTCCGTGATATAGGCTCATGTTGTTTAGGTAAACTTTAAGCGCCATATTGCCGCTCATGATTCCTATTATAGTTCTCACTCCATCCTACTATGATTTAACAGGTCTTTCGTGAGTTTGGCATTCAGGCCTTTGATAAATGCTCTGCTGTGTCTTAGCCTCTGTCGTTTGGCTTTCTTCTTAATTTCTTACATCACCTAGTAGATTAAGGGTCTTCAATAACAAATTTCTATAGTTTTTAGTTTATGTTGACAATTTTGTGTCATTTCCGAAACATCGGCTCCGTATGTACCTAAACACATATTGTTTTCGCTATGAAAGCTTTGTTAATTCCAACTCTATTTTTACATCATGATAATCCTTTCTGACTCTCTTTTTGTTTTAAATACAATAAGTAACAACGTGAAAACAGTAGTTTTTTTAAATAAAAATGATATGTTAAAAAAAACTGGGATCCAACAAATTGTCTTGTATTAAAACTCTTGATACAATATAAATTATGTTTTGTTTTCTTTAAGGTGGAAAAAAATTAACATTGGTAAGGCAATTTTGCGTCTTGTCTGATTTGAAGAGCAAAACAAAAAATTGCTAGTTTTGACTAGTTTTGAGGATTTATATATTGTCACGTAGGGGTTTTCGTGACGGGGTTGTTCTTATTAATTGACTTAATAAACCAACCGTACCGGGTTTTAATGAATTTATTATAACAAAGTACAAAAACGTTACTTACTTGTAATTAATTAAAATCCAACAGTCTTAATACAGCAGCGTCACAGTTCTATCTTAGGGGTAGGTCGAGGTTCAGCAGTTTATCTTATTCTTGAGAAATACATCACAACTTTCTGACTTAGTGAACTTACTAAACTTACTGACCCTTTCTTGCTGTTCTCGATTGGTTTTATAGGATATATGTGATAACAAAACGTGAGTTTACAAAAACATCTATTCATTGAACTTAAAACATCACATACTTCCTAATGCTAACTGTTAGGTTCATAACCTGAGTCGTTAATATTTAAAAACCAAGCAAGGGCAACATAGAATGACTAAAGGACATTCACGACAATATCATAAGCAAAAAAGACCAAAAGTTTAAAAATATTACTTACTGAGAAACCTTCATTTAAGTCTTATTTTTTAAAAAAGCCCATATTTTCCTAAAAAAAAGTTCTGAGGGTTGCAATTTCAATAATTTTACACGGTAATAATACTCTTACACAGAAACAGTTGCGCCAAACGTTTCTGTTATACCAAAAAGTCTTTAAAAAAGTAATTTTTTAAATGTGTTTGTTTTCTGTTTTGTGCAAAATCAATAAAAAAATTCTCTGACTTGTGACCAAAACTACTTTTAAAACAGAACGTATATAATAAATAAAAAGAGCACAAAAGCTAGTAATGCCGGACCGCTATTTTGAAAAGCCTAGCTTTGCTCAATAGTGGCAATAAGAATTTATTTCCGGCGGTTCCCGGGGCGGCCAGATAGCCACAATAAAATATTTCATATATGCGCAAATTGAATATCGTACGTCTGGGGACATTTATTAAACTCAACCGTGTCTGGCCTCTGCTGTGCCACCTCTACAGAGTTGACTGTCAAAGTGTGAGTGACATCAAGTTTAATCGAACATACAATGAGTTTCTAGCACTTTCACAATCGCGTACTTTATCCGTGGTTTTTTATTTTTGCAAGAGAGGTAACAATTTTCTTCAATAAAATGGCGTTTAAAATTCAGACTCAATCAAGAAGTTCCAAATTTGTGATTTGCCGCACACATCTTATATACCGATCGGATTAACTCATTTAGCGAGAAAAAAATAAAAAAATTTTAATAGCAATTTGATGAGTGGAAATGGTAAAGGATCTTCTAATAAACGTTTAAAAAAAAAAAATTCCTGAGTAGTATTTTTTGACATTACTCATTTTTTTTTTGTTTTGACATATACTTTTTGGTGAGATAATAAAAAATTATAGTTACAATTAAAAAACATGCATTACGAACATTTAATTTTTCAGTAATTGTTTATAATTTATTTCGATTTAAAAAAATCATGAATCGATTACACTATTCAATAAATATGTATTTTTTTATCCAAACTGCTTTCCTTAAAAAAAAATCTTTATCACCTTATGTTGCAAATTCTGTTTAAGTTAGGATAATATGAGAGGCGTATTTTTTCTATTTCATTCAAAATAATTGTTGGACGGAAATAGCTCAAAATTGCTTTTGTAATTCCAGCTTAATAAGCTCTACCTTACGATTTTTCGTGAGCCCGTAATATAAATATCCATTGTAAAAATTTAGAAAAATATGCTATTTTTGAAAACATAAAAATTACAATTTACATTCAAATTTAAGTATAAGGTAAAAAATGCACCGACACACAATTTTTTTAAGTATGACACTTTACTAATCGAAATAAGATATTAATAGCAATACTGCACAAAAACAAAGTTTTGTTTATACGGTACTCTTAAAGCGACCTTAAACAAAGGACGGTTTAAAAATGCTTTTTCTAAACATAGCACTAGAACAATTTTAAATACTAAATCAATTTTATTTTAAATCGAAAATTTTTTTTTTAACTTATTTGCGTTTAAAAAAAATGTACTCTAAGGATTGTTTAATATAACAATATATATGTTTTAATTTGTGAGAAACTGTAAGGTAAGAGGATTGAGTACATCGATCAGCCATTAGAAAACGAGTTTTAGGCGCGTATAAACATAGTAAATTAAATTCTGTCTCCTTTGTATTTTTTCCGTATAAGTAAATGTTGTAATTGGTTGTTGATTTTTTTTTAATTAAAGGAAATTATCAACAATTGCTGAAAAATTCATTGTTGCAAAAGCCATTATTTGTGTTTTTGCATTTCTAAGCATGTTTTTTTAATTGTAACAATAATTTTTTATTATCCGACCAAAAAGTATATGTCCAAACAAAAAAAATGAGCAACGTGAAAAAATACTACGAGAATATTCCTGAGTAGAATTTTTAATTGAAAAAAAAGTGATTTGGACAGAAAAAAATTCATATCTTAAAAAATGTTAAACTTTTTTATCTAAAAAAAATTGTAGGCATTAAAGACACAGAGGGGTATATTTTGGTGAAGATTCCTGAAAACACAATTATTTTTGGGGAAATGAAAAATTAGAAACGAAAAAATTAAAATATTACAATTTTTCTCGAAGATTTTGAGGTTATGTGAAAAAGTGACATTTACAAATGTTGTAGATCTTTGCACCGTCTACAATTTTTGTATTGAAGTTTTTACTCTATGACGTTCAGTTTTGTCGGAAACTACAATAATACCATTTTTCTCCCCCTTTCCCTCCACCAAATCCACCACGCAAAAGCCCCCAGTCATTAAACTGCTGTTAAAAAATTTTTTGTCTTTTATTTTAATTTGGTTGTACTATTAGTAGGGCAACGTCGGGTAGATAGAGAGATAGATATTTATTATTACAACGTATTTATCTCCGGCTATTATTACTATTATTGTTTTGCCTTCTTTATCAACCAATTAATGGCATCGATGCTCGTCGACTCTGAGGGCCAGTAAGCCTTTCCGATGAATGTCACTAACGTCATTTAATCAGCTGTTTTTTGTTGTTATTATTTTATTTTCAAATTTGTTGATGCTTTTTATTAAAGATTGCCAACTTGATACGAAGTCGCATTAAAACTATTTGAAAGAGAGTTTACGAGGACTAAAGCTGGGTTTATACAGCAAAATAAAATAATATAAGAATAAGAACACCAAATAAAAACCTTATTTGTGATCACATGATCACGTTTGAACAATCGCAGGGTTTCTTATTTCTTGTTTTAATTTATTTGCTGTATAAACCCAGCATAAGGAAATAAATAAATCTTCAATTTGGACTGGTATAAAATAGACATAAGTTTTGTCTTCGTCATGTCCTCCTGAAGCCCTGCAAAGAATTTTGACTGATTTTTATCGAATTTCTTTAAATTTCGATAGCTCATCTTACTCAATGACATGGAATCTCAATTTAACGTCATATATCATTTGTTAAAAAACCGATGATATCGGTGAAAAAAACTGATTAAAATACACTCGCCATATTGAAATTGACCCAGAGAAATTAGAAAGAACAATAAATTGACACATTATTCATTATAGGGACATAACAAATAAAGCTAAGGTGGTATCGAACAGTGATCAATGGTATTGCTATCCCCGGGACAGTGCATGAGAAAATGGCAAAAATGGCAGAACTTTCAAGTAGCATAACAAAATATCTTACAATCAATTAATGACTCCGCCGTGGATGCACCGTTTCGAAGTGGCCGTATTTTTAAAGTCAAACGAAAAGTGTTTGCAAACAATCTCTCTGTCTCTTTCTATATCGTGTAGAATGGGAAGCGAAATATGTGCCGGTATATTTAAGCTACGTTCGAATAAAAACAGTTTCGCTCAAGATGCATACATGCAACCACTCGTAAATCCATCCTACTGCCCGGTATAGAAAAAGATAGAGGTAAAATAAAACTAGTATGTAAATCCTTTTCGTGTGACTTTAAAAATACGGCCACTGGATCAATTTGTATTTGCTCCTGGAGAATTGTTGGCATATTATGCTTTTCCTTGAAGGGTGTCGAGGGAAAATCTTACATAAGCAGACATCTGGACAGCCCGATGGCTGACCAGAGACACTGCACTGCAGCCATTATTGGCT
The DNA here is from genome assembly GCA_963921995.1 of Oxystoma pomonae. Classification (NCBI taxonomy): domain Eukaryota; kingdom Metazoa; phylum Arthropoda; class Insecta; order Coleoptera; family Brentidae; genus Oxystoma; species Oxystoma pomonae. Next base: position 34,384,024 of record OY998164.1, read on the forward strand.
TATTGTGTACACTTTGATTCTAGTTTAACCACTCCATTAGATTTATCACCTGTACAAGTTTGTACAGGTCCTTAATAGAGCAGTTCCTATTGGGTCTAGTTCAAGTTTTTCATAAGGTTATACCACCCATGTTCGGTCGCCCGAGCCTCCTCTGTTTTAGACAGGGAGCACCAAGAGAATCTATTCGCATCATATTGATGGAAAACCTCTAGTTCCACACTTGCTGCGAGCACGGTCTCCAACTGGTTTCAGCAGATTTAAAGGCTACGTTATATTCGCATCACTATCACTTACTCCCTGGATATTATGCTTAAACCTGAAGCGGTTTAAAAGCAGCTAAGGGCACTGTTGATCGAATACGCTATATAGTCAAATTTTTTGATGAGCGGACTGACGTAATTTTTTATCTCTATTTGATACATTCTTTTCCACAGCGACAATAAATATGTAAAGAAAGTCATATCGTTGATTGTTTTAACTGTTACTTCAAATTGACATCAAAAAATTGGACTATAAGTAATTGACTTTAAACATTTATTCTTTTCGATACTGACGCCACTTAGATAAACACAGTAATTTTTGGAGGAGCATCGGCATTGACACCGTTACATTTATCAAAAATTCAGTGCACAGGCTTCCACACACGCCATGTCATAGTGGCATGCATGTTGCAGCAGTGTCCTTTTACCCTTTAATCTGGTAAAAAAGGTTCAATAATACATGACAAAAATGCCAGCACGCAGGCAGGTCCGTCGCTTAGGATGAGGCGGCCGTTTCTGGGGGGCGGCCGCAGTCCGACCAAATGTGTGTGTGAAAAAATAATAACTAAAAAATTTTTCGCCGTTTTTTGGAGGCGGAAGCAGGCCGACCAAATGACGTGAAAGTATTATAACTAAAAAGTTTTTCATTTTTATTTATCGACTTTAGAAATTAGGTCCTGTAGTCGATACCAAAATGTAACAGAAGGAATTCTGGCCTAACTTAATGATTTAGCATTTAATGTTGGAGACCTCAGAGGTCAAAGCTACGATAATGGCGCAAACATGCTCAAAAAAAATGTAGGTATTCAGAAAACAATACTAGACGTTCGACCCCACCCTAATATCTCAAAAACCAAAAGAGGCAGAGAAGTAAAATTGACATGGTTTACAAAAAACTATTTGTTTTGATGCTATTCATCGCACCTGACATTAAGGCGGCGTGTATATTGTATATTGAGCTTTTCCTTCTGTTTCCAATAACACTTAATTTTTTACTTTTTTCTCTAACGGTTTTCAAATAAAATGGGAAAATCATATCCATAAGACCAATGAGTTAAACAAGAAAACAAATATTCGGTGGTCTTTGTCTAAATCATCTTATTTAAGAGTTTTTTTTCGTTTTATTTAAAAACCGTTATGGAAAAAGGTAACATATTAGGTATTTTTGGAAACAGAATAAAAAGCTGTATTCAAATTTTAGAAAATATACAGGTTATCTCATTTAAAAAAGTACTGCCTCCGCTCTAGACCCGCCTCCTCAATAAATGGCGGCACAATTAGCATCCAATAAAAAATTCTTTGTAAACCATCTAATTAGGTGAAATTTTACTTTTCTGTTACTTTTGGTTCTGGAGATATTAGGGTGGACTCGGATTTTTCGCACATTCTGTATATTTTTTTAGTTTGTCTCTAGAGGCTAAAACTGTTTCTATTAAAAAGGTAATTTAAAATATTTCTTTATGCCAAAAAAAAAGCCAAATACATGAAATTTGGTTGTTTTTTTATATTAAAACTTCATCTTAAACTTTTTACTCCCAAATATTTTTGCACACTATCCATGAAATAATTATATAAAAAATAAATAAAGTAGGTATACTAGTATTACCAATATTTATTTATTTTGCGTAAAAAACTTTTCTTGTTATTTAAATATTTTTTTTATTTTGAGTGGAAATGGTATTTTGTCCGTTATGTTCCGTCCGTTACGCAACATTTTGTTTGTTAAATTCTTAATCTTTTCGTTTTTTGGTAAAATAGTAACAAATATTATTTAAGTGTGATAACTTACTAAAGTAGATAAAAAATAAGTTTACATTTGAATTGTTTGAGTACAATTATTGTATTTATTTTTTTGGTATCAGCGTTAACATATTTGCAGTACCTAATGACAATAATTAAAACGCTGGCTCAAAATGAGTTCCGACATTTTTTTTCGAAAACACAGGAAAAAACTAATAGAAAACTATTTTGGCATGCCTTTTGCCTCTAATTATATACGGTGTGGAAAGCGACAGAAATAAAAATTGCTGTTAGTTAGCTTACACGGAATTAATTGTATGCAAATACTTTTGAAAATCGGCCCATGACTAGCAAAAGTTTCGTAGGGTTTTCCATTGAGACCATTGGTGTCTCCTATTTTTATCTAAGGCCGCAAAGGACAAAAAGTGTTGCATTGTTTATCCTTAAGAAATGTGCAGCAATGGTTGAGCACTATAGACAAAAACTTATCGGATCCTGCTGCCTTAATAATTATTTTTTGAAGTCTAGTAAAAAACGGTACAGATATATTTGGCACTTCTTAAAAAAAGGAAAAAATCTTTTATTAAAAAAACTTTAAAGAACAAGCTTTTATTAAATGCACTTAAAAGTATAAAACCAATCTCTATCTTTCTTATACCATAATAAAATCGATGGGCGCAAACTAAAAATTTTAACTTTAAGTATCCTATATCGGTCACTTCGACGTTTCACCTAAGAACAGTTGTATTACTTTATAACCTAAGGACATTTTCAAAGGCTTCGAAGAAGAATTTAGTTCTTCTTTTGTAGTTCTCTCTTTGTCACACCACAAATCATCCATTTTGAATCCGCCATATCCAAACTTCCAAATCTGATCAAAAATTTCCAAAATTCCCGAAAAAACCCTGTGTGCCAATTTTGATTTGAATCAAACAAACTAAATCTTTTCCCTCCACTTCCCTCGTCAGATGGAAGTGTTAACCTAATAATACCATATTATTGTATTGTCATCGGAACTATAAACGCATACCAAATTTGAACACAATCGGATGTGGATAAGTCAGTTAAAATTGGTTAGTAAAACATGACCGAAAATTATCCATCTTGATCCGACATATTGAATTTTCAAAATCTGATTAGAAATTCGTTATATCCATCCCCAAGTGCCCCAACACACCAAATTTAAACGAAATCGTGCGGACTTTAACTGTACCCCTTCCACCCCCTTCGAGTAGGGGGGAGCTGTTAATTTCGTCACACTATATTCTTGTGTTGTCACCGCAACTATAAGCATGTTAAATTTGAAGCCGATCGATTGTCGGGACGTTGGTCAAAATTAAGTTGCAAGATTACACCCGAAAAAAACTTATCTAGTTACATATATACATAATTTCGCCACATATAAAAAAATAAATACTATTTAAAAAAAAAACAAAATTAGCTTTTAGGATAATAAAAGTCCATTTTCCTGATTTTCAAACACCATTATTAGTAGCAATATATAATTTATACAAAAAAAAGTTTGGTTTTTACGTGGCCATTTATTTTACATTCAATGTAACAGAGTAAGGTGCTGATGTATATTTTAAAATAACAGTGAAAATAATAAAGAAAATAAAACACTATCGTAAGTATATAGAAACTCGGTGACCCGTAAAGGCATATCGTGGGCCTATATAAAACGCCCTTATTTGGGAAACACACCCGCATCTCCAAGTTCCCAAACTGCTGCGAACCGAGTGTTATTTAAAGCTTTTGCAGGATTTTGGGATTCCTGGACCCGCTAAATTCGCATTCTAAAATGTCTCTTAATCCTTTACAGCAGAATAAATATATAATTATAGATTGGCAATATAGAGGAACGCGGGATAAGAGTACGGACTTAATAATAATAATAATTTTGTTGTTCCCAATATTCCTTATAATGTTATCTATATGGAAAATACTACAAGGAAACAGAACTAGAAGTAAAATTAAAGAAGTTGCAAATACGACGTCATATCTGGTAAGAGTTCGCACTTAAGCGTCAAAGAGTAAGCAATATTTTAGTTTAATATATTAATCAGAATCTTCATTAAAATTCTCAGCGTAAAGCAGTGGCGGATACAGCAATATTACCAGGGGGGGCGCAAGCAATAAAACTACGTAGGCCGGCTCAAGCGACTATACGAACATAGGACAAAAAACTCGTTTTTTATGGTCATCATTGTTTTTGGGGGTTTGGTTAGATTGGTATGTTAGTGGTGACCTGACCCTCTCCACTAACCAAACAGTTTCGGCCAACATAAAAAAATGTTGGTAGTTACTTGAGCCGTTAATGGTGACTAACAGATACTACCTAATACAACTAGTTTATTTTGGCAAAGTTTTGTGTTATACAAATCCTTAATTCTAAAAAAACGAAAAAATATATCCAGTATTGCCATCCCAACATTAATATCGTATTAAAGAAATTTTTCTTTTTTGATTTGCAAACCTATCTAAGATAGATTCTAAATACAGGTTATTTGAACGATATATATACAAAAGAGCCAAGCCATTAAGTCTCTCTTCTCCTACCGTGGACCGAATATAAGTTTTCACAAGTCTTAAAGTGCAGAAACTTCTTTCGGCGGTAGAAACCGAAACAGGAAGAGAAGAACCAATTTTAAATGCGTTGTAGATATTGAGGTAATCATGATTACTACACAGTGTTAGCGCTGTTAAGGCATCATCGCATTTACTATTTAAAGTTTCGTTTCTAAACAATGTTAACTCTCCCATTAACACTGTGTGAAAAAGGTTATTTACTGCGCCAATTTTTTCTATAATTTTTGTTACCATATCTGATATTTTTTCTGCGTCACATCTTTGAAGGATTCTTGGAATGCATAAATTTGCTAGAGAGATATCTTGGATCGCCTCCCGTATACAATTCAAATATGACATTTGGCAGACCGTTGCATGAAGGCTGCAAATTATGATATTTAAGTGATTTATCTCGTCTCTGCTGCTCACAAAATCTTGTGAACCCGATTATGCTACCTAACGTATTTTTTTTTGGCAAGAGAAATACTCTAATTTTAAAACATATTTTTATGAACTCCTTTAAGTTACCCAAGGCAAACTATTTTTCTTACCTGCAATTATGGCTCAAGAAAAACCCTCAGATTTAGTTCAGCAATTTTAGCCACTTTTTTCATTTATTTTAGAGAGACCCTTATTTTCTTAATTGATGCCTTCTTTGAAAAACGCGTTTACAACTTTTTTGCACGCGTAATCTATACCTGCGAACTCCTTGTCAGCATGTTTTTTCCAAGCAATTTTCATAAATGAAGGGCACGTCAACACACAACTGTTAATATGTGTCTTTATTTATTGTGGTTTCTTTAAAACTGTGCACCAATATTCCTTAAATAATAATTTTTATCGGTTTAGAATTATATAAAAATACTACAAACACACCCACACTCGAAGGCCACATTCAGTAAATTGACTTGGTAAAGAGTTGGCTAAGAAACAAGGAAAGGAACCAGAGAAAGGATTTACAATAAAGATTAATGCATTTCTGTGTGCAAAAATGCACAAAATACTTGGATGCGCAAGAAAACAAAATTTAAGAGTCTGTTGTGATCAAGATGTACTCGAATATTCAGGCAGCACTAGCGGAAGAGATGTGAACATATATAATATAGTGATTAATTGATTGATTCGTTTTATGCCAATATGGCACTGTCCACTGCGACCACTATTGGGTCTATTATGGCCCACTTTTAACATTATTTGATGTTACAAGATATTCAGCCCCTTCAAGAGGCTCGCAACTTACTTTAGTGAAACATCATTCAGATCCAGTCCGTCGATCTGTGGTTTACCGAAGATACGTTGACGCTGACGTGCAATGGCCGGACATTCACACAGCACATGTCTGGCCGTCTCATCATACTCCATACAGAGTCTACATTCGGTGTCCTCACTTAGACACAATCTGTGTAATGGTACTTTCAGCGTCCGGTGTATAGATCAACCATTGTCCGGATGTCCTGCCTGGTGAGCTCAATGAGTTTCCCGGCCCTCTTCCTGCAGGGTTCTGTAATGGACTCTTTGGAATGTCTCAGTCCCGGCAATTCTCTCCAGTATTAGTGGAACTTGTTTTTCATCCAGCCTGATAAAATATAGTGGCTTATTGTTCTAAATTTTATCTCTGAATCCTAATTTTACTCTACTTTACATTTCTCGTCAGAGTAAAGATTTACATTTTCTTCGGCTCCTTTTTTTGTAATCCGATCTACTTCTGCTTCTGTCGGTTAATAATATATTTTTCAAAGTCGAGGTTTTTCGAATTATTTTCGGCTTCTTTAACTCCTATTTTGTGAATTTAATATAGCTGCTTTGCCATTACTTGTTTGGATATTTACAGACATGTTTAATCCAAAACTTTACGTTTACCTAAAAACCGAAGAAAAGGAACACATGGCGCCACGAGGCAACAGTTGCATAATGTGTTAATTATTTCCAAAAGTTTTATTCACAAATCCGTCCATCATTATTGGTTTTTAAAGCCAATGGTCTAAGAAGTTGACCCCGGGCAAGGCCAAAGGTGAAAAATCTACTGCGCATGCCTGACGCAGCCGACTCGCACCCAGAAGAGTTATTATGGGTACGGCTTTTTCGGAAAATGCAAGGGCAGGGTCGTTATATTTTGTCACAGTTATATGGATATTACATATATAAGCGGAGTCGAAGAGTGTAAGCAGGTGGGTCTAGCAAGCCATCTTTCAGGTCAGTCAAGCCCCCCCCCTGAAAGATATTGGAGTTTTGATATGCTTGTAATTTCAAACCAATTTCGAACTAATTTTGAACCACTTTTTCAAATTTTGAAGCACACTCCTTCCTGTTTTTTTTATATTTAAAATATGGGGGTGCAGCCGAACGTCAAGTTACATCCCTCACATTTAAAGCTTACAAAAAAATGAAAAGCAATTATCCCAAAATTAAGAACGAATTTCAAACTCCTAATATCACTAAAAGTAATTTCGAAAAATCTAATAGTAACCCTGTTTTTTAAATATGGTGGGGGGGTGTAGGTTAACGTCAAGCCACAGCCTCCTCAAAAAAAAATTTTGAACTTTGGTATGCTTATAATTTTGAACTAATTTCAAACTAATTTTGTATAACTTTAAAAAAGTTTTAACCACCCTAATTCCTGTGATTTTCTGTTTAGACAATCAAAATCCAGGCTGTTTGGAAGGCATAGAAATATAGTAAAAACGCCTAGAAATCACGTAAGAAAAACTATTTCCATCTTCGTTGGACTTTTGGTACCTAATATGTGCATGTGTAAAGTACCTGATTTGTCCAATGTTGCTATGTGTGTGAGCAGAGGAATCAGCGGTGCACCTGATAGGAGAGTGTGACGGGTACGCCAGATTGAGGCAGCAGACGTGGGGTGTCCCAACAATAGAAGAGGAGCAGCTACACTTTCTAAGATGGGCTGACGTGCTGACCTTCGTAAGGAAGGCAGGAAGGCCCGGAGAGAGAGAGGCAGGATATGTAGAGGGAGTGGGAGGATAAGGGTGCAAGAAGGGGTATGGCAGAAAGGGTCCATGAAGAGGCCTAATTGCTAGGCCTGCAGACCGCCCCTTACTACTACTACTACTACTAATACTACTCCAATGTTGCTTCTTAGCTGATGCGGACCATATGAGCAGAGAGACCTTTATTGCGCATCCAAATCAATAGTGGATTTTTCAAAATTCTTTTTGATGATATGAGGAGTTTGAAATTATTTGTTAATTTTGGGATAGTTGCTTTTCATTTTTCTGTACGTTTTAAATGAAGGGGGTAGCTTGACGTCCGGCTGCACCCCCCATTTTGAATATAAAAAAAACCAGGAAGGAGTGTGGATCAGAATTTTTTTAAATTAGTTCGAAATTGGTTCAAAATTATAAGCATATTAAAACAATATCTTTGTATGGGGGAGTTTCTTGAATGACCTCATTTTTCTGTTATCGCGTTGTACTGATCTCTCTTAGACAAATGCCTCAGCTTGGTACGCAATTGAACAACATATTATTATTTTAAACCATTTTAAGTGCATTTTAATATGAAATTAACCATGAATGAGACATTTTTTATAGAATTAAATTTGGAAGCTGACAGTCAAAACGACAACTTTAGGTTGTTTGTTCAATTTTCTTGGGAGTACTTAATAAAATTGTTATTGGGAATTATTAATTAAGTAAGATGAAATAAGATATTCTAAAGTCAGTTAAATAATTTGTTTGATATTTTGTATATACCTATAGGGTTGTCCAAAATAATTTGAATTTTTGTTATTGTCGCTAGCTAGGCTTTTACATCTGAGTGTGTATCATGTTGTGACCACAGTCTTTAATATTTTTATTTAGACACTTAAAGTTGTAATAATCGTAATAATATCCCAGTGCGCATGCTTAGAACGGATACGTCATACACCAGCAACTATGTCTCACCTATATCTATTGCCACCCTTGCAGTATTCGTACGCAGCTAGTGTATCCTAACCATTTTGTTATCTGTGGGTTTTCATAAATGCCTGATCCACAGTTTCACTTCTTCTATTTTCTATTCTAATGCCCTTTTACTTTTTTTGACAAGGAAGGAAATAGAAGTGAGCGGCATGAAGTAAAACTGTGCATCAAGCACTGAAAAGGATTTGGTTTGGTTACGTCGTATGTTGTAAGCACAATTTTAGCTCTCTCTAGAAAACAAAAATAACTCTAACAGTGGGATTTACTAAGATCTTAAATAGTACCTCTCTCAGGTCTAAATATTTACACCTATGGGGGAATACTAAATTTTAAAACCAATTTTCAAAAGAACATTTACACAGAAAAGACAGAAAGTTATTGATTATTTCGTATTGTTATTGCAAAATACCACTGAAAACTGCTTCTTGTCTCAAAATATATTACATTTTAGGAGAAAAGGCCCTGAAACTAATTTTTTTTGACAAGTTTCAAAATGGCAAATGGTAAATGCGCCAAAATTTTGTCACATAATAGCTTCATTATCTGTGTTTGAGCTCATAAAGTTGTTGATTTTTTAGACTACCTCTGGGGGGTGGTTTAAATTTATAGCCCCCCAGAAAAAATTGTTTTTTGGCAATTGGTAATAAGTTCGTTTCTAATTTCCCTAAGTAACCGTCTTCAATAATTATTTAATATCCCAAGTTGTTCATTAATCAATAAAACACCTCCAATTTGGTCGAGAAAAACTGCATATTTTGAACTCGTTTTTATTCGTGGTTTGCGATTGCGACAAGTTTGTGTTTGTAAAGTTTTTTCATACTTTCAATAGATAAAAACCCCTTTTAAATAAATACAAAGTTAATCTGATCCTTATGTCAGTTTTGATAAGAGTGACATATATCGTCAATTTTAATTTGCGAGTGGTTACCATTTAGATCTCTTCTTGGGGTTCAAAAAAACTTCTTCTAAATTGAAATTTTCTTCTTAAATCCAACAGAAGATTCTGTTAAGATGATTCTTCACTAAAAAAATATATAAAATTATTGTTATTTTTTATTATTTTTTAAGAAACTTGACAAATGTGTAAGTTTTATGAAAGTCCCAAGGTTGTTTGCAACTATGGTAAGGAATACTTGTGCAAAATATTATAGGATTGCGCCCCCCTTAAGGACCCCACGGACCCATTTTCTATATTTTTAATACCTTAATGCATCTGCTTGGGATTTTGCAAATGCGTCCTGTACTACTTACTTCTGACATGTAAAAAGTATGTCATTATAAAGAGGAGAGATTGCCTTATTTATAAAAAAAATAAATACAAATTTAACAGGTTAATTATTGTGTCACCAGTGGCGTTCGTAATTAAAAATATTTCCTTTTTTTGCACGTTATATTTTTTCTTATTTTTACATATTTTTAAAACCGGGTAGCGTGCGGGGTAACCCAAAATAACTCAAAAACATCTTCAAATTTTGTCTTTTCTAAAAATAAAAAAGTTTTAAAAATAAGATTAAAACTAAAAGCACAAGCAGAGTTTAAATTTGTATTAGTTGTGAAAATTTGCTTTTTGTAGTTTTTCGCATGGAGGGGTGAGGGTATATATTTTTTTTTATTTAAAATTTTATTTTGGATTAATTTCATAAACAAAAAAACTCTATATTTCGGCAACAGAATATATTTTTCGGTGACCAGACACATCTTTCACCCGTAAAAATCCAATAAATCGTGCTGCAAGGCTATACTAAAAGTCATATAGCATTGTTTACGAAGGATTTTAACCTGGAAGATCTTAAAATAAAGAAAAAAAAATGACAAAACAAAATAAGGTAGGTCAGATCAAAATCAGTCTAGATCTTCTACTAATATTGATCAGAAACGTCACAAATCCTAAATTTAAGAAACATCATCATTTTTTTCTGAATCCAATTATTTATGTTTGAGCGTCTCGCAAACTCTAAGTTTCCATTATATATAGACTAGTAGTACATCTAACAGCGACGGTAAGTGTCTTTTGTATAAATGAAAAAGAAAAAACAGAAAATTATCTTTCTGCATTTCCCACCAAAAATGACATTTTCATGTCAAAAACTAAAAAAAAATATTCACAACTCAACTAATTTAAACTCAGCTTGTGCTTTTAGTTTTAATCTTATTTTTAAATCTTTAACATTTTTAGAAAGAACAAAGTTTGAAGATGTTTCTAACTTATTTTGGCTTATCCCGCACGCTAGCGGATTTTAAAAAAATTTAAAAATAAGAAAAAATCCAAAGTGCAAAAAAAATAAAATTGTATTTTTTTTAATTACGAATGCCACTGGTACCACAGTAATTAACCTGTTAAAATTGTGTTTATTTTCGTAAAAAGGAAAATCTATCCCTTTTATAATGAAATACTTTTCATATGTCAAAAGGAAGTAGTACAGAAGACATTTGGAAAATACCAAATAGATGCATTAAGGTATTAACAATATAGAAAATGGGTCCGTGGGGCCCTCAAGGGGGGCGCAGTCCTATAATATTTTGCACTATTATTCCTCACCATAGTTGCAAACAACCCTGGGACTTTCATAAAAGTTACACATTTATCAAGTTTTTTAAAAAAACTAACGGACTATCTATTTATTTTAAGGGTATCGCTTTCGCTGGCATGTTTCCTTGCCCTTACCCGGCAAAATTTCGTTTGCAAGGGTATTTCTGGCTCCGCATTTCTCTATCCAAATACAGAAATGTTTTATTTTTTTTGCAACAATTATTTATTATGTTGTCGTTAAGGTGGTGGGGGAAGTAGGTTTTTTGAATAAAACGGTACCAACTTGTGGGTCTTCTGAATGGACTAAAAAAAATTCGTGAGTTATGCTGCAGAAAAATAAACTCTTCAATGAGCACAATGGGCCCAAAGAGGCAGCCTAAGTATCCAAATAGAATGTAGCATGCAATTTTCACTTCGACTTGTAGAATTTTAAAATGAATTTCCAGTTTTGACGGACAGTTTTACGTAATTTAGACCTTATATAACTTGCATAGGAAAATAGTTCTATACTATGTTAGGGAAATACTACCCAAGTTCTGAATAAAAATGCTACTTGGGCAATAGAAAGGCATCAGTACACTGATATTTCTTCTTTGGAAGCTAAACAGTTTTAAAGAAAAAAATCAAATTGTAGATAGATGTTAATTAGTATTAAAATTGAAGAACTTTAAGGTAAATCCATCAGCGAGTTTTATTATTATTTATGCGGTAGAGTTTTAGAAGTTAAAATAAAATGCTTTGTTTATAAATAGTGAGTTGGTAAAGTGCTTTTAACGGTAATCGTAACCCAAAAGCAGCTTAAATTAAAAATTGGTTTTTGATTTATACAGCATATATAACTTATGGAGTTAAAAGCTTGTGGTTTTAAATTTAGAGTGGATATGGATTAGAGCAGGGTATCTAAAAAACTTTTAATTTGCTTTAAACGGCTTCAATTAAGCTTAAGCTAAGCTGAAGCTTAAAATAACCCTAAAATCCTAAATAAAGAAAGGTTCGAGCATATTAGTGAACTTTGTATTAATTGGATAGAAACTAGGGAATGGGACAGTCCGTTGCAGTTCGATTCGATGCCGAAAGGTTTTAAAAGCTACCCAAAACTGAATTTTTGTTAGGTTTGAAAAAATAACATTTTTCGATTAAATAAAATTCAGGTTTTAGCATCGATCGTAAGATATAATTTTTTAGACGAGCTTGCGTAATTCTTGCAAATGGTGAGAGATTGTTGGAGAGGAATATAGTTCTTGGATACTAATATATAATTTTTTGGCTTTGATAATGAACAATTTTTTAAGTTATTTTTTATTTAATTCACTTAAAATAATTTTGAAGCTTACTCCACTTCGCGTCCTTCATCTAACTGGCGTGCAGTAAAGTATTAGTTTGCGCACTTGTTAGGAAAATAATTGTTATAAAATTTAATCGACCATACAAGTGTGTACCTGATGCTGGTGCCGAAACGTTCTGGTACCAAAATCGCTCCTATTCGTCGCCGGCGCCGCCAAACTGTCCTTGACAGGAAATCCCGATGATAAGACATATACATTTTGCGTGGCAGTTGTACAAAATGGCTAGAATTTTGGCAACTATGCTTAAATAAACTTCTGCCTTCCACCAGCTGTGGCTATATGCTTTACTAAAATGGAGATGGTAATTTTTTATAAACGTACCTCGTCATAATTTGTTTCAGTTTCTGCCATACAAAGATGAAACAAAAACCGAATTAGTTATATGAGATCATTGTCTACTTTGTTGTTTGACAATTTTTGTTACAGATATCACTTGGTCTGACGTAGAGCAACAAGAATGGTGGTTTTTTTTTAGATATTTACACGTAAGAATTTTACAAATAAAAAATTAAATTTTATAGTTGGTGTAGAAATTTTAAGAATAATATAATTTTTTAAAAACCTCATGCAATTATCTTGCCAACTTTGAATTTTTATTGTTAATTTGTAAAATTTTAAGTGCCAATATCTCTAAAACTATTAAGGGCAGATTCAAAGAGTGCAGTGTTTTTGAAAAAGTATTTTTTTGTAGAATTTTAAAATAAACAAATATTTAAATATTAAATATATCAGTTTTGTTGCTCTACATGAGACGTAGTGAGAGGTTTTATAAAATTGTCAAATAAAAAAATCTTTATACAACAAAGAGTAAAAAATGTATGGCGAGTACGTAAAAAATCGCCCTGTACCATGAGGAGAAGAATGACAATCGCCCGTCATATTATTGAGTAGAAAACAAACTCTCGTAAATTTTAATAAAGCATAAGCGTTGCGCGAAGAACATCTCACAGGTGTTTTGGTAGTTTTATATTAAATTAGTTGAAGCCCCGTAGCTGTGCCTGCGGTTTTACCCATTTTTCCCTTTTTTTTGCTTTATATACCCATAGCTTTGTTCCCGTAAACCGATTTTGATAAAATAAAGCCAAGGATTCCAAGGAATCTAGTAGCGTGATGCTAGAATCAATAAAAAGACAAAGAAACATGTACAGAAATTGTATATCTAGATATTTTTATTCCTATATTTATTGTATTCGTAAATACATAAGAGTTATGATAAAATAATAATATCTTTTCAAATATCATTTTTTGATGTACCTATCTATTATTTGCTAAAATTAGATTTACCAGCTGTTTAATACTTCCAGAATACATATTTAGAATTCCAGTGGATGTATAATTTGTTATATTATATATCATCAACAAAGTAAATACTTCCACTGAACGTGTTATAATTTTTACAATAAAGTTACTCTTTATAAATAAATGTCACAAACACAGCAGCGGCGTACACACTTTTTTTAGTAAAACTGTTAAATCTATTCGATTCTGAGTTTCGTAGGATGGGATCTTTCGCGAGAGAAGAGAAGTAGTTTCAACCAATAAACGCGCTTAAAAGCAGTGAAGAGACGATCGAAGAATCACCAAACTATTATGGGCACGCACAGAGCGGCCTCGAACAACGATTTTTGAGTGAAGCCGTTCTCTCGATTAGACCCAGTAGTTGGAACTTGTAGGAAAGCTCGTGTGAAAAACATCACTCGGGAGATTTCAGAGCACCCTATTGGTCGAAACCATCATGTGACCGATCGATATTTTACTCGCTAATGCGCATGCTCCGGCAAACTTGACCGTCTTTTAGAGTAGGACGTCGCACAGTGGATCGAGGTATAAGGAATTTTGGACATTTACCTTAACTTCAAACTTTTCGACTTACAATATTTGAGTTTAATTAATAAGAAAAACCTAAATTATACAGGTATACAGAGTATTTTAAAATTCACTGCAAAGATTTTAGGCACGAATTTTTCAGGTCAAAATAAGAACATTTGTGACTGTTATTGAGAAATTAAATTATTAAAATCATTATTTGTAACTGGCTAGTTTCAATTAGAATTTTAAACAACAAGGGATAGCACATAAAATATTTTGTGCTTTTGGCCATTTTTCTTAAAATAGTATTTAAAGGGTCCGCTCTTATAAAACAATGTTCACAAATATATAAAATGATCTGTAAAAACACGTTACAGCAAAAAAGGACAAAGATTAAAATAATTCATTGCTCATGATTTAATTAAACCATGGTATATCAGCAACCATATAACTATGAGATACTATAAAGCCCGATTCCGTGTATTTCCCTATGGTAAAAAGCGTAGGGAAAACCTCTGCGAAAAAGGATTAACGACGTTCTCCAATGCGCATGCGTCAGCTAGTAGCGCTGGCTCAGATCGAGCCGTCTTTATTCCATTGGCAATGTCATGACAGTCTAGATTTTGACTGTTGCCGCTCCGGTTTTCACGCATCGTGGGCCTTTATATACCTAATATAGTTATATGTCAACAACAAACTAAGTACCCAATAGCAATAAAAATGTTACTTTCAATTTTTTACTTAATGTCGATAAAAAAGCATTGCACCGATCCACTCAGGGTATAATCGTATTGTATTATAAGTTTTACCACTATGGATATGTTTGTTTGTGTATCTGTAAGCATCTTCTCTCGAATTAATGACCTGAGATGCTTTCTCTCATATTCAACTATTTCAAAACAGTGACGTCACATTTACGTCGTAGTTTCACACTGGTGGCTCGAATAAACTAATGTTTCCCTTGCTCCATCTTCAAAAACCAAAAATATAAAAGGAATCTTTTTAAAAATATATTTATATAAAAAATCTTTGTGAAAAATAGAAGACAGCGGCAAAAAGGTTCTATGTGGAGTCCAGGAGAAAGACGCTTGGGCTAGTTCGAAAGAAACAAAAAGCTCGTTTCAAAACCATACAAATTAGGGAAAAGTGATGTAATTCTATAAATAATTTTAAAAAAATAAAACCTTTTCAACTTTATGCGGATTTTAAGTACTAAATTATTTGGAAGACATACAGAACATTAATAACACGAGATTTGTTGTGACGTCACCAATCAATAACGTAATTATTGAAAAAGATTTTCAAAACTGGTTCAATGTGAGAAAATATCTCCGATTTCGATGCGGTCGATTCTTTTTTTATTTGGAGCGTATTATTCAAGAGATAATACGGTTTATGACGTTGGTTATCGGGGATTTTAAAAAAATATATTTTACTTGTTTGCAATTTTTTGCAAGAAGCTGAGAGCATCTGCTTTTTTTGCAAATTATACTAAAAAAATACTTGCCGACTCTGGTTTTTTGAGCTTTATAATAAGATAGAAGGCTTAGGAGGCATAAGTGCAAATATTTTGATGAAAGTGTTAATGTAAGAAATAAGTTTCGTATAAAATGGGCGTCAAAAACCAAATAACTTTTTGTCTGCGCGGAAAAAAATACCTGTGTCATTTTTTTAATTGACTTATGTGACTAAAACTAGTAAAATATACAACAAACTTTAATTTTGCTAAACAATTTTGTCACCACTACACACCTAGTTAAAATTTGTGTAAGTTTTTTGTTCGTATGAGCTGTTTGGTCGTACTGATGGAACTACAAGGTTTTAGCCTCTATTACCACCCATTAAAATATGTACCTTTCTATAAGTTGTCTGTTTTATTTTCAAAATAGATGAACCCAAGGTATATTATGAAAACAAAACAATATTTAAATTCTATAAACCATTACGAATTCTAAAAAGCAGGTAAAATTACTCGCAAACACACGAAACAGAACGAGCCCCGAAATGCCAAATATTACTGCCATAAATCACATTTAAGAATATTTATGAGTGTACGCTTTAAAATACCCACACGAAAGAACATTATAAAACATTCTGAGCTTAAACGAATTCTTACAAACCTTTAATAAAACTTTAGGCGGTAACTCCACGTGTTTTGTATATTAAAAATATATTACAAGTGCTACATAGAACATGCGGTGATTTAAGAGGAATTTTAGAGTAAAATTTTAAAAGTAAGTACCGATATTAAAATTAAAGTAAAAAATGTGTTTGAAGGCACTCAAAAGTCGAAAATCAAATTTTAGCTTTCTGATACCTTAATAAAAGCGATGGAAGTTAGGTCTAACCACAGTGCATACAAATAGACTGTGGAATAATTCAATTTATTACATCGGCAAGAATCAAACTCGATACCAAACTTGTGATAAGGATCTGATAAAATTTATTCTCAATTTTTTAGTGCCTTTAATAAAAGCTTGATATTCAAAAAAATTTTTTGCTTTAATTTATTTTGGTATTATTAAACTCTAAATGGTAAATCATAATACCCGACCTCGGAAACCACAATACACAAATTCTAAACCAAATCGGACTAAGTTGAAGATTAGTGCAGTAAGGTGAGGTCGAAAAAAAACCGGGAAATCTGAGTTTTTCGTATATTCTTTCAGGGAGTCTCCGTCATTTTGAAAAATCTTTGTGACTGACTTTTCTCCATTTCTATTGATCGGAGGTAAAAAAAGTCTTGAGAGTAAAAATATTTGGCAAAAAATTTTCAACATTTTTGTCCGAGTGCTCAACTTTTTGTAGTTAATTTTCAAAAAGATCAAGGGCGCCAAATTTAAAAAAAAAATACTTTTAGTTGGTAAAAATACATTAATCTAACTTTTTATAAACCAACTACAGAAAGTTGAGCCCTTGGACAAAAATGTTCAGAATTTTATGCCGAATATTTTTGTTCTCAAACTTTTTGGTCTGTAACCGGATGGTTCCCAAAGAGTAGGGGAAACACAAACTTCGGGATCTTACTTTTAGACCTTCCCCAACAACATAAAAAGTAGCTACCGATATTAAAATTAAAGTAAAAAATGTGTTTGAAGGCACTCAAAAGTTAAAAATAAAATTTTAGCTATCTGATACCTTAACAAAAGCGATGGCAGTTAGGTATAACCACAGTGCATACAGTTAGATTGTGGTATAACTCAATTTATTATATCGGTAAATATCAAACTCGATACCAAACTTGTGATAAGGATCTGATAAAATTTTATTCTTAATTTTTTAGTGCCTTTAATAAAAGCTTGATAATAAAAAACATTTTTTACTTTAATTTATTTTGACATTTTTAGTTACTCCCATGCGTTTTGAATAATGTATTGCAATTAAATAATTCGGTATTATTAAACTCTAAATGGTAAATCGTAATACCCGACCTCGGAAACACAAATTCTAAACCAAATCGGAATAAGTTGAAGATTAGTACGGTAAAATTGTCATCTGAGGTCGAAAAAAATCCAGGAAGTCTGAGTTTTTCGTATATTCTTTCGGGGGGTCTCCGTCATTTTGAAAAATCTTTGTAACCGACTTTTCTCCATTTCTATTGGTCGAAGGTAAAAAAAGTCTTGAGATCAAAAATATTTGGCAAAACATTTGCAACATTTTTGTCCGAGTGCTCAACTTTTTGTAGTTAATTTCCAAAAAGATCGAGGGCGCCAAATTAAGAAAAAAATACTTTTTGTTGGTCAAAATAGGTTATTCTAACTTTTTATAAACTAACTACAGAAAGTTGAGCACTTGGACAAAAATGTTCAGAATTTTATGCCGAATATTTTTGTTCTCAAACTTTTTCGCCTATGACCGGATGGTTCCCGAGGAGTGGGGGAAACACAAACTTGGGGATCTTACTTTTAGAACTTCCCCAACAACATAAACAAAATTTGAGCCTCCTCGATTTTTTTCGAGGTACCCTCCTAACTCTTACCTAACATTAATAAAAATTATGCTCTCCCTCGAAAAAATCGGACCGATTTATCCTATGCCAATTCGTCTTAAAGCGTTCCGACAAAGACTATATCCTTAAAAAAAAAGATCAAAAGATCTTTTGTTTTTTCAATGCAATTCAATCAATTCAAACTTGGATGAGCATCCCACAAGGAACACACAAAAGATCAAAGCGAAAAAAGAAATGATTTAAAGATGTTTCGCCCTGGGTAATCAGCGTGGGCTCATCCTGGCATGTTAATATTAACACGCTAGGATGAATTCGTATCAGGTAACTTGGATAAGTGCCAGTGCGGAACGATGCCTATTTGTGAGTGGTTCAAGGTTGCAAATCAAAGTGTATGATGGTGTTTAATGATGTATAGTGGAGGGTGACCAGTGAAACTACTGATGAGGCCACGCTGGTTACCCAGGGCGAAACATCGTTTAATCATTTCTCTTTTCGCTTTGATATTTTGTGTGTTTCTTGTGGGATGCTCATCCAAGTTTGAATTTTCGTTATTTCCACCCAAGATCTTTTGATCTTTTGTTTTTCAGTTTCTTTTTGGTTGAAATAACTGATTTGTGGGTTTTTTAACTTCTTTTTTGTTTTAATTGCCCTAGGAGCATAATCCTACTGGAAATATTAACACGCCAGGACGAATTCGTATCAGGTAACTTGGATAAGTGCCAGTGCGGAACGATGCCTATTTGTGAGTGGTTCAAGGTTGCAAATCAAAGTGTATGATGGTGTTTAATGATGTATAGTGGAGGGTGACCAGTGAAACTACTGATGAGGCCACGCTGGTTACCCAGGGCGAAACATCGTTTAATCATTTCTCTTTTCGCTTTGATATTTTGTGTGTTTCTTGTGGGATGCTCATCCAAGTTTGAATTTTCGTTATTTCCACCCAAGATCTTTTGATCTTTTGTTTTTCAGTTTCTTTTTGGTTGAAATAACTGATTTGTGGGTTTTTTAACTTCTTTTTTGTTTTAATTGCCCTAGGAGCATAATCCTACTGGAAATATTAACACGCCAGGACGAATTCGTATCAGGTAACTTGGATAAGTGCCAGTGCGGAACGACGCCTATTTGTGAGTGGTTCAAGGTTGGAAATCAAAGTGTATGATGGTGTTTAATAATGTATAGTGGAGGGTGACCAGTAAAACTACTGATGAGCCCACGTTGGTTACCCAGGGCGAAACATCGTTTAATCGTTTCTCTTTTCGCTTTGATCTTTTGTGTGTTCATTATGGGATGCCCATCCAAGTTTGAATTTTCGTTATTTCCACCCAAGATCTTTTGAATTTTTGTTTTTTAGTTTCTTTTCGATTGAAATAACTGATTTGGAGGTTTTTTAACTTTTTTGTTATATGCTTATAGTCCTCATTTTTTCCCAAGGTTTTGTTTTGGTGTGACTGTCATCCATTTTTACAAAATAAAATCTTGTCTGGCAAACTAACAAATTCGACTTTCCAGAAATTTATTAAATATTAATTATTCCTGTGTGAGAAGAGAGTAAAAGTAATCACTGAACGAAATAGGTTAGACCATGGAAAAGTCAGCATTTATATCACTAGTCAACTGAAAAAAAAGATCCGCTACAAAAATAGCTTAGTCTAACAGATTAAAATGTTTTCCTAGGTCTGGTTTACCTTACAAGGACACTATACCTGTCTGCTCAGCAGATTTGAAGGTAGGAGCTGTTTTACCTGGCATGCAGTTGCGGTACACAAAATAGTGTTATTATCTATGCGAATGAGATAGCCGAGGATCACTATAAAAGAATAAATTGGCTACAAAGATAATCTTTTATACCGAGAGTACGAGCAATCCTTTAGTTCCTTCAAATAAAATATTACTTCCGCCGTTACATATCAAATTTGGCTTCTTTCTGCCTTCAGTCACATAAAATAAAATGTTCCCAAAATAATCAAAGCCAAGATTAAAGAGAGTGAATTCGGGGTTTGACACTGTGGTTGAAGGAAAGAAAAAAGAGGCATGGGAAGCCTTTAGATTGGTGGGGATCAAATAGTTAGGAAATAAAAGAGCAGAAAATTATCCAGAGATTATAAACAAACTGCTACAATCATATGAACATATGGGATGTAACATGCCCTTAAAAATACACTTTTTACACTCTCATTTAGACTACTATCGAAAACTGTGGAGATGTGAGTGATAAACATGGAAAACGATTCCATTAAGAAATTTCAAATAAGGAAAAAAATATAAAGGAAATTGGAATGTTTCAATGTTAGTAGATTATTGTTGGATGCTTTGTCGAGAGGAATCAAAGGTTGCGTGTAAGAGAAACTTAAAAGGACATAAGAAAAGTGATTGGTGTGTCACTATTTTAATTAGCTATAAGTTAATTAGATTTAGTATTAGACTTCTAGTTAGGTATAGCAATAGCAGTTATGAAAACCCGAATTATTAGTTAAAAACAATGCCATACTAAAATTATCAAATGGCGTGACTGCAATAAATAGCACTAAAATATTTTGGTCCTATTTTTATTTACGACCTAAGAAAATGTTTCAAAAAACCTATTGCCTGTATTTCGGTTATAAACAATCCAAAAACTCTATTTTTACCAACGACCTTTAAAAAAAAAATTGTTGTCTAGTGTATTTTAGTTATAGTACAATTTTTTGATAAGCGGACTGACGTCATTTTTGCCTCTGAAAACGTATTTCTTTGTTGTCAACAGTTCGCATGTCAAATAATTTGTTGTGGTCAATTTGAAGTAACAGTTGAACCAATCAACGACGTGACTTTTTTTACATATTCATTTTCGCTGTCTTAACCAATGTCATCAAAAAATTGGACTATACTAGACTATTTATCTACGCACAGCGGACAAACAAGGTCAAAAAGAGCCAATTTTTCAGAGAAAAATGAAGCCAAAATCTAGAAAAACAAAAAAATTATATTGTTTCTTTAGACAATGCTTAAGGCTTTTGGACAGCTAACTCTATATACTGGGATAGTAGAACATATTAGGCTGCATGCAAATTCGAATATTTTAAGTCTAACGGGCAATTCTGATGTTTTTAGCAAGCTAATGAGCGACTAAGGTAAGGCTGCTTTAAAAGGGAAAATAGAACATGGCAAATTTTGTACAAGCGGATGGAGCAATCTGAGAGGCATAACGGTTAGGTAAATTTATATTCCCTGGGTAAATTTGATCTCTGGCCCTACTTTTTTATTTACTTTTTCTTTTGTGTTGTTTACTTTTTAAAGTTGGAATTTCTTGGTCTTTTTTTGAGTCTTTTTTTTTAAATATCTAAAATATTGTATTGTATAGAAATTCTACAAAAAGTAAGTATTTTCCGAAAAGAACAGATAAAAGGTTAATTTGTAGCTTAAATTCCGGCCTTTGTGTCAGAATAAACGAACTGTAATAATATATTGTCTTTATTTTAAAAGCTTTTATTTAACTTGCAATGTATGTAATAACGAACTATGTTTGTTCGCCTGGAATCTTGCAACTTAATTTTGACCAACTTCCCAATATCCGATCCGCTTCAAGATATGCTTAAATAGTTGCGGTGACAATACAAAAATATAGCGCGATACAACAGTCCTGAGCAACAGTCCTGAGCGATGGACCAGGAGAGTCATTCCAGATTACGACAGGCTTTAAAAAAGGGTGTGTTATTGCGCCCACCCTATTCTCTATATTTTTAGGTGCCATGCTTCACCTTTTTGAGGAACATCTACCGGCGGGAGTGGAAATTCTATATTGATTTGACGGTGGCCTACTTAACCTAGGCAGACTGCGAGCAAAAACTAAGGTCTCGACAACCTCGGTAATCGAACTGCAGTACGCCGATGACAACGTCGTTATGGCCGATACAGAGGAAGGTCTACTGCTGGTAATCAACGCATGTAACCAAGCCTACAAAAGCATTGGATTAGAGGTCAATCTAGCCAAAACGCAAATTCTTCACCAACCAGAACGTGCAGATCGTGGAACATTATCCATACCTTGGGAGCCACCTATCATCAAATGCAACTATTGACGCAGAAACACAGCATCGCCTAAAATGTGCTAGCGCAGCGTTCAGACGGCTTTCGGAGAGAGTCTTCAACAATCACGTCAATGCGAAGACCAGGTTTCGTGTCTACAACACAGTTATAATAACAACTCTAACATACGGATGCGAAACGTGGACCACCTACAGAAGGCATATCAAACGAGTAGAAAAATATCATCAAAGTTGTTTAAGATGAATACTGAGAATCAAATGGCAAGACCGACGAACCAACATAAGTGTTTTAGAAGAAACCAGAACAACTAGTATAGAAGCCCTAATCTTCAAGCACCAGCTTCGTTGGACTGGTCACATTATCCGCATGCCCGAAACACGTCTTCCAAAGCAGATATTTTATGGACAACTGAAGGTGGGAAAGAGAAATCAAAGAGGTCATCAAAAAAGGTACAATGACGTTCTCAAAAATCGATCGATATAAACAACTTCGAGACCACGGCAAACGATAGAGCTTCGTGGCGCCGAACAGTCCATGAGGGGGCACAAACATTTGAAGAGCAACGACGTAGACTAGAGACGGAAAAGAGAGAACGTAGAAAGGAGCGATAAAATGGAAGAATGGATGACCAACAACACCAGGCTGCTACCGGAGACTGGGTGTGCCAGGACTGTGGAAGGGTGTGCGGCTCGAGAATTGGCTTACATAGCCATCACAAAACGCACAAAAGATAGCGACGATACAGAATAGAGGAAAATCATACTCGGTATCAAGTGATTGCCTATGATGATGATGAGTTGAATTACGCCAAATTTCGTTCAATTTGGCGTGTTGGGCCACTTGGGGATGAAGATAAGATATGGCGGATTCAAGATGAACGATTTTGATAATCTTTTGCTAACCAATTTTAACTATACACAACCGATTACAGTCAAATTCGGCATGTATTTATAGTTCTAGTGACAATACAATAATATATCATTATTAGGCACCCCTCCACCTACGAGAGAAGTGGAGGAGGGAAAACATCTAAGTTTGTCCGCTTTTAACCAAAATTGGTATACGGGGGCTTTTGGGGATAAGGAATATGAGTTTTTGATCAGATTTTGCAAATTTTATATGGCGGAGGTCATGTTTCCCTAACCAATTGTAACTGACTTATCCACATCCGATTATGTTCAAATTTGGTATGAGTTTATAGTTCCGGTGAAAATACAATAATATGGTATTCCCAGGTACCCACGTCCCTCTAACGAGGGAAGTGGAGGGGAGAAAGATTTAGTTTGTTTGATTTCAATCAAAATTGGCATACAGGGGTTTTTAAAGGGTTTTTAAGGAAGCGGATTATGAATATTTGATCATATTTTCAAATTTCCATATGTCGGATTCAAAATGGACGAAAAATGGTAAAAATCTAAAAATTAAGTGTGTGTGTTCAAATTTGGTATAAGTTTATAGTTCCGACGACAAAACAATAATATGGTATTATTAGGTGCAACCTTCCCTCTATCTAACGAGGGAAGTGGAGGGACGAAAAGATTTAGTTTGTTCGATTTAAATTAAAATTAGCATACAGGGGTTTTTCAGGAAGGGGATATGAATTTTTGATCAGATTTGAAAATTTCAATATGGTTGATTCAAAATATATAAACATATTCCAATTAAAAAAAAACTTCTAAAAAACAAGCTTTTGTTAAATGCACTCAAAAGTAGAAAAAATTTTTATCTTTATTATACCATAATATGGGCGCAAATTAAAAATTTTAACATTACGTAAGAAAGAGAGAACTGCAAAAGAAGAACTAAATTATTTTTCTATTCTATTTATAAACATAATGCTTTCATCTAAAGAAGCTGAGAACGGGTGACATTGCCGTGCGTAAATCACTCAAAATTTAAGAAAATATAAGAAAATTATTGCCATGAAAATAACAAGAAAATACGCCATTCTAAAAAGCCGTTGTCAACCCCTTATGTTAAATCATAGAAAAAGTGACGTTCTCCAACCGCTATGCCCTTTTAGCTATGAAACTGTCAATCTCATGTGGATATCCATTCTCTATATGTTCTATTTTTCCTGTGCTTTAAAAGGACGTTTCAAAAGTCTTTTATTGAATACGAGCACCGGCATCCCCACTTTTATTAGTTGTTATGCGAAATTCTACATACAGTAAAATATAAAAGTCAGCTCAGCCCACCCTTTTAAGGACCACGTAACGCCACTCTTTTCAGTAGTCAAACTTTATTAAATTTTGATATGTCAAAGCATTAAAATGTATCGTGTTCCAATTCTTTTTTGGTTAGGCTCTTTTTTCCAGTAATGTAAGCCTTAATCTTGGCAAAGTCACGAAATAATATAAGCGGAATAAGACCACAGAAGAAGCAATTAGTACAAAAGACTCTAGCTAAATAATTAACTTCTAATCCGGCTGGCGGAAGTCGTAAGAATGGATAAATATCAGAGAAAATTAATGCTTGCATAATTAAACATTTTATTAGAAAGTTATAAAAGAACAGAAAATGGCATATAACAAGGAGAGGGAGAAAGATATAAATAAAAAATATCTCATTTTCGACGTCACCGAACTCAACCTATTAATCACCGAACCCAATTTTTTTATGGTTTAAGACCGAAATATTTTTAAATATCTATTAGATAATACACCATATTTGGACGGAAACTACATTCTTATTACCAGATTTTAGAGCTAAAAGAAAAATTAAACAAAATAAAGACTATGGTGTGCAAGAAACTTTGATTTATGAAAATATTTATTAATCCATAGCTCAAAGTAAAAGTAGCTATATTAATAAGGTCCAAAATATCTGACTTCATGTTTTTTGGACAGCTAGATTCACCTCGTTATTTATTAGATAGCATTTTATGGACAACTTGCTGAATACCCGCAGCTTATGATTGGGGTTTGGGCATCTTGATTTTAAATATAGCTACTTAATTTTTTTAGTTGAATAACTTATTAGCCTAACCCAACACCTACTAAACCCCCTCCCACCCTTAAACAAAAGGCTGCAACCACCTCTGCGCGATGTATTTATTTAACTGGTAGATAAAAAACTACACAGAAAAAATACCTGTGTAAGTCATGTAATCAGTATACGTACAGTTACAATTTGTGCAAAAATGTATTTCCGTTTATAGCCTTTTATAACCAGCCCGGTTATATTATCCAACAGTACCTTTTTATTGTAGATATATTTATTAAAGTAAAACGTATCCTGTGAAGACCATCATGTAAAAAAAATAAGTTCTCCGTCAAAGGATCTCCTAATCCGACATTGATTTTTACTTACAACGATCGTCGTACACTGCAAATCGGATTTGCTCCCTTAAATCCGGGCAAAAAGACAAGCATAAACGTTAAACACCCAAGTAATCACTTAATTCAATTGGCCCAGTGTCGCTTCGGCACACGTTAAAAATATGAAGAGTATGTTCCAGAATTTCATGAGTCGCGATCATGTTTTTGACAACTTGTAGACGGAAAACAAAGTGATGATGCATAAGACACAATCCTGATTTATATATTTTTTTTGAGCTTATTGAAGACATTGGCGGAACAAAAAGGTTTTTTGTTAATATCATTCCAGAACAGCTACAGTCCGCTTACAAATAAATACACTGGTCTGCATCAAAATCGGCTATGACACCGTACTTACCGATTCTTGGGTAAAATAAACTCCTGAATCCAAATATGACCTCTCCCATCATCCCCTGTTTTTGGGAAAATCCTCCTACTTATTTTTACTACTGATGGTTTGGCGGGAGTAAAAGGATTATTTTGGCATTTAAATTATTATTAAATCTGAGGTACTAGACACGTTAAGGCTGGAATTTATAGCCGATCCTTAAGGCCTTCCTTCGATGAGGATTCCTTGAGGGCTCCTCATTAAGTCCGTTTTGTAAAGTCTTCCTCGAGAAAGGCTTGCTGAAGGCCACTCTGAGGTCGCGCAATATGTGGCAGCGTTGCATTTTTGCTGTTTTTTAGTTGGCCGATGT
Organism: Oxystoma pomonae; assembly: GCA_963921995.1. Lineage (NCBI taxonomy): Eukaryota > Metazoa > Arthropoda > Insecta > Coleoptera > Brentidae > Oxystoma > Oxystoma pomonae. The sequence continues at coordinate 34,410,193 of OY998164.1, forward strand.
CAGCTTCAAGAATGTTAGGTTATTTTTTAATTTGTGTGATTCTACTGATTTTGATAAATTACATGTTGTAGTTTTTAAAGCTATATAAGCCATGGAAAAAAGAAAGGAGAGCAAAACGCCTTTTTTAATGAGGAAAAGGAATACTTGTGTTCACTGGTGGCGAAATTTTCCATATTGGTATCCAAAAAAAAAAAGAGGCATTCCACATTTTTTCAAAGAAAACAAAGGGCATGGGAAGAAATAACCAAATATTACAACTGCAATTTTTCTGATTAAATTAAATTGAATCATCGGTTCCATCGACAGCCCTCTTCTATTATCTTTTTTTAATTCATTATATATAATTGGGTGTATCTAATCTTGAAATATATTTTTAGAAAACAAATGTCGTTTTTTGAACGTTCAAAACTTCTCAAAAAGGTTGTCAAAATCTCTGAGATATATTTTTTTCCACTCGCTTCGCGTGACTGACTAAGAAATTTTAAAGTTTGTCCATTATTCAGCAAAAAATAACAAAAATCACACCAACCACAAAACATAAAACCTGGACCTAACCTGAAAAACACGACTCATGGCCTCCTTAAGGTAGCTTCTGAGCTACCTTGGCCTTTACTCAAACTTAAAACAGCGACTATAAAATACATTTCCGACCTTAAGGGATCCTTAAAGATTATTCAGCCTTAGGGAGGCCTTGAGAATCTACTATAAATTCCAGCCTAAGTGTTCTGAAACATTAGCACGGGGGTAGATTTTTTTTAGGAGGAAGGTCCCCACTTAAATTGTAAAAAAATTAATAAAAATGATCAATTTTTGCTTTTTTTATCGCATTTTTTTATTTGTTTTTCACATATTTCAATTTTGCTGTGACTTAAAAGTTATTGCTCCACTCACAGGCCTGCAATCAGATTTTACTAAATATTACTAATTTTTTCTTTGTACGGAACTAGCCTTTGCGAGAAAGATTTACTCCCGGTGAGAAAAATGTCGCCGACGAACCTCTTTATTAGTAGTAGTAAAACATGCTTTCCAAGAATAAACAGGGATGCTTATTGACAAAGGTAAGTACTAAATCTAAAAATACAACAACTTATAAGTAAGAATAACACATAAAAAATTACATAATAATTAGAACATAATTAAAATTATATCCTGCTCTAACAAATTTAACAAAATGAGCCCAAAACTTAAAGATTAATTTTTCAGTCGCAAAAATACATTTTATTATTTAATATTAGGAGGAATAATAACATTATACAACATAAAATTACAGCACAATTTAAAATTTTCTTTCTATATATATATATTAAACATTAAACAGATTAAAAGATAATTTAAATACATAGCATGGAAAATAATATATATATGTATAAAAATTAAAATAAATATAATAATTCATTATATATATAATGAATTTATATATATTATATATCAAACTCGAATTGATCAAACAGTTTGTGAATGAAATAAAAAAGACAGTTGACGCATTTCAATTTTTTAAAATTAAATTTCTTCGAATGAGTTTTTGTGGGTCTTAAACAACTTTTCCAAGATTCGATTTTTATTGAACACCTGAATCAAAAAGAAAAACGAGCTTGTCTTGCATTGCAAAAACGTGTATTAGAACTTTTTGGGTAACCACAAAAGTGATGATTATGTCGCTCAGGTCGAGAAATTGCTGTTAGCGTACAGGGCCATGGGATATAACATGTCACTCGCACCTGGACATCTACCCTGAAAATTTAGGAGTAGTCTCGGATGAACACAGGGAACTATTTCATCAAGACATCGCTAAGCTGGAGAAGATATTTTCAGGGAAGTGGAATGCAAGCATGTAGTGCTGGTCTTTGGGAGGAAAGAGTTGTACTTCAGGGTATAAAAAAAAAGCAATGATTAACTAAAAGTATATATATTTTTATTTATTATTGTTTAAAGGAAAAATAATTCTTTTCGCTCCCTCAAATCAAATTCATATCTATGTAAAAAAGTATTATTATTATCGAAGTGGCAAAAAAAGTGTTTCCCCAAAAATATTGGTAGAAGAAAACGGGAGCTTTGGTTGGATTCAGGATTTCATTTTATATAAGAATCAGCAGGAATTGTGCCAGGGTTCGAGAATTTTTTTTGTTTGCAGTCCCGTGATATCAATGTTTCGGGATACCTAATAGTCTCTAAAACCATCTCGCTGAAGCATTCAATTCAGGCAAATGAAAAAGCTTTGGTCATTCTTATTTCATTTAATATGTTTCTAGCTATTTAATAATTTTTTTGTTCATTTCACTGCAAAACAGCTACCGTCCCATTAAAAAGGTATATAAATGAATTTCAATAACCTTTAGGCCTCCATATGGAGTTCTCGCTAAGACCGTCTCGCTGATACCAATATTTTTGCTACATTCAGAATGGAGGAAAGTGTTTTAACACTTCTGACACTTTTTTCCCAATGGTGTTTGTGTGCAATGTGTTCGGAATTTTATCACCATGGTTAAGAACTAAAACACCGAGTCGATAGGCTAAAGTTTGGATCTACAGTTTTAGCGAAATTATTTGTGGTTTTAGCCCTCCAGATTTTAGAAACGAAAGCAACAAAAGCGCAAAAAACGGAAATGAAAATATAGAAGTGTGCCTAATAGTATAACAGATAACGATAGCGTGAATGTGGTGGACGAGGCTCTAGCCGAGTGAAGCAATACACGAGTGTAAGAAAGTTAGTTTCTATCGAGTTGTTTACGCTATTTTTCCTACCAACACCTTAGGGTTCAATTCGTATTTATTATTATTATTATTAATTTTTTTCATTTTCATCTCAAGAAAAGAAAGTATTTTTTTTCTCTAGGGACGAAAATGGTTTCAGTCTATTTCCGACGCTTCTACAAATCATAGCCTACTAGATACCTATATTGTCTGGATGGTTTGCTGTCATTCATTTTCGTCACTACAGAAGAAAACATTTTCGTCTCTAGAGACGAAAATAAAATTGATTAATTTCGTGTGTGGCCATAGGAAAAAAAATTGACACAGGCAGCGTTTAGTAAACGCCACCTTACACCGAACAATTTTTTAAATCGATTGTTCACACTGCACTTCTGACTCTCTTTGGTGCGTTCGAAATGAAAAACTGGGTGCACTGTAGTGCAGTGTATGAGCGGTGACCATATATAGTGTAGGTTTCGGTGAAAAGTTAAATAACAATCGGTTCAGTATAAGCTGGCGCTTGGTAAACGCCGCCACCTGTCACACACTAAACTACACCGTATTGGGTTTGCTGTTTCGAACGCACCACATGTATACCATCTTAGTTCTAGTTGCTTTTTACACCGAAATCGATATTTCTTAACCATTGTCTTGCATTTTAATAAGTTTTAGAACAAAAAATTATTAAAAACCAAAAAAATTAATTTCTTTTTAACAGCGTGATTTGGAGCACACTCCATCATCTATCAGATGTTTCCCGAACACGTAAGAGGCCAAAGTTTAAGTTAAGGGTGCCGGAGGTTGTTTATCGTCACTGCTGGCGACACACACTCTTTACTTGCAGACAAGAAGACTTGCCTGACTTCACATAGCAGCTTTTCTCCTTCCAAGAGGGTTGAGAATAAAATATCCGCAGGCAACATCAGCGCTGCACGGATAAATAAGTCGGTGCGTAGAAAGCCATCCAGTGTAGTGAAAATTTTGTAGACGGCGTCATATTGAATTATTTTAAATCATTAAAGTCCTAAATTTTTTAGAATAAAGTTAGGTTGGGTTAGGTTAGGTCTATTATAAGTGGTGCGCTCACGCCCCTCCACTGAGACCTGCTTGAAGGTCTATTGTAGCTTATCCCTACTTAGATGTCACCCAGCCCAATCTCCCCGATAAAAGAGATTAGTCTCTTCGGTGAGAGTGAGAGTCTTGAGGCTCACTTAAGCCTGGGCCTAGAATCCTTATTCTTGCCCTTTGCAGCGCTACGCACTGATCTATGATGTGTTCTGGCGTTTCCTCCTCCCAGCTACAGAACCTACACTTCGGTGTGTTGCTTACTCCCAGTCTGTTCATGTGCTTGTTCAGTCTGCACTCCCCCGTGTAAGGTTTAAGAGCTGATCTATTCTGCATCTATCTGGCTTGTTTAGGAACTTCTTGGAGTGTCGTTACCCAGGCGTTGAGAGCCAGTGTTGCAACGCTTTTCTAGCTACCCAATCTTTGATTTCTTTGTAAATGGTGGCCCTTGATATGCCGAAGCAGGGCTCAGGTCCCTGGAACGATGTCTCAGCCCCTGATCTGGCCAGGAAGTCTGCTTTTTCATTGCCCTCTATTCTTGTATGACCTGGAACCCACGTAAGTGTGATCCTGTTGGTTCTGCTCACTTGAAATAGAGCAGTTAGGCAGTTTCAGTCTTTATGAATTGGTTCAATTTGTTCTTCCCTTGTCGGTACCTGAACCTTGTATGGTGTTTCAAAGTTGTACTTAGGCAGCATACGGTCTGTCGGCATATTAAGAATTCGGTTGGATGGAAAGACTTCAGCCAGTCCCGCATAGTTGCCCATGGCTTGCCCAGGGTGTTCCAAGTTTAGATTCATAAACCTTGTTACCGTTGCCCTGACCTCCTTCTTCTTCTTCTTCTTCAGAGGAAGGTTTAGCATTACTTCCATCGCTTCTAATGGAGTTGATTTCATTGCTGAAGTTATGACTCTGCAAGCTGTGCGTCGAACCCCTGCTAGTTTATCCCTGGCAGTTTTCTGTTTGGTTTTCGCCCACCAGGCAATTGAGCCATATGTGATCATCGGTTTCACTACCGTTAAATAGAGCCAATAGGTTTGTTTCGGTATCATTCCCGATGACTTCCCATAGATCCTGGTGCGACATCTTCATTCTGTGAATAACTTTGTCCAGGTGGGCATTCCAGTTTAGTCTCTCATCGACTGTTAGGCCAAGGTATTTGGCCTCCTTTTGAAAAGGTATGCGTATCCCATCAACGCTGGGTTCTCGAATATTACACTATTTTCTTCTTGTAAATGATACTATTATGGTTTTCCTGAGATTAATCGATAGACCTTCTCTCACACACCAACCATTTATCAGTTTTAGGGCTCTTTGCAGGATGTTGGATACCACCTCGTCAAATTTGCCTCTTACTGTCATGACAACGTCGTCAGAATAAGCCTGCGCCTCAATTCCCTTCGCTCGCAGAAGATCGAGTAGTTCGTCAACCAGAAGTACCTTTTTGTAATAGGATTGGGATCACTCCATCCTCCCCTGGTGATTTAATTGGTTGGAATGTGTTAACCGCCGATTTTATTTTGTCCGGTGTAATGATTTGTTTTGCCAGCCTCCAGTCTTCCCCATCCGGTCTATGTCTGCCCGGCGTTTTAGGATAAAGTTGGTATAGGGAATTCTAAATGAATCCTACTCCGTATTTATGACTGTGACATATTTTAAAAAATAATAAAATACAAAGTTTTTATATAAGATAAAGATAGCATTAATAGAAGCTTTTATGAGTTGCAAAAAAGTCAATCAAATATCAGACTTATCAATCAATTGCAGCACGTTTTTGTTGAAACTTTTCTGGTGGTACACACTATTGGAATGGATAAACACAGAAAGCAAACAAAACTCTGACCGTCATTGTACGAAATACGTATACAAATTTTTCCGCGGTGGTTACCCCATTAGCGTGACAGCACTTTTACAGAAATGCATTCTACACTTTCTCTCATATCTCTGCACATCATCCCAATTAGGATTGCTATTGGGACCATCGAATACTTCCTTGTTTACCGATGCAAAATCTCGGGTGAAAAAAAACTTACTCGTCCGTTTTTTACCCAAATTTGAAGTTTTCCTCAAGTTAAAAAAAAATAACAAACTGTTAAAATATTAGATGGCCAACCATTTAACAGTCTGATTAAATATTTTCCTGTCAGATAAAGGAGAGCGGAAAATAAACTAATATTTAATGTATTTAGCAGACTTAGCGTAAATCGAGACGCATTTTGGAAATTTTGTAATTCAACCTCTTTGTTTTATAAAGAAAGGCTTGTGTGTTTAGGAGGCTCTGCAACCCAGATTAAGACAGTAATGGAAACCCCTTTCACGTGATAATAATGTAAATGAGGGGAAATAAGGACAGGAAACGAGAAAAAACGAGGACACGCGTAGAAAACGAGTTGGTCCGGGATTTTGAGTAAAAACCACAACGAGTAAACAAATGTTATTCTTTTTGGTTAGAGATAAACATTTCGGAAAAGTACACATCTTGTAAAATGGTGGTGAAAATTATGTTTTATTATATGCCTCTGAACCTGTCCTAGGAATAGCATACACTGCAAAGTTCATGATAAAACTAAGGAGGAGGAAAATGCAGGCTCATAATGCTTACTTAATAAGTCAAAAGATTTGCACAATGGTTGGTATAATCTACAATAGGTAAAATCACTTTAAAATATACTGGGGAAAAACAACTTTAATATAGTGTGCTCGCAGTGCCAGGTGACGATGTCAAAACACTCACATCTGAATCAAATCAATGCTCGACAGGCATTTTGTCACCGGTTAGTAAGATTCCTTTGCCCTAAGGAATTTTTCTCAACCTATTAGTGGTGGGTGACCTAAAGAATTTGTATAAAATTTTCTTAAAGGATATATATGGAAAAGAGTAATTTTACGAAAAAGAAATTGATTTTCGCATGTACTGCGATTGAAATGATTTTCTTTTACGGCTTTGGTAATTAACCTATTTGCTAATTCATAAACTTTCCTACTAACTAAACTTGCACGTGAACTCCACGGAAACAGAATACAAGAAAACTAATTTTCTAAAAAGGCCAAATTTTAGAATTTAATAATTAAAACGCTATACGTTTGAGAGACTTCTACGTAATTTATAACATGCATGCGATGCATATATCTATTTACAGGGACTTTTACACAGAAAAAAAATTCTCAAGTAAGTGTAGAAAATCATAGTTTTTTGGATTTTACTTCTTTATTTACTTATAAGTGTGTCTATCACAGCACTTTCCACTACGATCACTGTGGTAGAGTTTACCTTATTACGCTATACCCTGGTATACCCTGGTATAGCATCGTTCGAAACTTTGAAGTGGATCTTGGGCTTGCACAACATATATCTGGACGTATATTTTTGAAAGTGAGATCTATCGCATGGGATCTTTCACCTTCCATGGTCGAAGAGCAGGAAACAATATATTTAATTTTATCTTTATTGCGGCAAGCTTCACTAGATTCGACGCTGTTCTCTGGCTTCAGACCATTGGTTTGTTGGGATTCGTCGAAATTTCCTGTTCTAAACAGTCCGGAGCATGCGCGCTTAAAAAAACGCGTTCTGGTTCGACCACAAATGTTCTGAAATGAAAAGTTTTGTGTTCGGGTTACTACCGAAAATTTGTCCAGGACCGGTTCAATACCGTTCTGTACAGTCCCGTGAAGCCGGGTGGAATTAAACGGAACTGTTTAGGACTATTTTCTAACGTATGCGTAAATTCATTTACACATGTAGAGTTTGTGCGAAAAAATAATGTTTTCCTTGAAAAAATAATGTTTTCCTTGAAAATATACCCAAATAAATGAGTTTTTACGAGAAATAATAAAAAGCCAGAATGTAATCCTGTATTATTTTATTATCCGCTTGTATTTTTATAAAGGTTTTGTCGAGTGTTTTGTATGGTATGACCTAAAGAAGAGGAATCTCTGCCTAATCCAAAAATTCAGCTTTTTGAGTGTTAAATTTCTGTCCTTTTAAAAACTGTAGAATTTCACTTTGATTCTACCTCGTCATCAAGTAGTGGTGATGATGAAGCCATTGGCAGATTTTTAAATGCAATGTAAAAAAAATATGAAGCTATGAATTTTGTAGAAACACGAAAGCTATGAATTTTGTAGAAGGAACTGTGGAGATGTGGAGAGAGGATGATGAGAACCAATTCATAGAAAATTTTCGGTAAAATATTTATTTTATGCTAAAAATAAAGAGATAAACTTAAGACACTCTGGATCACATCACATGCTTCTTCTTCACCCTATCATTATGGCTTACTGTTAAGAACAGTTCCGTAGATTGCGCAACTATCAGGGGCAATTCTAAAACGTTCTAGGACAGTTTTAAAATTCGGAACGCGAACAAATCACATGTGAGCGGGAACGTATGATTTTCATGAGATCCGCAAGATCGGATCATTGCTCAAGAATATAACATTTTCGACTCGTGTGGTCATTCGCCATAGATCTATGCCGCTCCCTGTTTAAGAATACACGTATTGGCCGTGTCCATGTTCTCCATATACAGAAGTCACTTTTCGGATATCTGTTTCCTCTTAAGCTCTATGGGTTGCTTTAACTCTCTTCCTACACGGTTCAACGATGCGCTCTTTGGAATGGGCCAGTTTTATACAGAACATGTGTATTTAAACAATGTTTTTAGTTTAGAGTTAGTTCAAATATATTCTTGAACCAAGAAATATTAGTCTTGAATAAAGTACACGGAAAACAAAATCGAGATTTTTTTACAAATATTGTAACTGGATTGTACAATAACGTTACATTTTTTTGCATATTTTACATAGAGTGTATATTTTATACGCAATTTATTTTCGTAATACAACTCAAATTTTTTCGGGAAACAATTTGTGATAGCCTGACCCTATATTATCGCAAGCTATTAAAATAGGTCGACTAAACTTTGAAAGCTGCACGTTGGCTTTTATATTATATCGCATAAAAGCCTCGATAAAGACTTGACCGTGTCTTTGAGCAGTTAACTCTTTTGTCGCTGCCTCGAGTAAAAGCATCGTCGTGGTCCGGTCAAAGGCACTGGGTAGTAGTTGTGTCTAATGAGGCGCGCCGACCGCAACACACATGCATCGTTACATTTTTGATCTTTTCCAAGCGGTATTATGTTAAGTGGTTTGTTTGCACTGCACCATAGAGCAAATATGAAACATGGCCTTTCGATCAATCTAGCATTGTAGCTCCACTATATGAGTAGACGAACCTATGAAGGCCATGTTCCTGTTAGCTCTGTGCCTCACTCCTCCATACTTTCCATAACTTACAAGAAAATGGCCTTTACATGTACAGTCAGTTCCAAAAAAATAGGACAACATGTCAAGAATTATCACGATTTTACTTTGGTATTTGACAGCTTAAAAGATGCAATGATGTATTTGAAATTAGCTCTGTGTTTTGGACTTCTTCCATTGCCTATGTTTTACTCATAAACGACGTTTTGATCAGTACAATCTCTGATCGTCTTCAGGTGCAAACTATTGCATTAAAACGATTTAGACCAATAGTTCCCATCTAAAGAAATACTCAACCCTGGTTTTACCAAAAAATTTGTTGCTAACTTAGTTATTTTTTTTACATTTAATGACATGTAATGAAAAATATATAACGCAGTAAATGTTGTCCTATTTTTTGGAACCGATTGTACGTTTTTTTCAGGTATTGTCTGTTCAGTTTTATTTATAGTTTGGTGAGCACGTGCACCCCATATAGAATAAGGAAGTAATAACAAAATGTATTATTTATATTGTACTTTGTGATGAATCCGAAACTTCCTATTATTAATTATTAGCGCTGATTATTATGCCACCGTGTCAAAATTAAATGAGTATTTATAATTTACCACAGTCAGGTCTCTTTCCATCTCGCGCGCTCTTATTGCCGCGTCCGCCTATTCAATGCAGTTCCTGCTACCAGCTGCTCTCGCCGCCGAATGAAATGAACCTCTGCTTGATGACGCGGAACAGTCGCACATTCGATGAAGTAGGTAGAGCCTAGCAGGATCTGTATGTTCGTCATAATTAATAATGACCTATTATCAACTCCTAAATCTATGATAATTTAACAAATCCTCACATAAAACGCCATTTATTCTTATGATCATCCAACCCACACTATAAAGACTTTTAAAATTGATATAAAAAACTGTATGATAAAAATAATAAGTAACCTGGTTACATCGTGTGCCTGGTCCCTCCACTATTTTAAAACAGGTGCATTGTAGTCAGGCAGCCATCCTGTTTTTTTATACTTGCCTAGAATTGTCCTGCTCGTGACTTTTTAACAACACCAACCACAGATTTAAAAAAGATTGCTGTTTATTGTTAAAACAATATTTGTTTTTTTAAATTTTTGAAAATTTTGAATTAGTAGTAGGTGTGTACATATTAGAACACTTGTATATTAACAATAGTTGATATTAACTACCGATCTATAAACTTGAATAAACGACGTCGGTCATCTGATGATCTTCTTTCCCACCTTCTCCTTTACTGCTAAACAAAAAGTACAAAAACTGTAGGTGTATTTTTGCCACTCAACAATAACAATACATTTTAGGTGCATGTCATGCAAAAATAAAAACTATGATAATTTTTCCCTAAACTTGATAATTTTTCGAATTGAAAATGGAAAGTAGCAGGGTATATCGCAAATTTCAATAGAGAAAGGCGCACACATTTCTTGTGCTCCAGTCTGCTTGCTTTGCCTTGTTGCTGTGGTTCGTCATGCATTCGCGCGTTTAGCGATTTTATAATTTATTTATACTTTTTCTGTTGTATTATTTTAATAATTGTTATAATGAACAATTTTACGGTAGCGTACTTGAAAAATAAATTTAGCTCTTTAAGTATGGAGCAAAAAATTGAAACAAAAAATTACTTTTGTTCTACAAAAAAAATCGCTGTCAACTTTTGAAATTTGTGAACCTCCTCTTCATACATCACGAGCCGCCGCTGTGTGACATACACTGATATTTGATATCATGGCAGAATTAACTCAAAAAAAAGGTAGCACGGAATATCCAGAGTGTATACAGGACGAAGAAAGGCAGTCAAAATTAAAAATTATATCTCCACCGAAATCACTGTGACATTAGGGGTAGCGCAGGGTGAATATCTCTCTACTTTTCTCTTTAATTGCTTTATCAATGATATAAAAGATGTTGTTTCTGCCTGTCCGTTTCTTGCCTTTGCTGATGACCTAAAATCATTTGAATGCTAATAAATGTAAAGTTATTACTTTTGGTAGGTCGAAAAATCCCTATTTATTTACTTACACACTAGACTCGTTGGTTCTGGAGAGACAAACACTAGTAAAAGATCTAGGCGTCTGGCTGGACATGGAATTATCTTTTACAACTCATATTGAGAAAACCACAAATAAAGCCATTTGGTTGCTGGGGTTTGTCTTTAGGACCTTGTGAGGGTTTAAAAACATTTTTGCCTTTAGGGAAATTTATTTTGCAATAGTAAGATCAGTTTTAGAGTATGCTACCTGTGTATTGCATCCCTTTTATCAATGATAAATTAGAGAGGGTGCAGCGTAAATTTCTAAGAAGGATCGGTTTAAAGTTACTCATCCCTTATGAAGAAATCAACTGTGATGAAATCATGAAGTTGCTCAATCTTACTTCACTAGAAAGCAGGAGAAAGTACTTTAACATATCATTTTTGTATAAATTATTAAACAGCAATATTGATGCAACAGATCTACTTGCAACAGTTGGCATTTATATACCTTCAATTAATGCTATAAATAGAAATCTCTTTAATGTGCAATTTCATAGAACAAATTATGGGATGAATTCCGCTTTATCTAGAATGTGTAGATTAACAAATGATGTGATAAAACAGTGTGATTTTCTTATATTTTGTGATTTGTTTACTAATTTAGCCCATCTTGTTTTATTTTAAAATGTCTTGTGAATGTTATTAGTTAATGTTTTATTACTAATTGTTGTTTTAAAAATTCTTAAGGTTTTCTTACCAAATATTATTACATACAAATAGATTTAAGTATATTTTACTAATGCCTGACCGCACATATTTTTAGACTAGATATTTATTATTGACTCTATGTTGCTTATATAAGTATACCTACTAAAAATTTTTTTTTATTAGTTTCTGTATTATTATGAAAATTGCTGCACGCGTAAATAAAATTTTGAATTTTATATATTATGTATTGCATATTTGCAGCAATTTGGCAGATAGTTGCCTTTTTTCAGTACCAATAAATTAAAGGTTTTGCTAAATCGACGCATTCAGGATAAACAAATTTCTTTACCCAGATCCAAAAATTATTTCGTTTGAGACAAACAAATTTTTCAATCAGTGTATATTATATTATGCGATTTACAAAGGATATCGCAACAATATAAGCTGCAACGCGAGGAAACTTATACTACACCGTCTTGAGTTTAATCTAAAATAGCTTTATCCTGGCATGAGTACTTATATCTTCCGGCTATATTCTGTTGTTTGTTTTGTTCCACATAAAGTATACATAAACTACTACAACACATTTGCCTAAATGGGCAGCCCGGTACACTGCTTAAGTCTCGTCCTAACTTTTGCATAAGTTTTCATCTTAATTATCAATTCTTATCATATAACAGTTATGAGATTCTGTGATGTTCCAAGGATTTCAAAATTTTGGATAATAATAACTTTCAAAAACAAAGAAAATTATTTAAAAATCAGGGTTGGTCCGGGGCAAGGCCTAAGGCGCAAAATCTATTGAGCATGCCGGACGCAGTCAACTTGCGCTCAGAAGAGTTTATGCTTTTCATTTTTGCCAAACTTACTTAGTGGCGGTCCCCAGAGGAGAAGGGGGGGGGCAATCACCCTCTCTTTGCTCCAGAAAAAAGTAGACAAAAAAGCTGCTGGTGGTAACCCTGAAGTCTTTGGAGAAAAAACTAGAAATTGCAGAACGTACCTTTAAAGACATTCTAGAATCCCTACACAGTATTTTGGGACAGTTTGAAACAGACGAAAACCACGATATTAAAAAATAGAGAACAGAGAAATAGAGTTTCAATATATGAACAATTTTTAGACAGAATCATTTCGGACATAAAATCAAGGTTCAATAACCACGTTTTATACAACGTGAAGCCAAAATCAGGGGAAAATTAACCAATGTTGCTTTTAAATATTATAAACTGTTTGATTATTACAAAACACAAATTCTTCAACTTTTATTGGGAGAAGTCAGTATTTAGAAACAATATTGGTCAGAAGTAGGGAAAAGCTTAAATCAAAACATATATGATAACGTTTTCGAAGCAATGAACAATTGTGGCGATATTTTTCCGTAGATAGCAACATTTTAGGATGTTTGTCAGTAAGTAATGCTTCGTCAGAAACAAGCTTCTTCTGCCTCAGAAGATTGAAAACATAACCTACCTAAAAACACTATGACGGAAATTCGCCTGACGGGCTTAGCGTTGCTGCATATAAACAGACATATTGAAATTGACATTGAGCGAGTCATTGCCGGTTTGCCCAAAAAACTGGAAACAAATTTTTTTGAGACAGACATCTTATATTTGAGATATGCACCATAAAAGGTAATAGATACATAAAGTTAATTTTCAGTTTTATCAACATTCGTATCTTTATCTCTATGGATTCGACCAATCAAGCAGGTACAGTTTTAAAATCATGGCGAATGCGTGACAGCTCCAGCTGATCAAATGCACGAAAACCTCATTAGGTACGTTAAGAGAGTCGTAACATTACGACCATCCCTGCATATTAAACGTTGTTTTCACGCATTTGATCAGCTGCAGGTGCCACGCATTCAGTTTTAGTTTAAAAGTACACCTGCTCGATAGGTCGACTCGATAGAGATAAGTATACAAATGCTGATAAAACCGAAAATTAACTTTAATTGTCTAATATTTCAACTTCAAACGCTTTTTAGATCTCAAAATAAAAGTATTTAGCTATTAGGTTTTGTTAAAATTTTTACGAAAATATTTAGAAAATTAAAAGTAGGGCATAAATTGCGGCGCTATACGACCTTTGATATTTACGGTATTAGTTTAATTTTTTGTTAACAATGGCATTTGTAGTGTCACTTTCTTAAAAATTTTCGCCTGCTGCGCTTTGAAACCATTGATATATTTACGATTTTAGTTTAATTTGTAGTTTTCTGAAATTTTCGGCGCATTTAAACATTTTTTAAAATTAAAAATGATGAAAGGAACAACTTAAAATCTGAGTATCCGGTAAAGTAGACTTGTAGGTAATAATATGAACTAGCAACTGACTGAGATTCAGATGTACAGGTGCATTAGTATGGAAGGTATGAAGGATAGTTTCAAAACACATTTTGAACTCTGTTGCCCCCTAGGAGCCACATATGCAATTTTTTGTGACACACAAAGGTACGTTGCTGGAAGGCTAACATATTTGCCAAATTTCAATACTCTAGCTCAAACCGTCTGAATTTAAGAAAAAAACATTGACTGCAATATTTTTGGGGCTGCTGCAGGTTAGACAGTGTTAGTCGGTCCATTAGTACACGATTAAAATAGGTTTCGTAAAATCTTCATCAAAAGTCGGAATACATTATGCCCCCTAAGTACTGCTCACTTTTTATTTAAATATTGCAAAAATGAATATTTTGTTAACCGTTCTGTTGTAACTCTGATTTATTGAAGTATTCTGAACATGCTTTGTTATTAAGTTCAAAGAAGAGCAGCGTTTGCATATATCACTTCCACTCTCCGTGCAGAAAATGTCTCCGACCTAAAAATTATCCCGTAAATTTTGTTTCTCCATAAGACTGTTGCTCCACAGTCATCTGCTTGCAAACGTACAGTTGGAAACGGCTGCTTGTGTCTTTCCATTTTTGTTTAACTCCCGTTACAACGTAATACGAGAAATTTATTTTGTTATTTCCGAAACATACGCCACGTAAGGGTGTATGTGAGAAAGATCCTACCTTTCTTCTGTTCTGTTTGTTTAATTTGCTACAGGGAAATCTCGGCATTGACACTTAATAGAGGATAGACTATAATCAATTAATTTAAAAACTGCTATAAGAAACTTGTATCCTGATGACAACACCGTTGAAAGATTCAATCTTTATAAATTTTAAAATGGCGTTATTCGGTCGATACGCTCAAACTGATTTATTTTTAATAGAGGTAATTAGAAACAAAAACCTTTACCTTCGGTCTCCTAAAGGAAATATTAATGCGTCTATTCTTGGATAAAGGTAAATGGTTACAAATCCTACGTTTTTGCGAGTACTGAATCGCTATTGAATCAGAATTTAAAACTATATATATAAAAACCCATTTTATTTAGGTTTCTAAAAATTTTTGAATCTAGAGTCAGCCTCGTACTTGTTGGTATCGTATTCAAATCGTATCGAAAAATAGCACAGCAGGAGAAATTAAAACACAAAACCTTCATTCAACTCTGGCAGTATCTAGAAAAACATAATAGGTAATGGTAGAAAAAAATAGTGTCTACCTGGTTAAAACTAATCTACTTATGACACAAGCCTCGCTGTTAGTTCGAAACGAAGGATTTAAAAATTTAAATTCATTTACAAAAAAGCCTATTCAGCTCATATAATGAACAGATTTTCGTCGCTAAAAACCATACAAAAACATCGTTAGCCCCACCAACGCCATCTATACTTAACACTCAGGCCTAAAACTGTACCTGTTGAGATGGTATGTGCAGCTGTTTGGTCAAAACTGCATAACACTAAAACATTTTCATAACTATTTTTGCAGCAGTTTTGATTTATTCCTAACCTAAAGCTGATAATAATTAATGGACACCCTTTACACCTCTAACCTGAACCTCAGAACACCTTTGAATCACTCTGTTGAATGTTGTTTCGGGAGCATGAACACTGGAATCACTGATGACGCCATACTGTTTATCAAGTGGAAACAGGGTTTAATTGTTTTTTTTCAAACGACCGGAAAATAGCCACTTTCCGTAAGATTTTTCGTCGGAAATTTGATGCGTTTATAAACTGGTGCGAATTAAAAAACTTTAAGGAAATTAGGGAAGATGTATTGTCGGCATATTTTTTGGACAAAACGACCACATGTTTTTAATGCCTAAAGTAAGTATACTATAAATATATGTAAATAAAGGACAAACCTACAAATCTGCCTTTCATGAGCTATTTTATCATTATTTTGCTTGATAAGTTGGCCATGATCGGCCATAACTGGTCGTCAGTCAAAATCATTTCTAACCTCATAAGTTTACTTATTTTTTTTTAGTTATTGATCTTAAAAGCTTAGCGGCAATGAGTATCTAGCCAACAAGAAGCAGAAGGCTGATCGTGTGAAAAAAAAAGTACGTACGATACACGACCGGGAAGTGTCTTTACAGATCTCCGCAGGTTTACAGATCTTGCCTGCGGCACGCCCTGTGAATTTCCTTGCGTCGATCTGTAAAGACTAATTTTCCGGTCTAGTGACGTAAACCTATTGTCTTTTCGATTTGGATTCTTTACCCATCGAATGTTGAATTTTCGTTATTTCCACGTATGATCTATTTCTCTTTCCTTTTAAGATTCTTTTTGGTACCCCACAAGGAGCATACAAGGACCAAAGCGAAAAGAGATATAATTGAACGATATTTCGCCCTGGGCAACCAGCCCGGGCTCATCAGTGGTTTCAGTGATCACCTTTTCCAAACAGCATTCGACACCATCATACACTTTGATTTCCAACTTTGAGTCACTCACAAATAGGCATCGTTCCGTGCTTCTACTTATTTTTTGCTGAATAAGCTAAAATTTCTTTCCAAGGTCACCGATTTAAATATCTGAATGAATATGAATATTGCCCGTGTCTTAGTTTTTACAAAATGTGCCTTCCTTCAATGTTCAACCAATTCTGATATTTATTTGACTCCAAAAAGTATGGATATCAGAGGCACGTTCAACGGCGGCTGGAGCTAAACCAAAAACGGTTTTACCCCTTGCACCCAAACTGTCAAAAATGGCATTTGCGTTGCCGAACCAGCTTTGAACGCGCAAAGCCGACTATCGTTTCTTTAATATTTTAGCTAGGCACGAACAGTCTGTTTAAAAAGGAAAGGGGCTGTCGGAACTTTAAGCCACGGCCATTTGATAGCTTTTTTGAAACAGATAGCTACTCCCTACCTTCTGTCCGCAAAATAAACACATTCTGTTCACAATATACAAGGGTGGCGTCTACACAATTTATTGTATGCAAGAAAAAATGGAGAAACGTGTTGCACTTTTCATTTTCAAATAATTTTCTGAATTTTCTTCAATTTGTTAGGTTAGGAAAACCTCGCACTTGTTTTTTTTTCGTTGACCTCGCCTGTGGACCAATTCTAGTGGCGCTTTCGAAATCCTCCGAAACTGGTATGGCTTCAGCCGATCTTGAATGGTATATCCTAACCACTTTTGGCAAGCTGGAGACATTTCTGAACGGCTAATGCCAATTTTGGTTTGGCCGCTGAACGCGGACCAGATGACCCGTTTCTTACTCAAAGAAAAAATAATTTCTATTCTTAAATAAGCTGTAAATAACCCAAGGCAGATTTTTTATCAGAGGCGCAAACTTTAAAATTACAGAAAATCAAAAAAAAAATTGACCAATAGTAGATATCCAATAAAGTCAATTCGAGTAGTAATGCTACTGCTATTTTCTCTAGGGGGCGTTATTAAACACACTATTAAAATCGGATACCATTTGGAAAAAAAAATCCCTGAAGTTTTTTTGCATGCGTTAATAAGCGTTAAATAAATTGCTTTTAATTTCCATAAAAAACAAAAAAAAATAAAGCACCGTTTCGCGGCCCAGAGCGCTTATATCGACACTAAAAGGTGTCCGATTTTGTTGAGCTTTGAGTGTCGGGCTTTTGCATAATTAATAGTGCTTGTTTTTTTGGCACGTTCAGTTTCGTTGATTTTTGTCATTGAATAGGTGTCTTTATCTAGAAACGTAGTATTAGAGAAGCCAATCGATTGAGCTTTCCTGACTGATGCTCGTTAACCGTAAGAATGTGATAGAGCTCCTGAATCAAAAAAAAATCAGTGGCGGTTCCTCCATAGAAGCGCATGAGCACATGCACCTACACACAAAATAAGAAAGTAATCATAAAATGTTTTTTTCGTTTCGCGCGTTCTCGCCTTCGAATGAAATAAACCTCTCCTGGATGACGCGGAACATTCGCACAGGGGATAAAGTAGGTGGAGCCTAACTAGTCGAGGGGCATAGAGTCGAAATTCGGCCTCCGTGGGCCTTTTGATGATGATTTTACGAAACCTGTTTTAATCGGTTACTAATAGACCACTTAACATCACCTTGCCTGTGAACAGCCTTAAAAGTGCTGCAGTTAAAAAGTGAGGTTAGGGCGACAAAATATATTTTTAAATCTTAACGGTTTGACCTACGATGATTAAATCTGGTACACGTATTGGCCTTCTGGCCAGATGAAATAATATAATTTAAAAAATAACATTTAGTGCATCTAAGGGCCGGTAGAGGGCAAAATGTGTTTTTAGATCTTTCTCTGTATCTCATGAACGATTTATTCTGCACACTTGAAACTATGTGGTTTTATATTGCGTACTATTACCAATCAGCCTGATATCACAAAAGAAAATTTTAGCCTGTGAGCCCTGAAGAGACGCCATTTTTTTGACAATTTCGAAAAAAAAAATCTATTTACGCAAACTTAAGTTAAGGGCATCGAAAATTTATATAAATCGGTTACTTATAGACCACTCAATATTTCTTCACCTATGCATAGCCTCAAAAATGTTGCAGTCCAAAAGTGAGGTTAGGGTGACAAAATATTTTTTTAAATCTTAACCAACGATGATGAAATTTGGTAATCATATTGGCCTTCGGGTCAGATTGTACAAATATAAAAAAAATAACATTTAGTGCCTCTAGGAGCCGGTAGAGGGCGAAATGTGGTTTTGATTTTTTGCGTAAATACATTTTTTTTTCGAAATTGTCAAAAAAATGGCGTCTGTTCAGGGCCGTCTGATCACAGGCTAAAACATTTTTTGGTGATATCGGGCTGATTGTTAATAGTATGTACTACAAAACCACATAGTTTGAAGTGGTCAGGACAGTCACAGAGATACAGGGAAAAATCTAAAACCACATTTCGCCCTCTACCGGCTCCTAGAGGCACTAAATGTTATTTTTTTATTTTTATAATACAAGCCAGAAGTTCAAACCGTTAAGATTTAAAAAAATATTTTGTCACCCTAACCTCACTTTTGGACTGCAACGTTTTTAAGGCTATTCATAGATGAAGAATATAGACTTTTAGTCGTGCAACCTACAAAAAAAAATCAATGTAAATTTTTCAAATTTTTGAACCTCCTCTTCATAGATCACGAGCCGCCGCGAAAAAAATATTATTTTTTATATTTTATTTTTAGGAGCCTTACAAAAAGCTTTCCAACAACCATTTTTTGTCTACTATTTCACTCTTCTTTGCGTCAGCCTTGGCGGTTATAAAAACCTTTGTTGCAGTTTTAGAGCTTTTTGAGTGAGCTTTAAACGCAATTTTCTTGAGTAATTGTAACTTTTTTCGTAAAAAGGAAAAGACCCTGCTATTGATTTTTGATGTACAAATTTTGACTTTCGAGAAAAAATGCTGGTCGTATTACGGTAATTTTACTAACTATCAAAATGGGGTTGTAAAAATGGCATAAAAGCTCCTGAACTATGAAACATATTTTTCGGAGGATGATAAAACTTCCGCTTTATACAGTAGTCTTGACTTCAGTATTTCACTGTTTCCGCAGATTTAGCAGAAGTTTGCATATTCTGTGTATGCAGGGATTACTTTCTACGAAGGCGTAGACAGACCACACCAGTTTTGTTACATTTCTAAAATTTCAAGTTATTAGATCTCCACATCTTAAAATTTTGTGTTATTATCTCGAAATTTTAAAATATATCGTAATTTTAAAATTTCGAGGTAATAACATGAAATTTTATTTCCTCTAAATACAATAATAAACATGTATAACAGAAATTAATTTTCACTGGGCTCCTCTGCTTCAAGCTCTTTCGTCCCCAAAACGCTGATTCCGTTTCCTCGTTGAATAGCTATGTTGAAACGCTGATACAGGCAATCACCTTCTTTTTTGTTTTCTTTTACTTCAATGAGCATTTTGGATATTTTATGTAAAAGCTGCCTACATACAGGCCCTTTAACTCCAAATGTTTGAAAACCCAATGGCTTACAAAAATAGTTTTTAACATTTCTAAAGTGCATTTAATGCTTTTTTTATTTCTGCTTCTTCTACGGCTTTACTGCTTTCCAAAGATGTCTTCTTTAAGTACCATTCTGCTAAAGTGTCTACGATAGCTGCGTCCCAAACCAAAGATTTTTCGCATTCAAAAGGAATAAGTGTCATACCATCTGGTCGTTTGCCATCCACTCTAGCGTTTAGTTCACTAGGTTCTAGAGTGGGATGGTACCTTGTTGTAATGAGTGCCTTTCTAATATATAAAGGGATGATAAACTATGAGTTCCTGAGCAATCAACCATAATTTCATATTAACATATACATAATTCGACATCCTAAGCGAAGTCCAATGGCAATTCGAATAAGTTCTCTGTTAAGAAGAAGACCCAAGTCGATGATGATGCTTCCTTCACATCTTTAGCGCTTTCTAAAAGTTCTGCTTTTGCTAATTCCGTTATTGGAAGAGTCCATTCTTTTTGCGTTTTTAAATAAGAGGTTTCAATAAGGTTATTGGTTATTATTTTCCAAGATTCTATAACTAATTTAAATCCATCAATATCAAGGTTTCCAAAATGATTTATTGTGTTTTTAATCAAAGTTGTTAACTGTTGGCATGAAATCCTAATCCTCTCGAGTTCACTGCCAATGACGCTTGAAGCCATTGATCGGGTGTTAAATGAATGTTTAGAATTTTGGTGAAGATTTGGTTTTTATATTTAACAAAATCGCCTAACAGTGGGTTTTCATGGAAATTAGCCACTCTGAGTAAATATTGTAGACGTGGCAAAGATAAACAGTTTCTTAAAAGGTAAAGAGCTTGATGAGACTCAAGCATTACTAATCGTTTTTTCAAGAATTCTAAACTGTTTATTTTGATTTTTAACAAATTATTTTTGCTTTCCTTATTTAGAGGAACACCAAGAATTGTAAAATTTTTGAAAATATTAAATTTTGTTTTTTTAAGGGTATTAGGAATTTTGACGTATTTATAAAATACTTCGCATTTTGCTTTATTCAAAAACAGTCTAATTTTTGGGCCATCTTTTTCGATCAAAACGAGATCCTTAGCAACGTTATGACAAGAGTCTATTAAGGATCCATCATCCAAGTACCATACATTAAGTTTCGATTTGAGTTTTAGGAAAAGAGGCTGTGCTGTGATGCAAAAAAGTAAAGGTCCAAGCGGGTCTCCTTGTTGAATGCCTTCTTCTGAGTTTCACATATGTTTTCCATAAAAAAGTAGAGACGATGAGCTATAACTTGGAGATACATAAGAAAGGATTTTAGAACTTTTTAATTAAATTTAATGCATTTTTGAAATCTATTTAAAAAAAACTTCCTTTGCTTCAAAATTTGATGATATAAACGTTCGAGTTAGTAATACAAAATTTTAAAATTTCGAGATAACAAGTCGAAATTTCAGAAGTGAAAAAAAGTAAAACTGATGTGGTCCTTATACACGTTCGTAACATTCTAATAGCGCTTTACTTTTATGAAATTAAACACTTAGCCCAGGATTTACTAACATTAATCTCTTACTTTAAACTTATCACTCTCTTATATCTTCGAAACAAAACGATAGCTACTGGTTTAAATTATACCTAGGACAAGAACAAATTTTCCTGGGCACCTTCTTGCATCGCATGGGTTAAGAAAACAGTTTTCAAAGAGGCAGGATTCCAGGCCTAAGCAAAGGATAGTCAGTGTGCAACCGGCCCAAAAAGGTGGCGGAGAATTCGTCCCACCCGTCTTTTCCAATCTATTTGATCAGTTAACCACACAAATTTACAATGATGGCGAATTACGTAGGCTTACGTCATCGCTCGGTTAACTTATTATATGTCTACTTATACGTTAGGTAGACAAAAGTTGAAAAATTTAAATGACATAAAACAAACCTTTTTAAAACTATGAATTATAAAGTAAAAAATCTTCCTCCTTAGCGCTAATAAATCATGCTAATGAAATTTTCTTGACATATTAACCTATTACACCATACATATATACGTAGGAAATTTAATAATAGGTTCAGTAAAATATCAAAATGAAGGCACAACGTCAACTTTTGTTTTATCTTGGATCAGCGAAAATACGTGTTTTGAGAGCATTGCTTTGTGACTAAAGTAATGAGATAAACAACGAAGGTAGACAAAATTCAAAAAGTGACAGTGGTTTAGACAAAAAAAGCAGATGCGCACAGAATAAACCACGTAATATGCGATTTGGTTGAAATGCATATACCCATATCGCGCATGGCCCGTTATATAGGTTAATGCTAGGTATAAAATAATAGGTTGTATGCTTCATAACGAAGTTCTGGTATCGCTACTCCACATGCGCAGTTCGAATAGGCAGTTTAAGTGATGTACTAATAAAATGCTGTGAAAACACAAAATCACTTTGTAGGGCTTGAATCTATGTTTATCGGTTACACCTTTTTATAGCCGCTGGCAGTTTGAAGCTGATATTTGTAATGAGATGGCATGTTTATTGCTTTTAAGTTGGTTTACTCTTACCTTTTGAGTGCCCTTTGGCTCACTAATGTCGCCAAATTAAGAGATTTCTTCAGACCAGGTTTGGTTAACACTTCATTCGGCTAGGTTTAAAAATTTTTAAATCCAGATTTAGCATAAAATTGGTTTTGTATTAGTGAGATTTTTAAAGGAAAATGTCAAAGACAATCAGTTGTTGTTTTGTTTTCCCATTTTTTAGTGCGTTGGTGGGAAAAAATGAATTTTAAAATAGGAAAAATAGAAGGGTCCAATGATCTGTCACGATCCTTTGTCGTGAAGGGCAAACAAAGTAAGGAACGTTAATTTAAAGTAGTGACTAAAGTTACGACAGTCGTATCTAGATTTACGACAGCCGTTTGTGGGGTTGAGTTGTCTTCATTAGTGTTTTTTGTTGTGTACGGTTTTATGGGAACGGAGTAGGTTTTTCTTTCTTTTTTGTAAGCTGTGCACAAATCTTTTATGTCAATTTTGATTAACCTCTACATATCTGATCAAACTTAAATTTTTTATACGTTTATAGTTCCAGTGACAATAATATATACGTTAGAGGGAAGGATGTTAAGGGGGTTAATGGAGGCATGATATATTTAAAAATTCAAAAATTTTTAACTTTTGAACAAAAGTTGCTACGAATCGTAGTTTTAAGTTTTATGTTGCATCAAATCTTTTTAATTTCGGATGTAAAGAAAAACGTTAGCGATGATTGACGGAGATGAAAGGGGGTTAATTTATTTTAAAATTCATAACTTTTTAACCAAAGCTGCCACAATGATGCAATTTTTAGTTTTACATTTCATTAAATATTTTTTAATTTTGGAGGTTAAAACAACTTTGGTGAGGAAGGTAAAGGGGATGAGAGGGTGTTAATATATTTAATAATTCATAACTTTTTTACCATGCAAAGCTGTTACGAATATGCACTTTTCAGTTTTATGTTGCACTAAATATTTTTTAATTTTGGAGGTAAAAACTACGTTGATTTGGGGTGAGAGTGATTAAGGAGAGAAGATGGGTTAATATATTTAAAAATTCATAACCTTTCAACCAAAGTTGCTACGAATATACTCTTTTCAGAAGTGGTTACGGAAGTTATATTATGAAGTTGCAAGTCCCCCCCCTCTTTGATGGGGGGGGATAATGAAAAAGGTCGCACCCTCTAAGTTTCTTCGATTTTGTTCAAAATGTTTATACCTTTAGAGGTTTTCTGGGATCGAGGAATACGAATTTTTGATCAGATTTTGAAAGTTATGATTTTGACAGTTCTTCTCTTTTCGGAGAGAGAGAGACATCTAAACAAGTTCGATTTGGTTCAAAATTTGTGTACAGGGGTTTTTGGTCTAGAGGATTACGAACAGCTCCCCCCTCTTCAAATGGAGATATCAATTTCGATCGTTTAAAATACCAATATAAATTATTATATACCCATCCATACATTTTATCCATAATGCATGGGTAACTAAAAATTTCCAAATAAATTTAAGTAAAAAAATGTGTTTTATTAACAACCTTTGATAAAAAGCTCTTAAAAGTAGAAAATAATTTTAGAGTTTTCTGATAATATAATAAAAGCGATAGACGCAAAATTAAATATTGAACTTTGAATAATTGATGCCTAATAAAAAGACGTACATCATGGCTTTTATTATGGTATAAGAAAGCTGTAAAACTTTTGTTTCGATTTTGTCTACTTTTTAGTAGATTTTTTTTATTAAAAAAATACTTTTCGTAATCGTGTTAACTTTGGCCACGGCCTAATTTAAAATAATTTTCTGGATTTTCTAGTAGCCATTAATAGGTAATACTGCACTTTTTATCGAATGATATTTTCATCGAAAACATTATTAACGAATGACATTTTCATTAAAATCACTTTTATTGAATGACATTTTCATCGAAAATAGTTTCATCGAATGACATTGGTTGGTAGGTTTGGTTGCTTGATTGGGTTGGTTGGTTTGGTAGGTTTGGTTGGTTGGTTTGATTGGTTGGTTTGATTGATTGGTTGGTTTGATTGGTTGGTTGGTTTTATTGGTTGTTTTTCATAACAACTAATTAAATCTACCAATCAAACTAACCAATAAAACCAAACAAACCAACCAAACAATCCTATCATCATTCGATGAAAATGACATTCGATAAAAGTGATTTCGATAAAAATCTCATCCTTTAAAAATGATTGCAATGAAAATGTCATTTGATAATAGTGTTTTCAATAAAAAAATCTTCTATAAAAATCTTTCCGACGAAAGTGTCATTCGATGAAAATGTCATTCAATGAAAATTTTTTCGATGAGAATGTCGTCGATGAATATGTTTTCGATGAGTGTGTTTTCGATGAACGGACAGTGCCCCAAGGCGGACAACTATGCCTATAAAACTGTTTTCAGTATTGCCAGCCAAATCCAATTTTAATAAACTTTTGGTTCAATTTTCCATATGTTCGTCCGGACAAATTTTACCAACATCTTTTGGTTGCCACTTTGTTGATGTAGTTAAACTTTACTTCGGTGTTCGTTGGGGATTCCGCGAGGGAAAATTAATAAGTTCCTCAAGTTAAACGTGCGGTTAAGACGGCTAAAGACACGATCATGACTGATGATATTACGCTTTATTTATCTCCCCGAACACGCGTTTGCTCGTGCATAACTTTGCAGACTCGACACTTACATGCAACTTTAAACTAATTCCTTCTAAGCAGTGTTCATTTTTGAGTAACTTTACTAAAAATCAAATAAAATCAGAGATATTTTATAATTTTTTTACATTTGGACTTTGTCTGAGGAAGTATCTGAGTACCTAGCCCTAGCACTAGGGAATCCATAAATTCAGATAGGGGTCCGATTTTATTGGCTTGGTGACACCTAAATCTAAGAAGTGAATTTCGACTCCCTTACCCCTACCTATAACGTCTACCTACAGTGAACAAAGCTTAAAAAATGGCTTTTCCGGCCGCAGTGTTTTGATATTTTTTTCGTACTAATTGACATTTTCAACTATATGGAGGCGCTTTTTATAATGACCTCTGGTTACCAAGAGATTGTAGGCGCATAATCAGTATAAATCTTTTTCGTTGCAAGTAGCCATTTCCATAGAAGTGGATTAAGAAAAACATAGCTATACAACTGTATTAGTTCTATGCTTTATCCATAAAGAAGGATAAATATATAAAATAAAACATTTTAGCGTAGTTCAAGGGGTAAAGTATTTGATTAAGCAATTTTTACTATGTTTTTCACATTTTTATGCCATGATATTGCCCACATTTTGAAGTTTTCTTTCCAAAGTTTCGATTTCTAGAATGAAACACTTAAATTTTTTTAAGTTTTTACTGTTTTTTAAGCGTTCAAAAAAAATACTGCCGCCAATCATTTTGTGTTAGAGAGTGAGGGCAGAATTTTAGAGGTAGATTGAGAGATAATTTAGTGAAGTGCAAAAATATTTAAGGCTGTTGAAGGGAGACAGCAGGTTATAAAAAAGTATTTTAGAGAAAGATGAAAATAATTTAAGGCAATTGTTTACTAAAACTTTCTGTTATGTTATTTGTCTGTCATCTTGGGTGGTGTCGTGCATATGATTTTGATTTTGCCATTTTTATACAAAAAACAGCAAAGTTGTTATTTTTCAAAGCGTAAAGTGTGGTATTAATTTCTTTCAATCAAAGTTCTTTACAGTCTTTAAATTTACCAAAAAACTTGTCCTACTATCAATGTATTTAAGCACATCTAAAAATTATTTAACTGGATTTTAATTAAATTATTTATACCATTAGACTCAAAAAACTTTTGAAAATATGTTGGAATTTGACCATAAATTTGAAAAAAAAAACCAAATTGTAATGTTTTAATAATTGCCAAATGTAAATGATACCTAGATAGGTAAATGATACCTAGATAGGCAAATGTCAGGAAAGTATCGGGTCCACCTTGTAATTAGGTGAAACCTAGCCAGGTCAAAGTTAGGACTAGGTTGGTGCAAATAGTCATTAATATAAATGTGGATAACCGTGCCAACAGCTCCTTGTACATTTTTCAACCACAGCACAGCACCAATTTTTTGACCATAACGATGACATTTTCTTTTCCAGTTTCTGTGTATAGATGTCAGCCGTCATATTGAAATGAGACCGTAGAATTTGGAATGAACAGCAGATATTTACTGTTCAAAATAATTCACGAGCCGTCGAGAAACGTATCAATTAGTCAATAAAATCGCCTTTGTCTTAGCTTACATTACATTTAGTCCAGTTTAGTTATTAGGGACTTATCGGTACATACAGTCTGCATAGCCTGGCACTATTTTTGACAATTCGCACGAAGTTTAGAGGTATTCTAACATTGTTGTTGTCTAAATATGTCATTTTTGCTATCAACATAATATAATGTTTGTGCCTGCCTTTAATAAAGGACGGCATTAACTTAAATTTGTCAACTTTAAGAATGGCACAATAACAACAATAACATATTTACATGACCAAAATGTCAGAAACCTTTCAACCTTACCTTACCTTACTTTACCGATAATTCCCTATTAACTTCCGGGTAATTAAGTTATTAGTTCTTTCCGGCCAACCAACTTAAAACAACACTAAAAACGATATTTTATGTTATTTGTGTTATCCGTTTTTTTTTGTAGATGCCTAGCTATATACAAAACCCGAAGAAAAAAAACAACGAGGCACGTGTACAGCTGTCATTACCACAACGTACATTATTTTGAATAATATTTCGAATTCAAAAGGAAACCATTCAATTGAAAAACTAATTTTGTTCCCTTTCACGGATACTATATAGATGGAGGTTTTTCATTACACACAGCCAACTGATAAAGTTGTACAATAAAAACGTGTTTTTTAGAAACTTTAGAGCATGAGAAAAGTGGAAATGAACCAAAATGTGTATTGTATATCTGTTATTAATTAAACATAAAATAAATCACTCTTAGTCAGTGACTTAATTATAAGGGGACGGAGAATGGCCAAAAAATGAGAAAAGCAACATAAACAAAGCTATCTCCCATTCCAATGGAAGGCATATTGTTATAAATATCTTAATGTTTAATTGCCAATTAAGGATATAGCTGCATATACAGTGTGTTTCACAAAATATGTATAAAAATGGAAGACGTTATTCATTTTGCATAAAGTTGTTTAAAAATGTTCCCAAAAAAATAACCAAAAATGGGCTAAAACATTTTCTTCGCCTTCGACTGTACATTGAAGCTTATAAACAAAGAACATAACAAAAAACAATGATCAAGCAAGCAAGTTATCTCAGTCTTTTCCCAAGCCCGTGCAACCTAAACATTGATCAATGAGAAAAAAAAGTAAAATTGTAGTAAGCCTACCCTAACAAAAAAAAAAAGAAAAAACACAAAGAGGATAGCAAAATTTTTTCCTGCTACAAAAAAAAATATATATATTTTGGTAAGCCTTCCATGCTACTGTTAACCAATTTCTAAGCACAACCCTTGCCAAAAAGATTAATAGTGCCCTACCACTCGTTCTCAGATATGATCTGAGCCGCAGGATTTGGGACATAATGTTATAGATGTCTTTGGCCTTGTTTAGACTCAAATTGTTTAGGTCTTCTGACAATATTTGACGACTCCATTCTGGCGGACGTAGGTATTCGTATAACGGACACATAAAAAATACGTGGTAAAAAGTCTCTTTCTCCTGTAGGTTGCAGACTGTACAATTACTCTCCGGATCAAATTGGTACAAAACATTTTTGAAATTGAACTTGCAAACATGTTTATTAGCAGTCAGAATTTGTGCAATTAAGTGTGCAAGATAAAACTTGTATTTAAAGTTTAGGTATTTATGATAAAAGAGCATAGCAGATGAAAACGTTGAGTAAAAGACCTTATATTTTGCATTAATGGCTATGTTCTCATCCATTTCAAAACATTTTTGCTGGCAAAGGTGCAGTAAATGTTTGCGATTTCTTTTGAGTAAATTGGGATCTAAAGACCAAAAGTCCAGCCGTCCAAAACTTAAAAACAACTCTCTAACTTGAGAAACCCAGTTAAACCTTGCCGTCGTCGTACCGTCGAGCAACTCAGTCTGACGATTAAGGCATATTTTTGGAAGTCTTTGGTTATCCATCTGAAGTACCTTAATTAGAAAACTGAGAGTATGCTTAAAAATAAAAAACCGAAGTTGAATAGAGCCGGTTTCAAGTCTAACGAAAGGCGAGCTGGGACAAAGAGGAAGTCTTAGTAACGATTTGCAACATACCTCAGACTCCAAACAGCCGCACAGCTTGTGAAAGAGTTTAGAATAAACGTTTCAAAAAGTCTTTTGGCAAGAGGAAACGACCTTAATACGACCTTGGAAGTCATACCCAGGACGGTTCCAGATGCCTGTTTCGACTTAAGAATGGTTGGGCCCGCCATGTTCCTAAAACAACCAGAGCTGGAAAAAAGGACCCCTATGTAAGCGTATTCATTGACCACCTCAACTATGTTGCCACGTATTTGAAAGTTAACAATAGTTTTTTTACCAGAGTGGTTGTAACATAGCATCTTTGATTTGGAATAGTTTATTTTAAGTTGGTTTTGCACAAAATATTCACCCAACATGTCGAGTTTCTTCTGTATGTCAATTCCTGAGTCATCAAAAAGAACGAGGTCGTCGCAATATAACAATAATAACATATCGTTCATAGCATCAATACTGACTCCACTAGCACCTTTTTTCAGAAAAAACTCTTCCATGTCCGCTATAAACACGCTGAAGAGAGTTGGACTTAGTGATTCTCCCTGCAAAACATCTGAGCTAATTTCAAACCCTATGGTGGTTCCATCGCTAGATTTTAGACATAAGTTGTGAAACACCTTGTATAAAAATATATAATCCTACATTTTGAGAAAAATATATATTTTAATATCCGTAGAAGAAGAGTTGAGAAACTTCGGAGTATTATATAAGTAACATCAAGTAGTTAGTACATTATGCACCTAATAGAAAAAGCCTTCGAAATATCTTTTAAAGAACTGCCATGGGGCTTAGAAATTTTTAAAACTATTCTGTTTCACATGATCCTCCTTGCTAAAAGATACTCAAGGTCTCCAATCTGATGTAAAGGTATGTCAGGTAAACTTCATCGTCAACTTCGGTTTCATTTGACGAATGTTTAGCTAACTCATCTTCAAAATTTAAGTTTGAACCTGATTTCTCTGCAGCAACTTCATCCTCTGACTCCTTATCGACCTTAAAATCAGAATTAATGCTATCTGTCACATCATAAAATGCCTCACATTCTCTTTGTGTCTTTTGTAAGTGAGTAGAATTTTCTGAAAGGAAAAGAATATTTACATTCAAATTTGTAAGTATAGAATCTCACTCCCAGTGTCAACAAATCTGAAAAATAAAAAAATAACTAACCTAGAAGACAAGCAAAATAATATTTCGACTTTTATGTAGTCAAAAGATTAGGTGGTTCCAGTTGTAACTACATGGAGTGTGGAGCGAAAGGGTTTGTTCATGGTTTTACTCAAAAATGGTTAGTTGAAGTTCTTGTTAAATGAAACGTAAAAGAAGAACCCACCTAAAGTACCCGCTCTCTGGGGTACCAAGAATGCCCAATAGTCATAAAGGTGGCTTGTGTGCATACCACTTATAGCTGTCACAAACCATCAGGTCTCGGGGTGGTTTTTGTCGATAACCTTGGTATTTAGTAACAGTAAACCTACCCTAAGTCTAATTGGAATCTACATCTGTCATTTTTCTTTGATAACATTAAAAGAGAACAGATATAGATTGAAAGTAGACTTAGAACGGGTTGGGTTGGGTTGGGTTGTACGTAAGTAAATCCCACGTGTCCAAAACTATCAGGTTACGAAAACCCTTTTTGGAATCTAAAAAAGCTATTATTTCCACATGATATCCGTCCCATATTTTAGGAACATTATTCTTGGGCAATACATTTATAGCGAATTGAATTTAAGCCGCTTTTTTGTCCGGTCTACAAAGCATTTCATTATTTTTCTCAATATTGTACAGACCTTCGTCTCTTCTCGTTAATCTAATAAATATACTTTCAAAGGACACGGTTTCGAAAACTCGCTTTTGTAGCCAACTTATGACCAGTCTTTCGATTACTGTCCTTATTTAACCTCGATTGATGCCTGTCTCTTTCTCGAACTCTTAGTTTTCGAATGTCGCAGCCTTGTTTTATGAAACGTAAACAAGTTTGTTGCAGCGAATGGAGCATAGGTTATTCAATCATCGCAGTAGACATAAACAAAGAGGAAAACCATTTTTCCCCGTGTGCTCTGTTTTTTACTATTTATCTTCGACCTTTCCTGGAAAATCCCGCCTCTCAAAGGAGATTTATAGAGAGGTTTTGTAATGGCAAAAATTATATTGTGGATTGTTGACGCTTGCATTTAATATATACCTAGGTAGTCAAAAAACATGAGCATGCAAATGAATGATTAAATAATAAATTATTAAATAACTATTATTCATAATCTGAAAAAATCACATATTTTACTTTGTATATTAACCCAAATAGGCCTGAAACTATTTTTAGTGAATTTGCACATGTTTTTTGGTTTGACGGGGTCATATTGTCTATATAAAAGGATTTAAAAAGGTTTTTTGGTTTGAAGTTGCATAGTTTCACTCCGGGAAAGTGTTCTTTGTTCTTTTAAACAGACAGTAGACTTTTTTGCTACGCTACAGAACATAAATAAAATGCTTTTTTACTTAAAAATAAAGAAAATATATAAAACTAAAATTTAAATTTTATGGTAATCAACAAAAAATCTTTTTGGGTGCAATGCTACTTCACGTTTTCTACAAATAAAATTAATTTTTTTTTATGGCAAACATTGCAATGGGTTGCATTATCTTAATATCAAATGATTAACTCCGTCGTATTTTGAATATTCGTGAAGGTTGGCAGATGGTCGGCTCGGTCCTTTTGTCTTCTTATAGGTCCAGAATTCCTCTACCTACTGATCTTCTAAAGCTCAAATGACCTTGCAGACTCATGTCTAGTGAATGAGTGATGAGTGAAAAGTAACACTTTTTTACTCTTATTGACGTTCTATATAAACTGATATTTTGCCCATGTTTTTGTTTTATTTTTTTGTAACACAAGATTGAGATACAAGAATGTTATTTTTTTCTTTTTACGAAAATCTTTTTACCAATGATGTGGGAAAAACCTGAGAGGTATTGGATGCAATATCTATGACATTAATTTAAAAACTAGAAAAGGGGAGAAGATCAAAAGATCTTGGGAGGAAAGAACGAAAATTCAAAATTGGATGACTGTTCCACAAGGAACACACAAAAGACCAAAGAGAAAAGAGAAACAATTAAACGATGTTTCACCTGGGGTGACCAGCGTGGGCTCGTTAGTGGATTCACTAGTCACCCTCAATCCAGACATCATTCAACACCATCGCACACTCTGACCTCCAACTCTGAAACACTCACAAGTAGGCATCGTTCCGCATGGTACTTATTATAAGTCTCCTGATACGGGTTCGTCTTGGCGTGTTAATCTTTCCATGCGGAACGAATCCACTGGCGAGCCCACGCTGGTCATCCCGGGCGAAACATCGTTTAATTGTTTCTCTTTTTGGTTTGGTCTTTTGTGTGCTCCTTGTGGGACACTCATCCAATTTTGAATTTTCGATCTTTCATCCCAAGATCTTTTGATCTTCTCCCCTTTTCTAGATTCTTTTCGGTTGATGTAACTGATTTGGAAGTTTTTAACTTGTTGTTTTAATTGTCTTAGGAGCATATTTCTATTGGAAAGATTAACACGCCAGGACGAACCCGTATCAGGTCACTTATAATAAGTACCATGCGGAACGATGCCTATTTGTGAGTGTTTCAGAGTTGGAGGTCAGAGTGTGCGATGGTGTTGAATGATGTCTGGATTGAGGGTGACTAGTGAATCCACTGACGAGCCCACGCTGGTCACCCCGGGCGAAACATCGTTTAATTGTTTCTCTTTTTGCTTTGGTCTTTTGTGTGTTCCTTGTGGGACACTCATCCAATTTTGAATTTTCGTTCTTTCCTCCCAAGATCTTTTGATCTTCTCCCCTTATCTATGACATTGTTGTCATGAGACTTACATATCATAATGCCATTGTCGTTAGTTATACAGTATTCAAAAATGCCTCTATCAGATTTTTTGAGTGAGTTGATCATTTTAACATCCTCTTCCTCTCCAGAATAATTATCGGTATTTTCATTCCCTGGTGGAAAAATATATTTCACTATCAATCTGTTCAATTTCTTCCAAAATCTTGTGAAATTTTAGCAGTTTCTTCCAGTATCTAAAAAATAAAAATTACAGCGTATTGAGCCACCGTGCTATTTTTGACCACACCTTGTAGTCATACATAAAGTCTAACCTCAAATTTAGTAAGATAGTTTCTTAAGACTACTTGTTTTTGTCTACTGTCATTAGGCATTTTAAAGGTCAAACAAAATGCAATTAAAAATCACTCAAAACTTAAGCTTAAAACGATAAAAACTTAGTACAATCGTAACCGGTTGGTAAAATGTTTGTATTAAAACAACTGTAGATGGTTGCCATTTGTCAAAAGGTACTTGTAACCATTCAGCAGAGAAATCTGCACATAGGCTTTTAAAAGGACGGTGGCCTTATTTGGGTTTAATTTTTGCAATTTTTTAAGCCCAAAAATTTAAATAAATTGATCATCTCATCAGAGAAATTAGTTGTGATTATTTAAAATTTGTCTTTTTAATGGTAGAATCAAAGTTATTTGAGACACCTCACTGCTTTAATTTTTTAATATAGGGTGTTCTAAACGGTAAGAGATACGAAAAGGTTTAAATTGGGGCAAAGTTGCGCAATTTGACGGTTTGCTCAAAACCAAAAAAACAGTTTACAAATTTCAGGTAGTTCCGGAGATAGGCGCAATTAAATGAATTCTTTATTTTTAGTTTTTATTTTTCTGCGCCCTTATTCTTAAAGCTGTCAAAAAACGCCTAAGACCTTCTAGAGGCACTTTTTTAGGATCTACCTAATGAGAGGTCCGTTTCCAAGATTTGACATTTGAATGTGACAGGAGCACTGTCAAGTTTATTTTTTCTTATGGACACATGCTTTTCTTCTCCTGCCGTTTGATTCATAAAGGATGACAGATAGTTCACAACCTCATTTTCACAAGTACCTGACGTTTCGAGTTAATTGAGTATCATCAGCCCAGATTCAAAGATTAAACAATAAAGAAAAAAACGTTTTTCTAAAATATTAGGTAAAGTTATTTTGTTGTAACAAAATGTTAAAAAAACTGTCATTTTTAAAATGTTAAAAAAAGTACTGCAATCAGGTTTCCAAAATATCTTGAGTAAGTTAAAATCAAAACTTAAATTTTGGCTGATGATGGTCAATAAACCCAAAACGTTAGGGAAATTGTCAAAATAAGGTTGCAAAATGTTATCTGTCAACCTTTATGGACCAAACGGCAAGAAAAAATGAATTTGACAGTGCTCCTATCACAATAAAATGTCAAGTCTCAAAAATGGACCTCTCACTAGGTAGATCTTAAAAAAGTGCCTATAGAAAGTTTTAAGCGTTTTTTGACAGCTTAAAGAATAAGGGCGCAGAAAAATAAAAATTTAAAATGAAGAATTAGATGTTTCCCGCCTGTCCGGATATTGTAAAATTTTTTTTTAGTTTTTGAGCAAAGCATGAAATTGCGCAATTTTGCCCTAATTTAAACCTTTTCGTATCTTCTACCGTTTAGGATATCCCAATGATGAGCATCGAATTTAAAACACCCTGTATAATACCTTCAATAGGTTCTTCGTTTTTATTATTTCACAAAATGTTATTATTTGCAAAACTAGTTATAATTCCTCGATTTTCTTATCATAAATAATATACAAAAGAGGCCCAAAACAGAGCCTTGAAGTACACCACACTTATTATATTTATTGTATTAAAGGACAAAATCGTACTAAAAAAGCCTTTCTACATCTAAATTAAAGTAGTCTTAGAAGCAAAGCAGTTGTAAAAAAATATTTTAGAAAGGCTTTATGGGTGAACTGAAATCAGATAAGTCCTTGCTCTAATAAGAGCAACTGTTGGAGACTCTTGACTAGAAAACTGCTGAATGTTCTTTCCATGATATTATCCAAAAAAAAAATATTGGTTCATTAATAAGGCGTATTGATATTTCCAGATCTGGGAGCGGTATATATTCCATTTTAGATTAGACTTGATCTTATCCACAGCTATTGTGGTGTTTTCAGTGGGAGTCAATAAATGGGTTTAGCCTATTTTAGACAAGTCCTAAGTTTCAGTGAAATTGTTGGTTTTAAGCATTTTATACCAAATTCCTTGAGTTTTGGATATAGTTTGATTTATAAGAATAATTTTAATTGTCTTTTTTAGTAAAGAATCATCTTAACACAATATTTTGTTGGATTTAAGAAGAAAATTTCTATTTAAAAGAAGTTTTTTTTAACGCTAGGGTGGGATCTAAATGGTAAACACTCTGTTGAGCAAACTAAAATTGACGGTATATGTTACTCTTATCGAAACTTACCCTTGTTTATTGATTTTCGCGATTAATACTCACCGTCACAAAACCATTTCGATATGTAATCATAAAATAAGAATTAGATTAACTTTGTATTTATTTAAAAGGGGTTTTTATCTATCAAAAGTATAAAAAAACTTTACAAAAACAAACTCATCGCAATCGCAAACCACAAATAAAAATATTTCATTAAAGTAGGTCATGAAAAAAAAATGCGGCTAAAAACAGACCTGAATCCAACTGATGCGTTCACAAAGGAGTCATGTCGGCTCAACAAACTGTTCGGTGCTGCAGAGTTGAGACCTTTGAGTGCGATCTATCAGTGGAAAGCTTTATTTGAGGATTAAGCTTTTAGATATACTCAATGTTTTAATTTCAGTTCTGTTTGTAAATAAATGAATAGGTACAGTTGTTTTGGATTTTTTCCATTGCAGACAGTTTTCGTGCATAATCAGTGACCTTCGCTTATGTTTGTTTTGCCTCGTAGTGCCCTCATAAATATATTCTTTGTGCTGAAAACGGGTTCAAAATATGGAGTTTTTTTGGACAAAATTGGAGATGTTTTGTTGATTAATCAACAACTTGGGATATTAAATAACGTAAATGAATTCTTTTAAAACGGTTGCTTAGGGAAATTTTAAAGGAACTTATTACCAGTTGCCACAAAACAATCCTTTCTGGGGGCTATAAATCTAAACCACCCCCCAGAGGTGGTCTAAAAAATCATCAACTTTATAACCTCAAACACAGATGATGAAGGTATTATGTGCCAAATTTTTGGCGTATTCACCATTTGCCATTTTGAAACCTGTCAAAAAAAATTAGTTTTAGGGCGTTTTCTCCTGAAATATGGAATATTTTGAGAATAAAGCAGTTTTTCAGTGGTATTTTGCAATAACAATACAAAATAATTAATAACTTTGTATCTTTTCTGTATGGGTAAGTGTTTTTTGAAAATACGTTTTAAAATTTAGTACCCCCCACAGGTGTAAATATTTAGACCTGTGGGGGGTACTATTTTAGATCTTAGTAAATCCCACTGATTATTTTCTACGTAGTTTACAAAAAATGTCAAAAAGTCTTGACTTATGTTTGTAATATTCGGGTCCTTACTGCATTTTAGACTTACAAAGTTTTTGATACATTTTTAAAGGCTAAACACACACAAACCTCTTTATCTTCCATGTTAAAAAACGGACCCTTGGGCAATAGCACCTCGTGACTCTATATGTATACGTTGCTTTTGTAAGACTTTTACTGCGTTCGTGCAAAAGTTAAAGGAATATAAATTTAGTCTTTAAACTTAAAATGTCTGTCTTTATGTCTGCCGCCTAACGTGTGCTCTAAAATACGACCTGCGGCGCGGGCAATGTGCATGTACATATTTTGTCTTTCTAAACTCTTAGTTAAATTTTACGGGGCCGTTAAAAAGTACAAAGTACCAAAACGCTACCTTTGCACACATGCTTTGAAACTACAGCACTTCAGGGTGACATCTTAGGGTAAAATTTTAAAAAGATGGAAAGAAATCTCAAGTCATTTTATAGCCTTTCAAATCCAAGCTTTTATGAAATGTAAAATGCACTAAAAAGTAGAAAATAATTTTTAGCATTCTGATATCGTAATGATAAAAGCGATGGGCGCATTATAGAATGTTTGGCCATGTTGACTTGATAAATTTATGTTATTGATTATATTATGATTGTTCGCAAAAATCTGAATTCACTACAAAGAAGAGAAATGCAAGGGTAAGTAAATCCAACCCAACTCGACCCAAGCTACCCTAACATTTCTCTGATATATGGATAAACACTGTTTTAATTTGCTAAAAATTATTTCCTACTTTTTAGTGCACTTTCTATTTTATAAAAGCTTGTATTTAAAAAGCTTTTCGGTATATAAAACTATTTTT
Organism: Oxystoma pomonae; assembly: GCA_963921995.1. Taxonomy (NCBI): domain Eukaryota; kingdom Metazoa; phylum Arthropoda; class Insecta; order Coleoptera; family Brentidae; genus Oxystoma; species Oxystoma pomonae. The sequence goes on from OY998164.1 coordinate 34,447,180, forward strand.
GAAATTTTTAGATTTTTACCTTAAATCGTCCATTTTGATTTCGCGATATTGAAATTTTCAAATCGGATTAAAAATTCATAATCCCCTTCCCTAAAAAACCCTATATGCCAATTTTGATTTAAATCGAAAAAACTAAATCTTTTTCTCTCAACACAAAGTACCTGATAATACCATATTATTCACCGGAACTATAAACGCATACCAAATTTGAAGACAATCGGATGTGTATAAGTCAGTTGAATCAGCCATATTGAATTTTAAAAATCTGATAAAAAATTCGCATTCCTTATCGCTAAAAACTCCCGCATACCAATTTAAATAAAAATAAATAATGCCTACATGCTTGCAACTAGGCTCTAAGTACTTATCTAAGGGAATATCAATGCTATTTTTAATCGCACTATCAACGCTTCAAACTATCAAGTGTTAGTTTTTTAAAATATTTTTATCAGTCAAAGTCAGTCATTGTATGATATCAGACAGATATTTCTAAAAAATCTAGAAAAGTTTGGAAATAATAATTTCTGCCGAAACGTCAGAATGCTGAGAGTCCCGAGAGTGCTATTAAGTAAATAAGGGTTGGCAGAAATTAAGTGAACAAAAATATTGTATTTTAAAATACATAAGAAGATTCTTCCACTTATCTTTTATTGGCTTAAAACAAAATAAGAAATCGTTCACTACTCGAAAAATGTTTGGAAACAAAAGTATTTTTCTGGCAACTCTCCCCCTGGATACGGAGAGATGGCCAATGCTAATTATCATAAGCAAGAGATGCCTTTAATACGTTTCGTATAATGTTAGTCTTCTATCCTTTATGGTACGGCGATATGCGTCCTTGGCTTGACGAAAAATACGAAACAAAACCGTTAAACATTCCTATGTAACCCTAGAAATAAAAAATTAACTCATTGCACTAGTTAAAAAGACAAGCTGGAATCCTTGTTGACAATCAGAGCAAAAGCATACCGGATACCAAGGAAAAACTAAACAAATTGTGTAGCTACATAGAACATCTCTTTACCGAAAACTGGTCCGAACAACCAGAAAAATTCTCAAACCAAGGCATAGATATAACACCAGAGGAAGTACAACACGCAATATACGTGTGCTTCGGTGTTATGTTTTTAGCATCTTATATTATGGCATGGAAGCATGGACACTGACTGAGGCATGTGCAAAAAGTTAGAGGCATTCGAAATGTGGTGTTACTTTAGAATGCTAACGATATCTTGGATAGACAGAGACTTGAAGTTTTATTTACCTTAAAAAAACGAAAATTTGAATATTTTGGCTATATTTTGAGAAATTACAAATATAAACTTTTAAAATTGATAATAGAAGGCAAAATTGAAGGCAGAAGAGATTCGGGTCGTAGACGGATATCATGACTTAAAAATCTTAGACAATGGTATGGTGTTAGTACTACGACACTTTTCCAAAAAGCAGTGGATATGGTACAGATTGCGCTGATGATAGCCATCATTCGAAGAGAGCATGGCACTTGAAGAAGAGAAGACTAGCTAAAACATACTTTTTCAAAAGTATTAAAAACATGCAAATAACTCTCCTTTATTGCACAAATAATGTTTTAACACGTGCTCCACAAAATCTACTGACCACAGCCAAAAAATTACTGGCTCTTTGATTTCACCGGCGGCAGTTGACAAGTGCACTCCGTTTCCGCGGAGTTTAACCTATATTTTATTTGACTAAATTTAATTTTGTTATGCTTTTGTAGGCATGACCTTCTCAATTATATGGGATTTTCACTTTTTTTTTGCAGTGACCTCCCGATCATGATACCACTCATACTCACAGGCTTCCCCCTAGCCAATTAATACCCCACTTCCTTGGGGTACGGGGTGGGGTTAATATCATGTAAATTTTCAAAATAAAGTAACTACCTCTTAATTCTTAATCGGGATTAGTTTAGTTAGATTAGTTTTTGCAGTATCATATCTACAATCACACTGACGAACTCATATGGGGGCATGCGACTCAAAATATTTCTCTAATCTGTATAATAAACCTGATAAAACCTAGCAGTAGTCGGTAGTTTTTTTTTTAATTTTTATTTACACAAAGATGAATTAGGTGTACTTCTTCTTGTACAATTTGCTAAATAAAGAATTTAATAAATAAACAACATCGCTGGGAGTTCTAATTTGCTATTTCTCTCCGCTTCATTTTTTTATTTTCACTCTTACTTCCTCAACCACCACAAAGAAAATAACCTAATGTTCTTTGTGAGTGAAACGCTTTTAGTAATTCATAAATAAGATTCTGAAAAACCGAATCAGTTAAGTTTTATCGCTAAAAAACCCCTGTAGACCCTTTCGATTTCTTTGACATAATCTCAAATAAAAATCTTATTTTGACATTTAATTTCGCAATTTCACACAATCAATTGCTTGGAATGATAAACTTTTGAATTCCACAGTCGGAAAACTTTTTAACTTACGAAAGACTTTTGTCGTTTGCTTTGCTTACCCTGTTCCAAACAGAGATGGCATCAACTCTCGATGTGCGTAAACTGCCGATATACGGAAAAACACCATATGTTAGGATTTCCTAGTTTTGGGAACAGTTTTTTAAAAATTTGACATACACAATTCTGAACAAAAACCCAGATATTTTCAAGAAGTGTCATGCATTTTCACAAGTTTTACCTATGATATATCTCCAGTATGAGATATTAGTTAACTCGTTTATAATTTTTATTAAATTGATTCAGCTTTTTGTAAAAAATTTTTTGAAACATACGTTATTTTCTAGCAAAATATTTCTTCGACCCTAAGCATAAAAGCTGCAGGTTAAGAGCTATGAACTTTATATATCAAAAAATACAATATAGGGGTATTTTTCTTTTCTATTTTTTAAAAAACCCCGGCCACACAAAATGCGTACAGCAGAAGTTAGCTGCAGGTCTGCTGAATTTAAGTTTTTACTAATTGCGTTGCTTATTGTAACTGACTTCGACGTTTTCGAATTAAAGGTTAGGTCGATGCCTCCGATATTTTAATAGGCCTTCCATCTACTCACGTTTTAGTGAGCTTTGAACGTATGTTGCGGCCATTTTGACAATTAAATAATGTAATAACTGTCAACAGTACCAAAAATGGCGGCAGCATACGTGTAAAAGGGTACTAAAACGAAAGGTGTTGGCTGGCCTCCATGTCGGAGGTATCGATTAAATCTTTTGACATTGTAAACACAAAAATAAGGAGACTGGCCACACTTTACCATAAGACCAATATACTAATGAATAAAACAATTTTTTCTAAGTTATTTACCATTTTGTTATAAATACCTATTCTTAAAGCATTTCTTCAGTAGCGTGTTATTGCCCCGTCAGCCTCGATAATGTTTGCCAGTCTTCGTGGCATGAAATCTGAATTTGCATTTGAAACAATGCCTTAGTCGTACCCTCTGACTATGAGCTCCATTAAGTGGTTGAGCAATATTTATTCGTGTAAACTTTTTTGCTCTGAGGCCACATACATTTGCCATGGGATTGGCGGAGTTTTTGCCGGCCATGGCAAAACCTCGATGTTGTTGAACATTAACATCCTGTTAATAGACAAAACCTTCTGAATAACACCATATCAACATAAACCTCGTAAATCTTCTATGGATTCTAAAAAGAGCCCCATGTCCTCTCGCCGATATCCAACTCCACACATTCACGGAAAATCTTGCAGCCCGATCTTCGTTCCCAGCAATATATTTTTCGAGATGCGTGTTCGTGGCAGGCGATATACTAAAATTTGTTTGCTATCATTGTGAGACTGAAAGATTTTTTCATCCGTGAAGACCACCCGTTGCCAAAATTCTTCTACTTGTAGTGAATAGTTCAGTGCAAAAATTAACTTAGCTTGCCCCTTTTCCGCACTAAGTAAGATTTGCTTGGCAGCAACGCGACATCTAAGCCTAGAACGGCTTATACGTCTGCGCGTCGTTCTTATGGATCCAGGAAAATGTGCCTCAATTTTCGCCCCTGAGGCCATCGTAAATGGGAGGTCTTCAAGAAAGTCGAACAGTTGTTGATCCTGCTGAGGCGTACTGACTTGGGTCAAGCCAGTGCCTTGCCTTCGTCAAATAGTTCCTTCCTCTTGATACTTTCTTTTTGTTCTTACAATTGTAGTCTTGTTTCGTCCATAGTGGGCCGCTACTCTTCGGACCGAGCAACCACCGCCTAATTTGTTTGTGACATTTACGACTTTTATTCCATGTAATACTGAGGTTTTTTCTTAATACAAAAATACGTTGGGAATTTGAAACCTTTGGTTACACTATAACAAAGTTATGATTGTTTTTCACAAACTAAAACTACACTTTTTTGTACTCGTCGCACGTTTCGCTAACAACGTTAGCATCATCAGGAGACGAAAAACAATAAACTAAATTAACCTACACTCTATTTAATATACTATCTTTTATTGGGCGGCGATAAGACTAATAATTTTTGATTGCTCACGCTTTATAATCCTATCTCCTCTCAACTAAAGATTAAAGTGTACTAAACGGAATGGGGCCTCTATCTTCATTTAAACTATTTCTGGATTTAATGATTTCCATACTTTCATATGCATTCAAAAGTCTTTTGTTTGGTACACTTTTTAGAGGTTTTAGGTTATCTAATGTGAATCTATGATTGTTTTTAAAAGCATGCTCGGCCACACTTGACTTGGAATTTCACTTTTTTTAGACAAAAAATACCTCCGACTCTAAATTTTTATCAATTCCTTCCAATTATAAAGCGTAAGCATAAAGGATATAAGATAGAGTGTAGGTTAATTTAGTTTATTGTTTATCGTCTCCTGATGATGCTAACGTTGTTAGCGAAACGTGCGTCGAGTACAAAAAAGTGTAGTACTTGAAACCTGAAAAACACACAATATTATTTTTGAAAAAATCGACATACAGTGTTTTGTCGTTGCTCGGCATTAAAGGTGCGTTTGGCTCGTCGAGTCATTTCCCTTGATTTCGAAAGCATCTTTTAAGGGTGGATCACATAAAGTGATAAATGTGCTTTAAGAAAAGAAGCCGATAAGAATTTTGATAACGAAAAATGCGTGACAAAGCCGAAAGTTGTGTGCGGCAGAAGAAAAATCAATAATTTATTTTCGGAAGTTTTTAGTCAACGCAAAAAACCCTTTAAAAATTAATCACAACTTTTTGTAAATATGTATATGAAAATCCTCGGATAGACTTTCTAACGGCGATAGAGCGATTGTTCCATTTTTTAATTTGAGCTCTTCGATTGGCTGTCAGATAACTCTGTAATGACAATTTTAGCGGTAGCCAATTATGATAGGCAATTTAGATATAAATTTCCTGAATAGGGGAAAAAATTAGAAGCCATTTTTTTTTTCATTAACAAGCTTAGGAAGGTCCAACGTTTAACATACCAAAAGGCCTTATTCCTACCTCCTCTGGAACTGTAATTTCTAACCTCCAAAAAACTCCAAAAAAGAGTTTCTCTTGATAACTACTAAACGGTGAGAGACTGTCAAAAGTGACAAATGGGAAAAATGTTGCAAATTTAATTCTCTATCGGTAAGTAAATGACGATAGGGTAGCTTAAACCACTCCTTCTACCAGAAAAATTGAAAAAACCCACGCAAAAATTATGCCAATTTGAACAATTTCTTGCATATTCCTTTTTTGCATTTTCATCAATATTTCTCTACATACAAGCAATGACCTAAATTATTAGTCCGATTTTCTTCATTAGAAAATTTCAAAATGTACCAAAACTCTTTGATGCTCCACTGTTACTGACATATACAAAAAAAGGCTCCGCTTTTTACTGGATCTTGTATTACAAAAACTTGCATTTTCAACGACATTTTCCGCGTGTAATTTTTTTAAATCATATTTTTTTTATTTTTTTTTAGTAAATTTCTTAAATGAAAGAGCCAAGATCCCCTACTCTTCCAATACTAATTATGATTTTAAAAAATTCCTAATTTATTACTAGAAGCAGCAAATAGAAGCGGAAGGTTTCGTTGGTAATAAAATTTTATCTAGTATAAGGTCCAGTGAAAAGCGGGGTCTTTTTTTATATGTCAGTAACAGTGGCGTATCAAAGAGTTTTGGTACATTTTGAAACTTTCTAGTTAAGAAAATCGGACTACGCCACTGGAAAAATTTAATTTTCTAATATTACTTTTTAACTCATTGTTCTTAGATCAGTCCTGCCAAGGTTGAGAAATCTTGATGAAAATGCTAAAAAGGAATATGCAAGAAATTGTTTAAATTGGCATAATTTTTTCTTAGATTTTTTCAATATTTCTGGTAGAAGAAGTAGTTTAAGCTACATGCATACATGCTTGTTGATAGAGACTTAAATTTGCCACATTTTCTCTATTTGTCACTTTTGACAGTTTGTCACCATTTAGGAGAAATGACAGTTCTCGAAGGGGTAGGAATGGGGACTTTTAGTATGTTAAACAGTGAAACAGCTTTGATCGATCTGTACTAGCAAAAGGTACGTTCGGGTAATATTAGACACTAACGGTGGGGTTTACTAAAAAGGTTTAGTCTATTTTAGAACGGTCCTAAGTTTAAGTGAAATTTCTGGTTTTAAGCACTTTTAGACCAACCATCCTTGAGTTTTGGACATAATTTAGTCTATAAAGCGAATTTCAATAAATTTGTTTATTGAATAATCATCTTAACACAATCAATTTAGAAAAAAAGAAAATTAAAAAATTTAAACCCACGCGGGGTTTAAATAGTAAACACTCTGTAGAACAAATTAAAATTGGGGTTATATGTCACTTTAATTAAAACTTACCCTTGTTAATTAATTTTTCCAATTAATACCTGATGTCACTTGCCGCTTGCCCGAGAGGCCCATATAAACAAAATAATTATCGACTTGATTTTTTTACCGTTTTTTACATCAGTTTTTGTAGCATGTTTAACGTGATTCCAAACAAACTTTTGGTAAAAAAAACATTTTTATTTTTCGAGCCTTTTTGAACCCGCGTTCTAGAGTTTTAGACGGAGAGCTGTTGTTGAGCTCGAAAATTCAACGATAAGACCTCCGGCTGAAACTTTGCGAGGTGGTTGGGGGAACCATCAGGAAGGGTCATCTAAAAGGATTTGCCTCAAAGCCTCTGCACAAGTAATGTCAGACGCCTTAAATTTGCAAAAAACAAACGATAATTCCATCGGCTGAAAATTTGCAGGGTAGATGCCTAGAGGTCACAGATGAAGTACGCAAATCGTCAGACACCTGGACCTCTGCTAAAGGGGTGTCAAAAAAAATCATAAAAAACTTATAGATCCTATCTTAAAATGCACACTTTTTAAAAAGCCCCTGTAGCTCTAAAACGGGATGATTTTTTCTCTATCTACGCTGAAAGTAGTCAAAACCCCTTAGACAATTAAATTTTGGAAACACATTACGGTTGTCCCTAAACCAGCTTTACGTTTTCTGTATATTACTGCAGAACCGCTTGACCCAAAGCATAAATACATCTTGAAACTGCGCATGTCTTTTGTCTAGAATGTTTTTTTGTAAAACCCGCAGTTTTTTAGAAAATCAGAATAAAAGTTGAAAAAAAAACGGCGAATTTTAGAAAATAATTTATTTTCGATATAGAAACATCACAAAATCAACGTATTAATAGTATTTACAAAGGCGCACTTCAGTACGAGCTAACAAAAATTTATTTGAGGAAAATCGGTTAAATAATAACAATGTTAGGCAGTTTTGAAAATACACCTCTACAACTTTGACAGCGTCTGACACCCCTTTAGAACAGGCCTAGGTATCTGACGATTTGCATAGTTCGTCTGTGTTCTCTAGGCAACTACCATGCAAATTTTCAGCCGGAGGTAAGATCGTTTTTTTTTGCTCATTTTTTTACAACTTTCAGGCGTCTGACGTTACTTATGCAGAGGCTTTAAGCCAAATCCTTGGAGATGACCCTTCCTGATGGTTCCCCCAACCACCTCACAGTTTCAACCGGAGGTATTATCGTTGAATTTTCGAGCCCAACAGCTCTTAGTCTATTTCTATAAGTGAACAAAAGAAAAGCATTTACCACATAATTACCAGTTAAAAAAACGTTACCCAACTACACATTATAAAAGAATCACGACTGGTTGTTTTGTTTTATAATTGGATTGGAAATACTCTCGCCAGCCGCTACTACTGGTTTAAGATCAACAAGTTGACGCCAGATGAAATGGCCATAGTTATTTTATCTTGAACAGAAACGTCAACGACTAGCAAGAGTGTTGCCAACCTCTAAATGAAGCTTTAACTGATCTATTTTGTTAGTACACATTACCCACAGAGTAAGTCAATCAAGCCACAACCCCCTCCCCCTCTCCGAAAGATATTCAAGTTTTGATATGCTTATAGTTTCGAACCAATTTCGAACTAATTTTTAACCACTTTTAAAAATTTTGAACCACACTCCTCCCTGGTTTTTTTTAATATTGAAAATGGGGGGTGCACCCGGACGTCACGCTACACCCCCCTCATTTAAAGCGTAGATAGAAATGAAAAGCAACTATTCCAAAATTAAGAATTAATTTCGAACTCCTAATATCGACAAAAAGAATTTCGAAACCCAATAGTAACCCTGTTTAAAAAAAAAAGTATGGCGTCAAGCCACAACCCTCCAAAAGATATTCGAGTTTAGATATGCTTATAATTTTGAACTAATTTCAAACTAATTTTGAACCACTTTTAAAATTTTGAACCACATTCTTTCCTGGTTTTTTTTTAACTTGACGTCCGGCTGCATTTGCCATTTTGAATATTAAAAAAAACCAGGAATGAGTGTGGTTCAAAATTTTTAAAAGTGGTTCAAAATTAGTTCGAAATTAGTTCAATATTATAAGCATATCAAAACTCGAATATGTTTCGGGGGGGGGGGTGTGACTTGATGTCAACCTGCACCCCCCACCATATTTTTTAAAAAAACACGGTTAGTAATGGTTTTATGGAAATTTTTTTTGATGATATTAGGAGTTCGAAATTATTTTTTAATTTTGGGATAGTTGCTTTTCATTTTTCTGTACGCTTTAAATGAGGGCGGTGTAGCTTGACGTCCGGCTGCACACCTCATTTTGAATATTAAAAAAACCAGGAAGGAGTGTCGTTCAAAATTAGTTCAAAATTGGTTCGAAATTATAAAAATATAAAAACTCGAATATCTGTCGGGGGGGAGGGGTGTGGCTTGACTGTCCTCAAAAAGTTTCGATGTGTTCTTGAAACTGAGGTATACTAGTGTACTTTTTAAATTAAAAAAATGATTAGATCAAAATAAAACGAAAATTATGTGCGCCGAATATTTTCATGATAATTCCTAGTAATTCCAGCGAGCCAGTAAAGTTCCCTTGGTTCTTTGATAAACATTTCCAGCGGGCGACCGCATACGTAATAATTCTTGAATAGTGTTTTTAAAAACACATTTTTGCAAGGTAAACATAACATCAAACGGTTTTCTGCCAGAAAACGTAAAAATACTCTTCTATCCCAATGCGGCCATAAAACCGGGGGCTTTAGAATAATTGGGGGTTTTCAATTTCCCAATTACTTAGGTGTACAAAGAAGAGAATCCCTACTGGTTTTACATATTGAGGGTCTTCTTAATTTTTAAAAGAAAATTTTGTATGATGATTCGTAAATACAGTTATAGTTTTGGAAAAGGTTGACTATTCATTTAATTAAGGCTGATTGCAAAAAATAAGAAAGAAGCCTTGAAAACTCAAAACGTGGTAGAAGGACTAACTGCGCATGCGCGCACCGGAACTCTGGATTCACGAGGTGGGACTTATGAAGCGAATTCTTTTTGCTCTACTCGAATACCCAAATCCCCGAAGGAGTAAAGGGAATCGAAAAGAGTCAAGGAAGTGCGTAATCCGGACGCACCTTTTTTTTGGTGAGGTAGAGATTATAGATTTGATTCTATTATTTTTCATTTTCACCTTTGACATTTTCTTGTTGACCAAACTAATCCTAGTAAGGTAATAATTGCTACCTATTCAATATGAATCACTTTTTGGTTTTAATGAAGCGATTTGAAGGCATTTTGAACACGATTTGTGTTTTTGACGTTTGTCTGATATATTTTACGGTTAGTTTTTGTCAATTTTACTTCTGTTTTTGCTGCTTTAAAGCCAATAAGCTTATAGCACAATAATATAATTAAATTAAAGGTATATCCTTACTTTTTGCAAGAATATTGGAAGAGCTAAGAGCTTATTATTTGTGTCATCAGGCAGTTCCATACAATATCAGTTTTCATGCAGCCGGATCTCGATACGATCCCAAAAAAAGCGGTATTAAACTTTGACAGGGTCAACAAAAAAAGTTCAAGTCGCCGCATTTTCACAAGAGGTTTGAAAGCGAATCGTATTGAAAACGTATTTAATTTCAAGTGAAAACGTAGTAACTGAATAAGTTTGACAGGTTTCTTTAAGTTTCGCTCTATTGGTAAATAAAAATATTTCTTAATGATTGAAATGGTAGGCGGTGACTTGGTATATTATAACTACATCAAGAGATAAAAGTGGAAATTTTTAACCCGGTGGCACATCCGTTTTTCTAGAATTTTTGGACCTTAAGATATACAGGGTGTATTATTTAAATGGCCCCCAACTGGAGGCCGAGGGCCTACCAACTATTTTTTTTTAAATGAGACTGTACCACTTGTGGCATTTTTTTAGAAAGCTTGCTAAAAAATAAATTTATTGCATTAGTTTTTTTTGATATCTGTCAACCAATGTGTCAAAAATTTAAAAAGACTTATTTTTTTGTCAATTATTTTAGTTTGAAAATAAACTACATATTTTTCAATTTACTAAGCGGAATAAAGAAAATAACACACTAGAACATTTTTGGCGGCCCATTTGGGGGCCCTCACTGAAGGCCCGGGGCCTACCAACATTTTTTTCATGAGGAGGTACCAATTGTGGCACCTTTTTGGAAAGCTTGTTAAAAGAGAAATTCGATTAAATAGATTGTTTTGACATCTGTCAACCCATGTGTTAAAAATTTTACGCCAATAATATCCTTATGTGGTAGTTTTCTTATTCCACTTAGTAAATAAATGGATAGGTATGTAGTTTGTTTTGAAGCTAAAACAAATCAGTTAACAGATGTCAAAAAAATTTATTAAATCGAATTTCTTTTTAACATACCTTCCAAAAAGGTGCCACAAGTAGTACCTCCTTATTAAAAAAATGTTGCTAGGCCCTGGGCCTTCAGCGCCAATAATGTCCTTGTGTGGTATTTTCACACATTGGTTGACAGATGTCAAAAAAAAAAGGTGCGTGCGGGAAGTTGCATTTCCCGCACGCCGTGCGGAAATGCATTCACCCTGTGTGTTTCGCGTACAGCGCGTGGGAAAATTTTTTTCACAGCTGGCATAATTTATGGAGAAATCGATAGACTGTAATTTTTTTTACCTCTGCTTTTATTTTTCATACACTTTTTATACCCTCTTTTAGTTTTTATTTCTGTTTTGAATTTTGGGGATAAAAGTGACACTTTCATCCCTAAAATGAGACAACCAATATCAAATTGCCTTACAAATTGGAGAATTTTTTTCTTTGGCAGTTCTTAATGCATAATGAAGGGTAACAAAAAGTAGGGGCGTGACTAAGGAATGCAAAGCTCGGGTTTTCGTGGCCCACAATATTAGGCCGATAATAAATTGTTCTTAGACGGAAATGTGCCAGTAATAATAATGATTCGTAATTTTCTTGATGGCGTCTTGACACGCAAGAAAACGACAGTGAGGAATATAATTCAGTTATATATATATACAGGGTGTTCCAATCTTTTCTCTTTTTCTTTGTTACGAGTAGAGCGAGATGAGAAGGAAAAGGAGGGCTACCTCGTTTGTTAATTCAAAACCAAGAACTCTTAAATTTAGAAACACGGGCAATTTCTAATATACTAATTACCTTAAATCCGGGCATCAATCATACCTATTAACATGTATTTCTATACAGTGGTGCCTTTTAACTAACTTCCTTCTAATTTTCAACAGTGAAAAATATGCTTAGCAAAAATAAAGACACGGAATCAAAGGTGTGTGTGTGTGTGTGTGTGTGTATGTGTGTGTGTGTGTGCGTATGTACAGGTATAATTATGGCATTTTGTGTGAGCATATGCCTGAATTGTGGCACGTTCACAAATTATGGCACCTTACACGCGGTTCCACAATTTTAAAATAAAATTTCTGGGGCCCTACTAGTTGAACGACAGGTTAAATCTCTGTTTCCGAATAATTGCGGTATCTTCTCTATCCTACCTAATTCTGGCATCCATAGAAAAAAAATAGCCATGTTAAAACGTTTTTTTAAAAATAGTGTGTAAGGTGTCACAATTTAGGGTATAGTATGTGTTTTTACCCACGCATTTGTGGCATTCAAGAATCAAACCGTATGGTGGCGCCCTCTATAACTATAATTTTTATCGCTGCGCTGTTGCCGTTTTTGGGATAGCTATGACCTATTTAATTAAACAGTAGTAGATCGTTAGATGCCAAGGGTGCCATAATTTTTATTTTAACAATTTAATAATATATAATGGGGATTTTCCTTGCGCATTTTTAAAATAAAAAATTTTAATTCAACGGCGAATTTAAATAAGTGAAAAATTTTTAAAAAATAATGCATGTTTCAATATTTGTCAAAATAGCTAAAATATTTACTTTCTGTGATTTTTTTTTTTAATTAAGCAGGTTCTTCATCCTTTCAATGAGAAAATTATAATTTTCGAGTTGTGACGGGAAAGCTGCGCGGGGTCTTTAGCTAGTATGGAAAATTTTTTTTTTGTGGACTGGCGTAGACTTTATTTCATCAAAATACAAAAGTTTTATATATCCTTTTAGACTTTTACTACTGGATTGGGTTCCTGGGCAGGAGGACATAGGAATTATTGCATCAAAATCGGTTTACAATAACAAAAGTTATGAGCATTTAGAAAGAAAACTGAGTAAAACCGTTTTCTGATTTTAAATGATCATAACTTTTGTTTATGTAAACCGATTTTGATAAAATAAAGCCCATGCCTGTCCAGGAGCCCAAAATAATCTAGCAGTGGAAATGTTACATTATCACATTCACCCCGTTGTTTTGGAACTTTCTTGCCTTTAGATAAATATAACTTTGGTTTTATTGAATCGATTTTAATAAAATAAAGCCTATGTTCTGCCCAAAACGAACGAATTCAATTCGAATTCGAAGAAGTTCATTATATTTAAAGTAATATCAATTTTATTTCTTAAAATCGGTCAAATATTAGTAAAGTTACGATTTAAAAAAAAATACTTTGCAAAAGGCTTGACCGCCATGTTTGAACGGCCAAATTTCTTTTATTATGCTTTTGCCAATAGTCCAATAAGCAGATCATATGTCCTAAGAACCTATATTTTTAGAATATGTGGTCAAATTTCGGCACAACGGGGATTGGTACCTATATAAGCAAAATACTTCCAAAATTACCTTTTTTCCATTTTTTTCAATGTTTCGTCACGAAATATTGTTAGCAAACCTCAAATTCGGATTCAGCACCCCAAAAAGAATGGAAAAAATCAAAACTACCCCAAAACTTTCCCGCAAAGGGCCTTTAGGAACACAAATTTACTGTAATAATTGTCCGCTTTGTATTTGTGCATTCGTGATATTCTCTGTAAGAAAGTACGAACAAAAACGGGTATATCACGCAAAAACTACTGGACCGATTTTGTTCTTGTTTTTTTTAATATTTTTGCGCATTTTGTGTGAGCCTATACCTAAATTATGGCATATTTGCAAATTGTGGCTATAAGAGGTTCCACAATTTTAAAACGTAATTCCTACAGGATATATTCGCACGATTGGATTTCTCATTCGCTTTGATATTTGATATATATTTTTTCGAGTTCGGGTAAGCCGTCAAGAATTTGGCACTAAATATCTTCATTTAACAATAAAAAAATCTTGAGAGTGAACTAGAGTTTCCAACTTCCATTGTCTTTATTTTTTACTTTTTTCTCAACGTTTCGATTGCTAATGTATCTGCAATCGTCATCAGGCAATAGAAGTTCGAAACTCTAGTTCACTCTTAAGTTCAACATTGTCTACCACCTTCAAACAACAATAAAAAAATCGTTTGGAAAAATAACTTTTACCGCACGAATTTTTTAGTAGTTTTTTAATATACAGGTCTAGGTTATTTAAATGAAAAATAGTACCTATAGATAGTAATTTGATTTGAAGTAAAAAATAGTATATATCTTGAATTAAAATGTTGTGCTTTAGAGTGAAAGCTATGGGTAAAAGTAAAAATCGTGCTGAAAAGTAAAAATCGCGCAGAAAAGTAAAAAAAAATCGTGCGAAAAAGTACAACTTTTAAAACAAAAAATATTTTCCGCATGCTCGTGGGAATAAACTTCATTTTTATGTTTTTTAAAATTTTTCTTTAGTTTACGATTTTTTTTCTTCAATATTATTTTGGTTTTTTCAAACTTTGAAAACAAAAGCCATTTTCCATTTATTTTCCTTTTTGTTAGTCAAACCTAATTGTGCTCAATGGCCATCTAGGATTCAATTAGGTACAAGGTTTGAAAATGCCAATAACTGATTTTCCTCTTAGTAAACTTGGTAGCTATAATTCGCAGCTGATAGAAACGTCCAACAAAAAATTACAATTAATTAAAAAAAAATCTCGTAAACAAAAAACCAAAAATCGCCATCTTGGATGGATCTGTTTAAAGTCACAAAAAAATACAAATGACAAAAAAATGGTTTAGTGGCGATCGGATGCACATTTTATATTAATGCCCCCATTTGAACACACAATTTGGGAAACTCAGTAACTACATTTTGTCTTACAAGTACCCTGTAATCTGTATAATTACAAACGAATTACCTAAAGAACGTAACAAATGTAGTACCTAAATTTTTATTCTAAGGGCGTTGCTGTTACTAGAACTTTATGTGAAGAAGTAACTGCTACAAAATGCCAATTTGGGGCCCGATATAATTTGGCGCCTATGTGACCTAACCTAACTTTTTGTAATTTCCTCGTAAACAAAATAATGCTTTGATCAGTACCCTCTCCAGATAGGCCGATCAACTCATACCGATTTAGTGTCCTTTTATCCATCTTCGCTGCCATTTTCACTCAAAAGTGACAGATAATCCATTAGTTTTCTGTCAAAATGGCGGCGAAGGTGGATAAAAGGACACTAAAATGATAAGAGCTGATCGGCCTATGTGGAGAGGGTAATGCTTTGATCTAAACATAATAACTTAATAATAAGCAGTAATTAAATAAATATAAGTACGTACCTGATACTAATGGATGCTTCTAAATTCTTTTTTTTTTGAAAAAAAACAACTTAACACACAGGAGCGGCCAAGAATCGTAGTGAAAAACCACTAAGTGGTGTATTGTGCACTACTTGGCAACAGTGCAACCTAAACTGTGGCATCGTTCGTGTAAATCACATGTATAAAATCGTAAATTTGTATTATTGCGGCATCTTTTGTTGCACATTACAAAAGATAATAATTGTGGCACAGGTGCCATAACAGATTTTTAAGTATAGATTCCTTCCTATGGAGTGTATCCCAAAACCGAGTATATTTTTAAAATTCTGGTAGATGGCGCAACCAATTTGCGTCGATTTTACCAGATTGCCATAATTTGGGATATAGTTTGGGATGCCACTAATATTGCGGGGCATGTATGTGTGTGTGTGTGTGTGTGTTTGTAGATACATGAGTTTATTTTATTAAAAAACACAACGCCAATTCAATGTCTCTCAGAATTAAAATAACACGACGACGAGTCTTGAACCATTTTGGCCACATAAGACACTACTGTAAAATTAAAAACAAAAATTGTAACCAAAATATTTACCAGCAACCGTAACGTCACTGACTTTCAGAGCTGCAAATTTAAAGTTTTGGTCGGAAAATGCTTCTTTCCTTTACCGATTTTTCATAATTCTCGGACATCGGCACCCTTCATAATAAAGACTGATCTACATAAAATGTAAATAATTTTGATAAATTTGACAGGTCGCGATTCTTCAGAAACGACATAAAATCTCACCCGTCAGAATTCTAGAAAGTGGCGGTTTTTACTTATCGCCTCATTTAAAATAAAAACACAACAATTTTCATACTTATCCAAAGGCTGCAAGAGAAACTGCGTCATTTTTTTATTAGCATTTTGTAAATTAAATATTTTAAAGATATTCTGCAGGACTAGTTTATGGCGGAGCTAAATTGTTACTACGCGTACCAATAAACGTCGAAAATTCTCACCATGTAAAAGGAAAGACAGAATTTGTGTGACATTTCTGAACACTGACACCGAAATATTCCATAGCTATCTATGGTTTTGTATGTTAAAAGTTTTAAAGATTTGTTTACACATAAAAATATTTAAGGCATATTAGCAAATAGTCCTGACAAAAAAGCATTAAGTGTAAACTTGTGTTTAGAGATCGTCAGATTTTTTGTAAGGGCGAGATTTTCTGACGGTTTTTGAAGAATCACGACCTACTTGCCGAACGCGCATGGTTTATCAGAATGTGCAAAATCAAACCCGTTAAATAAAAGAAAGTTCAATTATAAAATCATTCACTATAGGAACAGAAATTCGTTAAACCAATTTTTTATCCGAACCTTATTTCTTCAAACCCACTCAATATCGAAATTTATATTACCTCTTTTTAATCAAACCATTGTTCACTAAACTCTTTCAATATCAAACCCGGAATTCGTAAAACCCATAATTTATCAGAAAATTTTTGCCAAATTATTTGCGCATTCGCCACTACTACATGAAACTAAGGCGTACACGCAGGTGGCGTAGCGGCGCGGCGTTTTGATGCATTTGTCGCTGTTACGCGCGCATACCTACAGGTTGCGTTTAATAGTTTGTGTATAGATTTCACTTGCATAAAAATATTTGATGATGCGTCGTTTGTTCATCTGAAATCGCGTGCGAAAAAGTGCACTTTTACGCACGCATTTGCGAGCTGGAAGTTGAATTTCCCGTACGCCGTGCGGGAATGGATTTACCCTGTGTTTTTCGAGCGTGCGGGAAAAATTTTTTCACGCACGTTTTTTTTTAAATTATTTAAAGTAAAATTTAAATAACTATTTTACGCAAGTAGAAAAAATTTTGTATCTGACACTTGCGAAAAGTGTTATTTTTTTGCCCTTAACGGCTTGTCTGAACTCCGATCCGCGTCGTTCATGCAACTGCCGTCGCGTGCAGAAAAGTATCAATTTCCGCATTTGTTAGTTAGATAAATACTATTTACCTAAAATTATTCAAACAGAATTAAGGTAATTTATTTTTCTCGTTATCTCACTTTAAGCAGCAACGGGGCAACAGCTGCAGCTGAACAAATATGAACAAAAACAAAATCTAGTAAAATATATTAAGGTATTGGAAGGCATTATGTATATAGTTTCAAATAGTTACTTTCTAAACTATGATATATTTATGACTTTTTGTGGCAAAAAGTTTACTAATTGAAGAAAAGTTTGCTTCGGACCTGGGTTATTGGTCTCAAACCGCAACTTCATTTTGATTTTGTATTTATTTCTACTATTCTACTTGTATCCATCCACACCTAAATATTCCGTAAGCTAACCAAGTTTAAAACGCTGAATTCGCCACTCTCTCGACTGGGATTACGGTTTATAGTCTCGGCGGTAATTAGACAAAGCTTTTTGCATGTTTTAGAGGATTTTATCTATCTTTTTACGATCATCTGTACACCGTAAAATAAAAGAGGCTTTTGTTATAGTACACGGAATAGTTATTTACCTAACAAGTCCGGAAAGTGATACTTTAACACATGCGATGGGAGTTCGAGCAAGCCTTCAAGGGCGGTAAAGGCTTTACGCATATGTTAGGTACAAAATTTTACCTACTAGCGTCTTATACACTTTAAAAAAAAATAATATTTTGAAAAAGAGTATACATTAGGAAAGTGTGAAACCTACAGTTTGTTTCTTTTGGGATTTTTTTTTTGAGTGCCGTAAAGTGCACTTTACCGCACGCGAGTAGGTAAAAAAAAATTGTTTTTTTTACCCAAAAACTCAAAACACAATTGTGTATGTTTTATACATGTTATATGAGTAAACAATGCGTAGGTATAAGTGTTGTTATTCTAAGTTCCTTATCTTAATGTAATTTGATACTTTTGTTATTCACTATTGTTTTTAATGTAATTTGATATATTTGTTTTTAACAAGAGATCTTCTAGAAGGAAATGTGTAAGCACTTTTAGTCACGTTTAACTTTTATTTGACTTTGTTCTAGAATTAAGCGTCAGCACTAATTTAGTATAAATAGGTTTTGTTGTAAACAACAATAAGAAATTCAGAGGCATTCAATAGCTAGTCTTTGTAGTGTTAAGTACCATTGTAAACGGTTCCAAAATAAAGTATAGTTTTTTTTAAAAAGTTCTTTATTAGATTTCGAATCTAAAAAGTGGCGCAGTCGTGCGGATTTCTTCGACGTACTACAGCTCGAGGCCCAGTGTACAAAAAAGCTATTCGTAGTTCACCGTCCGCGGTAGTGCACCCAAGAGACTTGTTAGTACGGTACACGTTAGTGTTTTACAAGAAGAACTTACTTGCTTCTTAAAAACAGGTTTAGTGGTTTTCGCCTTAAAATCAGCACAATTACAGGTTTAGTGGTTTAAGCCTTAAAACCAGCATAAAAACAGGTTTAGTAGTTTTAGCCTTAAAACTAGCAATAAAAAAGGAACCGAAAAATAAAAAAAGCTATAGAAGAAAAGTTACAGAAGAAAAGTTACAGAAGAAAAGTTATAGAAGAAAGAAGATTCATCTGGTCAAATCCGATCCAGCTTTGAAGAGGAACTGAATCCAGCCGCTTAATTTCAAAAGCGATTTCAGAGAACTTCCGAACTTCCTTTGCTTCAGGATACAGAGAACTTCCGAACTTCCTTTGCTTCAGGATATGAAGATTTTAATACTGTAAGTTAGTTTTAAATATTTATTGTTTTGCCCGAATTTCTTCACTAGTCAGAAATTTTTAAATTTTAAGTTTTAGTTTTAAGAAAATTTTTGAAAAAAAGTAAATAATGGCGGAAGAACAAGAAGTTGAACCTTATAAACTTTCTGAAATATTTTCATTAATTCCAGAATATGATGGAGATGCTATTAATCTCAACACATTTTGTAATGCATGCGACTTGGCAGAAGCCATGTGTGTTCAAAATCAAAAACAATTTTTGCTTGTTAAAATCAAAAATCAGTTAAAGGGTAAAGCTTCTCAGCTTATTAATTCTAGAGATATAAGTTCTTGGGCAGAAGTTTCACAACTTCTAAATACGCATTTTGGCGATCAAAGAGACCTTACTGCTTTAATTCAGGATCTCCAGAGGTTACATCAGTTACCATCTGAGAATCCACTAACTTTTATTTCGCGTTTACAAGTTCACTGTGCGAAAATTAATTCAGCAATCAATAGGCAAACCCTTACAAGAGATCAAAAATTTGCTCAGGGTAAACTTATTGAGACTATGGCTTTAAATACTTTATTAACCGGATTAGACTCAAAAATTGGGCATATAGTTCGTGCTAACAATCCGAAAGACATGATTGAAGCTATTTCTTTTATTAAACGTGAGCTTCAACTTTTTTATTTCGAAAATCAAAAATTCTCTAAATCACAAAATTCAATTCAAAAACTCAAAATACAATCAAAAATATGTACATTTTGTAAAAAACAAGGTCACTTAATAAATGAGTGTAGAATTAGACAAGTGTCGCAATCGAGACCACAAAATTTTTATAACTCAAACAATTTTCAAAATAGGAATCAAAATCCTCAACCATCTACATCCTATCAAAATCAGAATTTTCAAAATACAAGACCAAATAATTTTCAACAAAGATCAAATGTAATACAGCGTCCACAACAAAATAATGGCAACTTTAGACCAAATCAAAACTATCAAAATAGGCCAAGTGTAATACAGCCTAATCCTACATACAAACCAATGCATTTTATTAATTCAGAAAAATTTGAAAATTTTGAAAATAATAAAAATTTTGAAAATAATGAAAATTTTGCAAATGAAATTTTTTTAAGTGAAAATTTTGAGAATTATAATTTCACAGATCAAAATTTTGAAAATGTCAATTACGAAAATGAAAATTTTGGAAATGACTTTGAAATAAGTAATTTTGAAAATTATTCTCAAGATTCTGTAAATTTTCAGATATCAGCCTCGGAAACAGATCAAAATTTAATAAGTCAGATTTCAGAAATAACTTTAGAGGACGATCACAATCCCTTCATCCAAACTCAAGATCAATTCATGTAAATTTTGAAATTTTTACCTGTTCAGAAGAATTGTACTATATTACCGATGTTTCAAAACAATTTAAATTATTAGTAGATACAGGTGCAAGTAAATCTGTTTTTAAACCTAAAACATGTGAAAAATATAAAATTAGATTTCCAGAAAATGTTACTATTAGGGGTATCACTAACGTACCCATCAATATAACAGAATCAGCATTAATTCCTTTTAATATTAAAGACCCACATAAAGTTTTAGTTTATAATTTGGATATACAGTTTGACGGTTTACTAGGTTCAGACTTTTTAAAACATTATGATTGTGTTATTGATTATAAAAATAATCAATTGATTACAAATTTTAAAACAGTACCACTTTATCGGAGTAATTCAGAAAATGATCCAATGCAGTCAGAACAACAATCAGCTGACATAAAACCTATTAATAATACGATAAAAATTGAAGGTCGTACAGAAAGAGCTTTTAAATTTAGAACGGATAAATTAAAAAACACTGAAGCTATTTTATTAGCACAACAGATAGACAAGTGTTACATCCCTAATTGCTTGGTAAAAATAAATAATAATGGGGAATTTTGCACAACGGTTATAAATGCGCGACCAGTTACAAAAATAATTAATTTTGAAAAATTTGAATTTGAACCGATTATTGATCCTTCTTCTTCAGAAGTCTGTTTTAATTTAACGGAAAGACATCCGGCAAATCGTGAGAATGATATTATGGAACAATTACGTTTGACACATTTAAACGAAGAGGAAAAAGAAATGATTATGTCGTTATGTCTTGACTTTTCAGATATATTTTATTTAGAGGGGGATAATTTAACATTTACCAGTGAAATTAAACATTCGATTACTACTAAAGAAAGTAAACCAATTTTTACAAAATCATATAGATATCCGCAAATCCATAAACAAGAAGTAAAAAATCAAATTTCAAAAATGTTAGATCAAGGTATCATACAACCATCTGTTTCGCCCTGGTCCAGCCCAGTGTGGGTGGTCCCAAAAAAATTAGACGCCTCAGGAAAACAAAAATGGCGTGTTGTCATTGACTATAGGAAACTTAACGAAGTGACAATAGATGACAAATATCCTCTACCCAACATATCAGACTTGTTAGATCAACTTGGTAATTGTGAATATTTTACTACGTTAGACTTAGCGTCAGGTTTTCATCAGATTGAGGTAGATCCAAAAGATATACAAAAAACTGCTTTTTCAGTTGAGAATGGACATTATGAGTATATTAGAATGCCATTCGGACTCAAAAATGCTCCTTCAACATTTCAAAGGGTAATGGACAATATTTTAGTGGGAATTCAAAATGAAAGATGTCTTGTTTATATGGACGATATAATAGTCTATTCAGCTACAATACACGAACATATAAAAAGATTATCAGAATTATTTTCAAGATTAAGAAAAGCAAATTTAAAGATACAACCTGATAAATGTGAGTTTTTAAGGAAAGAGGTAGCTTATTTAGGACACGTTATCACTGATAAGGGTGTAAAACCAAACCCTGATAAGATATCTGCTTTAAAAAATTATCCAGAACCAAAAACTCAAAGAGACATAAAAGCTTTTCTTGGATTAGCAGGATATTATAGACGATTCATAAAAGATTTTGCAAAAATTTCAAAACCCTTAACTAAACTATTACAAAAAGATATACCTTTTATTTTTGATCAAACTTGCAAGAATGCATTTGAATTATTAAAAAATGCTTTAACAACAAGTCCAATTTTAATATATCCAAATTTCAAGGAACCTTTTATTTTAACAACTGATGCTAGCGGTTATGCTATTGGCTCAGTTTTATCACAAGGAACTATTGGCAAAGACTTACCCATTGCGTATGCATCCAGGACATTAAATCCTGCAGAACAAAAATATTCAACCATAGAGCGTGAACTTTTGGCTATAATATGGTCAGTTAAACATTTTCGACCCTATTTGTATGGACGAAAATTTTATTTAGTAACAGACCATCGTCCTTTAATTTGGCTAAGTTCTATTAAAGATCCTGGTAGTCGTTTAGCTAGATGGAGACTTAAACTAGAAGAATATGAATTTGAGTTTATTTACAAATCAGGAAAAATTAACAAAAACGCTGATGCTCTATCCAGAATTAAAATCGATGAAAAAATAAATACAATACATTATTCGGTAAATTTTCAAAATCAAATTAACCAAGAAAATATTAGAATTTTAGAAGAAAATTTATTTGATGCTCCTTTGCACTTTGCTTTGGCTCATTGTGTATCAAAAGATTTAAAAATGGGTAAAGGCATAGCTTTACAGTTTAAACAAAAATATGGACATGTTGAATATCTTAAAAGTCAGAATAAACAAGTTGGTGAAATTATAAATTTGAAAATCAAAGACAGAAATATTTTTTATTTAATCACTAAAGAAAAGTATAATTTAAAACCCACTTATGATAATGTTTATAAATGTTTAGAAAAATTAAAACAAAATTGTTTCGAGAATCAAATTAAATACGTAGCAATGCCAAAAATAGCTTGTGGCTTAGATTCATTAAATTGGGATATAATTTTATCAATGATTAAATCAATTTTCCAATCAACAGATATTCAAATCAATATCTATATTTTGATGGATAAACGAACGGCAATTATTAATGCTTTATCGGAACAGGAAGGTTCATCCGAAGAAGATCAAAACGAAAACTTATCCCTTATGTCACCGCAGACACTTGAAAACGAATTTAATAGATTCCAAAATTTATATCAAACAATATCATTGATTGATTATTCCAAAATCAGATATACAAATGAACAATTATTAAATAAAGATCACAAAAATATCATAACAATTTTTCAACAAGATAATATGAAAGATTTACATTATCAAATTATAGAAGATTTTTTCGAGGAAAGTCCAAAGTTTGACATTAAAAGAATCAATATTTTACCTTCAAAATCTATTAGGAAAAGAAATTATTATATTATTCCATTGCCAAATTTTCAAGAAGATGCAATTTCAATACTTTTTGGAATTCTTTGTAGATGTCAAAATGATATCGATCCTTCAAAAACATATTATGTTGAGACAAGAGTTGACTTACCAATATTAGAGATGATATGCTTTATTTTTGCAGAAAAAGATTTAAATTTGGTAGTTTGTGAAAATATTGTCACAGAACCTAGTGATGATCAGAAACAAATAATAATTGATCAATATCACTCAGGAAAGAGAAATTTTCATCGAGGAATCAATGAAACTATACGGAGAATCAAAGAAAAATATAATTGGAAAAACTTAAGTAAAGAGGTTGAAACATTTATAAAAGAATGTGAGATATGTCAAAAGAACAAAGTTTTAAGGAAAAATTTAGATAACCCACTCGTAATTACAGAAACCCCAAAAACACCATTTGAAAGAATTAATTTAGACATTTTGGAAATTCCACAAAAAAATTTGGTTTTGACTATAAGAGATGAATTAACAAAATTCATACAAGCTTATCCTCTTAGTGATAAAACCTCAAAAAATATAGTGAATACTTTATTACTATTTTTCCAGCATTACGGTACACCTTTAAGGATTCATACTGATAGGGGCAAAGAATTTAATAATCAGTTATTAAAAGATTTGTGTAAGATGTACGATATAAAGTTAACTTTTTCAAGTACAGGTCATCCACAATCCAATGGAAGTTTAGAACGATTTCACGCAACTCTTTTGGAAATGATAAGAGTGTGTACTACAGAAAATCCTAACGAACACCCTCATCAACTTCTCCCATATACGGTTATATGTTATAATAACTCAACATGTAAAACTCATGGTTTCACACCGTATGAATTAATATTTGGACATACGTCATCGCGACCCGCTGAAGTTCTTTATAATGAGCAAGAGTTAATCTCAAAATATGTTCGCGATTTAAATGCAAAAATCAAACACTTTTATGAAATAGCACGAAACAGAACAATTCTTTCTAAACAAAAAGCAAAAGCAAGATTTGATAAACACGTAACTCCAAACTATGAATTTAAAGTTGGAGATAGGGTATACGTTAAAGAAACCCAAATAAAAGGAAAACTTTCACCGAAATTTAACGGACCATTTGAAATTAAAGAAATTTTCAAAAATTCAGCTTCTGTTTATAATCCAATAACTAAACAAACATCTAAATTTAATTTTGATTTACTAAAACCATGTTATGTTAAACAAGATGATGAAAATGATTAAAACATATTGTTTCAGATTATTTATGTCCGTGCTACTCGGATTCGGACAAGAACGTTATGGTCAACAGTATAGTCTAACTGAAATCAATAACACAGTAGGTGTTTACTATCATAGAGAGGCCAGTATTAAGGTATCTAATGATAAGTGGACCATATTAGTATATAAAAATCTAGAGGCTTTGCAAAACGCTTTTATTAATAATAATCATATCTTAGATAACTTAGAGCTTATGCTTTCGCAAACTTCAGGAACTATGAAAAATGTACACTTTGATATTAGATCTCATGTAACTTTGTTAAAACAAATTTCAAAAGATATTGGTAATAAATTTGATGAAATCGATTCTGATACTACAACTAAACAAGTAATTAGACCTAAAAGAGGACTATTTGATGCTGTAGGTACGGTTTGGAAATATATCACGGGAAATTTAGACGCTGCTGACGGTCAATATTTTAATGAATGTATCAATAAAATTGAAAAAGACGATAAAGAATTGGAAATATTAATGAAAAAACAAATAAGCGTGACTACATCCGTTATTAAACAATTTAATTCTACACTGAGAAAACTTCAAATCGACGAAGAAACTTTCAATTCAAATATTAAAGAAATTGAAAAATCAATTTATATGATTCGGGATGAAATTGAACTTGTTGATCTTAAATTTTATTTAATCAATATTTGTGAACAACTACTCGAATCCTATACTTACCTTCAGTCACAGGTTGAAGACATTTTAAATTCAATAACTTTTGCAAGATTAAATATTATTCATGCTTCAATAATTCTTCCCAATGATTTATTGGATGCTCTAGAATCAATAAGTAAAAATCTGGATAAGAACAATTTGCCTTTAACTCCGCGAAAATCTCAAATCCCAACCTACCTTAACATAATTGATTTACATGCTTTTATAATCGATAAAAAATTAGTTTATGTTTTGGAAGTACCTTTAACCGAATCAGAAATCTATACAGTTTATAGAATGTATCCAATACCTATTTATGATAATAGAACTATGCTACATCATATTCTACCTGTTGGAAACAAATACATTGCTAAAGACGATGATAACGAAATTTATATCTCATTATCTGATATCAATAAATGTAAAGAATTAACGAACCGTCTTTATCTTTGTAAAAATTTGTATCCTTTACCAATAGATTCAAATGCTATTTGTGAAGCACAACTGGTAAAAACACAAAAGATTCTTACTTTACCAAAAACATGTGAAATGGTTTTGATTTTGGCTGAAGATTACAATATTCAACTATTAGAAAATAATGTTTGGCTAATAAGTGTAACCAATCAATTACCAATAACTATAAAATGTGAGGGTATAGATCCAAAATCGAAAATTGTTAATAAAAATACTGTTTTAACTTTAACCTCAAGATGTTCTGGTTTTGTTGGAACATCAAAAATTCAAGCAACCAGTTTAAAAACTGTTTTTTATAATTATAATTATTCCAATACTGTACAAATTCCTTTTAATTGTTGTGATAAATATCCAGATAATGTTAATAATTTTCCGAAATTAAAATCTTTAAAAATCAATAAATTAAATTTGGAGGATTTGGAAATTGCCAAACACAAATTGGATCAATACTCAATAGAATTAGATGATTTAATCAAGGAACCAACAGTTCAAAAATATTATTCTTGGTTTACCTATTTTACATTATCTTTAATTATAATCATAATTAGTGCATATTTGTATTGTAAATGCAGAAAGCGAAAAAGGATGTTACAAATAGGTATAGAAAATAGCAATAATGACGACAGGCCTTATAAACCAAATGTTTCAGTTTTTGGGAAAAGATTTTCAAACATTTTACCAAAGCGAAGACCTTCTATTAGATTAGGTGAAGATATTGAAGAAGAATTTGAATTAAATACTAACAGTTCTTTACGGAAAAATATAGTGTAAAAATTATTTTCTTTTCAAAATTTTGTTTTTCTTTGAAAACAAAAATGTACTTTCAAAAGTTACTGCAATGAGTAGCACTAACTTTTTAAATAAGGGGGGAGCTGTTATATGAGTAAACAATGCGTAGGTATAAGTGTTGTTATTCTAAGTTCCTTATCTTAATGTAATTTGATACTTTTGTTATTCACTATTGTTTTTAATGTAATTTGATATATTTGTTTTTAACAAGAGATCTTCTAGAAGGAAATGTGTAAGCACTTTTAGTCACGTTTAACTTTTATTTGACTTTGTTCTAGAATTAAGCGTCAGCACTAATTTAGTATAAATAGGTTTTGTTGTAAACAACAATAAGAAATTCAGAGGCATTCAATAGCTAGTCTTTGTAGTGTTAAGTACCATTGTAAACGGTTCCAAAATAAAGTATAGTTTTTTTTAAAAAGTTCTTTATTAGATTTCGAATCTAAAATACATAATTGTGTGATAAGTCTAAACAATTTTTAGTTACACAACTCAGTTAAAAAAATCGCTCAGGTATTTCTTTCCGTGTAAAAATGTCATTTTATTGTTAGCTAAACTGATAAAAAATTTACCAAATTGAAAAATCAGATGTTTAACCCTAACTCGAAAACACCATATCCGAAATAGTGATGTAATAATTTCTATAAAAAAATCAAAAATCTTACAAAATTTGGCACACGTATCAGATGCTTTAAATTGTTGAAAACACGTTAACGTTAGCGTAAACCGTATCGCATAATTCTGTGTTCTTTCTCCACTCCAATTTTTGCCCCGCAATAGAAAAACAACATATCAAAAAAAATAATATATTGGTAGTTTGCCCATAAAGAGATAAGAAACATTCGTCTCTTTATTAATTTTCTCGATCTCCTTATAGTAAAACAACTTCAGCAGTGCTATTCTTGAAATCAGAAAGAAAATAATTATTTTCCTGAAACGCACAGATCCTTTTGGTCGGTGCCGTCAGTGAGACATATATGTCATTAGTGTGATTTGTGAGAAAAATCAGCGACATCGACCAATGGAAGCCGCGTTTTTCCCGACCTCAAAAATAGCTGCACAGCTATTAAAAGAGCAAAATCACTTAGAGCATTGAACTACTAGAAGAAGCTTTTTTTCAGACCTAGGGCAGGGTGTTTGAGTTTCACATCTTCATCCCATTGTTGTCATGTTAACCTAATACGTTTTTCCCCGTTTTTAATATTATTTAAAATACCTTCAATAATTTTTAGTTCCGTTTAATTAAATGGTCTAGATATAGTAATAAAAATCTATGTTTCTATAAAAAAAAAACCTAAAAATGTATTTAAGGAGGATGTACAACTATAAAAATAAAAAAAAGGTGCTATGGAAATCCCTTTTCACACTGAAATTAATGACAAGCCGGCAAAACAGATTTCCTGCCTTTGTTTACCAAGAATGGCCAAATATGACGAATTCTAACCTAATATTTATTTAATATTTTAATTTAACGTACCTGTGAAACAAAATACTGCGGTCCCCCGGCTTCTGTTTCAACTTGTATATAATAATACATTTCGAAACCATTTTTCGCCACAAACTTTTCACAAAAATATCAAAAAAACACTATTGACAATTGCTGAAACTTTCACTTTCAAAACAATAATGACATTCCAGGAAAAATCGAGAAGCCGCAACAAACAATCAATGTTGCCACGTTAACTACAAAAGAAGATGTTTAAGGAAAACACATGTTAAATTTCAAAAAACGTCGAAAGTTTTAAATAGGTTGTGAGTATTATATATTGTGTATATTAGCTTTTTCAACATATATCTTACACCTCATTAATTATTTAATAAATAAGAGTGAAAACTTAATCCTTATTTGATACGTTTTTTGTTGCATAATTTTGTTATTAAAATTGGCAACACAGATTTCTTTCTCCCCTTTCACCACTGTAGATGTTGCACTCACACAACCAGTGTAACCAAAGAGAGTTCAATGTTCTAAGCAAAACCATATAATTTTTTTATGCGTTACTTTTCCATTGGACCCCGGTGAATTTGTAGTAAGCGGTGGTAAAAATTAGTCCTAAAAAATGTGTTTAAATCTCCGAATAAATTTTGGCAACCAGACCATTTTGCTTTTTTCAATTACTTCCAAGCCCATTGTGGGATTTGTTTTTAAATTTATGTAGGTTTTTTTTTCGTAAATTTGTAAATTGGTTAAACTGTTAAGGAAGATGCATTATAGCAATTACAGCAACTAGATAGCTTTTTTATTTAATTTGGTTAGATTTTTAACGTTCTTTTTGTCCGTGTAATGGGAAAAGCGCAATTTTATTTAAAGGGATCATTTTGAAATTAAGCCCAGAAAAGCCACAAAAATACTGATGGGATCGGATCCAATTTTAAACTACACTTCATTCCAAATTCAATCGGACCAGTGTCTTCACATTTACTATGTTTATACGCACCTAAAATCGCTTTTATATAAAGAGAGTTTTAAATTAAATCACTTTCTCCTAGTTTTTATACGTTCTTCATTAAATGTCAGTAACTATCATCAGTTTAAAATAAAAACAAATAAAACAACTTACTTAACAACAGATTTTTCGGAAAACCACACGATATGCGTAAAGTCCTCAGTTTCTTCTCACGAGATCTCCATTCCCTTAAAACAATTTGAGATTCAAAGTCCTATGCAAAGAAAATAAAATCTTATGCCAAGAGCATATTTTTTTAACTATTTGTATCACAGTATAATAAATGTTTTGCTTTTAAGATCATGTTTTCTTGAGAATTGGCACTAAAAGAAGCACACAATTCTCTAACGAAAACTTTAAAAAAAAAATGACGTCATTACACAGTATGGCAACACGTAAAGGGAACATTGCACAATTCACATAAGAACCTCTTTTTATTTTGGCTTCCACCACTCCTAATACAGTAAAAGAAAAAAGAGAGAATCTTATGCGAATTATGCAATTGTCCTTTTATGTGTTGCACTGTGTAGAAACTTCACACCTGTAAGCAAAAAAAAAAATTGTAGATACTGGAAATTAAAAAAAAAATAAAAAAATTAACAAAAACTGTTTATTAATAAAAAATTAAAACTTTACATATTGTCAAAAACAGTAAACAGTGTATTTTGCACACGAACGTTAACATTTTTCGCATAGACGTTTTGTTTTAATTATATCAAAGGGTTTACATCACACCACCAAAAAACCAGTAACTTATTTTTAGCTAATTCTAACAAAATATCTAGGTTGACTAAAGAGTTTATAAACAGTATACAAGTATAGCTATTACAGAACTTGGTTAAAAATTAAAAGTGGGAATAATTTTTGTTTTTCGAAAACACATCTAAATTAAGAAAAATGAGGTAGCTTTTCTATCTGACAATAACTTTCATTCTAATAGTCTTTCCTTTTTGGCTTTGTTCAACAAAAAGTACACAGCATAATTATTAAACTAAAATATAAAAAATAGTTAACAGTAAAAGTGGGACTTAACTTTTATCTCCCTACATTAAGATCCGAGAACTCGTGAACAAAAACTGCAAAAAAGGCTGACTTCTTAGTTTATGGGGGTGGGTTATACATCATCAAGCGCGCCTCTAATCAGCCGGTTCTCCTAACAGCAGTCAATTGGAAGGGGGAGGGTTTTAAACCTGTAAAAAAATCATAAAAAACTAAAAATAAAAGAAAACCAGATACTATACTGTTGATTTTAATTGAGTAAAATCAACAAATTTTTGAGAAATACTTTACAATAATTCACTTGACACAGACCTATTTTTTTAAGGTTAGGTGAGCGTTTAAAAGAAATGGATATTCTCTGTTTTACTGTCCTCTAGTTTACGCAAGTTTTAATTGCTAGTTCAAAATGGATAGTGCGTAATTTTCATATGCCTGTCTCTTTTATTTTGAAAGAATAAAAAGAGACCGACGTATAAAAATTAGGGATTATCCATTATCCATTACGCATTAAAAGTTCGGTAAACGGGGCATACATTTCTATTCTTTACACTAGAAAGTGCTTATACACATAAATAATTTTTCATAAAAAACTTAAAAGAAAACCAAAAAATAATATAGTCCATTCCTAACCTACGGACGGCGGACCGTCCATTTTGGATTGCCTTTACTAAAGCTAATGGTCAAACAGGATATAAAAAATAAATTATTTAGCTACACAATCAAAAATTTGTGAAATTTACTACACACAAGAGTTCAGGCATGATTGCGGTACCTTGCAAAAGATCGGAAATACATATTTTAAACTCTAAATGGAAGAAATAAGGAAGGCGTATCCTGCATGTTTTCTAGCAATATCGTTTTTAAATTACTCAAAAAATACTACATGCTTACCTCGAAATTTCGATTCCAAGTTGCAGTTCTTCCAACAATGGTATTTTTGAGGTTCTCACATTACCTATTTTTATAACCAACAGCACAGACCACACGTTTGAGCTTACCATGGCCGGCATCTCACTGGTGACTATCGATTGACGGCTGGAAGGTTACCGCCGATCGGAAGTGCTCGGTGATCGGAAGTGAACGGATTGAAATACTTGTCTCTTGGGAAAAGAACTTCTATCATGGACTGAAATAATTTCTTTTAAATTTGTAACAAGTGTTGAGCATACTCCTCTTGTCAGATAAAATAAAACCGAGATATTAGGAATCTTGTTCGGAGAAATCCTAAGTTCTATATTGGAGGAAATTGCTATAATGCTAAAATAAATTCAATTATAACGAAAAAATAAAAAACAAGATAATTTTGGATCTTGTCTCAAGCGGAGTTTTTTTTTTCAGTGCAGGGTTGAGCATTTCTTAAGGTTGGAAGAAATGCGCTGAAACGTTTTTAAAGTGTTTATGACGATCCTAAAATCGGTTTTAAAGCGATAAACCACTTTCTTAAATTGCTTTAAAATAAAATCGATTTAGTGCTTAAAACGATTATTACATAAAAGTGCTTTAAGAGTCCCGTATAAATGAACACTGAAAATGACAATTCATTATAGTTTCCCCTCCATATTGAAATTGGTCCAGAGAATTTGGAATGAACAGTTTTTACATTTTGTCAAAAAAAGGATTATATTTTTTGTAAAACCAAATCATGCGTGATTCAGAAAGGATTTACTTAAAGGTTTGAATTTTTGTAAAACAATTTTAAACTATTTTCATTTGGTCAAAAAAAATTGTGTGATTTATTTTACGAGTTGGTGGAGGACGGCAAGCTAAGACATAAATTTATCTACCAATTTCTTCAAAATTCTTTTGATCAATTTTATAAAGTTTTTTAAGTTTAGCAGCGAAAATCCAGTTTTTTAGTGCAAGATAATTTTTTTGTTAAATCGCAATTAAACATCTTTAATTACTAACTTTTTAAAAATGTCTCATATAAGGAGACTACGGGGAGAGTACATATACGTATGTAACACTGCGTAGTTCGGCTTGACCACGATTTTAATTTTTAGTTTTTGTACAATCGTGAACAAATTTTTAAGTTTTGAGCTCTAGCATTTCGCACCCGAAAGGGAATATATATGTACAGAGTGACTTTTAATAAACGCAACCACACGAACATTTCTATTGGTCATAATAGGTGAAACAAAAATTTATTGACAAAAAAATTGGTGCATGTATTCTTTTGTTGTTCAGTTTTCATAGATGCTACATAGTGTATGTCGAAGAAACAGGTCATATAATATAGATGGCTAAAACCAATCATTGAATAAAATAATTATTTTTAGGTGTGCTATCCTTTATGGCACATGAAATGATGATGACAAAGTTCGCCCTAATTAAAACAAACCCCACGGTCACTACCCTTTGTCATAATTTTTAGACGTGAAATATAAAAATTTATATCATTCAAACTAAGTTTAAGAAATACACAGTATTTTTATTCTATGATATTTTAAAAAAGATAATTTGAAAGTCATAGTAGTCTCGGTTTACAGTAGGCTGTATTAGCTTTTTATTCGACGACTTCTTATTTTGATTTTTAAATAAAATGTACTATGTTAGATTTGTTATAGGGCGTTTCAAATAATGTTTATAAATAAAAAAAAATCATACTGGGGTAACAAAGTAACTCTGCGCGAGGTCTACTTTGAT
The DNA here is from genome assembly GCA_963921995.1 of Oxystoma pomonae. Lineage (NCBI taxonomy): Eukaryota > Metazoa > Arthropoda > Insecta > Coleoptera > Brentidae > Oxystoma > Oxystoma pomonae. Next base: position 34,479,803 of record OY998164.1, read on the forward strand.
TAAGAATAAAAAATAACGATATCTTAAAGATATTCGGGGTTGGATAAGGTTCATCAATTTTACTTATATTTTTCAGAAGTTTTTAAGGAAAAGTTAATATTTGGTGAAATTCGAGCGAAAGAATTAATTATTTAATTAATTATTCGAATGAGATAAGAAACACTTTTTAAAATGGCGCTACAAAAACTTTGAAAACTGTGTCAAGATAGCCGCGGTTTACGGTAGGATATCTGCATTTAAAATAGGGACGCGGAAAAAATATCACTCACATTATCATACCCAATTGTGTATAAAATATACGCAACTGTGTATAAAATATACAATAAAATGTCATTTTTTAACACAATGTTTATGACCAGTACGCATCCAGTTACAATTTGTGTAGTAGAGGGGCGGCCTGTGGACCTGGCAATTAGGCCGCTTCATGGACCTCTTCTGTCATATCCTGTTCTTTACCTCTATCTTTCTACTCCCGCTGCGCGGGCTGAGACTCTCTCTCCGGACCTTCCTGTCTTCTTTACGAAATTCAGTAAGTCGACCTATCGAAGAAAGTGCATCTCTTACTCCACTGTCGGGACCCACATCAGTGTTACCCTCTTGTGGTGAGTCAATTACTTTATTTAATCGGACCTCTTAAAGCGCCCTTAAATAATGATAGTTTGACAATTTTGTCGTATAAACACCACTAAACCCGTGTTTAAGCACTAAATCGATTTTATTTTATAGCACTTTAAGAAAGCTTGGAAGACCGTAGCTTATTCACCGAGTGGGTAACTCTCCCGAACTTCCAGAACGTACTTTCATGAACAGGGAGCGGCATAGATCTATGGCGAATGATTTTATGGGATGAAGACGTTATATTCTTGAGCGATGATCCGATCTTATGGATCTCATGAAAATCAAGTTTCCCGATCGCATGGTCCGAAACCGGGGAAAAGCGTTGAATTTATAGTCATAAAGAGGTTTTTTTTTGGAATGTTTTTCTTCCTAAACTGCTTTTGGATCGTCGGAGATCCCATCACACAGAAAGACCGGACCACATACACTCCTGCACCTGTGGTCTGCCTGGTTGACAGTTTAGAGCCATCTGTGTAGTAGACCGTCGCCTATCTAGTCTATTGGAAATTCTTCCATATGCCACATTTTCCGTTCTAGTAATGTGACCTTGTACTTTTGGTCAAACCTCCATAGTTTTAGAGCTGTTTTCAATGGTAGGTTTAGCAGAGGCAACACTTTTGTTGCCAGCTTCTCAATTTCCAGATGACCCACTTTATCCTCTTTGCTCTCCCAGAGTTGCTTGTCCCTCAATCGTAGGTGCATCGCCATCGCCTCCTTCTTGCAGTTCTCATTGCGCCCTCAGCAATAAGGCCCCTGTAGGCTCGTGAGCTTTTTGTAGTCAGTTCGGGCCACCAGACCCCTGACCCATATTGTATTCTTGGTCTTATACACTGAACCAGAAAAGGCACCGTTTTCAAAAAAAAAATATATTGAGCCAATGTATTTTGTACATGATTTTTGCTCCGATGTAGAAATTTATTAATATAATAATGAAGTTTACATAAATTTTTTGCTATAAGATGCAGTTTGAAAAAAATAGTTGTTAAAATTAAGTCTAAATCCAGGATTAAGAGACATGTTTTCATAGCTTTTATTTACACCTAACAATGAATTTAGTAAAAGACTGTTACGTACATAAATTTCATAACTTTGTTCATGTATTTTGTATGCTTGGATCATAATTTTCATAAACTTGTCCATACATTCCATAAAAACTTTTAAACGACAGTCAATAATCGCCATTTATTTCATATGATCTTTTATTATCCCCATAACCTTACTACTACTTACTATTAATAATTTCATTACTATGGATGAGAATTTTAATAACTTTCTTCCGATTTTTGTAACAGTTACGTATTATTGATGTACAAATATATATAAAAAATTAATAAACGCCTGTTATAAATACTATGTACGATATTTTTTCAGTGTACAATTTGTGTTAAAAAATTCCGATTTTTTTTCAATATATCCTGTAATTTCTACCTGATATTGCCACTCGAAATCCTGCTGTTAAAAAAAAACCATTTCTTCGCTAAAACATTAAAACGAAAGCATACCGACACGAAAATCGATAGAATAACTCTGCACTGTTAGACATGTGTAATCCCATAAATTCAGCAACCAGCCATAAAACCCTTACTTTTCCCATTCTCTCTTTCCCCGTGCGGTGTTGCTCATATTTCTTCTTATTGTTAAGCTTAGATTAATGACTCTACAGTGGGAGCACTGCTCTAGCAAGCCGGCCTAGCTTCTGCGTCCGATTCAAAATCCCTATGCGTCCTGTTGAACAACATCTGGGAATTTCCTGGTAATAATATCTGGAGGTCAATTTTACCACTTTTAAATTTAAATTTCGATTTACTGTGACGTCACCCTACAACTTAACACAATTTACACGCGCTTTGGTTCGACTTTAACTTCTTCAACCATTGACCAGAGTGTTTATTTATAGGTTAAACAAGATTAAAATATACGCGCAAATAATGTTACTAAACAATAAAAGCTAACTTCTTTTTCATTCAAGTATGATTTAATAAGGTGTGCGTGTTCCCATATAAACATAAGCCCTTAACGCGTTCTTGTTGATAGAAGCGCCCTTCGATGTTATATTATATTTATTTTATGAAATCAAGTACAACGGGTTTACGTACTTTTGACGGATAGCGTATACCGTAGAGTTCGTTATATAGGTGAGAACTTAAATAATCTCACTATCCCAAATCTGACTTTAGAAAAAAAAAGTAACATATTTTTATTAGATGTTTTTTAATCATCATTTTCAAACGACTCCACCAATTTTAATAATTCTTTTTTTATTTTTATTTAGGAGCGCTTCGCGGTGGTTCATTAAGGAAATACTTACAGGGCATAGCGTATTCCGTGGAACTTTTAATGAAGATTTGACGAAACCTGTTTTAATTGATTACTAATGGACCCACCACCAAAAAGTAGCGTTAGAGTGTCATTTTTTGACCTTCCGGCAAAGTACCCTCTTGCGTCATAAAAAATTACACATGTAGCCCCTAGGGGGCTACAGGGGCCAAAATGTGTTATTAAACTACTAATGCACCTGCACATTTAAATCTCAGTCAGTTGCTAGTTTATACCATTATCTAAAAGTTTACTATACCAAAAAAAATTTTGTGGCTGTTAACCAAGGCTCCTTTATTGTGTCATTTAGGTCAAAAACAGATGTTCGTTTTATTTAAATAATTTCGTAACGTTTTTTTTAATTAAGTACATGTTATATATTTTTTTAACGTCAAATGATCTTTTTTACACACCGTTATATCTGTTTTTTTGTATAGATATTATTGGAGTCCTTGAAAATGGTTATGTTAGACTAAAACCGGTAGGACAATAAGAATTTCTCAAAACATTTTATGTGGATATTTGTGTTCTAATTAAAATTTAAAACATGAATTATCATCCACATCCTGAAAACCAAATCAAACAATTTGAATGCCCCTATTTCACTTGTCTTTCAGCCCTATGTCGACACAAATTCACAACCGGGGTCGCACTGGACCATTTCTCAATTTTAAATATTCCCAACTTTGCCCCAGCCCCTAGAGGCTGTAAGGGACGACCCCTAAATAAGGGCTTAAAATTTTAAACCTTGAACAACTTGTTCAAAATTTACTATACCAAATTTAATGAAAATTTTTTTGGCATTTACAAGATTGAGCCACGCACATATTTTAACAGCCTATATTTTTTACATCCAACATTTCCCCAGCTCCTAGGGGCTGTATGAAGGCAAGATTTTTAATATTTATATATTCCAGAAAACCACTTAATATGCACATCTAAACCACATCAACCATATGTGTTTTCTAGAATATGAAAATGCTGAAAATTAGATCCCGCCCCCTTACAGACCCTAGCTGCTAGAACAAAAGTTGGATGTATTCAAAATTAAAAAATGGTCCACTGCGACCCTAGTGGTGCATTTTTGTTGACACAGGGTGAAAGATAAGTGAAATATAATATTTTAATTGAAATCAACAACATTTTTAGCCCCTAACCTAGGGGCTTTCTTAACAGCTATGACAATATTTTCGGTATAGTAAACTTGTATTTAATAGTATGAACTATTCACTAGCTGAGATTCAGATGTGCAGGTGCATTAGTATAGAAGGTATGAGGGATATATAAAAAATATCCCGTAGGATCCACATATGTAGTTTTTTTATGATACGCGAGGGTACATTGCCGGAAAGCCAACATATGTGCCGAATTTCATTGCTCTAGCTCAATTTAAGCAAAAAATTGGCACCCTAACCGTACTTTTTGACTGCAGCATTTTTGGGGCTGTTAACACGAATCAAAAGACCCACGGGAGTCAAATTTTCTACATATGCCCCCTAAGTAAAACATACTTTTTTACTTCAACCTGATGGTAATTCTATATTTTTTTTTTATTTATATTAGGAGAGTTTCAATTTGGGTTTGTTTTTTTTTAAATATACTGCCCATTACTTTTACGACACAAAAAGTTACAACATACTAAAAAAAGCCGAAATGGTACATTAGGAAAGCCTTTTGATTAAAGTTTTTGTTTAAGCTTTGATTAATTTTTGGGCCGTTGCACCAATAAAATATAAATGTCGCATGTTAATCCTTGTTTTTCTATAGGGAATTTTTTTTAACAACTAAGCATATTCTTTACTGTGGTTAACTAACCTAGCTTTTAAACAGAATATTATTTTGTATGTTGCTTATAATAATCTTTTCGAAAACATGGAAGATTGGAGTGTTTAATAATAATAGAAGATAGGAAAAGGTCAAATTTCACAAATGACGACGTACCGAGGTGGCATTTCTGGTGAAACTGGCTGGGTACCGATTCTGGAAATCATAGGAAGTGATCGTTTGCCTGAGAGAAGAAAAGTAAATTCAACCAATAAACGCGCTTAAAAGCAGTGACGAGACGATCGAATAATCACCAAACTATTATGGGCACGCGCAGAGCTGCCTTGAACAACAATTTTTGAGCGAAGTCGTTCTCTCGACTAGACCCAGTAGTTGGGAGTTGTAGGAAAGCTCGTGTAAAAAACGTCACTTGTATTATTTCAGAGCACGCTAGTGGACGAACGACCGATCGATATTTTACTCGCTAATGCACATGCTACGGCAAACTTGACCGTCTTTTAGAGTAGGACTCGCACAGTGATCGATTTTTGTAAAAACGCGGACATTAAAAAAAACTTCCACATTGTAATTTAATCGTACAAAATATTTAGTTTTACTAAACAGACAGGATGATCGATTGAATTTTCACATTTATCTTAAGACATTTTTAAGAGGAAAAAGATATATATTTATTAATTAGCTAAATTAAAGTAAAACTGTTAGTTTAGAAAAAGAAAAAGAAAATATATTAAAAAGAATGCCGACCGAAACTTTCAAATGAAACACCCAGTATATTAACTATGTTGGGAATTTGGAACCTTTGGTTGCACTAAAACAAAATTCTGATTGTTTTCCACAAACCAAAACTACACTTTTTTGCACTCGACGCGCGTTTCGCTAGCAACGTTAGCATCATCAGGAGACGATAAACAATGAACTAAATTAATCTACGCTCTATCTTATATACAATCCTTTAGTGGGCGGAGATAAGACTAATGAATTGTGATTGATCACGATCACGATGAGGGGAGGTAGGATTAAAAATCGTGATCAATCACAATTCATTAGTCTTATCTCCGCCCACTAAAGGATTGTATATAAGATAGAGCGTAGATTAATTTAGTTCATTGTTTATCGTCTCCTGATGATGCTAACGTTGTTAGCGAAACGCGCGTCGAGTGCAAAAAAGTGTAGTTTTGGTTTGTGGAAAACAATCATAATTTTGTTTTTGACCCAGTATATTATTGCATTTTTGCATTTTGTTTTTAAATTCTAAGCATTTTTATATAACGTACCCTATGTCGATCTTCAACTGTTTTCGAGATATTAACAGTTGAATAGTTTATTCTTTGGCCAACTATTCGCCTAGTATCTTAGCAATCATATAGGGGCAAATTTAGATACATTTTGAGTTTTTTAATTTTTCCATTTATGTTCGCGTTTTCCGGAAAATCGACCACCGTGCGTCGTTCGAATGACTTTTATGCGATCGGCCGGTCCCAGAATACGGAATTTTGGATTTTAATAGAAGTGGTCACTTCTCAGGGTATGATCGTTCTATTACGCCCAGAATCGAGCCCCTGGTCTATATGAACACCTTATAAACCCAGTATGAGTTCCGTAGGCTATGCTTAAACAAAAAAACTGCAAAAATACAAACTTTACAATTGGATAAGTTGAAGTTGTTAAAAGCATGAATTAACCATATTTTTTTATACTGGGACTTTCTATCCATTATTCTATTAAAACGCAGTTTTAGCCAGAAGTGTTTTGTAAAGTTAAAGACAAACACAAAATATGTATGTAGCCAGTCGGGATTTGAACCTAAGATCTTCCTTCCGTGCGGCAGGCCGATACACTAGCTACTGCGCTACGGAAACCGGCATGAATTAATGCTACATGTAAACGTTATTAAAATAAATAATAAGTGGTAGGTAGATAAACTGGAAAGGAGAAACTTGTATGCTTAACTACACGTTTTTCTATGATAAATAAACATCTGCTAGTTAATAAAATGCTCATATATTTGAGTTTTATATTTAAGGGCTGTAATGTCTTTGAAATGGTGGGCACGAAACGAAAAATTACCAAGTTTCAGGAATTTGAGAATGTCGAAGTTGTCACCGAAAATGACAAAGTCTTCAAAAATTTTTGGTAATAAAATAACTTAAATTTATTTATCTGAACTTTAAATTAAATGTCCAAGATTGGGGCGTTTAATTTTTTCGGACATTAAGACCGCTAAAACTCCGTTTAATTTTTGGTGCAAGTGAAAATGTTAAATTTAACTCGGTTTATCATTAAACTTAGTTTATTAGTATTCGGTGTAGACCCCAACACACCAAATTTCAACGAAATCGGGCGTAATTCAACGGTACCCGCCTCCACCTTCTTCGAGTGGAGGGAGCTGTCAATTTCGTCAGACTATATTCTTGTGTTGTCACCATAACTATATAAGCATACCAAATTTGAAGCCGATCGGATGTCGGGAAGTTGGTCAAAATTAAGTTGCAGGATTCCGATCGAACAAACTTATTACATTGCAAGTTAAATAAAAGCTCGTAAAAAACCGGTACACTACGAAAAAAAAAATCAAAATTCAAATCGCTGCACGAAGACCAGAAAGTGAATCGCATTGAAAAAGTGTTCAGTTTAGTTATTCGATATATATTTCGGGTGTCGTTTGACAACTTTGATAGAAGTTGTGAGGTCATATCCCCAAAACACTCAAAAATCTGAAATGAATGAAATGTATATTGGAATATTGTTTACTTTAAAGTTTTTTACCTATAAGACTACTAAAAAGAAGGCTTGCTATTTCAAGTCGTTAATCTCTCCTGATCCTTCATATTTTATCACTACCTGGTATTTTTCTTCCATTTCCCAAACCCAACAAAACTTATCACAAAAAAAAATAAAAAACTTCCGTTAAAACGATATAAACAAAAGATGAACCCAAGTCCAGTGTGTGGTTAGAAATGGTGAATACCAAAAGCAAATTAGGTGATCCGATACGTCACAATTTCTCCTACTTTGATTAAAAACCCAAATTGTGGAATATGTCTAACAAGAATATCGAAACCAAATAAGTAATATATTTTGGCTCAAATATTTAGTAATTTTAGAGACGTCAATGTTGATTTATTAACATTGCGTTTTTGCTCGCCGTTTTCCTCTATGGCAACACTGTCGATTTGTCATTTCATAATAATAATATAGGGAAAAGAGGGATTATTCCCGCTATTTTGGGGCACCTCTCATACCCGTCTCGCGAGCGCCTTATCACATTGATTTACCTAATAAGGTCACTGAAGTGGAAACCTGGGATAAACCTCTATTGTGTGCGTATATCGATTGTGATGGCTAATAATTAATTTTAGCACATTATAGAATATATGCAAGTGTAGGAACGCAATTGATTTTTGGGACGTAACAAACAATCTTTTTGCTTAACCAAATTTGCGGCTGCTTGTACACTATATATTTGAATTTATAGACATCACACAAATCAGGAAGGCGTTTTGGGCACCAAACACTCAGTATGTTTTTACATCGTATTCAATACCCAAGCAAACCATAGTCGTCGTCCTGTATTTCTGAACGTAGTTGGCGATCGCTAATTCGAATTCATTCCAAGGTTGGTTAAACGCCACCAAAATGCGCTTTCTAACGAGTTGGTTCTTTGCTTGCTTAAAAACGCATCTTATTCTTTCATGTATCACGCTCTTTGTCAGAACAGAGAACATGCTCCATAAAAGAAAAAGAATCTTTTCAATACGTATTGCGTACGATATGGAAACATACTAGACACTTAAAGTAAATATTTCAACGCATCCGTATCGATATACGTAACGCGTTCGAAATAAAGTAAAAATACGCTACATTTTTAACTTGCTCTTTCACTTTCACTTAAACGAATAAATTAAGCACCTAATTTTTGGCGTTTAATTCGAAGTTTTTGTTATTTTTGAATTATTTTATCACTAAAAATGTATGAAAACTAGTCATTTGTGATTCTTAAGGACGACTTGGACCTTCTGGAATTTCTAAAATTTGGTAATCTGTCGTGGCATGCACGAAAACACCATTTAAAAAACATGGATAAACTTTTTTAAAGCTTTTGAGTTTACAGTCTTATCGCTATTAGCAAATTGAATATAAAACTCAAAAATGGGTACATTTACTAGCACGTTTTTATTTTTCATATCAAAGAAACATACCCTCCTCATTATTTAATTTTGAAACTTTTTCTGTAGCGTTAATTCATGCTATGTAAAACTTCAACTTATCCAACTATAGAATGGGTATTTTTGCAGTTTTTGTCTTTACGCATGGCCTGCAGTACTCAAGTTGGGTTTATGCTGGGTGCATGAGATGCTTAGACAGTCAGTTTCACCAAAAATGCCACCTCTACCAATTTTTTGAAAAAATAATTGTAAACTAAACCCACAATAATTTTTGGTTTAAAAATTAGGTTAATTGACCACAGTAAATAATTTATTTCGTTGTTAAAAAAATCCCCTGCAAAGAAAAAGATTAACAATTAGTACAAGCGTTACCCTCGCCATTTTATGATAAGACGTGCATTTTCTCATCCTGAATACGAAATGGATAATTCTGTACCTCAAAATTGTGGATAAGGACTCGGTACACCAATCCAAAGGTGAGCAATTTTAGAGATCACGTGATGGATAGGGCAACCCCCACCATTTTCACATATATGATGTAGTAGTGCTACCAGACCAAAAATCACCTGGTGTGTCGGACCTCATTAATGAATAAGGGTTCGGTACACCACTCTAAAAGTGGGCATTTTTAGAGTAGTGTGCCGAATCCTTACACCAGCACACCAGTTGATTTTTGGTTTGGGAATACTACATCATATGTGGATTGGTGTGCCGATCCCTTATCCACAATTTTGAGGTACAGGATTGTCCAGCTTTTATTCAGGACGAGAAAATGCACATATTATCAAAAAATGGCGAGGGTCCATCATAATTTATACCTTCAACTCTTGCTCTAAATGCGATGTTTATATTTGATTGGAGCAACGGCCATAAAACAAACGTACTTTTAAAATTCATTTTATTGTACCAATGTCAAAGAAACGTTATTCTTATTCTTTTTTAGCATTCTGAAGGCTGTTTAATTTTACCTGCTCCTACTATAATTACTAACCGTACTAAAATTAAAAACTACCTCTTACGCTCTATAATTTGCCATTTACTTTACCACTAAGTTTCCTTTGAATGTTTGACGTGTAAAGATAAACATAACGAAGGCTAGTTCTATTGGTGTAAATAAGGTCAGTTTTTGCTGATTCTTTGCCGGGAAGATAAAGAAAACAAGAAGGTGGGTTGCGATAAAATTATGTAGGATCAGACATTGGTATCAAATAGATCAAAATATTTTTATCTAAAACAAAAAATCATTATACCACTGCCACTTCAACTTGCGCTATCATGCTGCCTTATCCTAAATCCTTAGTGGCATAGTGTAAACGGGGTATTAGAGGTCCTTTGCATTTTACCAAGTATTTTTAACTATGTTTTTTACACCACGTTGACGTTAGTATGTAAACATGTCACTCGCACTCATTGTTACAAGGCTGCTGCAGAAGTATTTAGGGCAGGGCCGTGGACAGCAGTTAAAGTGACAGAATGTAAACCATTCATTAAAAAGAATTTGAAAAAAGTTTAAGCTTAATGTTTATATAGTCCAATTTTTTGGTGAGCGGACTGACGTCATTTTTTCCTATGAAAACGTATTTCTTTATTGTCAACAGTTTTCAATTTGAAGGAACAGTTGAAACAATCAACGACATAACATATTTTTACATATTTACTGTCGCTGTCTAAAACAATGTATAAAATAGAGATCCAAAGAAATGACGTCATTCTCTCATCAAAAAATTAGACTATACCAAACGGCCTTACGTATTACTAAAAATTTTTTTGATCAATATTTATCGCTAATTAGTTTTTCTCTATTTTCAGGTAAGCTAGAAAGATGAATAGCCAGTAGTTCAAGTAAGTACACTCGATTCCAAAAATCTCCGGACCACTTCAGCAAAACATCTGCTGTCATCGAGAATAAGCTGATGACAGTTTTGGTTATTTTGGTTTATCTCATAACAAAACTGAATTCTGCTACTACAAAAGTAGCGAAAATAACATAAACACTTTTAAAAAGCGAAAAAAACTTTTAGGAAAATTCTGGCAGTAAGATCTTTCAAAATAATTTGGCAGGTAAACCGGAACTGTTAGTTTCGACAGTTGCTATGGTGGCTATCATATAACGGTCCTGTACTTGCATTTTCCGAGAAATGCCTTAGTGATAATAACTGTCCTTATCAAGTTAGCCTGCGAAAAATGTAGAGTCAAAAACTCTTCTGGGCGCGAGCAGACTGCGTCAGGCATGCGCAGTAGATTTTTGGACTTTAGCCTTGCCCAGGGTCAACCTGATACTGACATTATTTTCTTTGAAATTAACTCTGTGTTTCGGACTTCCATTGTCTATATTTTATTTATACATGACGTTTCGATCAGTACAATCTCTGATCGTCTTCATTTTGCACCTGAAGATGATCAGAGATTGTACTGATCGAAATGTCGTGTATAAATAAAATATAGACAATGGAAGTCCGAAACACAGAGTTAATTTCAAACACATCATTGTCTCAAACTTACAAACATTAGTTTCTTTGTCTTTCAAAGTTATTATTGTTACACATTTTGCGATCCTTGGGTCATTATATTATCTTATAATTATATGGTTGCTATACATTGCGCTTTTAAATCGATTTAATTTGGTGAAGCTTATTACAATTTTTTCATTTTTATGCACACTTTTAAGCGGAACATTTTTTCCCCTTTTTTATCCAGATTAATCGAAATCAAATTTGGTACTTTGTTTTCTTCTTAAAATAAATTAAAACTCATTCTTAAGTCAAGAACAAACGTAGTCTAAATCGGTGGCGACTCGTGATCTATGAAGAGGAGGTTCACAAATTTTTTTTGTAGGTTGCACGCCTAAAAGTCATGTCCATTTTAAATTTTCTGTTGAAGTCCCTAGATTTGCCCTTAGTGGTTTGCGCCGAGTCAATTTCGGGTTTAGGTCTACCGGAACTTTCTATTTAAAGTTTTTGCTCCATACTCAAAAAGCTAAAACTATTTTTCTAGTACTCTACTGTGAAAATATTCATAATAACAATTGTTAAATAATACAGCAAAAAAAGTATAAATTAAAAAAAATTAATAAATAATTTATACCACACCACCAAGGCAAAGCAAGCGAACTGAATCACAACCATATAACTATGAAATACTATAAAGGCCCTGCTCGTGTATTTTTCTATGATAAGAGGCGTAGCGGAAACCCCTGCAAAAATGGATTAATGGCGGGCTCCAATGCGCATGTGTCAGCTACTCGCGCAGGCCATCTTTATACCATTGAACATGTCATGGCAATCTAGATTTTGCACAATGTGTGCGCCTTTCTCTATTGAAATTTGCGATATCCCTTGCTACTCACCCACTGAAAACATCCAGATAATCTGCTAGGCTCCACCTACTTCATCGCATGTGCGACTGTTCCGCGTTATAAAGCAGATAGTAGAGCGGCTTAGGGCATTTCGACTACACTTAAATGATGATGGTTGCCAAGGTATATTTTTTGACACTGGGTTGATTCCTGTCTACGAAAATATATCTTGACCATCCCCCCTCTCGGTCGTACCCGCTCCACCCCCTTTAAACCTCTTAAAATTAATTCTTCAATATCTCAGCAACCAGCAGAGATAGAACAAACATATTGCATATCTCAAAAAATACACAAGATATTTAAGAAAAAAAGTTTATTTAAAAAAACAAATTTTAAATTTAAGTCCGTATTTTCTAACCCAGACCAGATACGAAAAAAAATGTGTTAATAAATATTTTTCCACCATTTTCGTTTTTTTTTAAAGGTTATCAATTTATGGGGTTTTTCTAACCCCACCCGCAATAGCACCGTTTGATTTGAGCCATTACCCCAAAACTGGGTACGTTTCTGGTATGAGCAGATGAGTTATGTTCATAAATAGCGACGTGACGTTCGTTATGTAGATTTTTCGCATATGAAAAACCTCCTATAACGAAAATAAAATAATGCACTTTTTTACAACCCTCTTTACCACTTCTCTCTTCCACAACCCTTCCATAATATGAATAAAAAGTCGTCAACCAATTAGAACTTGATTTTACCAAACTTTCAAATTTAAAAAGGGTAAAAATAATGCGCTTATATCGCTAGAAATAAACATCAATTTTTATCATTTTAACAAAGAAGCAGGTACAATTTGAGCAATTCTGAGGAATTTTCTATTTCCAATAGGAACCTAATAAGTATTTCATTTAAAAAAGCACATTATAATATGAATTATCTTCTTTATTAATAATTTCTTCACGTTGTTTTTCACACATGTCATCAAAACAACTGCATGCATCATTTACAAACCCTTTTGTACTGCACATTAATTTTTTACAGTGTTGGGCCACTTTCCCAACTAATATTAAAAGCGATTCCCAAGTTACCTGAAACTTTGAGATTTTTTTTATTGTTGTTTGAAGAAATTAGAAATACAATTTTTGTAAAATGTACTTAAATTTCCCAACTGCCCCAATCGCCGGTGGCTGCAACTAATTAATTTTAAAATTTTTTTGGAGCGACATTTTCCCAAGATAATATCGGTATAAATTCGACACAAAGTTTTCTAGATTTGGCTGCATTGTGGATGGGGAATGCGCATTAACCCATATAAAAGTTTGCAGACGTGACCGAAGGAATGTCGGAACTAGTGAGCCTTTCGTGGGTGGCAATTGCTTGCTTTCCATTTGTAACCTGGAAAAGCAATACCAACGCAATTCGCCAAAACTTTAATTTTATTGGCTGTTTTTATAACTTCATACATAAGAATTTTAAAGTTCTTTGGCACCTATTAAAATTAGCCTGAGCAATATTTGGATAGAGATATCAGCATGGCACTTATGTTGTCTATTAAGTCAAACCATTTAACAAAAACTTTTTGATATTGATCATCTTCATTGGTTCCTTTTAAAATATTGTGAAGCTACTATATTTATGTTTTAAAAATATATTATGATCACGGAAATCACCCTGTCGAACGTGAATACTACTTCTTTGGTCATATACATATACATGCTTTTGCGTACTGGCACCAGTCAGACGACGGTGTTGGGAGTTGGGTAGACAAAAACCCATAGCCATATACCTTTTTGGAAAGAACGAAAACGCCAGAAAAACATTTATTTGATGATTTTTTTCATATCTACTTTAGTCTACAAAATGCAGTTTTTTTTAAATATCTCCTTTAGTTTTCGAGATATGCAAATAATGTAAATATATCGAACAATCTACTTATCAATACACATAAAACAGGGAGAAAATTATTATTGTGTCTTTTTTGGTTGCCGATATATGATAGATTCAAAATTAAATATTTAAGGGTGGTGAGGGGGAATGATCAGAGGGGTGGTAAGAGGGAATGATCAGAGGGGTGGCCAGCCAAGATAAATTTTGCCTGTCAGGAGGCACCCCAGATTCCGAAAATATACATTGGCAACCATCATCACCTTCGAGCAATCAAACCCCTTTTTTATTCCCTAAGCCGCTCTACTAAGAGGTCATTCGGCGGCGAGATCAAGCAGCTGGTAGCAGGAACTGCATTGAAAAGACGACGGACGCGGCAATGAGAGCGCGCGAGACGGAAAGAGACCTGGCTGTGTTAAATATTAAATACTCATCTAATTTTGACGCGGTGCCATAATAATCAACGCTGATAATAAAAGAAAGTTTGGGAAACATTACAAATAACAATATAAATCAGACATTTTATTATTACTCTCTTATCCTATGGAAAAACCGTCACTGGTCTAAATAGACTTTATAATCATTTGGTTTTGGCGAATCTAAATATTTTGGTATCTTGATCTTTGGTGGCTATCATTAATTTGTGTGAACACTAATTTTTCGCAATGTAGTCTATTTGTATATTTGGAAACTCTCCAAATTTTTGAATTTTCTGTTTTGTCATCTGTCAATCCTTTTGAGTAGTGTGCATATGATTTTTATTTTACCATTTTTATCCAAAAAAAGGCAAAAATTGCAATTATTGTTTAAAGCGTAAAAAGCGCAAAAAATGTCCCACTTTAGTATTTTAGCACATCTAAAAATATTTGAAGAGGTGATTAATAAAAATATTTTAAGCTTTATTATGCCAGTACCATTATGCTTACTTAAAATCGTTATAATAAAAATTATCAGTAATTTTGGGGTTCAAAATAACAAACTCGCAGAAGTGCTTCTAGATCAATTAATTTTTTTCTTTTCTGAATTAGGAAAATATTCTTCTAGCCACATCGCGATATCTCTTATCCTGCACTGTCATTCAAGGCAGAGGGGAATATCCGATTGGTAAAGATGAAACTAGCTTTGATGTTTAATTCTTATATACAACGTAGGTAACCAAATAGGCTAACTGTTTGTTTTTTTAATAAATATATGTATTATATTTAGCACTGGCTACGCTCGTTTTTAGGTTCTTACTGGTAAAAAAGCACTGTTTCGACTACCCGGAAATGTTTATCATATAGATAGTATTTGACTGATCTGTATGTTTTTGAATTGTTTTTTCAAGATCATCGAAGTTCACAGAGCTTAAAACTTTTTTTAAATCTCAAAAATATACTATAATCATGATTTTATACCCATTATGCAAAAAAAGTTACTTTTTTACCTTCAATTTTTTTTAAGGTCATTGAAGGGCATAACAACTTCAAACATATTTTTTTAATTCTTTGTACCCGGAATATATAATATCATGATAAAAATAAAATTAATTTTTGACTGCCATTTTGAAAAAATTATCTTTTTGCTCTACTCGGGTTGTTGTTGTTGTTCCTCTTTGGTTGCATTCACTTTCTTGAGTCCTTTAGAAAAAGTTTTTTAGAACTGCGCGGGGTTTAAACCCACGACCCATCGGCAACCAAGAAACCTAACTTGATCGTGTCAGTCGACTTATCGACTGGGCCACCAAGGCCGGTGCTCTACTCGGTCAAATCTCTTAAAATGTGTTTCTTAACAACCGTACCAAATGTCATGATTGTAGAACAATTTGTTGCTTTTTTCCTGTAGAAAATACACTAAATAAATCACAATGAAATTTCCCAATGTATAGACGGCAAATTATGGGTGCGTAAAAAAAGTTAAATCAAAAATTTCATATAGATCCCGTGGAGCTCGTAAAATCCACTTTTCATTTCAGTCAACATCCGTTCGTCGCATTTCGCTGACGGGTCCATCTCGTTTCAGTTTCAATTTTAAGTGTCACACCTCCTCATTTTTCCATTATGTTTTCGAAAAGGAAAAACTGTCAGCAAAAGATAAACTCAAATATTGAACATTACGTATGATATTAAAAAAACATATACAGAATAAGTAAACCAGTTTTCAAATTCCATTGTCTTTTTTTTTACTTTTTTACAACGTTTCGAATGCCTATGTATCTACAATCATCATTAGGTGAAACTAACAAAACCTATATATAACTTGTGTTTAGTGAACCATGAAATTTAAACCTGGTTGGTTCCGCTGTTTCACAATTTAAATCTGTTACCTCCAAAAAGTATGGGTTTCCAAATATCCTTGCTGGTGACGCTTTGTGGAGAAAATTCATTTTGGTTCCTCAGGATGAATACTGTATCTTTAAATTTCCGGTTGAATAGATTTTCCTCCTTGGCAACGATCTTGCTTCTTTCCATTCCATATGATGTTGGTTTTTCCCAGCAATGTAGAGCTATTTTTGATTCAGTTGTGTCCTCTTGTCGAGTTTTGCGTTTCTGTTCTGCAAAGTTAACTTCCATAGATCGGCTGGTTTCTCCGGTGTAGATATCCTTACACTCGCATGGTAGATGCAGTTCTTAGTGTCGTGGTATTGTGGTTTAGTATTTGTTAATTGACTTATTATTGTGTTGTGGTCATTTTGAAGACAGCTCGAAGGTGGTATTAGTTGCCTATTCTTCTTATCTTTTCTGAGATTCCTTTGATTTATGGAATTAAAAATTATTATGGTTGAATTATTTTTGGTGACTAGAACATTGCGAAAAGGGAGCTGACAACTTTATTCTTTTTCAGAGTGAATTTGATGCAGTTTCTTATGCTGTTGACATGATTGAAGAATTGTTCTAGTGTGTTGTTGTCCTTTTCGCAGATGACGAATATGTCGTCCATGTATTTTAGCCATAGTTTGGGTCTCTGCCATGTTATTCGCAGAGTTCTTCTTCAAAGGATTCCATAAAGATGTTGGCCACAACCAGCGAAAGTGGATATTCCATGAGTAGACGATCTTCCTATCGAAAATATATGTTCTTTTCCTAGAAGAAAGATTTCTGCTTCAGCATTTCAACAAATCTATAATAACATTGATTGATATGTTGATACGGTCAGAGAGGTGGTTGTCCGTGAGCAGCTTCTGTTCAATGATTTGGAGTAATTCTTCCAATGGTACATTCATGTACAAACTTTCGTCGACAATACTAACAAACTGGTCGTCATGTTGTAGGATGATATCTCTAAAGAGGTCCACAAAGTGCTTTGATTTTTTGACGAATGATGCTGACTTTGCCTGAAGAGGCTCGATAATTAATAGAAGATATTTAGCAAGAAGGACACAAACTTAAAACTCGACAAGGGGACACAAATGGATCAAAAATAGCTCAAAATTATAATTCTAAAATTCAAAAAACAGCATTCATTCTGAAAAACCAGAATGTATTTTTGTCAACGAAGCTAACCAAGTGTAAAATTCATGGTTTACTGAACACAAGTAAGTTTTATGGTTCAGTAAATACATGCTAGTACCTAAGATTAGGTTGTCTTAGTTTTTGTTGCTGATGACGGTTGCAGATACATAAGCATTTGAAAAGGTGTGAAAAAGTAAAAAATAGAGACAATGGAAGTTCTAAACTCTAGTTTACTTTTAAGTTCAATGTTGTCTACAACCTTTAAACAACCTATATAGGGTGATTTTAGCAGGGGTTCAATTAGGCTCCCCTAAGTCTAAAAATCGTATTTAAAACTTATAGTGAAGGGGCATGTGTAAGTCCGCGGGATTTTGAATGAAGGAGTTTTGTGACTATGTGGGATTGATAGCTCTTTAGTCACATAATCAAGTGTTGCCGAATGTTTTTTTTGCAACCGTGTAGAAGGGGTTGATAGGACGTCATCTTTTAAGATGGCAGTCAAAAATCATAAAAAATACAACTTTTGCAACCGGGGCATGATTATACTCGATTCCATATAACTCGACGACGAGGATTCCAAAAAATTTAACTTCAATGTCATCCAAGTTTAAATGACCTTGAAAATCGCAAAAAACAAAATTTTTGCCATTTTCTCTACCAAAAATCTTAATAATTTGACGTTTTGTCAGACTAATTTCAAATTTACCTCAAATTATTAGACATAAATGCAAAATTAAAGCTTCATGATCGTGAAAAATACCCCAGTAAATATAATATATTGCAAAAATAATATACTGAAGGGCGCTATTCATCAACTATTAAAGGGAAGAGGACCAAATTTGGTAAGAAAGATAAGATGGTCAAGTCCAACAATATTGTTAAAAAAAATTGGTTCAGCTATGATGCGTTTCAATATGGCGGCCGATATATCAAAATGGCGACCTATAACCATATTTTATTTTATCCAATTTCGTAAAAAACCAAAAATGACAAAGTGGCCATGAATTCGTGTTGACTTATCGCCCGCCAACTATGGAAAAAAAATTAGTTGATGCATGACTTTTATTGACCTTGAAAATACCATGTACAAGTGGAAAACCAGCTTTTTGTTGTAATTTTTCCAATTTACCACTACGCAAAAACTTTAAGTGCCGGAAATGAAATTAACATCTTAGCCATAAATAAGAACTTCATTTTGAACCTCCCTACTATTTTTTTTTGATCTGGCTTCCAAGATGTTTATGCTATACCCCGGTAAAAATGACCTATAGGCCTGTCGTTTTTATTAAGTTTAGGAACTTTCTTTGCGGATGCGAACAAAACACCCGGTTGCACATGAGTGTGTGACTAAATAGATGTAACCGCATCCTTGAATTTTATTATGAATGTTAATTAACAAGTATAGTCCTGCCTTACTCGCATAATTACAATTTTTTTATGCTTTTTGACCGCCATTTTGGAAAATAGCTTCTAAAATACCTGGCCCGGTATATGGTAATGTATATCTAACTTCTGTTAAGTCTCTTATAGGTAATTTAAATGACTTTGTTGGCTAGACAAGTGAGTAGAACATAAAATTCACAGTTCCGAAACTTAATAAAAACGACATATAGGTCATTTTTATCGGGATATAGCATACACACCTTGGACGCCAGATCAAAAAAAATGATAGAGAGGTTTAAAATAATATGTTTAGTTATGGCTAAGATGTTAATTTCATCTCCGGCACTTAAAGTTTTTGCGTAGTGGTGAATTGGAAAAAACACTACAAAAACTTGGTTTTTTACTTGTGAATGGTCTTTTCTTTCATAGAAATCGGCGATAAGTCAACAATAATTGATGGCCGCCTTGTCATTTTTATTTTTTTACGGAATTGGATAAAATAAAATGTGGTTGTGGTGAACCAAATTTTTCTAACAATGTTACTGGACTCGACATTCTTATCTTTCTTACCAAATTTGGTCCTCTTAGCTTTAATAGTTGATTAATAGCGCCTTTTAGTCTCTGATTTTTGCAATATGTTAATTTTACTTGGGTATTTTTCAAGGTCATAAAGCTTCAAACTGCATCAAACTCGAAGGATCCAATTTGGCATATATGCATAATAGTTTGAGGTACATTTAAAGTTAGTGTGAAAAAACGTCGAATTATTAAGATTTTTTGAAGAGAAAATGGCAAAAATCTGGTTTTTTGCAATTTTGAAGGTTATTTAAGGTCTGATGACCTTGGCAGTTAATTTTTGTGGAATCCTCGTCTTCAAATTATATGGCATCGAGTATAATCATGCCCCGGTTGCGAAAGTTGTATCTTGAAAGATGACGTCATAGCAACCCCTTCTGCACGGATGCAAACAAAACACCCGGTAACACCTGATTGTGTGACTAAAGAGCTATCAATCCCACATAGTCACAAAACTCCTTCATTCAAAATCCCACGAGATAGAAATTATCGACATATACCCCTACACTATACTAAAAAATACTTACATTTCTATAAAAATCTAACCAACTAAACAGCGTAAGATGGCACATGCAGGACTGAATTTATTTAATGATAGTGTTATCTCCGTTTTATTCAACAGAGAGTTTACGCGTGTAGCAAATCGGGGTATTAGGGATTATTTTTATTTTTTCACGTGTATTAATCTGGGTTTTTAAAACTAAACTTGCTATCGACCTTCAAAAACAAAAGTAAGTGGACTAGGATCTGGTGATCTCGTTAGCCAACCAACAGGTACTCGGTGCGCGGCGACCGATTTTCAAAACTTTAAAAAATAAACGACTCGATTTTTCCTTTCTGAGTTACTGACACAAAGTCCTTTGCCAAAGCGCAAACTTTTTGGAAACGTTTCAGCGTATACCCCATCTGTATCGGCCACCACTTGCCCGACTTGTGAATAAATCATGACAATATGTATGTTAATTAGTAATAACTTGAGACCGTTTTATAAAAAAAAGCACTACGCAAAACTACACAATAACATAATAGATTTCCATATAGTGTAACCTATTTGGGTGATAACTCTCGTTTTATCGAGGAGGTCCTACATTTGTGTAAACTCTGTCAGAAACTGCATCAGATATTTTATTTTTCCTAAATGTAATACTGAGGCAATTTTAGAATGCAAGGGATATAATCCCTAATACTTGATGAATTTCACTTCCTAAAATATAAAATCACATTTTATACAACGTAGCAAACACGTAAATAAATGTGAATATACACTGTCTGGTATATAAATTGGAAGGTAGACTCACAATATTCTTGTAAAATTATACGCATCAAGTTATTTTACAGTATATGCTCTGGCCAAATGGTAACCAATGATTAATTGATTGTGTAAATTATCTATTTTTTAGCGATTAGCGTTTTTAATATAGTACCTATTTATCTGCATGTAAAGGATCATAACTCTCTTAGATGAACTAAGGCGCCCACGGTTCGCGCCTCAAACTTCATACTTGTTGTTTAATATAGTTCAATCAATATCAACCTTACGTAAAGGTATAGAGAGTTCATACAGAACGAACTTATTGTATTCTGGGAAAAAATCAAAAATATTTTCTATTGGGATATTTTATGTAAATATGTCATTAATAAAATAAATAATATTTCTGTAGAAAAGCGCGTAAACCCTGTCTTTTAAAATATTAAAAGGAACTTTTTATACAGTAAAGTATCTTGTGATTTATTCATAACATCTCCTGTTCCATTATCACCCTCTTCTCTCGGTATGAATGCAGTAAAAGTTTTATTAGGCATCATACCATTACAGATTTAGCGCCACTTAAAGTACTTACTAGAAAAATATAAAAGGCCGCGCTATCCAAGAACCTGTGGGAAAATCGAGGCAAGTTTCTAAAATTGAAATTTTACGACTCTCTAATCTCTATTATTAAAAACCATAAAAAATATTGGCGGGAAGACCGGCGTATAGGCACAATCTACTATTATATTACACTGTGGTATAGAGGCATGTTGGGCCACACCAAATTAGGTTTTTC
Source organism: Oxystoma pomonae (assembly GCA_963921995.1). Classification (NCBI taxonomy): domain Eukaryota; kingdom Metazoa; phylum Arthropoda; class Insecta; order Coleoptera; family Brentidae; genus Oxystoma; species Oxystoma pomonae. The sequence continues at coordinate 34,501,305 of OY998164.1, forward strand.
AATATTATCTTGATTTTATAGTGAAACAAATATGCGGAACCAAAAAACATCGCGTTATTTGCTGTAAGGCAAAAAAGGCCCAAACAGGTTTTAGTTAAATCAATAGTAACCTCTTTATTTCTGACCGATTTTTTTTTGGGTCAATTTAAAATCATCTTAGCATCCCGCGTCGTCAGGACAAGCTTAAATGTTATATGTTTTGTTTATTTCTTTAACTCTAAAACTACATTCGTAATGACTTCGCAGGCGGAGTGTAACTTGGCTACCCGTACGGTACGGGGGTATCATATGGATTTCAATTAATGTTGCTCACAATGGAATTCGTGCCTGCATGCAGGCTTAAGTCGACATTCACTTTAACTGGCACTTGTATGCCGCCTTTGGAACATGCGCATTACTTGTGTTGAGATAAATTAATTTTAGGTTTTACTTTAATAGTTTCGTACAAAGTGGTTGATATTATTCTTTTGTAATTTTGGCAAAATGTCACTTTGCCAACGAAGGCATTAAGAATGTGGCTTTAGCTTTTCACACCAAAATCCCTTTGTACTTAAAATACACTCACGTTTCTGAGCTATCTTTCATCTTACCCCATCTTTCGAGCGGACTGACGGAATGGACCGAAAATTGCCTTGATTGTCCCTCGCACCTGCCGCTTATTTCACATGTATGCCATGGAAATTGACTGAGCAAACTTATACATAATTACGCAGCACCAGTCTGCACCTGAAACTTCGCCACCGCAATAACTTTTGCTCTGAAAGCATGTTTTAGCAAGGAGGGTTTACATATGCGTATCCTTACTAAACCATGGAAAACCCAGTATTTTAATGGAAAAAGTTGATTTGCAAAGAAGAAATATGGGGACCAAGGGCGTCGCCACTCGGCTAGCTAAAGAGGGACAGCAGAGAAGAACTGAAGAAACAATCCAAAAGAGGAAAAAAAGTTTTAATTAAAACAATCCGAAAACAATCTCGGGTTGCTTGCGAATTTGTTGGTTACTTTGTTTATGAAATAATCCAAGTTCTTGAAAATGTGTTGCCTGTGTACACTCATTATAGCGAGTCCATTGAAGTGAGCTCCAGTCATCGTGCTTCTCAACCAGGTTTTGATTCTCCTCAAGCTACTGATTGGCCTTTCAAGTATTGCAAGGTAATGCAATAAGAATCTTCAAGGCCTTTTTTATCTCAGGAAAAAAATATTTAGTTTCCTTAACGATTTCCACAACAATCAGTTTGGTCGATTCTGTTTTTTTCTCCCATATTTTTTTTCCAAGGTTCTATCTCATTCTTGATATTCGAAATACCTTCTGAATTCCAAATATATATTTTTCAAATGATGGTCTATTTTCTTCAGAGAACCTTATTTCTAAGTAATTTATAATCGAGTCCAAATCAGTAATTGTTATATAGATCTCCGGCAGAATTCTAAAGGACTTTTTGCCAGGTGACTGGTGCGATGTTATTGTCTTGCTACAATGCGAGGTATGGATTTCATATCTTCCGCCAGTCCAATTTTTTTCTCAATAGCAGTAGCATCTTTGATCTCTGTAACTTTTTCGGGATCGTCACGGTGGTTTTTGATCAGTTGTAAAATGCGACCAATATACTTGGAGCACGTAGGTTCTAAAATATCAGAATATTTGGCTATCAATACAACGCTAAAACTCAACGAAGCTATGGTAGCTGCCGCAGGAAGCAGGCTTCTAAAACCTCCATTATAGCACAAAAATTCTCTTTAAAAACTCTGATGCTCTTGTGTTTTTTTGCTCCACCTTGTTTCGCATAACCAAAAAAATATTAGGCATTTAGATCAGTGATGACAATATTGAGCTTATGTGACGAGCAATGAAAAACTATTGCTTTTTTATATTTTTTACAATGAATTTTCTGCACGCCAACTTCTTTCCCAGGCATCGTGGAACAACCGTTGAATTCAACACCAACGCATTTATCTGAATCGAGGTCCTTGTGTTGTTGTTGCAATCGATTTTGCGTCCAAGGATTTAAGCTCAACAAATTAGACGAATAATTCCTTATCAAAATATTTAATTCCAATAGATAACTGTCTCGTCTGCATAACATATCCACAAATAATGATAATCTCATTCTGGATTTCAACCGATCGATAACTTGCATTATTTATTTTTTGCTCAAGGTGATTTTTCAAAACCATGTCTCCTGTGAGAATTTGCATCTTATATAAACCTTCCGGAATTCCACCATTACAATTTGCCCCTCTTAAAGCTAGGTCGTGGGATCCTCAAAAATAATCGATCTTATGACTTTCTTGTCTTTCTCAAGACTTTCCTGAGGGTATTATTTGCACATACATAAGCACATTCGCAAGATATAACCGAGCTGCTTCCTGTTCCGTCTTATGAAAATGAGTATCCGCGTGCTTTCTGCAATATTCATGAACTTTGAATTTACAGAATAGCCATATAATGAACGAACCCAAAACACCTGTAACGGAGCTCAGATTGGGTGAAAACAGTGAACATGAATGAACATGAATCCAAATCTGAAACAGATTCGTATTACGATCACTCTTTTCTTAATAAGAGGAGAGAAAGAAGAGAATATCTTCGAAAATAATAAGCCGATTTCTGCGAGATATGGCTCAATAACGCTCCTCGAAAGGCAACCTATCAGCATAAAGAAACCGCATCAAAATAGGTTAGCTAGTTCACGAGATAAGTGCGGACAAGACAGACTGACAGATACACAGACTAACAGACGTGGGCTAAAAATATGAAAAATGGTTGGAGTAAGTTGGCCTAGGTAGAGTCACAGAACTATTAGAAGAATGTGCACGTGCACTAGCACTGGTGACTTGATCAGGATTCAGAAAATTAGAATCTTTCTTCACCGATTTTAAAAAGCAAAATATAATTCTATTCTTCTCTGGTTTCATACAATAATAAAAAATAAGTGTAGGTACTGTACCACAGAACGCAAAAATTGAGATATATTAAGCCCCTTAAAATGTTAAAATCTTATTTTTTGATAGTAAGCAGTTCAAATTAAATACATAATGGCTATCAGAGAGTTTTTTGGTGAGAAAAGATGCTTTGATTTTAGGGTATATAAAAGATAAAGATAATATCGATAATATAATGCAAATATCAGAGAGATTTTGAGTCACTTATTTTGATACTTTTGAGTTTTGCGTTGCCTATTTTTATTGATATTCGGTAAAATACAGAATTGCTAATATATATTCCAAAGAGAGTTTATAATCGACACAGAGTTTACTTCCATACAAGGTATTTTTTATGAAAGTTTTCTATTTGACTATTTAACCAGAAATTAAAATAAGCTCATTTTTTATGAAATTTTCACTTTTTATGTATTTAGATTTATCAAGGAGGAAGCCCATAATTTGTTTTTTATGCTGGGACTCTTCATCCATCCGCTCTCCGTAGCGCAGTAGGTAGTGTATTGGCCTGCCGCATGGAAGATCTCGGGTTCGAATCCCGGCTAGGTGCATGGATATTTTGTGTTTGTCTTAAACTTTGTAAATCACTTGGATAAAACTGATTACAGATTATTGCTAACGTGAACGCAGGTGGTCAGTAATAAAGCTAAAAAACGTTACTGAAACTTAGGTGAATTATTGTTTTATTTTATCTAAACCTATTTACAACTATTTCTTGCTGTTCGCTGGCGAATGCTCCTTCTTGTTTGTCCATTCCTATTCGCGTTTTTTTACAGGGTGGCCATTCTTGAGCTTTAGAACATGAGGCAAAAATACTTCTTTGCTTTATTTTGCTCAAAAGGCTGCAGAGTGAGCCTTACTGTTTTAATTATCCGGCTAAGCGTAATGTTTAATTGCAGTAAGCCGTATTAGAACCTCTAGGAGGGGCAGCTGCCCCTCTCAGCCGTCGCCCTTAAAGCGGTTGATCTGTAGACCTGGTAATTAAATACTTTGTCCCTTATCCTAATCTTCCCACTTATGCTGCTGCATGCGTTGCTGTGTGGCCTTATTTCCGAAGTTCTTTATGTCGTCTCATTTTAGTAAGTGCAGTTGTTTCTCTTCTAATGCGGGTGCGTCTCACTTTAGGGCCCCAATTCTTAAAATTCAAGAGGAGGGATTAATAACGGCAATAAAATTAGAAAATAAAAACTGATCTTAAAATTATTGTCCCATTTTCTTAATAATTTGAAGTTGTTGGTATTTTTTTAAAAACACGACGTGTTTCAGCTAGGAAGAAGCGCTCTTATGTTTATTCGATGCTCTCTGACGGAAGGAAAACATTTTGTAAACATAAAAAAGATTAGGGTTGCTGTCTGAGCTGTTACCGGTGCGTGGTGTGCTTCAGGGGACGATTTTTGGCCCACTTCTTTTTCTTACCAATATAAAACACGGAAAGACTAATCAGAAAGGGCCTTAAGATTCATTTAAAATTGGCGTTTATTGATTGAGCGAGCCCGAATTCACACTTACTTTTAAAACTACATTTGTGATTTTAAAAAAATTCAATAATTTTTTAAATTTAATTTTTGTTATTTATTATTAATTTAATTAATGTTACACCCTGTAACTAAAAATCTCATATTATGCCTAAAACTCAAGATTGTGACAAGTAGCTTCAATAGTTACTATGGGCCCAAACTTAGCTCAGATTGGCTTTTTCCTGCAAAAAAACGGATTAATTCAGGCGAGGAAAGTGGGTGAACAGGATGATTCACTATATATTTCCACCCTTCCTTACCTCCCTTATATTAAAACTGGAAGCATATTATAATTAGTTATGCAACTTCTGTACATAAATCTTTTTTCCAGGTCAAATAATAGGCGTGGTAAGGAGTGGGGGGGGGGGTGGAAAATATGGTGAACCACCCAGTATATACGTAGGGCACATTTTTTGCCAGGCCTAAATACATTCGGCGGAAAGCAATTTTGATACCTATTATTTATAAATAACATTTAAATTATGAAAATAATAATGTAATATTGTTCAAAATATTGTATTATTACAGACTGTTATTATTCTCTCAACATTATTCACTGCGATATTGTAATGCAAGTGTTTAAACAGCTGGATTTGAGCTGAATAGTCTATTGTTCTAGAATCTAAAGTTACTGCAATATTTGTCTTTCTATTGAGACAAAAGACAAATTTGAATTGTAGTAAAGCAGTGCTGCTGAAAATATGTTAAATATTAAGAGGATTAACTTCGTTTCAAAAATTGCGTGGGGAATTTCATTGATGTTTGAAATCCCCAAAAATTAACTCTTTTTTTCAGGAGATTTGAAAAAGGGCAAATAAATCAAACTTTTTTTTTTAATCACGGGTGCAAAAAAAGATTTTTGTCCGTTTTTTATCGAAAATTAAAGAGAAATAGCGGAAGATAGTAATATTTGAAAAAATATAATTATTCTCGCCTAAAAATTAAACCATTTCCGCCAGTTTTCACCAAGTATTTACAAAAAAATAATTTAAGAACATCGTCAAAATATCAAACTGTCAAAAATTAAAATGTCGTAACAATGAACGTCACCGAGTAAAAAAGCACATCGCTATGGATACCATATTTATTTCATTTATCAGCCGCCTTGATTTATAGTGTAAAAATGGTGTGTTGCGAGAAGTGCTCTTCGTTCAATATTTTTAAAAGTATTTTCCTAGTTTTCTTGGATCTTTAGTCCATCATACCAATATAGTGTGGGTGAATATTAAAATCGCGAGGTTTTGACTTTTCTTAATTTTATCAAAAATGAGTTACTAAGGTTCCAAAACACCCTAATCGACGAAAAAAGAAGGTTTTCTGTAGGTCTGTTGTCTGTTTTTAATGAAATTTTGCACAAAAATCCTCTATCGGCTGGCCATGAACCGATTAACTTTTGGGTAGGGTGGTGTGAGGTTGAAGGGGGGAAAAGGGTGAATAAAATATTTAAAAAAATTGTAACTCTGGAACAAAAGCAAGTGCCGATATACGTTTTTCAGATTTAAGTTTCCATGAGTATGGACTACAAATTTTGTTGCAAAGTCCAAGTTCGTGGGAGCTTTAGTTTCCGAGTTATTTGAAAAAACGTTTAAATATATTAAAAAAATCTTTAGAAGTAAAGCAGCTTTGATATGCGGTTTTGAGATTTTGGTTTTCGTAAATATTACCCAAAAATTTTGTTATAAAGTTCAAATCTTTCAAAGCTACAGTTTTCGAGATATTTTTATTTCCTTTCAACATAAAATAATTGATTGTATGGTGGACTATCCGTGTTTTCTAGCGCCAATTTTTTGACAAAGGTATTTAAAAAAATAGTGAAATTAACTCGCGTCTAAACTGTGCTTTTTTTTAATTGCGTTTTTAAATACCTTGCTGCGCTCGTTATTTAAACCAACGCTTGTAGACAAAAACACAATTGTAGCCACTAGTTGTGACAACTTCTATTTTAACAGATAATATATTCATTCAACTATATCCAAAAATGTCTCTATTCGGAACAAAAAAATCTTCCTATCAGCATAGGTATCGGATCAAAAAGAGTTTCTCTACAATCATGTCGATAAAAAAGCGCTTAATTTTAGCTAAACAATTTGACAGTCATCGTTAAAATCAGCCATTTTGTAAGTTGGGAACAGAATTATCTGGAACATTCGCTTTTATGGGTCGTAAACCGCAATCAGTTTTACGAGGCTTTTTGCCTATAATCCATCATTACTGCCTGGATAAGACCTTTTAAGCTGAAAAGGTAAAAACTGCGGAAAAACGGTTTTAATATTTTAGAACCGCGCCCTAAGTCATTGGACTCTCGCAATTTAAAGATTGGGCTTGGCATTTTTAGGAGTTATCAGAGCGCTTAGAATTGCCATGTTTGTACTTGGCTAAAACCGGTATTATATAAGGACGTTTTGTACGTCCTTCATTAAATAACAGTCTAAAAAGAAAACAAAGAAAACAGCTAAGTTAACAATGGATTTTTCGGTAAATCCAGGGTTGACTATTTCTTTAGGCTGCATGCAATATACTAAAGAAGTATTTTTACCTAGTGGCGTAGCCAGAAATCGACTCTAGGGGGGGGGGGTTTCATCATTTCATAAAAATCAAATACCTACCTATGGCAACTTTTAAAAAAATAGGTAGGTGCTTATTGCTTGAGCTCTTGAACTGAAGGGAGTGGAGATAGATTTAATAGGTATTTGGTTAGTGTATACGAAACAAAAACACTTTTGCAGATGTTTTTAAAAATTAACCCACGCCGCAGGAAAAATTAAAAAAAAAACGCTAAAATGCTATTTTTTACGCGTTTCAAATGTTTGAAACTTTACCGCTTCCTTAAAGCTTGGTAAGTTTTTATTTTCAAGCATAGTGCCCTAGCAGTGCAGTGAAACACTAAAGTTTAACATACCAAATTATATTGCTAAAAAAACCGCATAAACATCTTTGAAAAAGAAAAGAGTTAGTATTTTAGGCTACACGACAGTCGAAAAATAAATATAATTAAATAATTTACAGAAAAGATTTGTGGCGTAGAGGGCAAAGGGTGAGGGAATAAATCGGAAAAAAGTTTTTCTTTGACCAGGATTTGAACCCGGGACCTCTAGAATACCAGTCTAATGCTCTACCAACCGAGCCACCGAGGAACTAGGGTTTTAACTGGCTATTTGGAAATCCTTTCGTCCGATTCATTTGTTAGTAGTGGCGAGATCTTTGAAGCCTACTGCGGCTTTAAAAACCTAAATATATTTAGATTGTTACCTATGCCAAATTTTACTGAAAATTTTTACAGAGCTTGGTTCGATAGCTTAATAAAGAAAAAAATCAAAAATGCCTTCACAATGGCGAGCCTATTTCTGCTTGAATGTCATGGCGTTTCTGACGAAATACCAAAATTCAACAAGATCAGACCAATTCCGACAAGATCTTCATACGCCCAACTTTGCACTTTAAGTCAGTATACCTTTGTCTAAGTCAGCTGTGTAAACGGCTATAAGTCGTGTTCCGACTATCGCGCGCCAGGATCGGAATTCGACGTCTGTGCCTGCACCGAACACGACTGCAGTTTACCTGTTATTTGTCATTGTCACAATCCCGATAAAAAATCTAAAAAATGTTTTAAAGAAACCCGAGTTCTATCCAGGTGATCACATGTGACCAATTGCTTATTCTTATTTCTTATCTTATGTTATTTCCTATACAGGGTTCCTAAGATTTTCCTTAGGGATAGGATTTCAATAAATCAAACAGAAATGGCATAGAAAGTTCTGCGCGCACAAAAGAAACAGGTATATTGAGCAATGGTGCCAGTTTGTTATTATCTCCGGACTGCTTTCATAAGAAAAAATTGTCGCCACTCTTTCATTGTGAGCATAAATCATAGTTGCAATAATAACCGTTGACAAGATGTCTGCAAATTCCGCTAGATGACGGCCACATAATTAAAAATTAGATGTTTTCAGGTCCAAACCACAGCTTTTTCTTGCTTAAAGGAGACGGCAGGGTCCATTATTTACGATACTGAGCGATAAACTCGTGAGGTTGTTAACATTAGAAAGAAATATCTTCGCTTTTAATTAAATTTCTTTCCATTCTGTTCTACTAGTGACATATATCCGGAAACGGCCAAACCATGCAGCTAGCACTAGCAGCCAAAGAAATCAATAAACGGCGCTGTTTTTCCTGCAGAGCTTCTTACTTGCGATATTATTGATTTTAAATAAAGCTGGCCCTACACTACATTTGATATTTTCGAGGTGTTTTATGACATGATCTCGAAACATGTAGCGAACCAATCCTTCAAAACTAGCGGGAGGGTAAAAGCGAAAAATAAGGGGCTGCCAATATTTGTAACACCCAAAAAGAGGTGAAAACATTTATTTTGCTCCGTTTTTTTTACGAAAAACTTGAGCTCTGCCCCTTTTTTTATTTTTTTCTTCAACTTTCTCGAAATTTTCGTCATACCGTAGAAAAAAATTATTTCCCCCATGGTCATACTCTACTTTTATTCGAAAAAATTTAGAAACAGAGACGGGATCAGTTTTCCTAAAACGGGGGTCTTGGTTTCGAGTGAGAAGATAAAAGGCGCCGCAGGCAAAAATTTTTCAATTAAATTAGCCAAACGCAAAAATGTTAGAAAAACAAAGCACGAAATAAAAATGGCGCCGCTTACAATTTTTTTTCAAAAATTACGTAATTTCGGGAACGCAAAGAAATAGGTCTAAAGAGTATAATTTTTAAGAAAAAAATATCAATTTTCTCGCCCTCCTCCACTGGGACTACAGGGGCCGTGCATAAATTACGTAATGGTCATGGGGGAGGGGGGTTACAAAACGTTACGTAGGGGGGAGCGGGTTTTTCGACAGCGTTTGCATTTGTGTGAAACTAAGAAAATTTTGAATGAAAATAAGTCAAAAGTTTTTTTTTGGGGGGGAGGGGGTAGTGGTCTTGAAATCGTTACGTAATATTAGGGGGGTGGCGTGCCAAACCGTTACAAAACATTACATAGGGAGGGGTCAAAAATTGGTAAAATCACCGTTACGTAATTTGTGCACGGCCCCACATCTGACTGTTCCTTCTTTTTGATTTCTAATCACAAAGTGCAAAACCCGGGTTGGACGTTCGAAGGCGTCAACCCGTCCTATTTGCTTGATAAAGTTTCTACGGAAATATCTCAGTCGATTTCTCCGGCTGTGTATGAACGCTTTAGGTTAGGCATTTGCATGTATCTCAGTCCCCAGCCTGTAAACAGTGCGTAAGGACAATGGTTACAAAATGAAAAGCCGAAAAATATTTTTTTTTTACGATATCTTTCATCAGTTTGGTATTAAAGTCGAGCAAAAACAATTTTTATTCCAGTCCTAAAGGTATGACAATGGAAAACATGAGAAAACAACAACCCAGAATGGATTTACTACATGTAAGATGTAGCGACAACATCGCCCCATGCCCATCCTTTTCTGCCTAATGTGCTTTTCCGTTAGTCTGCTTCCTATACACGGCTGCTTGGCCCCCTAAGGATTTGCTTAGGAACCCTATATAAACCGAACTTTAATCTTGTCCAAGTTTATTTTGACCTGATTTAATGGATCTGCTGGTTGCTCCTGGTGGGATTATCTCTCCTACATTTTAAATAATCTATTTGTTTAGCATGCTTCGTGTAAAACATGTTAGTATGCCTAAAAGCTCTTTTCTTTTTTTGTTCTTCTTTTAGACATACTTTCAGTGCAAATTTTCAAAAACAAAAGGGTTATGGCGTCGGGTCTTCTTTCTGACGTTATTTTTTGAACAAAATGCCTAATTGTGGTTGACGACGAAATAGGGCGATTTGTTTGAACTATTTCAGCCTGGTTCATCCACCAACGTCGTGTTCAGTTATGTCGTAGTTAATACAATCATGCCAGACACCTAGGCTACATGACCCGACCGCGATTTCCAGTATGATATAGTAGAGAAAACTAACGTCTCTGTCGCCGACTTCCTTACAAAGTTATTTTATTTTACTGTTGACGACCAACAACGCTTTTCTAATAAGGACTACCTCGTCAACTAAACTACTAGTTATAAGTTAACAGACTACTTGATCTGACGTCGGACCGAGTCGGAAACAGTCAGAGGTCGAAAAAATGCTGCTTGGGTAGGCCGAAATTATTTGACTTTTGATTGTAATATAGACATGGTGTCATGTCATAAAAGTTTAAACAATCTTACACATTTTTTGAAAATTTTAAAAAAATAAAGGAACTAAAAAGCTGTCAGAAAATCTCGCCCTTTAAAAACAAGTTTACACTAACTGCTCTTTTGTCAGGAGTAATATGCTAATGCTTCATATAATTAAGTACAAAATAAAATATGTCAAATTTAATTTTTGTAGGCAGTTTTTATGAAAACTTTTTTTTTTATTTAAAAATATATGTTATAAATCTTATTTCAGTGCGTAAACAAACCATTAAAACTTTTAACATAGAAAACCATAAATAGCCATGGAATATATCACTGTTCAGAAAATACACACAAATTCTGTCATTCCTTTTAGACGGTGAGAATTTTCGTCACTTTTAAATGTTCGTTGGTACGCGTAGTAGCAGTTCAGCTCCGCCGTAAAACTAGTCCTGCAGAATTTCTTTAAAATATTGTATTTACAAAGTGTTATCAAAAAAATGATGCAGTGTTTCTTACAACGTTAGGATAAATATTAAGGAGGTATTTGGTTTTTCAATAGTACTAATATTATAAATGTAAAAGTTTGTGCAAGCTGTTGTATCTGTGTTTGTTACTCAATCGCGCAAAAATGATTAGGATAAAATTTGGTAGAAAGATAGGGTGCGCCCTGGATGTATATTTACTGCCTACAAAAATTAAATTTGACATATTTTATTTTGTACTAAATTATATGAAGCATTAGCATATTACTCCTGACAAAAGAGCATATTACTTTATTTGACATTTCGCTCAGTTACATCACATGTAGAATGGCGGGTCTACCGCTAATTATTAAATATTTTTAATATGAAACAACACTTATGTCCATATCCACCAAAGTAAAAAACAAACTTGTAAATTTAAAGACCACTTTCTAAACTCTAAAAACAATTAATAGTCGTCCGGCTTAAGTCCTAAACAGCAATCAACTGTTCATTTTGTGCAGAAAGCATGAAATTTGGCACACTTATTTTTTAAACAATTCTTTAAAATTTTGGTCGAGAAACCGATGATCGGAGGTATAGGAGCCAAGATCTATTTTTTTTTTAAATGGTACGTTCGCCATCAAAACAAGATTATATTCGAATCCATATAATTTGATAGAAAGGAATTGAAAAAAAATGGCTACATTGACGTACGACCTTTATCGTCCTTGAAAAGTGAATTTTGATTTTAAAAAAATGCATTTTGAGAATTTTTTTTTGATAATTTTTCATAATTTAATATACCGCAACAGGTCTTTTGTTACAATTTAATAATTTAGAAAGAACATCAAGATAACTTTTCTTGTTGACTTTTTGCTTACAGGGTGATTGGCTTAGTTATACCAGGCCAGTCAAAATAAGATTTTTTAAAAAAGCTACATTATCATCCGTATCTTTTTTTGTTTTTGGGGAAAAAATGTCAAATTCGGTACGATTATTTCAATTGTCAAGGTTAACTGATACTGTAAAAAAATTTTGGATAGGTGGCGCTGCGGACGACGTGGCACCCAAATTTCCGATTTTAAATTTGATATAAGCTCATATTTTGTTAATACCTTAGAAAAGACATGCATATTTAATAAAATAATCGATTATGTATACCTAAAGTATGAAAATTTTTATAAAAATAATTTAAGTTTGACATGGTCATTGGTCGCCTAATTTTTTTTTGGTATGTAAAAAAAACGGGGTTTTCAACGTTTATGTTCAATTCTTCCTAGCGATCAAAAATTTGGCTGGATATACACGTTGGTGATTTCTGATAAATTAGAAGGCCACAGCAAGTCGATTCAGATATGAAATTCCAAAATCTAGTGGGAGATTTTTACGCTATATGCCAGTAAAGTTGACCTAACATGTGTTTAGTCGCCCTGATTAGTACTCTAATGTAACCTATTGTTAATTTTTTGTGGAAAGCACCAAATTTTCTACGGTCACTTTTTTAACAATTTTTTAGGATCGTGGTCAAGAAAATTTATGATCGGATGTACAGAAACCAAGTTGGCGGCGAATCCTTCAAAATGGCGGTCTTATATCGAAAGTTACTTATTATCAAAAAAAAAAATATACTTGGATCTATAGAACTTAATGAAGAGAAATTTGACAAAACTAGTTAAACTAACGTGCCACCTTCGATGACCTTGAGAAATGTCATTTAACTTTAAAAAAATACTTTTCCAGAGCCTTTTTTTTAAATGTTTTATAATTCTGAATACGGCGACAGGTCTTGTTTTATTATTTTAGCATGGCATCAACACATCTCTCCTAAATGACTTTTTACTTACAGGGTGATTGGTTTAGATAGATTTTTTTAAAAAGCCACATTATCATCTGGTTTTTTCTTACTTTTGAAAGTGGAATTTTCAAATTTGTTACGATTACTATTGTTAATGCCACTTTATCGACTAAAAATAATTCACATGTTGGAGCAATTCACCATTAAACTTTACGACGCAAAAGCTGAAGTAGATAGTATCAATGAACTGCGAAAACAACTCTGCTGTAAAAATAACAAAGAGCTTCAGCTATTGCCTCCAACATTCGCAGCGTTAATGCAGATTTCTCTACGGAGCACTTATCAAGCAGGAAATATTTGGGGTGGCGTGTTGGACATGACAAACTTACCTAGTCCTAACCTCTGGGAACCGTGTTGGTCAGAGCTGTCACCTATTTGGGAAACATGCAGAGAGCTGGAGAAATGTACCTGTAAATCAGAGTGCCAGTCTAAACGCTGCTCATGTAATCGTCTAAACCTTCCCTGCACCCTTCAGTGCAAATGCACGGGAAGCTGTGTAAATAAATTGTGAATTGTGACCAGCAACTTCTAGGTCTACTTGTTATTTATTATAACTATAACTTCTTTATTATTATTTTATAGGTCTTTCAAGTTCCAAGGATTTGTTTAGTTTTTAATTTTAAGTCAGGCTAAGTTTCACGAAAAGTTGTCATATCTTAGAGTCTTTATATTCTTATAAACGCACTATAACTTTTTTTTATTATTTATGGAAACGTAGCAAAACATCTTAATAAATTTAATTAAAAAGTATTTTATAAGATTTAATACCGGATGTTTCTAGGGCACGTCGACCGCAGCGCCACCTATCCAAAAAAAAATATTTGATAAGGTAGCATTAATAATTCGTAACAAATTTGAAAATTCCACTTTAAAAAGTAAAAAAAAAAACAGATGATAATGTGACTTTTTTTAAAAATCTTAAAAAAACCAATCACCCTGTAAGCAAAAAGTCACTAAGGAGAGATGTGTTGATTCCATGTTAAAATTATAAAACAAGATCTGTCGCCGTTTTTAGAATTATAAAACATTTTAAAAAAAAGGCTCTGGAAAAGTATTTTTTTAAAGTTAAATGACATTTTTTAAGGTCATCGAAGGTTTCACGTCAATTTAACTAGTATTATCAAATTTCGCTTCATTAAGTTCTATAAATTCAAGTATATATATATTTTTTTTTTGATAACAAATAACTTTCGGTATAAGACCGCCATTTTGAAGAATTCGCCGCCAACTTGGTTTCTGTACATCCGATCACAAATTTTCTTGACCATGATCCTAAAAAATTGCTAAAAAAGTAAGCGTACCAAATTTGGTGCTTTCCGCAAAAAATTAACAATAGGGTACATTAGAGTACTAATCAGGGCGACTAAACACATGTTAGGTCAACTTTACTGGCCTATAGCGTAAAAACGGAATGATAGAATTTGAAATTTTATATGTGAATCGATTTTTTGTGGCCTTCTAATTTATCAGAAGTCATCAACGTGTATACCCAGCCAAATTTTTGGTCGCTAGGAAGAATTGAAGAAAACGTTGAAAAACCCGTTTTTTTACATTCCCAAAAAAAAATTTAGGTGACCAATGACCATATCAAACTTAGTTTATTTTTATAAAAATCTACAGACTTCAGCTATACATAATCGATTATTTTATTAAATATGCATGTCTTATCTAAGCTATTAAAAAAATATGAACTTTTATCGAATTTAAAATCGGAAATGTGGGTGCCACGTCGTCCGCAGCGCCACCTGTCCAAATTTTTTTTACAATATCAATTGACCTTGACAATTGAAATAATCTTACCGAATTTGACATTTTTTCCTCAAAAAAAAAAGATACGGATGATAATGTAGCTTTTTTTTAAAATCTTACTTTGACTGGCCTGGTATAACTAAAACAATCACCCTATAAGCAAATCGTCAATTAGAAAAGTTATTTTGATGTTCTTTCTAAATTAAAAAATTACAACAAAAGACCTGTTGCGGCATACTAAATTATGACAAATTATCAAAAAAAAATTCTCAAAATGCATTTTTTTAAAATAAAATGTAATTTTTCAAGGACGATAAAGGTAGTACGTTAATAAAGCCATTTTTTTTTTAATTCCTCTCTGTCGAATTATATGGATTCGAATATAATCTTGTTTAGATGGCGAACCTACAATTTTCAAAAAAAATAGATGTCCATTTTGAAAAAATCGCCACCATCTTGGCTCCTATACCTCCGATCATCGATTTCTTCGACCAAAATTTTAAAGAATTGCTTAAAAAATAAGTGTGCCAAATTTCATGTTTTCTGCACAAAATGAACAATTGGGGACTTAAGCCGGACGACTATAAAGCCTAATCGAGAAATTTTTGGTTTCTTGGATATAAGAGAATTATCCTTTTTAAATTCGCATCTAGGTAATTTTTTTGCAAGAATATAGGAAGTTTAAATAACCCCAATTTCTAGAGTGAACTTATTCTTTTATTCTACGGGCTCTCCCTAATTTATAGTAAGTTAGCCTGACCTGATTGGGGGGTAAATCCATAAATTTCGTTCTCGCTCGGCCACGTTACGTTCGAACGCCCTCTGAACCGAACGCAACTCGAGATAAATGTAACCACAAACGGTATTTACTTACACTATCGCTTGTTTTTCCAGCCTTGTAATTTGGAAGCCTTAAGAGCAGGGTCAAACTATCCTTGTTCCCAGTTTGGGTCTGGGAAACGTTCTATTGCAACAACAATCGATGCTAAGACCACTTGATTGACTGATTTATTTTGTGCAGAAGGTAAAATTTATAGTTTTGCTCGTTTATTTGTATCCCTTGCTGAACGTATTTTATTTAAATAAGCTTTACATAAACAGCCAACAAAGGTTTTGTATAACTAGCCCTTTAAACTACCTTACTATCGAGTTGACCATTCAAGCAGGTGCACTTTTAAAATCATGTCCCTGCATACGAAACGCATTCGCCATTAGTTTAAAAGTACACCTGCTCGATAAGACGACTCGATAGAGATAAGGATATAAATGCTGATAAACCTGAAAATTAACTTTAAGTATCTATTGCCTGCTTTGGCTTTATCTCTATGCAGCACTTCGTTTGCATAGTAGGCTACCTCTTCAAAAACAAGTACTCTACCGAAGTCAGTGAATTATCTTTGAGTGCACATCGTTGTTGTTAGTTGTAAGTTTAAATTTGTAGGTGACGGGATAAGCTGCTTTTTGCTCTACTTTTAGCCTAGTCTGTGGTGGTATTCTTCCATTTTCAACGCGAGTTGTAAATATATATAATTTAAGCAGCTAAAAAAATATCAAAAAACTTAAATAAATCCTTGTAAGTCGTTTTTTCTTTTGGACCTTTTTTTATATATAAACTTAATCTTGACAGAGTACTGCCTTAGAAGCAATCTCTTCCTACTTTATTCATATTCCTTAAGAGAAGGGAACCTCACTATATAGCACAACCACAATATGGCAACGTTTGTTTGAAAAATTAACATTTAGGATATTTTATCCATTACTGACAAAGTCGCACTGAAAATGTCTGCCATATTGGTGACACCTTCAGAAATAAGGATACTTTATTCACAAAGTTTGCAGTCACTATCATGCTAAGTAAACTGATAATCTCAGTTTTATTTATTTTTTGTTTATGATTCAAATAAAAGTGTAGACAAACCAAATATTCCTTTTAGACCAATAGTTAGTAGCATTAATTCTCCGTGTCATAAACTTGCAAAATATTATAATAAACACTTTTTAGAAAAATTATCCGAGGTCAATTTTAATAACAATCACTCGATGGTGAGTTTTGATGTGGTGAGCCTTTTCACAAATGTACCTGTAGATAAAAGCCTTTCTATAGTAAGACATCGATTAGAAAATGATCAAAATTTAGGCGAAAGAACTACACTGAGCGTCAATGCTATTCTGGAACTTCTCACATTATGTATAAAAACCACATATTTTCAGTGAGAAAGTAATTTTTTTCAACAGGATTTTAAGATGGCAATGGGCTCTCCACTTTCTCCTCTAATGAGTAATATTTATATGGAAGATTTTGAAAATAAAATTTTAGAGAAATCTAGTTTTAAAACGATCATTTGCTTTCGCTATATAGATGATATTTTTAGTGTTTGGCCATACGATTTAAATAAACTTAATGATTTTCTTAATTTTATAAACGGTAAAGAACCAACAATAAAATTTACCTGAGAAGTAGAAAAAGATAACAAAATTTAATTTTTGGATGTTTTAGTTAACAAACAAAATACATTACAAACCTCAGTTTATAGAAAACCAACACATACAAATAGATATCTAAATTTTAACTCAAATCATTGCTCATCGGTTAAACAGTAATAAAAAGTCTATACGATAGAGCTAAAATAATTTGTTCGGACAATAATACATTTTTACAAGAAAAACAATTAATAAAAGAGGTCCTAATTAAAAATTCGTATCCAAATAACTTCATCGAAAATTCTTTTAGACAAATCGAATTTCCAGGACAACGCGAACGTAGACATAATAATATATGACCAACAAATTTAATAATTCCTTTTATACCAGGTATTTCGAAAAAATTAAACGAATCGCTAAAAATTATAATATTAGAACAATTTTTAAAAAATGAAATACTTTTAGATCAATTCTAACCAAAACAAAACCATTAAATGTTGAGCAAAACAAAAAAAATATCGTTTATAAAATTCCTTGCGAGTGTGGTAAATTTTGTATTGGGGAAACTTCAAGGCCTCTTGAAGTTAGAATAAATGACCATAAGGGGTACCTCAGAAGGGAAGACTGGGAGAGGTCTAAAATATTCCAACATTCTTTTAAAAATGATTATAGAGTAATGTGGAGAGAAACGAGTATATTACAAAAAGAATCAGACAAAATTAAACGAAAAATCAAAGAAGCAGCTTGCATCTATCTTAATGAAAATGAAAGCATAGCTAGCATATCAATTGATATAAATACAGTTTGGCTTCCAATTTTAACACAAGATTTTTAAAAAGGTTTTTTTAAAATGAATTAAAAAATAGCGTTGATGTTCTTTGGGTTTCTAATGTATTTTTTCTTAATGTCAGTCAAAAGATAATCTTTATACTTGATATTTTAAAATAATTTTTTTTTAATATTTTTATAATGTAATCTAAAATCAAAAACACTCACACAAATATAATTTTGATTTTAAATTTTACTAAATTCACCCAATGCCTTGTTGGCTACTATCGACGCACCAAACTGTCAAGTTACTATTTGAAATATACATCAGTCAAAGTCAGTCAGTTGTATGACACCAGACAGATATTTAAAAAGAAGAATCGTAAAGAATTTTAAAAATAATAAATTCCTCTGATAACGGCAGTAGAATTTCTGCCGAAACGTCAGATAAGTACTTAGATTCTAGTTAGGATTTGCGTGTGTGTAGGCAAATTTTTTATCTTATTTAAAAACCACTGACAAACGAACAAATTTTTTTCTTTAGGAATTTACGCAGTGGGGTTTAACATATTTTTGAAAAAATTTTCTTAACTTAGTGTCGAAAAATCAAACAAAAATTAGTTTCGACATTATGAATCCGCCACAAAAATATAAATTTTATTAAGCTTTCTCTCTTACACATCTGTGAAAAACTCGTCAACAGTATAATAAGCTTTGTTAGTCAAAATTAGTCTTAACTGAAATCGGAAGCGTTCTATTGATACCCTAACCCCACTTTTTGACTGCAGAATTTTTGGGGCTGTTAACAGGTCAGGCAGTGTTGGTGGGTCCTTTAGTAATCGATTCAAATAAGTTTCGTAAAATCTACATCAAAAGGGCCACGGAATACGCTATGCCTGCTAAGTAATCCGCATTTGGCCGATTAATTTTCTTATTTTAAATTGTTGACTTCTCGGTCCCGATAAATGATTAACTAAGCCTATCGAAAACACCATTAACCGCCCACGTCTATCGTGCCCTTCATTTGCCGGGTAGATAGATATAGCGTAGCATTGAGAAGCGTAACGCCATCGCGTCATATAGAAATGTCAGCGCCGATTCCTGAATTAGATAGATCCCAGAGGATCCCCTGGAAATGTCACCACCCGGTTGGGGAGACGACTTGTACATACAATAATGGGGTCCTTAGGGACAAGAACAGAAGCGACCATTGCCTGACGCTATATAGCGAGCCCAGTTACATCTATGCACGGCTACGTTCTATCTACAAGGCTTGCGGACACGGCTTCGTGGGAATAAGATTTTAATTTTCAATAATGCGGAACGGTTGTGTTGTCGTGTTGCCTCGGTAGAAAATAGGTTCAGTTAAATGTAGCGAATGTAGC